>CM077676.1:174544435-175744435 GCA_039707655.1 Elymus sibiricus
GCGCGGTCAGCGAGAGTTCATTATTGGGGACAGACAGACTGGCAAAACAGCAGTAGCCACAGATACAATTCTCAAGAAAAAAGGGAAAGATGTAAGAAGAACGAGAGCGAGCCTTCCCGAAAGAAAATGCAAGTGAAAGAGAATTGTCAAAATTTCCTAAAAGCGGTGGTTCTTTTCTTTATGGATCGGGTAGATCCATATGTTCTGAGGGGGAGACGAGGTGTAGCGCAGTCTGGTCAGCGCATCTGTTTTGGGTACAGAGGGCCATAGGTTCGAATCCTGTCACCTTGATGTGGTATTCACACAATGGGGCCGAAGTGCAAAGCCCCGTAGCCTATCCGTGGTCGGGAAGGCAGGCGAAAAGCGCGCACAAAAGAAAAAGAAAGCTAAAAAGCTTATTTTGCAATCCATTATCTTTGGTATTCTTCTATATTTAGATCATATTATATAGCTATTTCACAGGTTTTATTTACATACCTCAGTCATGTTATTTGTCTAGCCTTCAATCAGAATAGCCTCTCCACCGGTTCCGAAGATTCTTTCGGCATCAATGTGCTTTTGGAATCTTCCTATGAAACAAATAACATTCTGGAACAGTTTAGGACAGAACAGGCCTCAGTAGAAAGCGAGCTTTTTTCGCGTATAGCCACCTCGAAGCCCAATTAGCGCACGGGCTGCCCCCTCAACTCAACCCTGACGAGTACGCAAACTTGGTCAGGGAGCATTTAGACGGTGCAGTTAGTATTGACCACTACCGCCAAGTCCATAATTCACAAATTGATGAAGTCCACATAATGGAGCTCAAAAGCCGATTACCAAATCTACTTTTTTAGCATCTTGAAACCGCACATAAGAAATATTATGAATGAATCACCTTACAATAACATACGAGAGACAGCTTTCTATTTTGTCGAACAACAAGTCGAACCCAATGAACAATTCCATTCAAAGGAATGTTCTAGAGTTTTTTTCCACTATATTCGCGATATTTAACAAAATGGAATAAATTCTTCACGATTTCTAGAGTTCCGGGATTACTTCACTGATATCGATTTTCGCCTAAGCACGGCCTCTAGGTTAGTTCAAAGTGTAATACAACGAACTATCGATACACCGAAAACGAGTCAAGATGGATACATAAAATGGAGACATCGTGGATTACCCAAATTGGGACGACGATAGGACATTTCACTTTCTTTCGCAATATTTCTGATCATGACTCAACCACTAGGAAAGGGGATTGCTTACTCTCAGCCACGTTTTCGCTTATGCTTAGTCAAGTGAGGATTCCATTCGAAGTAACGTAACAGGAGCACCATCTTCAAAACTTCTCGGGATCCGGAGTTTTTCGATAAAAGGTCCCATCCTTCAATATCATGATTGGGTCAACCAGGCCAGATCATAAGTGAAATAGTTTGATCGGGTCGACCAGGTCAGGCCCGATCATGAGTGAATAGAAAATCGAAAACGTACATAGCTGTTCCAGCGGAAATACTTTGTTTAATTCTACCACTTCTACTAGGAGTAGCCTTTTTAGTGCTAGCTGAACGTAAAGTAATGGCTTTTGTGCAACGTCGAAAGGGTCCTGATGTAGTGGGATCGTTCGGATTGTTACAACCTCTAGCAGATGGTTTGAAATTGATTCTAAAAGAACCTATTTCACCAAGTAGTGCTAATTTCTCCCTTTTTAGAATGGCTCCAGTGGCTACATTTATGTTAAGTCTGGTCGCTTGGGCCGTTGTACCTTTTGATTATGGTATGGTATTGTCAGATCCGAACATAGGGCTACTTTATTTGTTTGCCATATCTTCGCTAGGTGTTTATGGAATAATTATAGCAGGTTGGTCTAGTAAGACGGGGGGCGGCCGTTCGGTCGCCTATGATATACGGACCAATTGGTCAAAAATGGGTTTGTGCCGCAGGTGTTGAACGATCTACTCTACACAGGTGTGGGCTTACAGGGCTAGGGCTCATAAACCCTTTCTTTCATTCATCAAGGGGTCGGTCACTTTTCCGGGCCGGGATCGAGAAGTGGAAGTCATAAAAAAGAGATGTTTCTCTTCGCACCTCATATCAAGAGGAAAGGTAGCTTGTCAAGTTGGTCTCACTATTGGAAATTCTAGCTTTCTTTTTTTTTTTCACCGGCTCTTCTTCTTTGTCAACGCTACTAAGGACCTGACGGTTCGCCTACTTGATGGATGAAAGAACATGAGAAAGGGTTCTAAAATAAAAGGCTAGAAAGTCTACTACAGTACAGTCAAAGTCAGCGGTTGAGTTTGCCTAGCCTCGCCTACTCATTTTTGTAGGCGAGCGAGTTAGCGAAGAGGCTTAGAGATAAGAGAGTGTCGGTGCGTACGTAGCCTTCATTCTACTACGCTACACAAAGTCACTTAGCTCGACGTTAATTAAGAGAGTAAAGGAGGAATACCCTACATAGAAGAACCACAGTTCGCTTACAAAGGTATAACCTTTATCTCCCCGGGGCTAAGCTGCTTCGCACCACTGATAGTTAATTAAGATTCCATTTCAAAGGCGCTACTTTGTTTCGCAAGCCTTTGTCATTGTCAGTCAACTAAGGTTGGCCCTCGGCCCCCTGCGAATCCGTAAATCAGAGAGCATGCCGCAAAAAAAAGGATGGTCCCCTATGCATTTCATTCTTTCCGGAACGCAAAGAATTAAAGTACCTGACCCCCCATCATGGTGAACCTCTCCTTGTGATCGGGATGAGGTAGATGCCTCCCAGCCGGGGGGGCGGATCGAATCGGAGTTTCCTTAGGTAGCCACCGACCTACAGTTCTCCTTAAACTTCTGTGCTTGGTGGAAAAGAAGCGAACAAAGGTACGCTCGCTTGCTGTCGTGTTCTCTGCCGCGGACTGGGACCGCTCGCCAGCTAGGCCCTCTAGAAAAAAGTTGGAGCAACATTGTATGAGAACATATTACCCATCTTCGGGGACAAGGGGCGGAACGACCTCTCGATCTACTTACTGCAGCCCAGGACGGGCGTCGTCGTCTAGGCGTGACTTCTTGTTTTGATCTCCCCTACGCCTAGGACGTTGTCTGGGCCAAGAGCCATAGTTAGTTGTTGTTTCCATTTGGTTCTTCTTTCTCATTGTTAATACCGGCAAGACCCAACCAGATGATGATGTCTGCTGGTTGGTAGTGAGAGGACTCTTAGTACCCGCAAAAAAAGGGCGCTGGTGAAAAAAAACAATCATTTGATTTAGTTTCTTGCTCTCCCTTAGCAGCGGGAAAGGAGTCTATCTATCTGCCTAGCTTTGGTAGATTTCCCCCAACGCAATTCAAAAACGGAAATTCCACGAATCCCTGAGGTGGATAAGTCCGACGACTCAGCAGCAGTGCGGAATTGAGTTTCTGGTCCGGTGGATCTGATCTATAGTTAGGGGGCAATACATACCAAAAGGTTCGAAGAAGGAAGGCGCAGTATATAACCAACCCACCCATAGCCGGTCTAACTGCTGAGAGAGAAAAGTGCTTTTCTTTCCCTAAGAGTCCTCGAGTACACACAGCTATTGCGGATCCTTTGCGAGATCAGGATTTTGGATTCATAATTTAGAATCAATCCATGTTAGGTCAACATCGAGACAGAGCATCTCAGTTGGCTCTATCAAGGAAGTGAAACAGGCATTCCTAGGTTGAGGTTACCATAGGATTGACCCTCAGTCAGGCCTCCGATTCCAAGGAGTTGATTCAGCAAGTTCCCCGCGCTACCCCGCGGGAAGTCTAATCGGATCAATCGGTGGTTCCGTAATGAGTAGTCGAATACACATTGAGGGGGCCTTGCCTCCTCCTTCCCGCCCACACCTTCATTCTTTTCCTCCTCTGATCTTAGAAAGCATACTAAACTTCACTCCAATCTTTCTCCATTAGCAACAAGAGCAGCTCTATCTATCGGCCCTTGATGAGTAAGCTTAGCTATACCGCTTAGGTTGCAAAGCAGCAAGCTCCCTTCTAATGCGTTATTGCTTGGAGCCTTCTTGCTTAGTAAGCCGCCTTCGGCCCTTCCTCCTTCTTACTCTGTTTGGTATTCGCTCGCGGGTTTGTTTCCAGGTTCTTTCGTTCTTGGTTGGCTCTCTCTATTGTTGTTTGTAGATCGTGCGTCCTGCGCATTGATCCGGCAGCGAGACCCGCCCTGGTTGTAAAGCGAAGCGAGCCGTCCTTCCTTTCATTCGTTGCTTTGTCTTCGGTTTGTTTTTAAACTCGACCTTCTATCGGGACTGTGGTGACGAACCTTACTCTCCTCGGTCAAGTGGTTGACCCGTATGTCCAATAAGTTTACTAAGTGAATGGGAATCCTATAGTTTGACCAGCCTGGGAAGAGTAGTCAGAGGCAATTCGCTAATATGGAGCTGTTTATATCGGCTTTCTTTCCTAACTAACAGGAAAAGAGAGACATGCGAGTTCGACTCTCGTTCTATCCATGTTCAGCAGTCCCTTTCCATCTTGGTACTGTTGATGGCAGTACCGCTCAACTACGAGATGCTTGAAAGTCGATGTATCAATAATGTTCCCAAGAGTAGCATCGAGCCTCGAAACGGCAAGCCATGCTTCAAGCTAAGTCAGTATGGATCTAATTGATTGCTAAACTGAAGGAACGATCTCTGTCGAAGATTCTCATTCTGAAGCAGGTGCCTAGCTCTGGAAGGATGGACGGGATCATACCTATTTGAATTGAAGAACATTCTGTAACACTTGTTTTTGAGTGGGGAAGGAAAATAAGCACACAAGCGAACAACCATCTAACCGTCAGTCTGAACTCCCAGGATCAGTCCATCAGTAAGAAAAAGCTTCCGTTTCCGTCATTCAGCAGTGGAATGGAATAGTTCGATGGTATTGATCGTCCAACCATTGATTGGAATGTCTATCGTGATAAACCGTGTAATTCTATAAGCTAAGCAGATGAGGCAACAAAGAACCTAACCGTCCTCTCTGATTGACTTCATCAGAAGATTCCTATGGTCTGGTTTACCTTTCTTCTTTCCTTGCAACCTTGGATCGATATGGTTCATTCCTGGGCTATGCTCTTTCAACGGTTGACAGAAGAAGGGGACGGGCAAGGATGATCAGACTGCTTGGTTCGGTTCGTCAGAGGTATTAAAAAAACCTTCTTTTTGGTCTTTTCTTTCTTGCCACCACTTTAACAGGTGTCGCTGCAATGAGAGCGTAAGTTGCGGAGTTTTTTCTGGATTCTTTTTTTTTTGGTGCGCTCTTCCTTTTTTTGGATAGAAAGAAGGGTTCAGTGGGAGGGCAAGGGGTAGTTAAGTTTTAGGTTGGCTCTTGTTTTTTACAGACTTTCTTTTCGGTGTAATTTAATAAAGAAGTAGCAATTGTTCATTTCATTTCATTTTTTTGCATTGGTAGTTCTTTTTCATTTGAAAGGGCAAAGGGGGGAAGGGAAAGGATTGACCCTCAGGGATCATATTACTCAAGAAGACTGGGGGAAAATAGCAGGATTGGAAAAGTTCGAAGAGACTGAGGAAGACAAATCCATTGTCGAATCCTGGAGAGTGATAACATCGAGTAGTGGGGGCTGGCTTCCACCCCTGAGAGAGCTTGATTTACCAGAAATCCCGCCGAGTCCTAGTGGGCCTAGATTCCGCGATAAGTTCCGAGAAATGGAGGAAATGATGCATTCAAAGTTCGCAGAATTGCAAGAAAGACAAAATCCTTGAAAGAAAAACCAAACAAGACCAGATGTTCCCTATTGTTATCGGGAACGAGACTAAATGTTCGGCCTTAATGAGATGGACCTTGATTCCTCTCCGGCCAGGAAAAGATGCGGCTCCTCTTTGTTCTACTACCTTCATCCTCGGGTGAAGCCGGTTGGCTCACCAAACAAGATATATACTGTTAAATCATTGGTAACCATGCCTAACGGTCGGTCATCTAAGCTATCGGCCAAGGCAAGTGAGAGTTGTTCAAGAGTTGGGGGCATATCTTTAGCTCGAGCAGCATCCGCTCCCGAAATGTGAGTTAAGCTTTAAAAAAAGAAGAAGAGCTACGAGTGGAACAGCTTCTTCTATTCCTTGTTGGCCTCCAGCTCCTTCTGTCCCTCAATCCTCTTCTCTGCCCTTTTTTTACTATTATGCGTGGCATGCCCCCTGTTCGTATCTTAACAGGGCAACCTTCTCTTGCAAACAATCCCTTCGTCGCTAACACCGGTAATGCCCCATCCCTTTAATACTACCTTCGAGGAATTTCTCTCGCGTCCCTGTAGTGATAAGAGCGCATTCTCTAACAGCTTTGAAGCCGAGGCAGCCATCCTCTTGCCAATCCTAAACAAAAGAAAGAAAAGCCCTACCCGCCTTCATTGGTTGAGTAAGGGGCATTTACCTATCAGTCCTAGTCCTAAGGCGCAATCGGAGCACTAAGCCCAATTACAGCTTTACTCCGTAAATTAGACCTCATTCTCCTAGTCCTATTCCTGATTGTTATTTCGGATTCTGTGCCTGGGTGGTATCTTCTTACTATTGATTCAACCTCTTCGGGCAAACGTTGTCACTTCCTTTATTTGAAAAAAGGGGTCTAGAACTACAGTGATCTGATACCTTCTTCCCTTGGTCTGGGTAGGTAGGTTATGTAGGCTACAACTGTTCATAGGTTGTTCGATCGCAAAAGGCCAAATAATCGATTACTAGTATGCCGGATATTGCCAGGAGGCCCTTCCCCCTATGTTTGACTCATCCTAGATGGGTTCACACCTGTTGATTCCGGTCAAAGAAAAAAGCTTTTTCACGGCATCCGTCCCATCACACCAATCTACGCCAAGATAAAGAATGCTGGGTTGCCAGGAACAAACCCCGTGATTCAAGGTCTTGCCTAGAATTGCCCTAAGAAAAATGCACCCCATTAATTGATCCCTCTTTAGGGTAGTATAAGTACATCCTCGACTATAGCACGAGTAGAGTCGAGTTCTCGTACTAACCTAAGAGCAGATATGCCGAAATATTTCCACGTTCAAGCAGCTAATCAGTAAACGACTTCTCCGTAACAGTTTGAAGATTGGCTCGCAACGCAAGTAGCGGCAAGAAAGGAGAGCAAGACTTCCTTTTCTAAAAGAAGAAAGAACTAGACTTCTATAAGAAGATTTTTATAATCGTAGATCGTGGAATATTCATCTATCTTATTAGGTAACTACTTTAGCTGCTCTCGAAACTGAACCATCGTGAATAGAACTAGCGCTTAAGGAAGAGTAGGATCTGTTAGCAAGTCATATTCAATCACCCGGTCTTCTCCTTCCTAGCTTTTAGATTTTATGATTCTCTCTTGGATTTTCATACACTTAGCCGTGTACGTATCTTGGCTAAACTCGAACCTATAGTTGATCCATCCATACTCGGTAAAGAATCAAAAAGGTACTTGAAGACGACTTTGAATGGAGGAGGTTTTCTTTTTATCCCCCCTAACCTTATTTTTATGTCTTCTTCGTTCTCAGTCCCTACGGTCCATTGTAGGATGATTTTCCTAAGGCCTTGAATTCGTTGGCAAGGTGATCAGGGTCCTCTCCCTGGTCCTATCGAACCAGTGACTTCTCTCCTGGGATTGAATATGTTTTGCCTTTCCCCGATGGTTCCGCATTCCTATGTGGGTAGGATTCGCCAGGGATGAGCGGCTTATTTAGACTATGCGAAGCGCGAAGCATAAGAGAAGAGTGTAGCGAAGCGAGTGTAATACTTGTAGCGAATATAAGTAGTGTCAAAGCCTACACTGGCTTAGCTCTGCAGATGTTTTCAGGACGAAGACGGTGATACGATACCACTCGCCAGTGATGATAAGATTCACTCATAGCATAGGTGGAAGATCCATCCAATTTTCTTTATAGATTTATTTGTTCAAAGAAAAGACGCCTAAAAATCATTCAGGGAACCTACTCTTGGTATCCTTTACCACATTCACTTTCCATATTCCCTTTCTTTAGTTCAGACGCTATCGTACCTCAGGGAAAATCCAAGTTTCTATCAACGATTCCCACCCAACTCTGGAATGACTCTCCCCTCTCTCCCTTAACATATCGAAGGCCTCTTATCCATCAACCGCACCTTAATAGCTCAGACTTCCGAGCCTTGCTGGATGATGCAGAAGGGCCAACATCAGAGGATCAATTGAATAACCAACTCTCCCGCCCCGCTGCCGCTACTGCTCGAAAGCCTTTGGATCCCCTACAGGACTGTCATGAGCCCCTACAAGGACTCAAAATAAAGCCGAAACCAGATACAGGAAGTGTTGACCCGGATCAATTGAGTGCGAGCCCTTTTATCTTGAGCTGATTCTCCTTATTTTATAGCTGTGGCGAAGGTAAATTGAGCTCTGGCCTGTGGGGAAGGAAAAGGCTCTGACGAAGCTCCAGGGATTACAGGAAGGTTTAGGCCTTGTGAGCAGCTCCAAACGGTCAGAAAAGAAGATGGTCCCGCCCTTACTTCGGCTTGAGGAGTCATTTTCTCGCTATCTTCTTCGTCTGGATTAGCCTTTTAGTAGCCTAGTAGGTTGTTTGAGTTTCAGGAAAGGAAGAGGTGCTTTCTAAAACAGCCGTTACCGCTATGTTTTTTTTCAATAAGTTCTTTTAGAGCATCGTGCCCCACTGTCCGAATAAAGTGTGCGCCTAAGGTGTCATGTGTTTAAGAATATACGTATAATAGAAATACTTTCCCAATCCGTATAAGAGGAAAGAAGGGTCCGGCAATAAGTAGTAGAAGAATAACCCGCAAAAGAAGTTTAATCGCTTCCAGAGATCGGAGCCAGACAAAGATAAGACTCCACGGCGGCACGATCGGGATGATCCAAACGGGTCAAAAATGAGTCAAAACTTGTAAAACCCCGGTTTTGGCCTTGTTACTAAGGAGAAATTGACATACTTAGCAAACAGAGATAGAATTATTTCAAAAAGAGATCAGGAAAGAGCCATTTCCCAACCAAATAAAACAGGAAAGCATGAGGCTCGAAGCCCTTTCTCATTTCGAATTTCATCTTAGTATCGGTAATGCCCCGCCCAAAAGTATTTCATCGCAATCACACGCTAGCTTGGTTGGAAAAGCTCGTTTGCACCCACTAACTAATACCTTCTCGTCAGTATTGAATTCTCCATGCTTTCGCCTTGCTTTGTAGTCATTTTCTATGAGTAATCGGTCCGAACTCAATTTCAAGAAAAAACTCTATCTCGCATGTGGCCAAAAGTAGTGAAAATGGTATTTAGCTTAGTCAATATACAACACAACTGCTGATTCTTCGCGAGATGAAAACCCTTTGTCCTCCGTCTGCAGGGGCAATTCCTGAGAAAAGTGCTACTAGGCCTTGTTTTGGTCATGTCCACAGGCCTTTCCATTCGTCTTTATTCGTCTTTCTTTCGGCAATCTATGCATAATTCTACTTCTTGAACCACCAAATCCGCTTTTGAAAATGGATAACTAGCTCCATTCTGCGTCAAGTACTAAGGATGGGCCCAAAGCACACTTTTGAAAGGCATCGGTCACCTTAAAAACCCCAAAAGTAGGAAGTCTAGCGTGCTTCTTTAGTGCTGATCTTCGATCAGATGCTTTCTCATTGAACGAGGCATATTAAAGTGAAAGAAGTTCCAGGTCGAGTCCCGAGAAGGTGATAGTTGATTTTGATCATGAAGTTGGCACTGGACTTTGGAATTGATTCTGGACCCCCACCTGCTCAGGACGCCCCGCCTGCTCAGGACGATCCCATTACGGATTTTCTGGAGGGGGACACGCTTGACCCAGCGCAAAAACGGGAATTCAGAAATAGCAAGCACTAGGGAAATAATCATAGAGCTATGGAGCTATTCTGAGATCCATGGAGCTATTCTGAGATAGCAAGCACTAGCTCCCAGTGCGACTTCATAAAAAGCAATCAAAGATAAGATCGAAGAAAATGAAACGCACGTGGTGGTCATTATAGCGGTTCCTTCAGATCCTAGAAAACGTCCGAAAAAACCGGCTACGGAACTACCGAGCAAAGGCAAAAAGACAATAAGTAGATACATAAGATCGAGTCTCTTAAAAAAAATCAGACAATGTTCAAGCGGCCTGTCATTGAGACAAAAACGTGTTAAGCATATAAGCACTTTCGACTTGATTTGCAGTGGTCAGTTACGCAAGACGGGAAGAGAGTTTCCTTCTTCAGAGTCCTTTTATCCCAATATTAAGGATAATGTGTGGGCCTTTACTGAAAGAAGATGGTTGATCCCCTTGCCGACTCATTCCATCCTCCCCCCGGTGGGTCGTCCTCTTATTCACTCTCGCGAGCAAAGAAGAAGAGAGACAGCATTCAAGCCAGCAATGGACTGAGGTATGAGACGATAAAGGTAAAGAGAAGGGGCCGTCGTTGGTGCATAACAGATCTTTCCTATCTACGATCTTTCTCGGTGCATAAGCGAGGCTTCGCGGTCGAAGTACCACATAAGCAATAAAGCCAATAGACCTTGAATAGCCTGTACGAAATAACTTGTGAAGAGGATTTACTAGAGTCTAAAAATCTTGTACGCAAGTTGGCACAGCGCTTTCAATCAATCTCGCTCATCTGGTCTGCCCGGTCAAATCAGCGATCATGCCCCCCTTATTCTAGCGGAGGAACAGCTTCATCAGATTCATTCCCTTGCTAATCCGCCTTCAAGCCTTGTTCCTTCTTCCGCTTCATCTATCGTAAAATTCTATATGCCACAAATAGAAGTAGAAAGAAATCCTAGCAGTCATTGAGATTGAATCCAGAGGAAATCGCAATCCAATTACCGTGAGAGCGAATTAACAGAGTCGGTTCAACTAAATGGTCAAAATCAGAATAAAGGAAGGTAACGAAATACTTCATTAACAAGGCCCGTTTAATTAACAATTTGAGCTTTCTTTGCTCACCAGCTTTTTTCTGCGCCCCTTCACTCACTTCTGAATGACTCCTTTAGCACTCTCTTTTGGTTGGTTACTTCATTGAAATAGAAAGTACATCTCTAACTCCTGGCTAACGCGAATCATTCAAAAACTACTACTTATTGGGTTGGGCAACCGACACGTGAAATCGATGCCGGGCTACACTTCCTTCAATTAATTATTTAGGTTTACTTTGGCGGAGCATTCAATCCAGGTGTGGGAATCATTCCGACTTCATGTATTTGCCCTGCCCTAGCCTGTTGGGAATGTAGGTGTCCGAGAATGGAAGCTCGGCAACAGAGCAGACCGGAAGAAGTATGTGTTGGGGAACGTTGCATGGGAAACAAAAATTTTCCTACGCACACATAAGATCTATCCATGGTGATGAGCATCTACGAGAGGGAGAGTGAATCTACATACCCTTGTAGATCGCTAAGCGGAAGCGTTAATAAACGCGGTTGATGTAGTCGAACGTCTTCGCGATCCAAATCGCCGAGCGTCCCGCGATCCAATCACGATCCTTCCGATCTAGTGCCGAACGGACGGCACCTCCGCGTTCAACACACGTACGGCTTGATGACGCCTTCACCTCCTCGATCCAGCGAGCGATGATGAAGTAGTGGTTGAGTTCCAGCAGCACGACGGCGTGGTGATGGTGGTGAGGAACAATCTCTGCAGGGCTTCGCCAAGCACTACGGAGATTATGACGGAGGAACTAGAGGGTTAGGGTTGCCGCACACGGCTTGGGGAAATCTTGATGTGTCCCGTGTGCTAGCCCTGCCCCTCTATTTATATGTTGAGCCTTGGGGTCTAAACTTGGAGTAAAAGCCTCCTCCGGGTCGGTTTTGCCCGCACAAGGTCGGTTTGGCCCGCAGGGAAAGAGTCCAACTCGGATCCCTGCCGAACCGTGCACAGCCGCGCACAAGCGGTAGTACCGCTTCACACAAGCGGTAGTACCGCTTGGGCGGTAGTACCGCTTCACACAAGCGGTAGTACCGCTTGGGCGGTAGTACCGCTTCACACAAGCGGTAATACCGCTCGGGCGGTAGTACCGCTTCACCAAGCGGTAGTACCGCTTACGCGGCAGCAAAACTACTTTTGCACTTTCCAATACCTTGTGGGCTTTATCCCTTTGGCTCATATAAAGTGTTGCTGCACCCGAACACTTCGGTAAACATCCGGAACCCATTCCGGTGAACTCCGGAACCCTTCCAGAGATCAAAACACTATTATCACATATATCAATCTTTACCTCCGGACTATTCCGGAGATCCTCGTCATGTCCGGGATCTTATCCGGGACTCCGAACAACTTTCGGTCACCAACATAATAACTCAATTATACTAATCGTCACCAAACGTTAAGTGTGTAGACCCTGCGGGTTCGAGAACTATGTAGACATGACCGAGACACCTCTACGGCCAATAACCAATAGCGGGACCTGGATGCCCATATTGGCTCCTACATATTCTACGAAGATCTTTATCGGTCGAACCTCTATGTCAAGGATTCAGTTAATCCCGTATGCTGTTCCCTTTGTTCTTCGGTATGTTACTTGCCCGAGATTCGATCGTCGGTATCACTATACCTAGTTCAATCTCGTTACCGGCAAGTCTCTTTACTCGTTCCGTAATACAAGATCCTGTGGCTAACTCTTTAGTCACTTTGCTTGCAAGGCTCAATGTGATGTTGTATTACCGAGTGGGCCCTGAGATACCTCTCCGTCATACGGAGTAACAAATCCCAGTCTTGATCCATGCCAACCCAACAGACACCCTCGGAGATACCTGTAGAGCACCTTTATAGTCACCCAGTTACGTTGCGACGTTTGATACACACAAGGTATTCCTCCGGTGTCAGTGAGTTGCATGATCTCATGGTCAAAGGAACAGATACTTGACATGCAGAAAACAATAGCAATAAACTGACACGATCAAATGCTACGTTTACAGTTTGGGTCTTGTCCATCACATCATTCTCCTAATGATGTGATCCCGTTATCAAATGACATCTCATGTCAATGGCTAGGAAACCTTAACCATCTTTGATCAACGAGCTAGTCAACTAGAGGCTTACTAGGGACACAGTGTTGTCTATGTACCCACACATGTATTTGAGTTTCCAATCAATACAATTATAGCATGGATAATAAACGATTATCATTAACAAGGAAATATAATAATAACCAATTTATTATTGCCTCTAGGGCATATTTCCAACAGTCTCCCACTTGCACTAGAGTCAATAATCTAGTTCACATCACTATGTGATTTACATTGTAATGAATCAAACACCCATGCAGTTCTGGTGTTGTTCATGTTTAGCCCTTGGAAGAGGTTTAGTCATCGGATCTGCAACATTTAGATCCGTGTGTACTTTGCAAATATTTATGTCGTCCTCCTTGATGTAATCGCGGATGGAATTGAAACGTCGCTTTATGTGTCTGGTCCTCTTGTGAAATCTTGGTTCCTTGGCTAGAGCAATGGCACCAGTATTATCACAAAACAGAGTCATTGGGTTAAGTGCACTAGGCACTACTCCAAGATCTGTCATGAACTCCTTCATCCAGACACCTTCCTTCGCCGCCTCCGAGGCAGCGATGTACTCCGCTTCGCATGTAGAATCAGCTACCACGCTTTGCTTGGAACTGCACCAGCTAACCGCACCCCCATTAAGAATAAATACGTATCCGGTTTGCGACTTAGAGTCATCCGGATCAGTGTCAAAGCTTGCATCGACGTAACCCTTTACGACGAGCTCTTGATCACCTCCATAAACGAGAAACATGTCCTTAGTCCTTTTCAGGTACTTCAGGATATTCTTGACCGTCGTCCAGTGTTCCATTCCTGGATCACCTTGAAACCTTCCGACCATACTTATGGCAAGGCTGACATCGGGTCTTGTGCACAGCATTGCATACATGATAGAGCCTATGGCCGAAGCATAGGGGATGACACTCATCTTTTCTCTATCTTCTGCAGTCACTGGGCATTGAGTCTTACTCAACTTCACACCTTGCAAAACAGGCAAGAACCCCTTCTTGGACTGATCCATTTTGAACTTCTTCAAAATCTTATCAAGGTATGTGCTTTGTGAAAGTCCTATTAAGCGTCTTGATCTATCTCTATAGATCTTGATGCCTAATATGAAAGCAGCTTCTCCTAGGTCCTTCATTGAAAAACTCTTGTTCAAATATTCCTTTACGCTTTCCAGCATTTCTATATTGTTTCCAATCAGCAATATGTCATCCACATATAATATTAGAAACGCTACAGAGCTCCCACTCACTTTCTTGTAAATACAAGCTTCTCCGTAAACTTGTATAAACTCGAACGCTTTGATCACATCATCAAAACGAAGATTCCAACTCCGAGATGCTTGCACCAGTCCATAAATGGATCGCTGGAGTTTGCAAACTTTGTCAGCATTCTCTGGATCGACAAAACCTTCTGGTTGCATCATATACAACTCTTCCTTAAGGTAACCGTTAAGGAACGCTGTTTTGACATCCATCTGCCAAATTTCATAATCGAAAAAGGCAGCTATTGCTAACATGATTCTGACGGACTTAAGCATCGCTACGGGTGAGAAGGTCTCATCGTAGTCAACTCCTTGAACTTGTGAAAAACCCTTTGCCACAAGTCGAGCTTTATAGACGGTGACATTACCGTCCGCGTCCGTCTTCCTCTTAAAGATCCATTTGTTCTGAATGGCCTTACGCCCTTCAGGTAATACTTCCAAAGTCCATACTTTGTTTTCATACATGGATCCCATCTCGGATTTCATGGCCTCTAACCACTTCTCGGAATCCGGGCCCATCATCGCTTCTCCATAGCTCGTAGGTTCATCGTTGTTTAACAACATGACCTCTAAGACAGGGTTGCCGTACCACTCAGGAGCAGTACGCGTCCTTGTCGACCTACGAGGTTCGATAGCAACTTGATCCAAAGCTTCATGATCATCATCATTAACTTCCTCTTCAGCTAATGTAGGCTCGACAGAAACAACTTTCTGCGTTGCGCTACTCTTAGGTTGAAGTAAAGGTTCAATAACCTCATCAAGTTCTATCTTCCTCCCACTCAATTCTTTCGAGAGAAACTCTTTCTCAAGAAATGTTCCGTTTTTAGCGACAAACACTTTGCCTTCGGATCTGAGGTAGAAGGTATACCCAACTGTCTCTTTTGGGTATCCTATGAAGACGCATTTCTCCGCTTTGGGTTCCAGCTTTTCAGGCTGAAGCTTTTTGACATAAGCATCACATCCCCAAACTTTAAGAAACGACAGTTTTGGCTTCTTGCCAAACCAAAGTTCATATGGCGTCGTCTCAACGGATTTCGATGGTGCCCTATTTAAAGTGAATGCAGCTGTCTCTAATGCATAACCCCAAAACGATAGTGGCAAATCGGCAAGAGACATCATAGATCGCACCATATCCAATAAAGTTCGATTACGACGTTCGGACACACCATTACGCTGTGGTGTTCCAGGCGGTGTCAATTGTGAAACAATTCCACACTGTCTTAAGTGACTGCCAAACTCATAACTCAGATATTCTCCTCCTCGATCAGATCGTAGGAATTTAATCTTCTTGTTACGATGATTCTCAACTTCACTCTGAAATTGTTTGAACTTTTCAAATGTTTCAGACTTGTGTTTCATTAAGTAAATATACCCATATCTACTTAAGTCATCAGTGAAGGTGAGAAAGTAACGATAACCACTGCGCGCTTCAATACTCATCGGACCGCACACATCAGTATGTATGATTTCCAATAAGTCACTTGCCCGTTCCATTGTTCCAGAGAACGGCGTTTTAGTCATCTTGCCCATGAGGCATGGCTCACATGTGTCAAGTGATTCAAAATCAAGTGACTCCAAAAGTCCATCAGCATGGAGCTTCTTCATGCGTTTTACGCCAATATGACCTAAACGGCAGTGCCACAAGAAAGTGGTATTATCATTATCAATTCTATATCTTTTGGCATCAATGTTATGAACATGTGTATCATTACTATCGAGATTCAACAAGAATAAACCCCTCACATTGGGTGCATGACCATAAAAGATATTACTCATATAAATAGAACAACCATTATTCTCTGATTTAAATGAGTAACCGTCTCGCAATAAACAAGATCCAGATATAATGTTCATGCTTAACGCAGGCACCAAATAACACTTATTTAGGTTCATCACTAATCCCGACGGTAATCGAAGAGCGAGCGTGCCAACGGCGATCACATCAACCTTGGAACCATTTCCCACGCGCATCGTCACTTCGTCCTTTGCCAGCCTCCGTCTATTCCGCAGTTCCTGTTTTGAGTTGCAAATATGAGCAACCGCACCGGTATCAAATACCCAGGCACTACAACGAGAGTTGGTAAGGTACACATCAATAACATGTATATCATATATACCTTGTTTGTTGTTGGCCGCCTTCTTGTCAGCCAAATACTTGGGGCAATTCCGCTTCCAGTGTCCAGTTCCCTTGCAATGAAAACACACAGTTTCTGGTTTGGGTCCAGCCTTGGGTTTCTTCACGAGAGGAGCAACTGCTTTGCCACTCTGCTTGGAGTTACCCTTCTTACCCTTGCCATTTTTCTTGAAACTAGTGGTTTTATTGACCATCAACACTTGATGCTCCTTCTGAATTTCAGACTCAGCGGCTTTCAGCATCGCAAACAGCTCGGCGACTGACTTGTTCATCCCGTGCATGTTATAGTTCAACACGAAGCTCTTGTAGCTAGGTGGCAATGATTGAAGAACTCTGTCAGTGATAGCCTCTGGCGGAAGGGGCATCCCTAACTCAGCCAGACGGGTGGAGTACCCAGACATTCTGAGCACGTGATCACTGATAGACCCGTTCTCCTCCATCTTGCAAGCATAGAACTTATCGGAGATCTCATATCTCTCGATCCGGGCATTCTTCTGAAAGATAAACTTCAACTCCTGGAACATCTCATATGCTCCATGACGTTCAAAACGTCTTTGAAGTCCCGGTTCTAAGCCATACAACATTGCACATTGAACTATTGAGTAATCATCAGAACGAGCCTGCCAGGCGTTCACAACGTCTAGAGACTCAACTGGAGCGGGTGGATCACCAAGCGGTGCATCAAGGACATAAGCCTTCTGGGAAGCCGTAAGGATAATCCTTAGATTACGGGCCCAGTCCACAAAGTTACTTCCATCATCTTTCAACTTAGCTTTCTCTAGGAACGCATTAAAATTCAGGGGTGCTACTGCGCGAGCCATGATCTACAACATAAATACTGCAAAGACAACTTAGACTATTGTTCTTAGATAATGAGTTTAGTTAATCATATTTAAAAAACTCCCACTCAAATTGACATCCCTCCGATCATTCGAGTGTAACATGATCCAAATCCACCAACTCAAGTCCGATCATCACGTGAGTTGAGGTGGTTTCAATGGTGAACATCTTCATGTTGATCATATCTACTATATGACTCATGTTCGACCTTTCGGTCTCTTGTGTTCCGAGGCCATGTCTGTACATGCTAGGCTCGTCAAGTTTAACCCGAGTGTTCCGCACGTGCAACATGGCTTGCACCCGTTGTATGCGAACGTAGAGTCTATCACACCCGATCATCACGGCGTGTCTCGAAACGACGAACTTTCGCAACGGTGCACACTTGGGGAGAACACAATTTATCTTGAAATTTAAGTGAGGGATCACCTTATAATGCTACCGTCGTCCTAAGCAAAATAAGATGCATAAAAGGATTAACATCACATGCAAATCATAAGTGACATGATATGGCCATGAACTTGTGCTTTTGATCTCCATCTCCAAAGCACCGGCATGATCTCCATCGTCACCGGCATGACACCATGATCTCCATCATCTTGATCTCCATCAACGTGTCGCCATAAGGTTGTCGCGCCGACTGTTGCTTCCACGACTATTGCTAACGTTTAGCGATAAAGTAAAGCATTACATAGCGCTTAATGATTGACACGCAGGTCATACAATAATTAAAGACAACTCTATGGCTCCTGCCAGTTGCCGTACTCATCGACATGCAAGTCGTGATATTCTATACAACACATGATCATCTCATACATCACATATATCTCATCATGTAATTGGCCATATCACATCACAACATACCCTGCAAAAACAAGTTAGACGTCCTCTAATTGTTGTTGCAAATTTTACGTGGCTGCTACGGGTTTGCAAGAACCGTTCTTACCTACGCAAAACCACAACGTGGTGTAGTGATTGCTTTTTGATCTTCTAAAAGAACCCTTTTCATTGAACCGATTCAACTAAAGTGAGAGAGACAGACACCTGCCAGTCACCTTTATGCAACAAGTGCACGCAGCGGTGAAACCAGTCTCGCGTAAGCGTACGCGTAATGTCGGTCCAGGCCGCTTCATCTCACAATACCGCGGAATCAAGCATCAACTAGTAACGGCAAGCAATATGTATACATCCACGCCCACAACTCGTTTGTGTTCTACTCGAGATCTCATCTACGCATAGACCTGGCTCATGATGCCACTGTTGGGGAACGTTGCATGGGAAACAAAAATTTTCCTACGCACACATAAGATCTATCCATGGTGATGAGCATCTACGAGAGGGAGAGTGAATCTACATACCCTTGTAGATCGCTAAGCGGAAGCGTTAATAAACGCGGTTGATGTAGTCGAACGTCTTCGCGATCCAAATCGCCGAGCGTCCCGCGATCCAATCACGATCCTTCCGATCTAGTGCCGAACGGACGGCACCTCCGCGTTCAACACACGTACGGCTTGATGACGCCTTCACCTCCTCGATCCAGCGAGCGATGATGAAGTAGTGGTTGAGTTCCAGCAGCACGACGGCGTGGTGATGGTGGTGAGGAACAATCTCTGCAGGGCTTCGCCAAGCACTACGGAGATTATGACGGAGGAACTAGAGGGTTAGGGTTGCCGCACACGGCTTGGGGAAATCTTGATGTGTCCCGTGTGCTAGCCCTGCCCCTCTATTTATATGTTGAGCCTTGGGGTCTAAACTTGGAGTAAAAGCCTCCTCCGGGTCGGTTTTGCCCGCACAAGGTCGGTTTGGCCCGCAGGGAAAGAGTCCAACTCGGATCCCTGCCGAACCGTGCACAGCCGCGCACAAGCGGTAGTACCGCTTCACACAAGCGGTAGTACCGCTTGGGCGGTAGTACCGCTTCACACAAGCGGTAATACCGCTCGGGCGGTAGTACCGCTTCACCAAGCGGTAGTACCGCTTACGCGGCAGCAAAACTACTTTTGCACTTTCCAATACCTTGTGGGCTTTATCCCTTTGGCTCATATAAAGTGTTGCTGCACCCGAACACTTCGGTAAACATCCGGAACCCATTCCGATGAACTCCGGAACCCTTCCAGAGATCAAAACACTATTATCACATATATCAATCTTTACCTCCGGACTATTCCGGAGATCCTCGTCATGTCCGGGATCTTATCCGGGACTCCGAACAACTTTCGGTCACCAACATAATAACTCAATTATACTAATCGTCACCAAACGTTAAGTGTGTAGACCCTGCGGGTTCGAGAACTATGTAGACATGACCGAGACACCTCTACGGCCAATAACCAATAGCGGGACCTGGATGCCCATATTGGCTCCTACATATTCTACGAAGATCTTTATCGGTCGAACCTCTATGTCAAGGATTCAGTTAATCCCGTATGCTGTTCCCTTTGTTCTTCGGTATGTTACTTGCCCGAGATTCGATCGTCGGTATCACTATACCTAGTTCAATCTCGTTACCGGCAAGTCTCTTTACTCGTTCCGTAATACAAGATCCTGTGGCTAACTCTTTAGTCACTTTGCTTGCAAGGCTCAATGTGATGTTGTATTACCGAGTGGGCCCTGAGATACCTCTCCGTCATACGGAGTAACAAATCCCAGTCTTGATCCATGCCAACCCAACAGACACCCTCGGAGATACCTGTAGAGCACCTTTATAGTCACCCAGTTACGTTGCGACGTTTGATACACACAAGGTATTCCTCCGGTGTCAGTGAGTTGCATGATCTCATGGTCAAAGGAACAGATACTTGACATGCAGAAAACAATAGCAATAAACTGACACGATCAAATGCTACGTTTACAGTTTGGGTCTTGTCCATCACATCATTCTCCTAATGATGTGATCCCGTTATCAAATGACATCTCATGTCAATGGCTAGGAAACCTTAACCATCTTTGATCAACGAGCTAGTCAACTAGAGGCTTACTAGGGACACAGTGTTGTCTATGTACCCACACATGTATTTGAGTTTCCAATCAATACAATTATAGCATGGATAATAAACGATTATCATTAACAAGGAAATATAATAATAACCAATTTATTATTGCCTCTAGGGCATATTTCCAACAGTATGTACCTCATGAAGCAAGGACTAGCCAGAGCTCTTAGTATGGCCACTTTTGCAGGATGAATCCGTTCACTGCCTTCTTCTCTATCGCATTGGACCTAGAAAGAGTGCAAACAGGAAGCATAGATCCTTGAGAAATAGAGGAGCTATGAGTGCTGTCCACAACCTCTAATGTTCCAAAAGAGATAATCCGTCACTCGCTCCAGAGACCTCAGTACCGTGCTAACTCCAAGAATTTCCTTCTTTACTACATAAAGCATCAGCTGCTGGATAGAAAGCAAAAGCATTTATTTATAGCTGACAGTTAGCTTTCGCTTGATTTCTTTCTTATCAAATTACATTTTGTTGATTGTAGATTGGGTCGGTGTAAATAAAGGGTGAGCTCCAAACTACAGTGGGAAAGGCCGAGTATACACCAACCATACTTTGGAGTGAGAAGGAGATCCTAACTAACAAAATAAGGCATCTGATACTATGCTGAAAAGTCCCGTTTGGTCACTTTTCAAAAGAAGGATGCGCCGCTATTTTATCATCATCTGGCACTGCTTGACTTGCTTTCACAGCTTTTAGCTTGAACGTGGCACTAAAGCCTCCATGTCAACTAAAGAAAATAGTTCAAGACAGTAGAGCACAGAGGGAATTACCAACATGGGTTCAGCATTTCGTTTAGTGAATGCGGAGATAAAAGCAGCTGCTATTGATGTGCAATTGGACGGCTCGCATCGCTCCTTGACACGAAGGCTATAAGAATCAAAGGAAATACTGGGCGTAAATGACTTTGGAGTTCAAACCTGGCAAAGTCCTTACTTACTCGGCTCCAGGACAAAGCGATGAAAAGACCCTTTATTTAATATGGTCACGCCCATGAGAGAAAGTCTAGCCCTATCAACACCTTCTGATCCTAGTTGGCTCGAGTAAGGCAGGCTACTTCTAAGCAATCTAGAGAACATTGAACCTCATTGAAAAGAAATAACTTCCGGCCAACATAAAGATCCAGCAACCTTTTGCCTGACCTCGGCTCTGACGCATTCCTCCTAGCCTAGATTTTCACTACATTCTTTGGGATCAATGCCTACTTCTTGAACTTGAAATACCTGTATCCCTTCTTCGATAAGTGGAATGTTTCGCTTGAGCGTCTACTTTGGCGAAACCCTTGTTATCTATGCTATGTATTTGTGGCCTAGCCCTCTATAAGGCACACGTTTTTCATACGTGAGGCTATAGAAGGAAAGCAACAATCCTGGAGGAGGAAATAGTTCACTTGTTGGGCACCTGGGCTCCCTATTCGTAAATTCACTTACGTGACGAGCAATTAACAAGGTGTGCTGCGTTTGAATGACATGTTATTTGAATAATATTGCTGCTGTGTCGCAAGTCTCAGTCTTCCAAAATAGGAGACGACTATGGACAGAGATACCAGGTAAACGGAGTGCCAGTGATTGCCTTGGTTGATAGTGGCAGCACGCACTGTTTTGTAGACCCCAAAGATTGTGAAGCGGGCTGGTTACGACTCAACTCCGTATAAACCTATGGAAATCACAGTAGCAAATGGCGCTAAGATGTATTGTGAGCACAAATGTGATGGCATGCTATGGGTAATGCAAGGGAAGGAGTTTCAGTTTGACATGAAAGTCATGGAGGTAGGTTCGTATGAGGGGGAGATTGGATTTTGTTGCTATAAGAAGGAAGGGCCAATTATTTTCTCAACCAGTGCACCATCCATAACATTGGTCAAGGAAGGCAAGAAAGTAGTTTGAAAGGGAATTCAGGATCAGACAAGGAGGTCAGTAGAAAGAGGAAGGGTGCAGTTACAACAAGGAGAGATTTGTATGCTCGTGCAAGCTTTTCCAGTGAATGCCACCAGCAAAGAAACCATAATACCTAACAGTATGAATAAGTTACTTACCCGAGACTCTGACATTTTCAATGAGCCAAAAGAGTTACCACCAGACCCAGCGTAAAATGTTCATGATCAAGTTGCTTAAAATTCATAATTTGATTTCTTAGGGAAATAATTTTCGCGGGAGGAAAATACTTAGTAATAAAACATCTTTACACCTATCCCAAGAATCGATACTATTTCGTGGTAAAGTTGAAAACCAAATTTTTGCACAATCCCGCAATGAGAATGGGAATAATTTTAATTTCACAATATCATTATCCACATCTTTTTTATTTTACGTATCACACAATTCTATGAAAGTGTTAAGATGGGATGCAACATCTTCATTAGGACTACCAGAAAATTGTTCTTTCATAACAAGATTAAGCAAAGCGGCATTAATATCACAAGTCTCCGCACTAGCGGCGGGAGTAGCAATTGGAGTACTAATAAAATCATTATTATTTGTATTGGAAAAATCACATAATTTTGTATTTTCTTGAGATATCGTGACTACGCAATCAAGGTAACAATCAAGCAAAGAAGCAAACAAGAAAAAGGCAAACGGAAAATATTTTTGTATTTTTGTAAAAAAAAATAGAAGTGGGGGAGAAGAAAAAGAGAGGCAAATAAAATAAATGCAAGGAGATGTAAGTTTATGCGAAGGTACTTGAAAGATGTTCATGATGTCTCCCCGGCAACGGCGCCAGAAATTCTTCCTGCTACTGGTGATCTGCGTTGGTTTTTTCCCCGAAGAGGAAGGGATGATGCAGTACAGTAGAGATAAGTATTTCCCTCAGTTATGAAACCAAGGTTATCAATCCAGTAGGAGAATCACGCAACACCTCATTAGCAGTACCTGCACACAAACAACAAATCCTTGCACCCAACGGAAACAAGGGGTTGTCAATCCCTCGGCGGTTAATTGCAAGATTAAATTGTATGGTGATAGATAGATAGATTAAACAAAAATACAAAATAAAATAAATAAAGAAAAAGTGCAGCAAGGTATTTTTAGGATTTTTAATATATGATAGGAGTAGACCCGGGGGGCCATAGTTTTCACTAGAGGCTTCTCTCTTGAAAATAGCATACGGTGGGTAACCAAATTACTGTTGGGCAATTGATAGAAAAGCAAATAACCATGACGATATCCCAGGCAATGATCATGTATATAGGCATCATGTCCAAGACAAGTAGACCGACTCCTGCCTGCATCTACTACTATTACTCCACCCATCGACCGCTATCCAGCATGCATCTAGAGTATTAAGTTCATAAAGAACGGAATAACGCCTTAAGCAAGATGACATGATGTAGACAAAGTAAACTCACGCATGAATAAACCCCATATTTTTACCCTTAATAGCAACGATACATACGTGTCATGTCCCTTTCTGTCACTGGGATTGAGCACCGCAAGATCGAACCCATTACAAAGCACCTCTTCCCATGGCAAGATAAATCAATCTAGTTGGCCAAACCAAATCAATAGATCGGAGAAGAGGTATGAAGCTATAATAATCATGCATAAAAGAGTTCAGAAAAGACTCAAATAATATTCATGGATAATCTGATCATAAACTCACAATTCATTGGATCCCAACAAACACACCGCAAAAGGTGATTACATCGGATAGAACTCCAAGAACATCGAGGAGAACATTGTATTGAAAATCAAAAAGAGAGAAGAAGCCATCTAGCTACTAACTATGGACCCGAAGGTCTGTGGTAAACTACTCACGCATCATCGGAAGGGCAGCAAGGTTGATGTAGAGCCCCTCCGTGATCGATTCCCCCCTCCGGCGGAGTGCCGGAAAAGGCCCCGAGATGGGATCTCTCGAGAGCAGAAGCTTGCGGCGGTGGAAAAAGTATTTCATGGACTCCTCTGTTGGTTTCCCGATTTTTGAGAATTTATAGTGGTGGAATTAGGTCAAAAGGGGCAGAGGTGGGCCCACGAGGCACCAGGGCGCGCCTGCCCCCCCCCCCCAGGCGCGCCCTGGTGGCTCGTGGCCACCTCCTGGGTCTTCTGGCCCTCTCCTGAAGCTTCCAGTACTTGTTATGTCCAGAAAAAAATCTCCAAAAAGTTTCGTTACATTTGGACTTCGTTTGGTACTGATATTCTGGAAAACCAAAAACAGGCAAAAAACAGCAACTGGCACTGGGCACTAAGTTAATAGGTTAGTCCCAAAAAATGATATATAATTGCTTGTAAATGTATATAAAACATCCAAGATTGTTAATATAATAGCATGGAACAATAAAAAATTATAGATACGTTGGAGACGTATCACCAGCCTCCGGTGCCCATTTTCTGGTATATAAGCCCAATTGCCCTAGAAAAAATAAGAAGAAGACTTTTGGGGCGGAGCACCGCCGTCTCAAGGCGGAACTTGGGCAGGAGCACTTTTGCTCTCCGGCGGAGCGATTCCGCCGCGGATACTTCCCTCCGGGAGGGGGAAATCGAAGCCATCGACATCACCAACGATCCTCTCATCGTGGGAGGACCAATCTACATCAACATCTTCAATAGCACCATCTCATCTCAAACCCTAGTTCATCTCTTGTATTCAATCTTTGTCTCAAAACCTCAGATTGGTACCTGTGGGTTGCTAGTAGTGTTGATTACATCTTGTAGTTGATGCTAGTTGGTTTATTTGGTGGAAGATTATATGTTCAGATCCATTATGCTATTCAATACCCCTCTGATCTTGGACATGAATATGATGTGTCAGTAGTTACTTTTGTTCTTGAGGACATGGGAGAAGTCTTGTCATAAGTAATCATGTGAATTTGGTATTCGTTCGATATTTTGATGATATGTATGTTGTTGATTCTCTTAGTGGTGTCGTGTGAACGTCGACTACATGACACTTCACCATCTTTGGGCCTAAGGGAATGCATTGTGGAGTGGTAATTAGATGATGGGTTGCTAGACTGACAGAAGCTTAAACCCTAGTTTATGCGCTATTCCGTAAGGGGCTGATTTGGATCCATATGTTTAATGCTATGGTTAGATTTATCTTAATTCTTCTTTCGTAGTTGTGGATGCTTGCGAGAGGGGTTAATCATAAGTGGGAGGCTTGTTCAAGTAAGAACAACACCTAAGCACCGGTCCACCCACATATCAAATTATCAAAGTAGCAAACGTGAATCAAACAAACATGATGAAAGTGACTAGATGAAATTCCCATGTGTCCTCGAGAACGTTTGGCTTATTATAAGAAATCGTTCCGGCCTGTCCTTTGCAACAAAAGGATTGGGCTACCTTGTTGCACTTTAGTTACTATTGCTACTTGTCACTTGTTACAAATTATCTTGCTATCAAACTACTCGTTACCGATAATTTCAGTGCTTGCAGAAAATACCTTGCTAAAAACCGCTTGTCATTTCCTTCTGCTCCTCGTTGGGTTCGACACTCTTACTTATCGAAAGGACTACGATTGATCCCCTATACTTGTGGGTCATCAAGACTCTTTTCTGGCGTCGTTGCCGGGGAGTGAAGCGCCTTTGGTGAGTGGAATTTGGTAAGGAAACATTTATATTATGTGCTGAAATTTACTGTCACTTGTCACTATGGAAAGTAATCCTTTGAGGGGCTTGTTCGGGGTATCTTCACCTCGACCGGAAGCAATAAGAGTTGCTCCTCAACCTATTGAACCTGCTGAAAATATTTATTATGAAATTCCTTCGGGTATGATAGAGAAACTGCTAGCTAATCCTTATGCAGGAGATGGAACGGTACATCCCGATATGCACTTGATCTATGTGGATGAAATTTGTGGATTGTTTAAGCTTGGAGGTTTATTCGGAGATGGAGTTAAGAAGAAACTATTCCCTTTATCTTTGGAGGGAAAGGCATTGACATGGTATAGGCTTTGTGATGATACTGACACATGGGATTGGAACCGGTTGAAGCTGGAATTCCACCAGAAATTTTATCCTATGCATTTGGTTCATCATGATCGGAGTTATATATATAATTTTTGGCCTCGTGAAGGAGAAAGTATCTCTCAAGCTTGGGGGAGGCTTAAGTATATGTTGCACACATGCCCCAATCATGATCTCTCAAGAGAAATAATTCTTCAAAACTTTTATGCTCGGCTTTCTCATAATGATCAATCCATGCTCGATACTTCTTCTGCTGGTTCCTTTATGAAGAAAATTGTTGAATCCAGATGGGATCTTCTTGAAAGAATTAAACGTAATTATGAAGATTGGGAAATTGACAAAGGTAATGAGTCAGGTATAAATCTTGAGTTTTATTGTGTTAAATCTTTTATGGAAACTGATGCTTTTCAAAAGTTTTGCACTAAATATGGACTTGACTCTGAGATAGTAGCTACCTTTTGTGAATCTTTTGCCACTCATGTTGATCTCCCTTAGGAGAAGTGGTTTAAATATCATCCTCCTATTAATGAAAAGATTGAAGAACCTATTAGTGTTAAAGAAGAAACAATTGTTTACCATGTTGATCCAGTTGTGCCTGCTGCTTATATTGAGAAACCACCTTTTCCTGTTAGGATTAAGGAACATGCTAAAGCTTCAACTGTGGTTAATAAAAGTAATATTAGAGCACCTAGACCTTCTAAGCAAATTAAAGTTGAACCTATTATTGCAATGGTTAAAGATATTTTGGTTGATAATATTGATGGACATGTCATATATTTCTGTGATGAAGCAACTAGAATTGCTAAGCCAGATCCTAAAGATAAAAATAAACATGTAGTTGGCATGCCTGTTATTTCTGTTAAAATTGGAGATCATTGCTATCATGGTTTATGTGATATTGGTGCTAGTGTGAGTGCTATTTCGTTTACTCTCTATTAAGAAGTCATGAATGATATTGCACCTGTTGAGATTGAAGATATTGATGTTACTATTAAGCTCGCAAATAGAGATACTATCTCACCGCTTGGAATTGTTAGAGATGTTGAAGTCTTGTGTGGTAAGATCAAATACCCTACTGATTTTCTTGTTCTTGGATCACCACAAGATGATTTTTGTCCAATTATATTTGGTAGACCCTTCCTGAATACTGTTAATGCTAAGATTGATTGCACTAAAGAAATTGTTAGTGTTAATTTTGGTGAGATGTCTCATGAGTTTAATTTCTCTAAGTTCCGTAGACAACCTCATGATAAATAATTGCCTAGTAAAGATGAAATTATTGGTCTTGCTTCTATTGCCGTACCTCCTACTGATCCGTTAGAACAATATTTGCTAGACCATGAAAATGATATGCACTTGAATGAAAGAAATGAAATAGATAAGATGTTCTTTGATCAATCACCTATCCTTAAACACAATTTTCCTGTTGAAACTCTTGGAGGTCCTCCTCCACCTAAGGGTGGCCCTGTATTTGAATTGAAACAATTGCCTGATACATTGAAATATGCTTATCTAGATGAAAAGAAGATATATCCTGTTATTATTAGTGCTAACCTTTCAGAGCATGAAGAAAAGAGATTACTAAAAACTCTGAGGAAACACCGCGCTGCTATTGGATATACTCTTGATGATCTTAAGGGCATTAGTCCCACTCTATGTCAGCACAAAATTAATAAGGAGCCTGATGCTAAACCAGTTGTCAACCATCAACGATGATTAAATCCTAAGATGAAGGAGGTGGTAAGAACTGAAATATTAAAGCTTCTGGAAGCAGGTATAATCTATCCCATAGCTGATAGTCGATGGGTAAGTCCCGTTCATTGTGTCCCTAAGAAAGGAGGCACTACTGTTGTTCCTAACGATAAAAATGAACTCATTCCACAAAGAATTGTAACTGGTTATTGGATGGTAATTGATTTTAGAAAATTAAACAAAGCCACTAGAAAAGATTATTACCCCTTACCTTTTATTGATCAAATGTTAGAAAGATTGTCCAAGCATACACACTTTTGCTTTCTTGATGGATATTCTAGTTTCTCTCAAATACCTGTATCACAAGTCGACCAAGAGAAAACCACCTTTACTTGTCCTTTTGGAACTTATGCTTATAGACGTATGCCTTTTGGTTTATGCAATGCACCTGCTACCTTTCAAAGATGTATGACTACTGATACGTCTCCAATGTATCTATAATTTATGAAGTATTCATGCCATGTTTATTATAGTTTTGTATGATTTTGGTGCACTTTTATATGGATTTTATATGATTTTCATGGACTAACATATTGACCTAGTGCCCAGTGCCAGTTGCTGTTTTTTGCTTGTTTTTGGTTTTCCAGAAAATCCATATCAAATGAAGTCCAAATGCAGCGAAACTTTTTGACGATTTTTTCTAGAAGGAAGCAGACCCAGAAAGCTTCGGAGGAGCAGCAGAAGAGCCACAGGGGCCCCACGAGCCACCTGGGCGCGCCATCCCCCCCCCCCCAGGCGCTCCCTGGTGCCTCGTGGGCCCCCTGTGGCCCCTCTTCGCATGATTCCAACGCCAAAAATTCTTATAAATACCAAAACCCCCAAAAATAACCCTAGAACTTTGACCCCGCCGCCGCAAGCCTCTGTTCCAAGGAGATCCCATCTGGAGCCCTTTTCCGGCACCCTGCCGGAGGGGGGAATCATCACCAGAGGCCATCTTCATCATCCCGGTGGTCTCCATAACGAGGCGGGAGTAGTTCACCCTCGGGGCTGAGGGTATGTACTAGTAGCTATGTGTTTGATCTCTCTCTCTCTCTCGTGTTCTTGATTTGGCATGATCTTGATGTACCGCGAGCTTTGTTAATATAGTTGGATCATATGGTGTTTCTTCCCTCTCTATCTTTGTTGTGATGAATCGAATCTTTTCCCTTGGAGGTTTCGTTATTGTCGGATTGAATATTTCAGATTTGAGAACACTTGAGGTATGTCTTGCATATGAATACCCGTGGTGACAATGGGGTATTATATTGATTCACTTGATATATGTTTTGGCACTCAACTTGCAGATTCCCGAGGTGACATTGGCGTAATCTATGCATAGGGGTTGATGCACGTTTTCATCCTACTTTCTCCAGTAGAAATCTTGGGGCACTCTTTGAAGTTCTTTGTGTGGATTGAATATTATGAATCTAAAGTTGTTTGATGCATATCGTATAATCAACTCATGGATACTTGTGGTGACATTGGAGTATCTAGGTGACGTTAGGGTTGGCTGATGCGTATCATATGGTGTGATTTTAGTACGAACTCTAGGGCTGTTTGTGACACTTATAGGGATGGCTCAATAGATTGATCGGAAAGAATAACTTTGAGGTGGTTTCGTACCCTACAACAATTTCTATCTTATGTTCTCCGCTAATAGGAACTTTGGAGTGATTCTTTATCGCACGTTGAGGGATTGTTATATGATCCAATTATGTCAGCATTGTTGAGAGATTGCACTAGCGAAAGTATGAACCCTAGGCCTTGTTTCTAAGCATTGCAATACCGTTTGTGCTCCGTTTTATCACTTGCTACCTTGCTGTTTTTTTATTTTCAGATTACAAAAACCTATATCTACTATCCATACTACACTTGTATCACCATCTCTTCGCCGAACTAGTGCACCTATACAATTTACCATTGTATTGGGTGTGTTGGCGACACAAGAGACTTCTTGTATTTGGTTGCAGGGTTGTTTGAGAGAGACCATCTTCATCCTACGCCTCCCACGGATTGATAAACCTTAGGTCATCCACTTGAGGGAAAATTGCTACTGCCCTACAAAACTCTACGCTTGGAGGCCCAACACGAGTCTACAAGAATAAGTTGTGTAGTAGACATCAAACTCTTTTCTGGCGCCGTTGCTGGGGAGGTGACTGCTTGAAGGTATATCTTTAGATCTTGCAATTGAATCTTTTAGTTTCTTGTTTTATCACTAGTTTGGTTTTATAAAAAGAAAACTACAAAAAAATATGGAATTGAGGTTGCCTCATATTTTTCGTCTTTATAATGTTTTTCTTGAAAATGATGGAGCGGAAAATTGTGCTCAATTGATAGAAGAAGAATTCAATAAAATGTTTGGCATAAAATCCATGAATGATGAGCATGATTGCAATGTTGCTAGTATGAATTCTTTGAATATCCATGATGCTAGTGATATGCAAAGCCATAAGCTTGGGGATGCTATGTGTGATGAAGATGATATTTTTAGTCCCCCAAGTTTTGATGAGAAAATTTATTATGATGAAAGCATGCCTCCTATTTATGATGATTATAATGATGAACGTGGATTTGTAGAGGTCATGAATTTATTTAATGATGATTCCACTATTTTGGAAGAGGTTTCAATTGATTATGACAACAAAGTTGCTATCTATGATGATTATTGTGATGACATGTATGCTATAAATAATAATGATAACTATGAAACTTGTCATCATGATTTTAATTTTCAATTGGATTATGCCAATCAAGTATCTCATGATAGTTATTTTGTTGAATTTGCTCCCACTATTATTGATGAGAACAAATTTGCTTATGTGGAGAGTAATAAAATTTCTATGCTTGTAGGTCATGAAAAGAATGCTTTATGTGATAGTTATATTGTTGAATTCATTCATGATGCTACTGAAAATTATTATGAGAGAGTCAAGTTTCCTCTCTATGTGTTGAAAGATTTGAAGTTATGCTTGTTTTGCCTTCCTATGCTAGTTGATTCTTGCTCCCATAAATTGTTTGCTCACAAAATCCCTATGCATAGGAAGTGGGTTAGGCTTAAATGTGCTTGTCATATGATTCATGATGCTCTCTTTGCGTTTCAATTCTTTACTTTTATGCGAGCATCATTGAAATCATCATGCCTAGCTAAAAGGCATTAAAGAAAAGCGCTTGTTGGGAGACAACCCAATATTTACCCCTACTGTTTTTGTGTGTTCACATGACTAAGCTACTGTATTAATCATGATTTATATGTTTTCTTTCAATAATGTGCCAAGTAAAGCCTTTGGGATAGTGTGGATGCTTGTTGATTTGATTCTGTGCAAAAACAGAAACTTTTGCGTCCAGTGATGGAATTTCTATTATGTACTCGAGCGTGAGAAAATTATAAATTTTTTACAGAGTATTGGATTACAAATATTTTATGTTTTTATAATTTTTCAGAATTTTTGGAGGTACATAAGTATGGTTTTTAAATCGCTCACTACACACTGTTCTGTTTTTGACAGATTCTGTTTTCGGTGCATAGTTTGCTTGTTTTAGTGTTTCCATAGCTTATATTGAGTAATATAAATTGTGGAAATGATATAATACAGTAGGAATTATGTGAGAACAATTATGAATCTTGTCTTGACAGTACCTAAGTGGATGATTTATTTTTATCATACTAACCTATCTCACAAGTTCCGTTAAGTTTTGTGTGATTGAAGTTTTCAAGTTTTGGGTGAGATATCGATATGAGGAGAATAAGGAGCGGCAAGACCCTAAGCTTGGGGATTCCCAAGGCACCCCAAGGTAATATTCAAGGAAGACTCAAGCGTCTAAGCTTGGGGATGCCCCGGAAGGCATCCCGTCTTTCGTCTTCAACACTATCGGTAACCTCACTCGGAGCTATATTTTTATTCGTCACATAATATGAGTTTTGCTTGGAGCATCATTTTATTCTGTTTATATTTGCTTGATGTTATCAATAATCATTTTTTTCTATTTTTTAGTTCAATAAAATGCCAATTATAGCCTTTACCATGCTCAGTTTGCAAGTTCATGTGTTGCTGTTTGAAAACAGAAAGTTTTCTGTTATGTCCAGAATATTCCTGAATAGTCAGAACATGATAAAAATCTGAAATTTTTACACAGTAAGAATGCATGAGTTCTCTGTCACGTGGTAATTTTTCAGAATTTTTGGAGTTAGGTAAGTATGAATTTTAAATCCCCCTTTACAGACTGTTCTGTTTTGGCAGATTGCTGTTATAGTTGCATTGTTTGCATATGTTTGCTTGTTTAATGTTTCTATTTGTGGATAGGAGTATTAAATATGCAGAGGCATTTAGTATGCAATGTTTAATTATAATTTTTGTGATTTGCTACAGTAGATAATGTTAAGGTTTTGAGTGATTTATACTAACTTATCTCACGAGTTCTTGTTGAGTTTTGTGTGGATGAAGTTTTTAAGATTTAGGAGAAGCCATGATATGAGAAGAATTAAGGAGACACAAGAGATCAAGCTTGGGGATGCCCAAGGCACCCCAAGATAATATTTCAAGAAGTCTCAAGCATTTAAGCTTGGGGATGCCTCGGTAGGCATCCCACCTTTCTTCTTCAACAACTATCAGTCAGTTTTGGTTGAGCCTAAGTCTTTGCTTCTTCACATGATATGTGCTATTCTTGGAATGTCATTTTATTTTGTTTTCTTTGCTGTTTGAATAAAATACTTGAGATCTGAAATTTTTAAATGAGAGAGAGTCCTCACATGGCTACCTATTTACTTAACTACTCATTTGATCTTCACTTATATCTTTTTGGAGTAGTTTGTCATTCACTCTTGTTCTTCACTTATATCCTATGAGTAAATTGTTGAATAAATTGAATATCATAAAGTTGAAATTGCTTCATATGCTTGTATCATGCCTAGTAGTAGTTTCACATTGGGTTTAGGAAGTGAAATCTATTGAAGCTTGACAATCACAATATTGGTCATACAAGCAATTCATGAATGATTAGTATAAGGAAGAGAACTTTCACATATAAATATATTATCTTGGACATCTTTTATGATTGTGAATACCCATTAATTATTTTCAAACTTGAGCAAATTAGTTGAAGTTGGACAAGGAAGACAACGTAATGAGTTATGTTTGGGTATATTTGCATATAAGTTATATTGTTATGGATCCTCTAACATGTGGTGCTTGCTTAGGGTGTTTTACTAGCCAAAAATTCGTACTAAGTAGAGATACTACTTATGCATCCAAAAACCCTTAAACCCAGTTTCTTCCCATGAGTGTCCACCATATCTACCTATGGATTGAATAAGATCCTTCAAGTAAGTTGTCACCGGTGCAAAAAGCAATAAAAATTGCTCCTAAAATATGTATGATCTTTTATTGCAAGGGAAAATAAGCGTTGTTAGAACTTGTGATGGTAAAGAAATAAAAGTGACGGACTGCATAATAAAGGTTGCTATCACAAGGGGCAATATAACGTGACGTTCCTTTGCATTAAGAGCTTGTGCATCCAAAAATAAAAAGCGCATGACAACCTCTGCTTCCCTCTGCGAAGGGCCTATCTTTTACTTTATGTATTTACTTTTATGCAAGAGTCAATAGTATTACTTCTCATTTCAACCTTAATTATTCTCTAGTTGGCAAGCATCATGTGGTGGGGAAAGATCCAGTCACATATGGCCAGTCAAACATATTTGATCATGAATTATTATTGTTGACAATTATCTCTATGATAAATAAGTTGGGAGGCGAAACATTAAGCCCCTATCTTTCTCTGTGTTCGATGGATGCCATTTGTTCTAAAAATATGCTTTGAGTACTAGCAATCATAGAAGACTATATGATAATTGAGTATGTGAAGCTCTTACTTAGACTCTGTTGAAGATAAGTTGAGTTGCAATTGTTTGGTGACTAAGAACATAGGTTGTTAAGTTTCAAGAGAATGCATTGTTTGAACCATAACATGTGAATTGATTGCTACTTTATCATGATGAGTTTTATGAGAAAGAGTTGTTGTTATGATGCTAGGAAAAGTGATTGAAATTATCATTGATCAAACTTATGCACTATGCTAGCATTCACACTTCATAAATTATTTCATTTATCATTTACCTACTCGAGGATGAGCAGGAATTAAGCTTGGGGATGCTGATACGTCTCCAACGTATCTATAATTTATGAAGTATTCATGCCATGTTTATTATAGTTTTGTATGATTTTGGTGCACTTTTATATGGATTTTATATGATTTTCATGGACTAACATATTGACCTAGTGCCCAGTGCCAGTTGTTGTTTTCTGCTTGTTTTTGGTTTTCTAGAAAATCCATATCAAATGAAGTCCAAATGCAGCGAAACTTTTTGACGATTTTTTCTGGAAGGAAGCAGACCCAGGAAGCTTCGGAGGAGCAGCAGAAGAGCCACAGGGGCCCCACGAGCCACCTGGGCACGCCACCCCCCCAGGCGCGCCCTGGTGCCTCGTGGGCCCCCTCTGGCCCCTCTTCACATGATTCCAACGCCAAAAATTCTTATAAATACCAAAACCCCCAAAAATAACCCTAGAACTTCGACCCCGCCGCCGCAAGCCTCTGTACCAAGGAGATCCCATCTGGAGCCCTTTTCCGGCACCCTACCGGAGGGGGGAATCATCACCGGAGGCCATCTTCATCATCCCGGTGGTCTCCATGACGAGGAGGGAGTAGTTCACCCTCGGGGCTGAGGGTATGTACTAGTAGCTATGTGTTTGATCTCTCTCTCTCTCGTGTTTTTGATTTGGCACGATCTTGATGTACCGCGAGCTTTGTTAATATAGTTGGATCATATGGTGTTTCTTCCCTCTCTATCTTTGTTTTGATGAATCGAATCTTTTCCCTTGGAGGTTTCATTATTGTCGAATTGAATATTTCAGATTTGAGGACACTTGATGTATGTCTTGCATATGAATACCCGTGGTGACAATGGGGTATTATATTGATTCACTTGATATGTGTTTTGGCACTCAACTCGCGGATTCCCGAGGTGACATTGGGGTAATCTATGCATAGGGGTTGATGCACGTTTTCATCCTACTTTCTCCGGTAGAAATCTTGGGGCACTCTTTGAAGTTCTTTGTGTGGATTGAATATTATGAATCTGAAGTTGTTTGATGCATATCGTATAATCAACTCATGGATACTTGTGGTGACATTGGAGTATCTAGGTGACATTAGGGTTGGTTGATGCGTATCATATGGTGTTATTTTAGTACGAACTCTAGGGCCATTTGTGACACTTATAGGGATGGTTCAATAGATTGATCGGAAAGAATAACTTTGAGGTGGTTTCATACCCTACAACAATTTCGATCTTATGTTCTCCGCTAACAGGAACTTTGGAGTGATTCTTTATCGCACGTTGAGGGGTTGTTATATGATCCACTTATGTTAGCATTGTTTAGAGATTGCACTAGCGAAAGTATGAACCCTAGGCCTTGTTTCTAAGCATTGCAATACCGTTTGTGCTTTGTTTTATCACTTGCTACCTTGCTATTTTTTTATTTTCAGATTACAAAAACCTATATCTACTATCCATACTACACTTGTATCACCATCTCTTCGCCGAACTAGTGCACCTATACAATTTACCATTGTATTGGGTGTGTTGGGGACACAAGAGACTTCTTGTATTTGGTTGCAGGGTTGTTTGAGAGAGACCATCTTCATCCTACGCCTCCCACGGATTGATAAACCTTAGGTCATCCACTTGAGGGAAAATTGCTACTGTCCTACAAAACTCTGCACTTGGAGGCCCAACACGAGTCTACAAGAATAAGTTGTGTAGTAGACATCAACTGCTATATTCTCTAACTTTTGTGAAAAGATTGTTGAGGTTTTCATGGATGATTTTTCCGTTTACGGAACTTCCTTTGATGATTGCTTAAGCAACCTTGATCGAGCAGAGATGTGAACAAACTAATCTTGTCTTGAATTGGGAGAAGTGCCACTTGATGGTGAATGAAGGTATTGTCTTGGGGCATAAAATTTCTGAACGAGGTATTGAAGTAGATAAGGCTAAAGTTGATGCAATTGAGAAAATGCCATGTCCTAAAGATATTAAAGGTATAAGAAGTTTCCTTGGTCATGCTGGTTTCTATAGAAGGTTTTTTAAAGACTTCTCTAAAATTTCTAGGCCTCTCACTAATCTCTTGCAAAAAGATGTTCCATTTGTTTTCGATGATGATTGTGTAGAAGCCTTTGAAACACTTAAGAAAGCCTTAACCTCTGCACCTATTGTTCAACCACCTGATTGGAACTTGCCTTTTGAAATTATGTGTGATGCTAGTGATTATGTTGTTGGGGCTGTTCTAGGACAAAGAGTTGATAAGAAATTAAATGTTATCCATTATGCTAGTAAAACTCTAGACAGTGCTCAAAGAAATTATGCTACTACTAAGAAAGAATTTCTAGCAGTTGTGTTTGCATGTGATAAATTCAGATCTTACATAGTTGATTCTAAAGTAATTGTTCACACCGATCATGCTACTATTAAATACCTTATGGAAAAGAAAGATGCTAAACCTAGACTCATTAGGTGGGTTCTATTGCTACAAGAATTTGACTTGCATATTACTGATAGAAAGGGAGCTGAGAACCCCGTAGCTGATAACTTGTCTAGGTTGGAAAATATTCTTGATGACCCACTGCCTATTGATGATAGTTTTCCTGATGAGCAATTAGCTATCATAAATGCTTCTCGTGATACTGCTTGGTATGTAGACTATGCTAATTATATTGTTGCTAAATTTATACCACCTAGTTTCACATACCAACAAAAGAAAAAGTTCTTCTTTAATTTAAGACATTACTTCAGGGATGACCCACATCTTTATAAAGAAGGAGTAGATGGCATTATTAGACGTTGTATACCTGAGCATGAACAGGAACAAATCCTACGGAAGTGTCATTCCGAGGCTTACGGAGGACACCATGCGGGAGACAGAACTGCACATAAGGTACTACAATCTGGTTTTTATTGGCCTACTCTTTTCAAGGATGCTCGTAAGTTTGTCTTATCTTGTGATGAATGTCAAAGAATTGGTAATATTAGTAGACGTCAGGAAATGTCTATGAATTATTCACTTGTTATTGAACCATTTGATGTTTGGGGATTTGATTATATGGGACCTTTTCCTTCCTCTAATGGGTATTCATATATTTTAGTTGCTGTTGATTACGTTACTAAGTGGGTAGAAGCTATTCCAACTAGTAGTGCTGATCATAACACTTCTATTAAAATGCTTAAAGAAGTCATTTTCCCGAGGTTCGGAGTCCTTAGATATTTAATGACTGATGGTGGTTCACATTTTATTCATGGTGCATTCCGTAAACTGCTTGCTAAATATGATGTCAACCATAGAATTGCATCTCCCTATCACCCTCAATCTAGTGGTCAAGTTGAATTGAGCAATAGAGAAATAAAGTTAATTTTGCAAAAGACCGTCAATAGATCTAGAAAGAATTGGTCTAAGAAACTTGACGATGCATTATGGACTTATAGAACTGCTTATAAAAATCCTATGGGTATGTCTCCATATAAAATGGTTTATGGAAAAGCATGTCATTTACCTCTTGTGTTAGAACATAAAGCATATTGGGCAATTAAAGAACTCAATTATGATTTTAAACTTGCCGGTGAAAAGAGGCTATTTGATATTAGCTCGTTAGATGAATGGAGAACCCAAGCTTATGAAAATGCCAAATTGTTTAAATAAAAAGTTAAAAGATGGCATGATAAAAGAATTCAAAAACGGGAATTCAAAGTGGGTGAGTATGTTCTATTGTACAATTCTCGTTTTAGATTTTTTGCAGGAAAACTTCTCTCTAAATGGGAAGGACCGTATATCATCGAGGAAGTTTATCGCTCTGGAGCCATTAAGATCAATAACGCCGCAGGCACTAATCCGAAGGTGGTCAATGGGCAAAGAATTAAGCATTATATTTCAGGTACTCCCATTAATGTTGAGACTAATATTATTGAAACAATTACACCGGAAGAGCACATCAAGGAGTCCTTCCGGAACGCTCCAGAACCCTGAAAAGGAAGAGGTATGTGATATGGTAAGTAAACCGACTCCAAAAATTCCATAAAAATAATTTCTGTCAGTTTTGGAATATTAGAAAAAATACAAAAATAAGAAACAGCCGAGGGGATCCACGAGGTGCACACGAGGCACCAGGGCGCGCCACCCCCCACCCCCCCCCAGGCGCGCCCTGGTGGCTCGTGGGCCCCTCGTGAGCCTTCTCGACTCTGTTTTCTTCTGGAATACTTGTTTTGCAAGATAAAAATTCTTTATATATACTCCCGGACGTTTTGACCACCGTATCGCAGAAATCTCCTCTGTTCTTGTTTCGTGCTATTTTTCTGACAGATCTAGATCGCTATGGCTCCACCAAGCTCTTCCAAGGACAAGTTCTACGAGAAGGTCATCAACCCCTACCTACCGGAGGTGATGAAACACCCTCAAGCCATCGAGATGCGTGAGGGGGTGCTTCACATCCGGGATGTTCAAGGACCCAAGAAGACCGGGAGCGTGGAGGCCAGGCTCGAAGCGGTGGAGCAGGAGATTTTCAAGTGCCAAGGGATGGTGGAGCGTGGACTCAGCGCCAACCACTCCATGATCACGGAATTCACCCGCGATCACAAGGTGGATGGCCAATCAATGGGGGACATCGTCTTCAAGCTCAACGAACGAATTGACTATCTACAAGGCCAAATCTATGATCTTCAAAACCATTTTTTTAATATGAGGCAAGATTCAAAGGTATGAGTTTAGCTGCAAGTTTCAGGATTCTGGAGACTCATTCATTCTTTTATGATGGGGAACCTATGCCATGGAAGCCGGAGGACAAGCCCACCACTTCATCACCACCATCATCACCGAAGAAAAAACTTGAGTACATGGGTATGGGCACTCCCCTTGGCTTGTGCCAAGCTTGGGGGAGGTGCCCTGGTATCGTATCACCATCACTTTTATTATCTTTACCTATTTTTAGTTCGATCCTTAGTTATTTCTTGATTTAGTTGAATAAAAGTTTAGTATGATCTATTTTCGAGTGCTAGTTGCGTGATCTATCTATCTATGTAATTGAGTTGAGAGTTATATAATAAAGAGTAGTTTGAGTTTTTGCTTCTTTACTTTTATGTTTCAATCTTAGCAATGAAAATAATGAAAAAGATCATATGCTAATCTTATGGAAAGTAATGACATTACATAAAGAAAAGTATAAGTGGTAAAATTTATTGAAAGTTAAGAAGCATAACATTGGTCAATGATGCAATTCATGAAAAATTAATAAGGGAAGAGAAGATTCACATGCAAATACACTATCTTGGACATCTTTTATGATTATGAGCCCCCATTGAGTATTTTATGTCAAATTGTTGACGTTGGACAAGGAAGACAACGTAATGAATTATGTTTGCTTATATTCAAATAGAAGTTATATTGTCATAGATCCTCCAACATGTGGTGCTTGCCCAATATCTTTGCTAGCCAAAAATCCGCACCAAGTAGAGATACTACTTGTGCATCCAAAACCCTTGAACCCAGTTTCATGTCATGAGAGTCCACTATATCTACCTATGGATTGAATAAGATCCTTCAAGTAAGTTGTCATCGGTGCAAAAAGCAATAAAGATTGCCTCCAAATATGTATGAACTTTTATTGTAAGGGAAAATAAGCTTTGTATGAACTTATGATGGTAAAGAAATAAAAGCGACGGACTGCATAATAAAGGTTGCTATCACAAGGGGCAATATAAAGTGACGTTCCTTTGCATTAAGAGCTTGTGCATACAAAAACAAAAAGCGCATGACAACCTCTGCTTCCCTCTGCGAAGGGCCTATCTTTTACTTTTATGTATTTACTTTTTATGCAAGAGTCAATAGTGTTCTCCTCTATTCCTTTTTATTTTTTCTCTTTTGCAAGCATCATGTGGCGGGGAAAGATCTAGGCACATATATCCAGTTGGATATGAGTGATCATGAGTTATTATTGTTGACGTTACCCTTGAGGTGAATAAGTTGGGAGGCGAAATTATAAGCCCCTATCTTTCTATGTGTCTGGCTGAAACTTTTTGCTCCATATATATGTTTTGAGTGTTTGCAATCATAGAAGACTAAATGATGGTTGAGTATGTGGACTTGCTAAAAAGCTCCTACATGAGACCCTTCCTGAAAATATGATGAATTGCAATTGCATTGTTGACTGAGAACATAGTTTGTTAGTTTTCAAGAAAGTTTATGTCTTATACTTCGTTGTTGTGATGAATTGCTACTTGCTCGTGAGAAGTTCTATGATAATGAATATTGCTGTTATAATAATGATCATGATGCTACTATGTCCGTATTTTGTTTTTATCGACACCTCTCTCTCTAAACATGTGGACATGATTATCGATATCGACTTTCGCTTGAGGACAAGCGAGGTCTAAGCTTGGGGGAGTTGATACGTCCATTTTGCATCATGTTTTCCTACTGTTATTTATAGTGTTTTTAATCAATATAACACTTTGTGGAGCAATTCTAATGCCTTTTCTCTCTTAATATGCAAGATTTACATAAGGAGGGAGATTGTCGGCAGCTGGAATTTTGGACCTGAAAAAGCCATGTCAGAGATACCTATTCTGCACATCTCCAAATGAGCTGAAATTTCACGGAGATTTATTTTGGAATAAATAAAAAATACTGGAGCAAAGAAGTACTAGAGGGGGCCACCCAGGTGCCCACGGGGCACCAAGGCTCGCCACCCCCCCCCCCCCAGGCGCGCCCTGGTGGCTTGTGGGGCCCCTGGCCAGCCTCCGGTGTCCATTTCCTGGTATATAAGCCCATTTGCCCTAGAAAAAATAAGAAGAAGACTTTTGGGACGGAGCGCCGCCGTCTCGAGGCGGAACTTGGGCAGGAGCACTTTTGCTCTCCGGCGGAGCGCTTCCGCCGGGGATACTTCCCTCCGGGAGGGGGAAATCGGAGCCATCAACATCACCAACGATCCTCTCATCGTGGGAGGACCAATCTACATCAACATCTTCAACAGCACCATCTCATCTCAAACCCTAGTTCATCTCTTGTATTCAATCTTTGTCTCAAAACCTCAGATTGGTACCTGTGGGTTGCTAGTAGTGTTGATTACATCTTGTAGTTGATGCTAGTTGGTTTATTTGGTGGAAGATTATATGTTCAGATCCATTATGCTATTCAATACCCCTCTGATCTTGGACATGAATATGATGTGTGAGTAGTTACTTTTGTTCTTGAGGACATGGGAGAAGTCTTGTCATAAGTAATCATGTGAATTTGGTATTCGTTCGATATTTTGATGATATGTATGTTGTTGATTCTCTTAGTGGTGTCATGTGAATGTCGACTACATGACACTTCACTATCTTTGGGCCTAAGGGAATGCATTGTGGAGTAGTAATTATATGATGGGTTGCTAGAGTGACAGAAGCTTAAACCCTAGTTTATGCGCTATTCCGTAAGGGTCTGATTTGGATCCATATGTTTAATGCTATGGTTAGATTTATCTTAATTCTTCTTTCGTAGTTGCGGATGCTTGCGAGAGGGGTTAATCATAAGTGGGAGGGTTGTTCAAGTACGAACACCACCCAAGCACCGGTCCACCCACATATACAATTATCAAAGTAGCGAACGCGAATCAAACAAACATGATGAAAGTGACTAGATGAAATTCCCATGTGTCCTCGAGAACGTTTGGCTTATTATAAGAAATCGTTTCGGCCTGTCCTTTGCAACAAAAGGATTGGGCTACCTTGCTGCACTTTAGTTACTATTGCTACTTGTCACTTGTTACAAATTATCTTGCTATCAAACTACTCGTTACCGATAATTTCATTGCTTGCAGAAAATACCTTGCTGAAAACCGCTTGTCATTTCCTTCTGCTCCTCGTTGGGTTCGACACTCTTACTTATTGAAAGGACTACGATTGATCCCCTATACTTGTGGGTCATCACCGGTCTACATCCTAAGTGTGAAGCGGTCATAGGCCAATTGTCCTAAGCACTCCTGCGCGTTGCGAGGATGGCCGGGACCAATCCTGGCTACCTCTTTACACAAAGCAGGCGCTTACAGATCACCCAGGCGCGTGCCGCTCAACTGTGACGTCTGTAGAGCTTTCGGGAGAATCGTACGACGCCGAGGATCCCATATACCATTATCCCGCGCGGAGGTTAGTGCGTATATACCAATGGCAGTATCAGATCAAATACACCAACTCATTAAGTGTGTTATTATGAAATAACCACAGACAACGACCAGGGCCCAGGCCCACCTCTCTCCTAGGTGGTCTCTACCTACCCTGTCATTCCGCCACAATGAATCACTCGCGGGTGCTCTCCGAGCCGACCCGACTTTAATGTATCATGTATAGTGTAAGAGTATATAATTTAAAGCAGTAAAAGTCTTCGTCTTCGTCGGCATCTCGTGGCAGTCCATCTCGCTCCGTATCGTAGGCCATCGAAGTCCGGGGTCCACCGAAGTAACATATATAGTATGTAGTATACGCCATATCCGTGATCATCGCTCGAAGGGATCACGGCCAGATAGTATAGCATGGCAGACGGACAAGGATGTAGGGCCACTTATGTGACACAAGCATATCTAACTAAGCATAATAGGATAGCGGTTAAGGTATCGACAGAGGTAACAACAACAAGCTATGCATCAGAATAGGAGCTACCGGAACAATAACTGTAGCAAAATCTAATGCAAGAAGTAGAGAGAAAGAATGGGTGATATCTGAATGATCAAGGGGGTTTTGATTGTCTGGAAGCTCTGCTGAGAAGGACAGGTCGTCGATGGCGTAGTCGTACTCGGGGTCAACGGCAGCCTCGGAGTATACCGAAAGAACATAGGAGAGGGGGGAAACAAATAAATAACGAGCATACAGATGCAACACAGATGCATGTCATGGCAAAGTGTGTTGATGATGTGCTCTAATGCATCCCTAAATGTTTTAAAAGAAGAGGGAAAAGATCTGGCAAGGTTTTCCCAGCTCCAGGTATTATTCGGTATATTGATCCAGGTGCAAATTGTCAATGTTCACTATGTTAGAGGTGTGTGACAGGTATGTGGATGGCATATTCAGATTCGTTATATTTTTCTGATCAACTTTCATATATAAATGATTTCCATCCGAGTTACGGATTATTTTCTATGATTTTCCAATGTTTCAAATGATTTTCAAGAATTTTTGGAATTAATTTAATTCGAATTTATTTAAATGGAAATTGCTAGGCGAGGAGGGACTCGAGAATCTGTGCGAGGTTGTTGCTCCCTTCCTCCATGGCGTCGAGCAGTTGACGCGTCTGCGCCGAGGGCTTGGACGACGTTGTTGTACTCGTTTGGGAGAGATCGAACCCCATGAAGGATTTTCAATGAGATTTGTTGAGGCGGGCTCACACTTTACGTGGTGGATGTTACCGTTCGCAGCCCAAACTTCAGAGAGTACCATGGCCAGGGGAGAAAAATTTTGGCAGAATTGGCTCTGAATACCAGTTGTAACGAACCGTGGGAAGAGGAGATCGAAAATCCAGAGCTAGGTGAGAGGAGCAAGGAGAAGGGGTGAGACTTGGAGAAGGGGATTGGGATTTCAGAGGAAAGTTTGGGATAGAGAGAATGAGTTCAACACGCATGACTCTCGTGGACCAACGGGCTGGTCTTTTAACCCACACACGCACGCACAAACCACCCTGGGTGGCCCCACACGTCGGGTGCCACGTCACACTAAACAGAAGATGGTTAGGTGTGACACGACCAAATAGCCAGCGACCGCCACCATCAGCCAATGTCACTACCACGACGCCTTGTCGCCACGCCATGCTTCGGTCTCCTCCGCCGCTCCCCTTCCCTCTAGACACGGAGAGGACTTTATCTTATCCAGCGCCGGCGTCCCCCCACCCCGATTCCTAACCCTAAGTTTCGGCCAAGCCTCCACCGCAGTTTGACCGTGTCAGCCGCGGGCCCGTGGCTCCAGCTCAATTTGTGGGGTGAATCTCGCCAGGCCGCCAGATATAGCAAACAATGGTGATGCTTGCAGACCAATGGCGATGAAGATTTCATGGTAGGATACGGTGTCGGCCACAGTGGTATGCAATGAAAGGAGATAAAAGAGTACGCGGAGCCCCCGTGTGGTGGAGAAGACGAGAGGGGCGGGAGGGAAGAGATAATAAGACCGCTGGTGTGTGTGTTGACCTCTTTTTCCTATATACATGGTCAGACTATATAAATTTTGACTTGGGCCAAGGCAAGGTAATTTGAGACGGATAGAGTAGACTGCATGGTTCGATAGCAGAAGAATTTCAGTTCTCATAGTACATAACTAGTTTCAGCCAGACATTTTGGCGATTTCAGCTAAGGACTCTCATATGTGTCATCTCTGCAGGTCTCTTGGGCCTTGAGCAAAAGCATGCTGATGTAGGCATGGTGAAGCGTGTCTGCTAAGGGGTGTGTTGAGCATTCGCATTGCACAACCATCCGTATGTGCAGCAGAGAGAGACAGCAGAGAGAGAGAGAACATCGACAGTAACCATGGATTGAGAAGCAACTCATTTTCGTCTAGCCGGTACTACATACTTGGCGCTCTTTCCATGGCCATGCCCTATGGTGCCCACCTCCATAGCCTCATTCACTTCCTTTAACGCTTTCTCCTCCTTGATAGCCTTAGCCAGTTTCGCCGCTTTCTCCTCCTTGACAGCCTCGGCCAGTTTCGCCGCTTTCTCCTTCTTGATATCCTCAGCCACTTCCTCGAACACTTGTCTCACCCTAGCTTCCTCCTTTTCCAGCCAAGCCTCATCATGCACGGTAATTAACTGCAAAACGGGGAGGAGATATGATATTAACAATAAGCAACAAAACTTTAAAGTGTCACAATCAAATGGACAGGCTATTTCGTCAAGGAATTCAACCCTGCAAAATTGAAAATAAGATCATGCTTTCATAGTAGGTAAATCCCTGTCTTTAAATTGGCCTAAGTGTTTGTTTGCTGTTAGAAATGATTTTTTGTATATCCTACAAATCTTTCTTGATACTAGGTATCTTGCTAGGTTTGCTTAAAACTGAGTTGCTCCATCATGATGGCGTACTGATGTTGTTAGAAACTTAGTTGCTATAAACCATGTTTTGACGGGATACTTGTAAAGTTGGTCGATACTCAAAAGATCACCATTATAGGTATCTTGCTAGCTCCGTAAATGGTTGTATGGTCTCATTTTAATGAATCAAGGATTTAATCACTTTCTTAAGGAACAAAATAATCTTAGGATGACAATTATTGTTGGTTTGCCATCAAGAGGTCATTAATCCAACTTTCACTAAATATAAGGAAACATGCTAAGAAAATATTGCGCAGTGCCCACAATACTCAATTAAACATAAGAAAAAGTTCAGCTTAGGAGGCTAGTAAATTATCATACCTCATCACGCAAGGCTTTTGCATCTGCATAGGAACAACATCTAAAGATTGGCGTGGAGCGACCATGGTTGTATTTAGCATCAATGGGGTGCTTCATTTCATCTCCACAGACAAGGCATTCACCTTTAAAAGGAGTGCAACAACAAATTTGAGGAATGAACGCCGTAAAACTCAAAGCAAATAATAAAGTAAGTACAGAATACCATTGGCATCAGGTTCAACTGCGCAGATACAGGTGAGCACATACTCTTCCTGTTCGCCTCTCATACAAGTGACTTCAGCAAACTACAGTTTCTTGCGGGGATCATCGGCTCCTTTAGTCTTCATGGTCATATTCAAATGTGAATATGACCTATAAACACAGCCTTTCCCGTCAAAACATGGTTTATATCTCACTATTTCTTCTAGTTGGTATGCAAGATCCTAAAATTGAGTATGGACATGAATATGATGGCATTCGAATCATGCAAACAAGCACAAGAGAGACTGAGGGAGGGAGAGAGCATACCCCCAAAAGATCATTGTCCTCGTTGTACTTGTCCAGTAGAGCTTTAACAACTTCCCGTTTAGGGCGACGGGTCTTCATGGCAGCAAAGGCTTCTGCAGAATTTCTCCTTGTGCCATCATGAGGCCAGTATAAAGCATACCGCAGAGACTTCTCCCTAGATGAAAGTCCATCCATGCACCTAGTTTACATATAGAGCACTGTTAATGACACAACTCATGGTAGTAATAAGCAACAAAAGGCAAAACAAAACTGAACTCACGACAGGCTTACAAAATTAAGTTCTCAACGCATTTCTTGTGTGAAAAATATATCAATCTTTTGTTTTTGGATCCCCAAATAAGTGTGTCTGGCTATCGCCATCTTTATCATGTGGGTGTGGCGGCTATTAGCTACCCAATTGCACAAGTTAAGGGTCAGGTAAAAATAAATATACCTATAGCATAGCATCTATATATATCTTCTGAATTTTAAGATTTGCTTACTATTTCAACTTTTCTACAACAGTAACAAAAAATATTCCCGTAACTTCAAGAAATCTCCAAAACTTTAAAATTAATGTAGCCTCGTTATCTAAGTGAGAACACACACAGACAGAAACAAAAATCTAAGGAAGTTGATAGACTTTACAAGTTCTTTCGCTCAACAACATGATGTGAGTCAATAGCTTGTTGAGCTTCATGTAAACTCTCAAATGGTCCACCGCGATCAGGATATGTATGGAAACGTCCCTCCTTATCAACTCTGACAAAATATTTAATAAGTAGACCAGTAGGCGTCAATGAAAAGACGCATGAAGACAATGAGAGAGGAGTGTTGAGCTCCAATTCCAAGATATCTGGCACCTCACACCTGAAATGGAACACAAAAAGTTTGATTTCGCAAGATAAGAAATATGAAAGGAAGTGGGACAAAAACAAACTGCTAATTCATGCATTGCAGAATTAGTTCACCCGTGCCTACTATCAACAGTCCCTCCCCATGGAAAAGATCACAAGGAAACAACTCATGATTTCAACAAAGAATGAGAGAGGGAGAGAGAGAGAGAGAGGGGTTCGTGCATACGATGGTGACTGTGGCAGAGAGGAAGAAGAAGCGTTAGTGATGGATGATTCCACCAGTGTTGTACTGTCAAGCAACTCCTTACGCCTGAAATAAAATAGAGGGACATTGTCGTGCACAAAAGACGGTGTGGTTTAAAGAGAGTAAAGAAAGAAGAAAGTACACGCGACTTATATTAGATATAAGGGTCTGTCTAGGGCACATCTAGATGTGCACTAGTTATTGCACATCTAAGTGACTCAATCAAATTAGAAAGGAACAGAAAAAGGACAAAAGAAAATGCCTGCATGAATCTTCCCGTAAAATCAATGACATATGACTTAGATGTGCAATACTTAGGGCACATCTAGATGTGCTTTAGCAAGACTGTAGATTATAAATAATCTTATCTACACCCATGTACATTGATGAAAGATGATAGCTAGCTATGCACAATTTTATTATAAACCCATGGCCATTGATGAATAATGGTAGGTGGCTATGCACAGTTTTACAGTGAGGCTTGTATCTGATAAAGAATCTACTTTGGTTTATAATGTCTACTTTTTATTTATGATCCATAAGTTGGCGTTGCATTGCTAATTGTGGATTATTTGCAGCAAAGTATTACGTTGTGGTTTTTCTTTTTCATCCACACCATGTGATGATTTCAGCAGCACTGGCAGAAAAAGCTCGGATAAAAAGCGCATACCTTTGAGCCAGCTGCAGTTTGTGGTCAGCATAGGCTTTGTTCAGCAGATCATCGACATATTGCGGGTTTGGAGTGGGCGTTTGTTGATCTTCCTCGGGGCGTTTGGACTCAGAGTCTGCGACCCTATTCAATTAAGTTTGGTCAGGACCATAGCCATCTCATTCAACAAAACAAGAGAAGACATGATATACACTGAGAAAAGACAGCACTGCATAAAAAAATGTCGCATACGGCGGTGGGGGATCGCGGATGAGGCCGGGGAAGAGTTCATTGCAGACATCTGCGACGGGTCGTGTCGGCCCACCATGGTCGGTGAAGAGAACTCCCTGCCTATCTTTGTAGACAGGGATTTGCTGGCCGTTGGGGAGGCCAAAGTGGAACCAAGAGTGTCCCTGGTCGGGGCGGTGGCGCTCGGGCGGCATGCAAGGAAGGGAGGAGCGCTCTGGTCTGTCGTCGCCGCGGCGGCGTTCGCGCGGCATGGGAGGCGGCGGAGGAGGGGAGGAGCCCCCTGGTTTGTCGTCGCGGCGGCGGGGTTCGCGCGGCATGGGAGGCGGCGGAGGAGGGGAGGAGCCCTCTGGCTCGTAGTTGCGGCGGTGGCGGCGTTCGCGCGGCATGGGAGGCGACGGAGGAGGGGAGGAGCGCTGAGGTCGTTCGTTGCGGCGGCGGGCTCCGGGCGCCCGGGGGGGAGGTCCTAGGGCTTGGAGATTTCCTGGGGAAGGGAGGGGAAAGGTGCGCGGTTGGGTAGACCGGTGAACTATCATATTTTCCTTTTGATGAGTTTTTTTTTAGACACTCCTTTTGATGAGTTTTTTTCTTGAACGCAGTACAAACGCAAGCGCTCATATATACATGCATACGCTCACCCCTATGAACGCACACAAGCACACCCTACCCTGTGACGCCCCCATTTATAATCGTGCACTAATCATACACGCATCATGCATGATCACGAACGGTGACTCACGTCAATATCACAACACAACTCTACGACACAAATATAAACAAAGAAACATTATTACAAGCCAGGGCCACGAGAGCCCAAAATACATTAGTCATCAAAGCAAAATTTTATCTGAGTACAGACATAGTTAGTCAAGTTTGCCTTAAGAAGGCTAAGCAAAATGACGACACTAGATCGAAAGGCAAGGCCTCCTGCCTGGGACCTCCGAACTACTCCTGGTCATAGGTCTCTACGTAGAAGGTACCGTCGGGGTAACCTGCATCCGCGGTGCTACCAACTGTTGCAACAACCGGGTCGAATGAAAAGAGTAGCAAAGCAACGGTGAGTACTCATCCAAAGTACTCGTAAGACTTATATCAGATCTATACTAGATATGCATCGGTATCAAAAGAAGGGGGTAATATATGTGGACTAAAACTGCAGAATGCCGGAATAAAGGGGGAAGAGCTCATCCTATCGAAGACTGCATCTTTCAGCAGTAGAAGAGAGGAGGATATAAGGTATCAACTTGTAACAACATATAGCAATAAACCTGCCCAGAGATCCTCTCCTCGTCACCCTGCGAGAAAGCGATCACCGAGTGTATCTGTATGATATCTGGGTGTGTTTTATCAAGTATCCGGTTATAGTTGTAAGAGGTCGGGATACAACTCCAAGTCGTCCTGTTACCGTGGACACGGTTATTCGAATAGATTACTTCCCTGCAGGGTTGCACCACATTACCCGATACGCTCAATTACCTCTGGCCGGACACACTTTTCTGGGTAATGCCCGGCCTCGGATAATCGACACGCCGTAGTCCTACCTAGGCTCTCCAGAGAGGTCAGCACGCCGGTCAACATCCTAAGTGCGAAGGGGTCATGGGCCAATCGTCCCAAGCACTCCTGCGCGTTGCAAGGACGGTCGGGACCAATCCTGGCTACCTCTTTATACAAAGCAGGCGCTTACAGATCACCCGGGCGCGTGTCGCTCAACTGTGACATCTATAGAGCTTTCGGGGGAATCGTACGACGCCGAGGGTCCCATATACCATTATCTTTGTCTTCGTCGGCATCTCGTGGCAGTCCATCTCGCTCCATATCGTAGGCCACCGAAGTACGGGGTCCACCGAAGTAATATATATAGCCCTCCGTCCCATAATATAAGAACGTTTTTTACACTACACTAGTGTCAAAAACGTTCTTATATTATGGGACGGAGGGAGTATGTAGTATACGACATATCCGTGATCATCGCCCGAAGGGATCACGGCCCGATAGTATAGCATGGTAGATGGATAAGGATGTAGGGCCACTTTTGTGACACAAGCATATCTAACTAAGCATAATAGGATAGCGGTTAAGGTATCGACAGAGGTAACAACAACAGGCTATGCATCAGAATAGGAGCTACCGGAACAACAACTGTAGCAAATTCTAATGCAAGAAGTAGAGTTAAAGAATGGGTGATATCTGAATGATCAAGGGGGTTTTGCTTGCCTCGAAGCTCTGCTGAGAAGGATGGGTCGTCGATGACGTAGTCGTACTCGGGGTCAACGGCAGCTTCGGGGTCTACCGAAAGAACATGGGAGAGGGGAGAGGGGAGAAATAGATAAATAACGGGCATACAGATGCAACACAGATGCATGTCATGGCAAAGTGTGTTGATGATGTGCTCTAATGCATCCCTAAATGTTTTAAAAGAAGAGGGAAAACATCTGGCAAGGTTTTCCCAGCTCCAGGTATTATTCGGTATATTGATCCAGGTGCAAATTGTCAATGTTCACTATTTTAGAGGTGTGTGACAGGTATGTGGATGGCATATTCAGATTCGTTATATTTTTCTGATCAACTTTCATATATAAATGATTTCCATTCGAGTTACGGATTATTTTCTATGATTTTCCAAAGTTTCAAATGATTTTCTAGAATTTCTGGAATTAATTTAATTCGAATTTATTTAAAAGGAAATTGCTAAGTGCACACAGAAACTGTACACATCAGTAGCACTAGGGGCTGGCAGTGGGGCCAGGTCAACTGCTGACTCAGCAGTTGACTGCTACACGTTCACTGGTCAATGGGTCTAGTGGGACCCAGCTGTCAACGAGTGTTAGTTATTAGATTTAATTAAACCAAGTTAATTAGCAGCGGGACCCACATGTCATACAGTAACATAATTAACATGTTTTAGTTAGCGGTGGGGCCCAGTAGTCAGCGACCAAGGGGCCCTGTTAGTCCTAATCTAATGACGCCACTTCGGCTAACCGGCGTTTAGCCGCCGGTGACCACAACCGACGGCGGAGGCACACGGGGACGGCGCTCCCGGTCACCATTTGGCCCGGGAGAGGGCTCTTTCGAGCGCGGGCGGCGAGCCGCATCCGTGGCTAGTACGGACACGAACAAACGGGGCCGGCAATGACTACTACGACGACGGCCGAGCGGCGACGTCGGGCGGCGCTAGCGGAGCCGGGGCTAAAGTACGCGGGCGAGCTCTAGGAGAGGACGGGGAGGGAGCGCAGGCTCACAGTGAAGCTCGAGGATGGCCCGACGTACGATGATGGCGCGGCGGTGGTGGCGTCGGGTGAGTTCCAGATCGAGCAGAGCGAGGCGAGGGAGAGAGATGTGAGGTCCAGCGGGTAGGGCTCGATCTAGGGTTTCCAGGGGGTGCTCTAGTAGGCGTCGAGAATGACGGGGATGGCCGGCACGTGGCCAAGGCTGGCGGATGGCCGCCACGGCTCCCCTGCCTCCCACTGTAGCGTGAGGTTGAAGGAGAGGTGGAGGTGGGATGGGCCTGCACACTGTGCACTAGAGGCCCACTTGCATAGTGCCGGTTTTTCTTTTTATTCTTTTCTTTTCTGTTTTCGAATTTCTTTTCTGCTTTGCAATTTAATTAAATAACAATTGAGTTTTGTTGAACTTGAAACTTGTCACTTAAATACTAATCAATGTTCTGAGCTAGCACAACAAGTCTCAATTTATTTTGAATAGTTTAAATATTTATTTTAATTCAAATGGCTTAATTTAATTATGCTGGCTCTGTTTTAAATAGGTTAGGGGCATTTTAATAATTCAAATGATGTTGGCTTCTACATGAAAATTACTTAGTGATTATTTTCCACCCAACAAACATTTTTGTTGGACAGTTTGAAGAAATAATAATTTGACTTGCATTTTAAATTTGAATTTGACTTTGATTTTTATCACGTGGAATTTTGGCTTAGTAAAGCATGATGACATGGCATCATTAGCAAGGGATCACTGTAGCTTAACATTTGGGGTGTTACAAATCTCCTCCACTAAAAGAAATCTCGTCCCGAGATTTAAGAGGTGGAGTAAGGGGGAAAAGGTCTGGCCAGGAATCTAACGAGTCTTCTCGGTCTTAGTTGCTCTTCCCGAAGAGGTCGGCCCGCTGCGTTCAAGTCTTCATTTCTCTGCATCGGTGCAGTGGTGGTGGAGCTATCTTCCTTTCTTCGGAATCTTCATCGTACTTACGAAAAGGATAAGGGGTAACCCGAAAACGATGGAATTCTACAAGGGGTAATAATTTGCGGTTATCTCGTGAATGAAACACCTAAGTATCTCTCGAGTTGGAACTCAGGAAATATACCGAGAGAAATAAAAGAAGGCATGAGAAGTTTCAAGCGGGCAGGCAATCATTTAATGCCCAACCTAGAGTGTGAATGGGGTTCAGAGCAACGGAATAAGTATTGCGTTTGATACCAGAATAGATCATCTCTAGGAAGGTGGCTCGTGAATTACATACGAAGCCAAGCGTGAGGAATAACTTTGTAAACAGGGATGTACAGGAGAGTCAGGTTTCGATCCTGTGGAACTGTGGTTTGTGTGGATTAAAAGTAGGAAGGGCGGTGACATCTTGCACGGTCATGATAGCAAGGCATGTCAGAGGATAGCTTGTCAGCTACGTTGGCAACAGTGTCGGTACCAAGGGCGGGGGACGAAGTGAACCATTTTCCTAAACGAGGTGGACCAATAGGCAAAGTTCTCGTCCATCGGTGGTTACCGGAATGTTAACAACAATAGTAATTGGGTTATACTTGACAGGGTTGTACATGGGGGTGTTGACATAAGCAGGGAATTATCACTGCTCAGATCATGTAAATTGCAAGAAAGGTTAAATAGACCAATGGAAAGGAAAATGTGATTATACAGAAGTATTAGGAGTATATCCTTCCCAAGGACAAGAAAAGCATGATATACAAGACACGGCAGCAAGTATGTAACCCTTTGAATAAAAGGAGCAAGAAGAATCATGATGTTTACCCATACAATGGTGTTTGGATAATCGATCAAGAAACATTTAGCATTGCGCTTCCAATGTTCTTGTTGATATTCGGAGTACCACAGACGTGCTTTGGGGAATCAATGATATGGTGTTTCAAGTAAGGGTTGGGTATGAAGATCACAAGAATACAGAAGAACTATTTCAAGAATAGCAAGGAACTTAGGGTATAACCAAAACATGACCAAGTCTGTGTTGGAAGGAAGGCAAGGATGTTGTCGATAACAACACAATTTATCGAGGGGCAAAAGATGGTATTTCTTATCATGAGTTAGATTCACAACCTGGAAGAAGCCAAAATGTTGACGATGATCATGACACACTTTGTCGAGAGGTTCCATGAAGATGTAATCGATCAGCGAAGGCATCAAGAAAAAGGAATGATGAAGCGAAAAGTTATTGGAACCACGGATACGATATAAAATCGGAATCAATCTTGTTGTTCAAGGCGAAATGATATGACGAAGAAGCTCGATGTAAGCTTAGCTCATCGTCGAAAAATTGTGCTCCGGGAAGAGGGACCAGGTAGCACGGTTAAAATTAGCACGATGATGATGTAGCCGATCATGCTAGGAATGACATGATTGAGTTTAAATTTCCAAGCAACAAAAAATCACTAGGGGTATTTGAATTATAGTGCGGATTCGATTCACTCATCGGTGTTCTCGGTTGACAACAACTCAGAACCCGGGGAAAAACTGAAATCGGCGAGAAGTAATACTTGATAAGGATCTCATAAGAAGTAACACAGCTCTGTGATATTCTCGAGATACCAGAGGGTAATACTAGAAGGTAGATCAGAATAGAGGTTCGACTGGTGTATTGATCTGCGGAAGACAAGTGCTTTAACTTGTCTAAGAAATGGAATCAAAGAAGAACATCATGGTCGAAACCACGGTTGCAAAGGACCAAATCACATATACAAGATGAACTTTTAACAAGGGATAATTAATTTTACGAGAATCTTCCATGATAAGATATACATTGTGTCCATGGGCATGAACACAAAGTTCAAGGTCGACTCCCACTTCTTCAATGCATAACCTTTCATTCACTTCTCATTTTCGAAGAAATTGTAGTGTTGAAAATTTATCTGGCGAAACACCAGAAGAGTATGACTCGTGAAAACTTTCGGGTTCACACAGATTGCAAAAGCATGGATACAACTCATTAGAGGAATTTAGAAAGCTATTCAACACACTTATAAAAGCAACAGATACAAGCTTGAAAGCAGAGGGCTGACGACACGGAGTATATGATACAATTCGCGAGAGGCATTTTGTATCAAAGGAAATTGGTCAATGACTTCAAACACAAAGGAACTGTCGGGTAGTAATCCACCAAAAGATCAGGTGGTCGACAAAAAGATCTGAGGGGAGTATCGGTACTCAACCAGAAGAAGAAAGAAAGCAAATGCATCAGGTTATGGAATCTTCTAATCAACTCGAAGTATAAAATACAAAGAGTTTGCGATTTCTAAATCGAGGGATCAGAAGCAGACGCTCTGATCAAGGATGGATAAGTTGAATAGACTTAGGGGAACAATCGATGGCAAATTGATTGGCCGAGAACCAGCTCATGTTCAAAATGACGTCTGAGCCAGAAGGATGAATTCTAGGATTCGACTGATGATTGCGAGCATTCGCAACGTATTGAATCAAGGGACTCAAAATGATAGCGACAAAGGATGCCAATAAGATTACTAGACATATGGGATTTACCATAATGTAAGCAGGCAAGAATTTCTAGAGCAATAGGCTGCAGAGGATTTTCGAAAGATCGAATAGCAATATGAAGTATTTTGCGAAACACATGAACAACTGGGGATGAACGAATCCCCGGTAAGTGTGAGGAATTCTTCGTAGGTGTATTCATGCAGAAAGAAGCTGCAAGGCACAGGGGCGGAGCCAGGATTTGAGCATGGGGGGGGGGGGCAAGAGACGATGACCAGAAAAAATAGTTAACATCGTAGATGTATTGAATGCTTTTGATATATCTTACAATCAGAGGGGCAATGCAAATAGGTTACATTTGTATTTAAAAAAAATCTGGTTCTTGACTACCCAGAAAATCAAATGTGTTATTTATAGAGAAAAATATACTGTTTTCATCTTCATGACTACACAAATACAAACACAATATATGAAAAATTAAATCTAAATTATATAACCAATGCATCATGACTAATTTGCAATACTGGTACGCCAGGATAAAAGAAGAAATCACTGACCTAACTAATTTCATCTAAATCATGAAATTGCTGCTGCTTGATGTAGACCATTAACATGTACTCCCTCCGTCCCAAAATAGGGAGTATGATACAAATCAATGAAGGAGAGACTGACTGTAGGATTTTCTTGAGCAACGCCGCAGTCGCCGGATGAGGATGGAACGTGCCTGCTTCGGCCATCGCCGTCAATCAGGATCGGTTATGCAGTGCCGTCTGCGCCCAACCCTTCTCCTATAACTACCCGCTACTTGTGATCTGCGTTAGTTTTTATCCCCGGAGAGGAGAGGATGATGCAGTACAGTAGAGATAAGTATTTCCCTCAGTTATGAAACCAAGGTTATCAATCCAGTAGGAGAATCACGCAACACCTCGTTAGCAGTACCTGCACACAAACAACAAATCCTTGCACCCAACGCAAACAAGGGGTTGTCAATCCCTTGGCGGTTAATTGCAAGATTAAATTGTATGGTGATAGATAGATAGATTAAACTAAAATATAAAATAAAATAAATAAAGTAAAAGTGCAGCAAGGTATTTTTTAGGATTTTTAATATATGATATGAGTAGACCCGGGGGCCATAGTTTTCACTAGAGGCTTCTCTCATGAAAATAGCATACGGTGGGTGAACAAATTACTGTTGGGCAATTGATAGAAAAGCAAATAATCATGACGATATCCAAGGCAATGACCATGTATATAGGCATCACGTCTGAGACAAGTAGACCGAAACGATTCTGCATCTACTACTATTACTCCACACATCGACCGCTATCCAGCATGCATCTAGTGTATTAAGTCCATAACGAACGGAGTAACGCCTTAAGCAAGATGACATGATGTAGACAAAGTAAACTCATGCATGAATAAACCCCATCTTTTTACCCTTAATAGCAACGATACATACGTGTAATGTCCCTTTCTGTCACTGGGATTGAGCACCGCAAGATCGAACCCATTACAAAGCACCTCTCCCATTACAAGATAAATCAATCTAGTTGGCCAAACCAAATCAATAGATCGGAGAGAAATACGAAGCTATAATAATCATGCATAAAAGAGTTCAGAAAAGACTCAAATAATATTCATGGATAATCTGATCATAAACTAACAATTCATCGGATCCCAACAAACACACCGCAAAAAGTGATTACATCGGATAGAACTCCAAGAACATCGAGGAGAACATTATATTGAAGATCAAAAAGAGAGAAGAAGCCATCTAGCTACTAACTATGGACCCGAAGGTTTGTGGTAAACTACTCACGCATCATCGGAAGGGCAGCAAGGTTGATGTAGAGCCCCTCCGTGATCGAATCCCCCTCCGGCGGAGTGCCGGAAAAGGCCCCCCAGATGGGATCTCTCGAGAACAGAAGCTTGCGGCGGCGGAAAAAGTATTTCGTGGACTCCCCTGTTGGTTTCCTGATTTTAGAGAATTTATAGTGGTGGAATTAGGTCAAAAGGGGCAGAGGTGGGCCCACGAGGCACCAGGGCACGCCACCCCCCTGGGGCGCGCCCTGGTGGCTCGTGGCCACCTCCTCTGGCTTCTAGCATCTGATATGTCTCCAACGTATCTATAATTTTTTATTGTTCCATGCTGTTATATTATCAATCTTTGATATTTTTTGCCTGTTTTTGGTTTTGCAGAATATCAGTACCAAACGAAGTCCAAATGCCACGAAACTTTTTGGAGATTTTTTTCTGGACATAAGAGACACTAGAAGGTTCGGGAGGAAGCCAGAAGCTAGAGGAGGTGGCCACAAGCCACCAGGGCGAGCCGGGGGGGGCAGGCGCGCCCTGGTGCCTCGTGGGCCCACCTCTGCCCCTTTTGACCTAATTCCACCACTATAAATTCTCATAAATTGGGAAACCAACAGGGGAGTCCACGAAGTACTTTTTCCGCCGCCGCAAGCTTCTGTTCTCGAGAGATCCCATCTGGGGGCCTTTTCCGGCACTCCGCCGGAGGGGGATTCGATCACGGAGGGGCTCTACGTCAACCTTGCTACCCTTCCGATGATGCGTGAGTAGTTTACCACAGACCTTCGGGTCCATAGTTAGTAGCTAGATGGCTTCTTCTCTCTTCTTGATCTTCAATACAATGTTCTCCTCGATGTTCTTGGAGTTCTATCCGATGTAATCACTTTTTGCGGTGTGTTTGTTGGGATCCGATGAATTGTGAGTTTATGATCAGATTATCCATGAATATTATTTGAGTCTTTTCTGAACTCTTTTATGCATGATTATTATAGCTTCATATTTGTCTCCGATCTATTGATTTGGTTTGGCCAACTAGATTAATTTATCTTGCAATGGGAGAGGTGCTTTGTAATGGGTTCGATCTTGCGATGCTCAATCCCAGTGACAGTAGGGGATGACACGTATGTATCATTGCTATTAAGGGTAAAAAGATGGGGTTTATTCATGCGTGAGTTTACTTTGACTACATCATGTCATCTTGCTTAAGGCGTTACTCCGTTCTTTATGAACTTAATACTCTAGATGCATGCTGGATAGCGATCGATGGGTGGAGTAATAGTAGTAGATGCAGGTAGGAGTCGGTCTACTTGTCTCGGACGTGATGCCTATATACATGATCATTGCCTTGGATATTGTCATGATTATTCGCTTTTCTATCAATTGCCCAACAGTAATTTGTTTACCCACCGTATGCTATTTTCAAGAGAGAAGCCTCTAGTGAAAACTATGGCCCCCGGGTCTACTCATATCATATATTAAAAATCCTAAAAATACCTTGCTGCACTTTTAATTTATTTATTTTATTTTATATTTTAGTGCGATCTATCTATCTATCACCATACAATTTAATCTTGCAATTAACCGCCAAGGGATTGACAACCCCTTGTTTGCGTTGGGTGCAAGGATTTGTTGTTTGTGTGCAGGTACTACTAACGAGGTGTTGCGTGATTCTCCTACTGGATTGATAACCTTGGTTTCATAACTGAGGAAAATACTTATCTCTACTGTACTGCATCATCCTCTCCTCTTCGGGGATAAAAACCAACGCAGATCACAAGTAGCAGGAAGAATTTCTGGCGCCGTTGCAGGGGAGACATCATCAACATCTATCAAGTACCTTCGCATAAACTTACATCTCCTTGCATTTATTTTATTTACATCTCCTTGCATTTATTTTATTTGCCTCCCACTTCTAATTTTTTTTACAAAAATACAAAAATATTTTCCGTTTGCCTTTTTCTTGTTTGCTTCTTTGCTTGCTTGTTACCTTGATTGCGTAGTCACGATGTCTCAAGAAAATACAAAACTATGTGATTTTTCCAATACTAATAATAATGATTTTATTAGTACTCCAATTGCTCCAACCGCCGCTAGTGCGGAGACTTGTGATATTAATGCCGCTTTGCTTAATCTTGTTATGAAAGAATAATTTTCTGGTAGTCCTAATGAAGATGCTGCATCCCATCTTAACACTTTCGTAGAATTATGTGATATGCAAAAGAAAAAAGATGTGGATAATGATATTGTGAAATTAAAATTATTCTCATTCTCATTGCGGGATCGTGCAAAAATTTGGTTTTCATCTTTACCACGAAATAGTATCGATTCTTGGGATAGGTGTAAAGATGCTTTTATTACTAAGTATTTTCCTCCCACGAAAATTATTTCCCTAAGAAATCAAATTATGAATTTTAAGCAACTTGATCATGAACTTGTTGCCCAATCTTGGGAAAGAATGAAATTAATGATAAGAAATTGCCCAACTCATGGTTTGAATTTATGGATGATCATACAAAAATTTTATGCGGGACTAAACTTTGTCTCTAGAAATTTGCTAGACTCTGCCGCAGGTGGTACTTTTATGGAAATCATATTGGGAGAAGCTACAAAACTTCTTGATAATATTTTGGCAAATTATTCTCAATGGCACACTGAACGAACTCCAACTGGTAAGAAGGTAAATTCTGTTGAAGAAATCAATACTTTGAGTGATAAAGTTGATGCGCTTATGAAATTGGTTGCTAGCAAAAATACTCCTATTGATCCTAATGATGTGCCTTTATCCACCTTGATTGAGGAAAATATTGATCCTGTAGATGTGAATTTTGTCTCGCGAAACAATTTTAATAGTAATGCTTATAGAGGTACTTTTAATCCTAGGCCGTTTCCTGGAAATTTCTCTAATAATTGTGGCAATCCTTATGGTAATTCTTATAATAATAATAATAGGATTCCCTCTGATCTTGAAAGTAATATTAAATAATTTATTAATGCTCAAAAAGTTTTCAACACTACGATAGAAGAAAAATTGAGTAAACTTGATGATATGACTAGGTGCATTGATAGAATTATTCATGATGTGGAAAATCTTAAGACTAAAATTTTGCCACCTAAAATTGATATTGATGAATCAATTAAAGCTTTATATGTCTCCATGGATGAGAGTAAGAAAATAACCGCCATGCTAAAAGCTAAACGAGAATTTTTAGAAAAATCGATTCCTCCTGGTTTTTATCGTAGTAATGATGAGGATATTAAAATGATTGGTGTTTCATGTATTGATTCTTTGTTTAGCAATATTAAACTTGATGAAAATGGGACTGAAGAAGAGTCAACTTTAGCTAAAAGGCGTCCTCAAAATTCAGAGGGTGAAAATCTTGATAAGAAAATTGATAAAAGTGGGTTTGGAGAGGTAAAAACTTTAAATAGCGACGTGCCCACTCTCTTGGATTACAAAGACTTTAATTATGATAGTTGCTATTTGATTGAGTGTATTTCTTTGTTACAATCCATGCTAAATTCACCCAACGCTTATGAACAAAATAAGGCTTTTACTAAACACATAGTAGAAGCAATGATGAAAGCGTTAGAAGAAAAGTTAGAACTAGAGATTTCAATTCGAAGAAAATTATATGATGAGTGGGAACCCACCATTAAAGTTAAAATTAAAAATTATGAGTGCAATGCTTTATGTGATTTGGGTGCTAGTGTTTCCACAGTTCCAAAATCTCTATGTGATGTGCTAGGTTTTACCAATATAGATGAATGTTCTCTTAATTTGCATCTTGCGGATTCCACTATCAAAAAGCCTTTGGTTAGAATTAATGATGCTCTTATTCTTGCAAATAGGAACTATGTGCCCATTGATTTTATAGTACTTTTGAATGCAATCCTTCTTGCCCCATAATACTTGGTAGACCGTTCTTACGAACTATAGGTGCCGTTATTGACATGAAAGAAGGGAATATAAAATTTCAGTTTCCATTAAAAAAGGGTATGGAGCATTTCCCTAGGAATAAAATTAAAGCACCATATGAATCCATTATGAGGGCCACTTATGGAATCAACTTGAAGGATGACAATACTTGAACCCATGCATTATGCCTAGCTAGGGGCATAAAACAATAGCGCTTGTTGGGAGGCAACCCAATGAATAAAATAGATTTTTACTATTTATTCTGTTCTTGTGTGTTTACACAATTATGCTTATGTTATGATTGTGTTTTTATGTTTTAATTAGTGTTTGTGCCAAGTAATGCCTTTGGGGTGATTTGGAAGATAGTATAATTGATGCTGCTTGGAAAACAGAAAGTTTTGCGTCCAGTGCTGGAATTTTGGTTCTGTACTGGAGTGTCAGAAAAATCTGAAATTTTTACACACTATTGGTATATTAATTTACCACGTTTTAGTAAATTTTCAGAATTTTTGGAGTTACATAAGTATGGCTTTTAAATAGATTTCTACAGACTGTTCTGTTTTTGACAGATTCTGTTTTTGATGTGTTGCTTGCTTGTTTTGATGAAACTATGGATTGTATTGGGGGGTATAAGCCATGGAGAAGTTAGAATACAGTTGTTATAATGCAAAAATAAAATATGAATAGGTTTGCAACAGTACTTAAAGTAGTGATTTATTTGTTATACTAACGGATCTCACGAAGGTTTTGTTAAGTTTTGTGTGATTGAAGTTTTCAAGTTTTGGGTGAGATCACGATGGATGAAGGAATAAGGAGTGGCAAGAGCCTAATCTTGGGGATGCCCAAGGCACCCCAAGGTAATATTCAAGGAAGACTCAAGCGTCTAAGCTTGGGGATGCCCCGGAAGGCATCCCCTCTTTCTTCTACCAACCATCGGTAATTTTATTTGGAGCTATATTTTTATTCGTCACATGATATGTGTTTTACTTGGAGCATCTTGTATGATATGAGTCTTTGCTTTGTTTGCTTTTTAGTTTGTCACAATCATCCTTGCTGGACACACCTATTTGAGAGAGCCACATGTTTATCATAATTTGTTAGAATACTCTATGTGCTTCACTTAAATCCTTTGAGCTAGGCAGTTGGTCTAGTGCTACACTTAAATCTTTTTGAGCACGGCGGTGGCTATATTTTGAAGAAATATTTAAACTCTCATGCTTCACCTATATTATTTTGAGAGTTGATAAGATTAAAATTTTGAAGAAATAAACTCTCATGCTTCACTTATATTATTTTGAGAGTTGATAAGATTAAAATTTTGAAGAAATATTTGCACTCTCATGCTTCACTTATATCTTTTTGAGAGATGATAATAGTAATAGTAATTTGCACAAGATATGAATTTGGTCCCAAAGTGATGAATATTCAAGAGGGATATAATAAAAACTTTCATATAGATCATTGGATATGATAAGCTTGATTCTTTGCAATAGTTTTGCGATATGGAGATGATAATATGTGAGCCATGTTAGTGAGTAATTGTGATTTAGTAAGAATATTGGTGTAAAGGTTTGTGATTCCCTATGCATGCACGTAAAGTCAATAGTTATGCAATGAAATTATATCCTACTTATGGTGCATTATTCGGTGTTAGTTATGTTCAATACATGTTTATGACCATTTTTGCTTTTTGGTTGGTCGCTTCTCAATCTATTTGCTAACCTTCATTTGTACTAAGCGGAAATACTGCTTGTGCATCCAAACTCTTTAAACCCAAGTTGTGCCAGATGAGTCCACCATACCTACCTATATGCGGTATTTCCATGCCGTTCCAAGTAAATTTGCGTGTGCCAACTCTAATTTTCAAAATAATTTTCCGTTTTGTGTGCCCATACCGCTCATGAGGCGGAAGGGGGTAGCCAATATTTTCCATGCTAGGTGGGTTATTCTCACGATGAGTGTTTATTCACTTGTCATTGCACGAGAGTGTGGCAGGTAATAGGGATGCCCAGTCTCGAAACGAAATGAAATGAGATGAAATGAAAAATCTTATATGATGATAATAATAAATTCCTTGGAAAGTGTTGGTATGGAGGGCACCCGTGGATACGGCTAGCCATGGATTGTGAAAGAATGGTGGAAAGGAAAGAAACTTTATTTTCTATTTGGGAACCGCCTATAATGTATCTAGCATGGAATATATTGGGAATTCTCGTTCGTTTTCGTTGACAGGAAAAGCATGCCTCCCAAAATATTTTATCTCTCTAATTTTAGCTTTGAGCTCTGGCGCATTAGCAAATCTCTGCTTCCCTCTGCGAAGGGCCTATCTATTTACTTTTATGCAATTTTTATTTTTATTTTGTGTCTCCATCTTCTCTTACAAAGCACCAACTAGAGAGCACTATTGTCATACTTGTGCATTGGATGTAGCTAATATGGAGTGTTTTTCATGAATGGATCAATGATTGAGCATAATGGGCTAGGGATAACTTTCTTTAGCGTTGATATTTTGAAAGGCATGGTTGCTTGTTAGTATGTTTGAGTATTTATATCTTCATGTCAAACTATAGACTATTGCTTTGAATCATTCAAGTCCATATGTCCATGCTACAAAAGAAAAGAATATATGATGAATATGATAGGCAGCATTCCACATCAAAAATTCTGTTTTTATCATTTACCTACTCGAGGAAGAGCATGAATTAAGCTTGGGGATGCTGATACGTCTCCAATGTATCTATAATTTTTGATTGTTCCATGTTGTTATATTATCAATCTTGGATGTTTTATATACATTTACAAGCAATTATATATCATTTTTTGGGACTAACCTATTAACTTAGTGCCCAATGCCAGTTGCTGTTTTTTGCCTGTTTTTGGTTTTCCAGAATATCTGTACCAAACGAAGCCCAAATGCCACGAAACTTTTTGGAGATTTTTTTTCTGGACATAAGAGACACTAGAAGGTTCGGGAGGAAGCCAGAAGCCAGAGGAGGTGGCCATGAGCCACCAGGGCGCGCCCTGGTGCCTCGTGGGCCCACCTAAGGATGGCAATTTTATCCACGGGTATGGATACCCGTGGGTACCCGGCCCGAATGGGTAGGGTTTGGGTACGTTTTTACGTCCATGGGCAACACCCGAACCCGACGTGATTATTTATGGATAGGGCATGGACAAAATTATGTATCCATGGATATACCCGAACCCGACCCGATAGTATGACATGTGGGGCAAAAAATTCAGTGATCCACACTATCCCACCTTGCATGTATTTTTTTCTTTATAAAAAATGAAAAATAGATTGCCCAATCCCTCCACAACCATACCTTACTCCACTACCGTTTCTCATTCTTCTATCTCCTTGTTAAACGTCTCCCATTAAGCAGCCACTCCATCACCTCGACTTGCTCCTCCCGCAGCCCTAGGTACGGCCGCCGGCGCTGCCAGCCCTTACCTCTACTTATGGTGCAGCAGTTCAGCAGCCAACGCCATCACTGGACAGTGGCAGCCCAACGCTCCAACTCCATATCCCCTCAACCCCTTCATCTTGGCATCTCCACGCACGCCCAGGTACGACGGCGGGTCGGCGCAAGATCTGAGCTGCGATGCAGAGCGGCTCGACGTACAAGAGCGCTGCCGCGCCTAGGACTAGGAGCATGACGGCACGGGTATGCCGGGAAGCAGCCGCAGACTATGGCAAGGAGTGTGGCCGTGCAGAGGAGGTGATGGCCACACCAAATAGCGGGCGCTCTGGGCAATCTTTCCCTCAATCCCTCTCTTGTATTGTATGTTTGGTGTTCCTGTACGTGTGTGTGCAATATGTGTTGCTCTTGAATTTCTACGAGTACTCTTGTACGAGTACATAGTTTACAGTAGCAACTGGAGCAGAGATTTACAGAATTAGGTAATTTTTGCTGGTTACTAATCGAGTCACAGTTTGTTTTTGGTACATGGCGTAATCTGTAGATATGCATGTTAATTAGTAATTAGGTATTACCACATCAGTGAATTTCAATCTAGAGGTTGTGAATGATTTAGATTCATTAGAATCTGACATGTAATTTTGTTAGGTCTTTCTTATTCTCTAAAAGAAGAAAGATAGAAAATTTAATTTAGATCAGTAGCTCTACCATTAACTACAACTTAGAGATCACAGTATTTCAAAATATGTACAATTTTTTTTGACTGAAAGTGTATAGTCTAGATATTGTGTACCTTGGCTCGCTTTAACTGAAACTGAAGACTGTCTTTTTTGCATGTATAGATCAATAGCTTCTCATGATGGAGCACAAGGCCCTATTGTGGTTAGCCTTGTTATAGATCAATAGCTTCTCATGATGATGAAGAAGAAACTATGGTAACATATTCCACTCATTAAATTTGACTTTTAAATGTCGCAAACTTGCGATGTTTGTTCTGTTTTAATAGTTGTGCTTTTGTTATGTTCACTTCCAAGGATAAGTTTGATTCCATTATAACTGAAGCCTAGAAGATGATGCCTAGAACATTAAGGTGAAGAATGGAAGATGATGCCTAGAACATTGAGGTGAAGAATGGAAGATGATGCATGGGTGTACCCGTGCTTACTTGATGTTGTGCTATGCCATTTTGTGAGAAACTGAGACTGCGAATGATGTTGTGTTATTGCTATCTCATTTCGTGAGGATTAAGAATTGTGTACTTATGTTTATTTGATGTTATGTCATTTTGTGAGAATATAGATTATTTGGTGATGTGCACTTTCCTATGTCATTTTGTGAGAATCTAAGATATGATTTCATGTTTGTGCACTTGTGCTACGTCATTTTGTGGGATTTTGAGAGCTTATGTGAATCTTGTGCAGTAGTGGTATGTTTTATGTATACGTGTTCAGGGAACCCGATGGATATCCATACCCGATGGATATTCATCGGGTTTGGATATGGACATAATTTTTCGCCCATGGATTTTTTCGTGGACGGGCACATAATGTCTTCGTGGATTTGGATATGGATTTGATATTGTTCAACCCGAGCCGAACCCGACCCATTGCCATCCTTAGGCCCACCTCTGCCCCTTTTGACCTAATTCCACCACTATAAATTCTCATAAATCGGGAAACCAACAGGGGAGTCCACGAAATACTTTTTCCGCCGCCGCAAGCTTCTGTTCTCGAGAGATCCCATCTGGGGGCCATTTCCGGCACTCCGCCGGAGGGGGATTCGATCACGGAGGGGCTCTACATCAACCTTGCTGATCTTCCGATGATGAGTGAGTAGTTATCACAGACCTTCGGGTCCATAGTTAGTAGCTAGATGGCTTCTTCTCTCTTTTTGATCTTCAATACAATGTTTTCCTCGATGTTCTTGGAGTTCTATCCGATGTAATCACTTTTTGCGGTGTGTTTGTTGGGATCCGATGAATTGTGAGCTGATGATCAGATTATCCATGAATATTATTTGAGTCTTTTCTGAACTCTTTTTTGCATGATTATTATAGCTTCGTATTTCTCTCCGATCTATTGATTTGGTTTGGCCAACTAGATTAATTTATCTTGCAATGAGAGAGGTGCTTTGTAATGGGTTCGATCTTGCCGTGCTCAATCCCAGTGACAGTAGGGGACATGACACGTATGTATCGTTGCTATTAAGGGTAAAAAGATGGGGTTTATTCATGCGTGAGTTTACTTTGTCTACATCATGTCATCTTGCTTAAGGCGTTACTCCGTTCTTTATGAACTTAATACTCTAGATGCATGCTGGATAGCGGTCGATGGGTGGAGTAATAGTAGTAGATGCAGGCAGGAGTCGGTCTACTTGTCTCGGACGTGATGCCTATATACATGATCATTGCCTTGGATATCGTCATGATTATTCGCTTTTCTATCAATTGCCCAACAGTAATTTGTTTACCTACCATATGCTATTTTCAAGAGAGAAGCCTCTAGTGAAAACTATGGCCCCCGGGTCTACTCATATCATATATTAAAAATCCTAAAAATACCTTGCTGCACTTTTACTTTATTTATTTTATTTTATATTTTAGTGGGATCTATCTATCTATCACCATACAATTTAATCTTGCAATTAACCGCCAAGGGATTGACAACCCCTTGTTTGCGTTGGGTGCAAGGATTTGTTGTTTGTGTGCAGGTACTGCTAACGAGGTGTTGCGTGATTATCCTACTGGATTGATAACCTTGGTTTCATAACTGAGGGAAATGCTTATCTCTACTATACTGCATCATCCTCTCCTCTTCGGGGATAAAAACCAACGCAGATCACAAGTAGCAGCCTCCTGCCGAAGCTTCTAGTGTCTCTTATGTCCAGAAAAAAATCTCCAAAAAATTTCGTGGCATTTGGACTTCGTTTGGTATTGATATTCTGGAAAACCAAAAATAAGCAAAAAACAGCAACTGACACTGGGCACTAAGTTAATAGGTTAGTCCCAACAAATGATATATAATTGCTATAATTGTATATAAAAACATCCAAGATTGATAATATAATAGCATGGAACAATCAAAAATTATAGATACGTTGGAGACGTATTAGCATCCCCAAGCTTAATTCCTGCTCGTCCTCGAGTAGGTAAATGATAAAAACAGAATTTTTGATGTGGAATGCTACCTATCATATTCATCATATATTCTTTTCTTTTCTTGCATGGACATTTGGACTTGAATGATTCAAAGCAATAGTCTATGGTTTGACATGAAGACAAAAATACTCAAGCATACTAACAAGCAACCATGCTTTTCAAAATATCAATGCTAAAGAAAGTTATCCCTAGCCCATTATGCTCAATCATTGATCCATTCATGAAACACACTCAATATTAGCTACATCCAATGCACAAGTATGACAGTAGTGCTCTCTAGTTGGTGCTTTATAAGAGAAGATGAAGACTCAAAATAAAAATAAAAATTGCATAAAAGTAAATAGATAGGCCCTTCGCAGAGGGAAGCAGAGATTTGCAAATGTGCCAGAGCTCAAGGCTTAAATTAGAGAGATAAAATTATTTTGGGAGGCATGCTTTTCCGGTCAACGAAAACGAACGAGAATTTCCAATATCTTCCATGCTAGACACATTATAGGCGGTTCCCAAACAGAAAATAAAGTTTGTTTTTCTTTCCACCATTCTTTCACAATCCATGGCTAGCCGTATCCACGGGTGCCCTCCATACCAATACTTTCCAAGGAATTTAATATTATCATCATATAAAAAAAATTCATATCATTTCATTTCGGGACTGGGCATCCCTATTACCCGCCACTGTCTCGTGCAATGACAAGTGAATAAACCCTCATCGTGAGAATAACCCATCTAGCATGGAAAATATTGGCTACCCCCTTCCGCCTCATGAGCGGTACGGGCACACAAATCGGAAAATTATTTTGAAAATTAGAGTTGGCACACGCAAATTTACTTAGAACGGCATGGAAATACCGCATATAGGTAGGTATGGTGGACTCAGTTGGCACAACTTGGGTTTAAGGAGTTTGGATGCACAAGCAGTATTCCCGCTTAGGACAAATGAAGGCTAGCAAATAGATTGAGAAGCAACCAACCAAAAAGCGAAAATAGTCATAAACATGCATTGAACATAACTAACACTGAATAATGCACCATAAGTAGGATGTAATTTCGTTGCATAACTATTGACTTTACGTGCATGCATAGGGAATCACAAACCTTAACACCAATATTCTTACTAAATCACAATTACTCACTAACAAGACTCACATATTATCATCTCCATTTTGCAAAACTATTGCAAGGAATCACACTTATCATATCCAATGATCTATATGAAAGTTTTTATTATATCCCTCTTGAATATTCATCACTCTGGGACCAAATTCAAATCTTGTGCAAATTACCATTACTATTATCAACTCTCAAAAAGATATAAGTGAAGCATGAGAGTACGAATATTTCTTCAAAATTTAATCTTATCAACTCTCAAAAAGATATAGGTGAAGCATGAGAGTGCAAATATTTCTTCAAAATTTAGCCACCACCGTGCTCAAAAAGATTTAAGTGAAGCACTAGAGCAACTGCCTAGCTCAAAAGATTTAAGTGAAGAACATAGAGTATTCTAACAAATCATGATAAATGTGTGGCTCTCTCAAATAGGTGTGTCCAGCAAAGATGATTGTGACAAACTAGAAAGCAAACAAAGCAAAGACTCATATAATACACGACGCTCCAAGTAAAAAACATATCATGTGACGAATAAAAATATAGCTCCAAGTAAAATTACCGATAGTTGGTAGAAGAAAGAGGGGATGCCTTCCGGGGCATCCCCAAGCTTAGACGCTTGAGTCTTCCTTGAATATTACCTTGGGGTGCCTTGGACATCCCCAAGCTTATGCTCTTGCCACTCCTTATTCCTTCATCCATCGTGATCTCACCCAAAACTTGAAAACTTCAATCACACAAAACTCAACAAAACCTTCGTGAGATCCATTAGTATAACAAGTAAATCACTACTTTAAGTACTGTTGCAAACCCATTCATATTTTATTTTTGCATTATACCTACTGTATTCTAACTTCTCCATGGCTTATACCCCCCGATACAATCCATAGTTTCATCAAAACAAGCAAAACAATGCATCAAAAACAGAATCTGTCAAAAACAGAATAGTCTGTAGAGATCTATTTAAAAGCCATACTTCTGTAACTCCAAAAATTCTGAAAAATTAGGACAACGTGGGAAATTCATATTCCAATACTGTGTAAAAATTTCAGATTTTTTGACGCTCCAGTACAGAACTAAAATTCCAGCACTGGACACAAAACTTTCTGTTTTCCAAACAACATCAATTATACTATCTTCCAAATCATCCCAAAGGCATTACTTGGCACAAAAACTAATTAAAACATAAAAACACAATCATAACAGAAGCTACAATTATGCAAACACTCAAAACAGTAGGTAAAAGCAAAAAATTATTTTATTCATTGAGTTGCCTCCCAACAAGCTCTTTCTTTAAAGCCATTAAGATAGGCTCGAGATTTCAATGATGCTCACATGAAAGATAGTAATTGAAACACGAAGAGAGCATCATGAAACATGTGAAAAACACATTTAAGTCTAACATACTTCCTATGCATAGGCATTTTATAATAATTACATGTAGGATCATAATCAAACTCAACAATATAGCTATCATAAGCAATATTCTCTCTATGATCCACATGCATAAAAAACTTATAATCTTCCAAGATAGTGGGATTAACATCAACTAAAGTCATGACCTCTCCGAACCCACTTTTGTCAAAAAATTCATAAGATTGAACACTCTCCGAATATGTGGGATTCTTTTTACCCAAAGTTGACACTCTTCCAAACCCACTTTCAATATTATTGCAAACATTATTATCAATATCATATTCATCATGAGGCTTAAATAAATTTTCAAGATCATAAGAAGCATCACCCCAATCATGATCATTACAATAAGTAGTGGACATAACAAAATCATCATCCCTGTTGGGGGGATGACCCCCGGGTAGGCAAGCGGACCCGGAGCCCCCTTTTCAAAAACTTCGGGGTAGCTGGCTTCTCCACACGAGCCGGCTAGGCCCGGCCCCGGGCCGGGTCCGGCTGCCCGTTAGCCGGCTGGCGGCGGGTTGACGGCCATCCCATCGCTCCCAACGACAAGACAGCCCTCCACGACGGGAGAGCGTGGCTACAGTGCAATCCGTCTCAGGAAGGCGCGGCCACAGGGCTGCCAACCCCGCTGACCAGGGTGACCGACGTCAGCACCAGTGCACCACTGCAGCCCCCACGACGCCAACCACTCCATGACGCACGAGGCGACGGACCACAGTGCCAAGCAGCCGGCGGGTCCCGCACCCGGCGGGCCCCACCGGCTGGTGGGCCCCGCAAGCCAGCTCCGGACGCCGACATCTGGGTCCCGCCCACGTGTAGTTTTACCAATGTAACCCTGGGGGGCCAGGCTATAAGACCCCCCAGGAGGCCTCCATGCGGAGGGTGAACGCTCAGTAGCAACACCCACACACTCACACTCACAGGAGAGGCAGAACGGCGGCCTAGCCCCTTCTTCCTCCTCCGCCCAAACAGCTCCAGGAGCAACCTTATAGCCCTTGTGCATATCATCCCATTCGGCATGACTAGGGGTGTTACCTCCCTGGAGGGCCCTGAACCTGGGTACGCCTTGTGTCCCGCGCTCGCGTGTGCCAACCTCGCTTCTAGAACCCACCGGCGTCCTCACGCAGCCCCCCACTTTTAGCCATCTCATGGCATCTGCCGTGATTTCACCACGACAGTTGGCGCCCACCGTGGGGCTGCTCGCGGCGTCGGCCGGAGTCAAGTTCTGGACGAGGCCCTTCACCAGCTCCGGCGAGCACATCGCGCACGGCTTGGTCCGCGCGCCTTGCGCGGCCAACCCGGTCGGCTGCGACGCTATGCCAGGCACGGACGCCACCTGCCCCGTAGGCTACCTCATCGTCCCTTTCGGCGTGTTGCGCGTCTTCGTCGCGCTCATCCCCGACGAGTACCCTGGCGAGATACACAGCTTCGCTGACTTGCCCGTTCCCGTTGGCTGCACCGTCTCCGGCGACGTCGCAGTCCTCTTCACCTGTGCGGAGGTGCTGACCTACGGCACTAGCTCTGGCCCCTCGCGCAGCAAGGAGAAGGCCGCCGCGGTTGCCGCTGCCACGGCTGCGGCCCCGCCTCGCCGGGTCAACCCGCTTCGCGAGACGATCCGGAGCCTACAAGCCCCCATCACGCCCAACGCCGACACAGCGGCCGCAGCGGCTCAGCTTAATGAGGACCGTCAGCAATTGCTGGTTGAGGCTACGGCGCTCGCGGCAACGCGGTGCCGGCTGGAGTCCGCCCAGCGAGAGTACGATAGCGTCCATGGCTTCACGCCGGCCGTCGCTGAGCCCAGTTGGGTCGCGGAGGTGCGAATCCGTGGGGGCGCAATCGGCCATGCGCTAGGCGCAGGCCGGCCCGTCTACGACACCCCCGTCAAGAACATGCGTGCGGCGCAGGCGGCCATGGCGGATCTCGAGTTCCTGGAGGGCGAGGAGCTGCTGCAGCAGCAGCAGCGCATCCGCGACCTCATCACCATGGCGAACGAGCAGCAGAAGCGTTTCGACCCAACCCAGCCATCCGCCTCAGCTTCAGGAAACACCGCGAACCCGGAGAGGGCCCTTCGAGACACGCAGCAGGCGTCTTCCCCTGCCGGTAGCGCCAGCCGCTCTGGCCGGCGCCGGGCAAGCCGGAGCCGGCACAATCGCGTCATGACGGCTCGCGACGACATTGCCGACGAGACTGCCGGTAACGGCCGGGTCCAACAGCCGGAGCTTCCACCCCCGCCACCTCGACGGCCCCGACCGGCTTCCGCTGGCGCGGTGCCACACGGCCCCGTCGTGAGTCGGTTGGGCCCCCGCGAGCCCTATGACGAAACTGATGCTCACCACCGTATCGACCGGCTGGCGCAGTCCACGGTTCTCGAGCAGGAGAGTTCCGTCGGCCCCGCATGTTTTGGACCCTGCATCCGCGAAGAGCCCTTCCCCAAAGGGTTCACGTTGGCCCGCGACACCCCCAAGTACAGCGGCGTCTCCAAGCCGGAAGACTGGCTAACTGACTACACCACGGCTGTCGGCATAGCCGGTGGCAACAGGCGCGTGGCGGTCCGCTACGTCCCCCTCGTGCTGCTCGGCTCGGCCCGGACATGGCTTAACAGCCTGAGGGCTGGTAGCGTCAATTCCTGGTTGGACTTCGAGGACACGTTCGTACGCAACTTCACCAGCACGTACAAGCGACCGGGTCGGCCTCGCCAGCTCTCCATGTGCGTTCAGGGCCTGGGCGAGCCTCTCCGCGACTTCCTCACGCGATGGACCGAGCTGCGCAACTCCTGCGAAGGGGTCCATGAAGTGCAAGCCGTCCAGTACTTCGTTGATGGGTGCCGAGACGGCACTTTGCTCAAGCACCGGCTGATGTGTGACGAGCCGGACACCCTGGCGGAGCTCATGGCGGTAGCGGACAAGTACACCATGGCCGACTCCGCGATGCGCGTAAAGATCACGGTCGATGTGGACGGCAAGCCGGTCCCGGTCCAGCCGGCCACCCCGAAGCCGGCCGGCGAAACCAACCAATGCCGGCAAGACAACAACAACAAGAGGAAGGCCGAGTAGCTGGCTCCTCGCTACAACAACCAGCAAGTGGCCGCCGTGGCGGAGGAACAGTCGGCTGAGCAAGGCGGCGTCAAGCGCCAACGCAGCGGCAAGATGGCCTGGCAGCCCAAATTCTCTTTCGAGCAAATACTGGATGCCCCCTGCAAGCACCATAGCGGCGCGAAGCCATCCACGCACATCCTACGGAACTGCAGCATCACCCAGCACCTGATGCATGGCGATTTCCCACCACCACCGCCCGGTCTCGACCCGCAGCTCCCGCCGCCTCCCCCGCCACCTCCGGCAGCTGGCGCCCTCGCAAACAACCCCTACCCGTAGCCGGACGCGGCCTACGTCATCTTCACCAGTGAGGGCAACGACAAGCAAAGCAAGCGCAGGTACCAGCACGAGGTGAACGCCATCGTCCCCCCGGTACCCCAGTACATGCACTGGTCCGACTGTCCCGTCAGCTGGACCCGGGAGGACCATCCGGCCGTGATGCCCACGCCGGGCGGCTACGCGCTCGTCCTCGACCCCACCTTCGTCGCTGAGAAGCGCACTTGCCACTTTTTGCGGGTGCTGATCGATGGCGGCAGCAGCATCAACATCCTCTACCGCGACACCATGGTCAAGCTCGGCATCGAGGAAGGCCAGCTGCAGCCCACCCAGACGGTGTTCCACGACATCGTGCCGGGCGCCTCGTGCTCCCCCATCGGTAGGGTGCGTCTGGACGTGCTGTTCGGCACCAGCGCCCACTTCCGCCGCGAGCCGATCTGGTTCGAGGTGGTCGACCTGGCCAGCCCCTACCACGCACTTTTGGGCCGGCCTGCCATGGCCAAGTTCATGGCAGTCCCCCACTACGCCTACCTCAAGATGAAGCTGCCGGGTCCCAAGGGCATCATCACCATCACCGACGACTACAAGAAGTCCCTGGAGTGCGCCAAAGCCGGCTCTAAGCTGGCCGAGTCGCTGGTCATCGCCGAGGAGAGGCGCCAGCTCGACCGCCTTGTCGCGCTAGCCGGCGAGCAGCCGGTCATGCTGGCTCAGCTCAAGCAGTCGGCCGACGAGGGATCCTTCAAGCCGGCCAAAGGCACGAGGAAGGTTTCGCTCGACCTGTCCAACCCCAACTCCAGCGAGTACGTTGTCGTGGGCTCCGGCCTCGACAGCAAATAGGAAGGCGAGCTCGTCGACTTCCTCCATGAGAATCGGGATATCTTCGCATGGTCCCCTAAAGACATGCCGGGTGTTCCGAGGAAGTTCGCCGAGCACAAACTCCACGTCCGGCCGGATGCCAAGCCGGTTCGGCAGTCGCTACACCGCTTCTCTGAGGAGAAGCGAAGAACCATTGGCGAAGAGATCGCTCGGCTGCTCAAAGTCGGGTTCATCATGGAAGTGTTCCACCCCGAGTGGCTGGCCAACCCAGTCCTCATCCTGAAGAAGAACGACACCTGGCGCATGTGTATCGACTAAACCAGCCTAAACAAGGCCTGCCCCAAGGACCCATTTTCCCTACCCCGGATCGACCAAGTCATCGACTCCACCGCCGGTTGCGAGCTTCTATTGTTCCTGGATGCCTACTCCGGCTACCACCAGATCAAGCTAGACCCGGCGGATGCCCTCAAGACGTCCTTCATCACCCTCTTCGGGGCGTATTGCTACATCACCATGTCGTTCGGCTTGAAGAACGTCGGCGCCACCTTCCAACGCTGCATGCAAAAGTGCCTCCTGCCGTAGATCGGCCGGAACATGCACGTCTACGTTGATGACATCGTGGTGAAGACCAAGCAGCACCTCACCCTCCTCGATGATCTCAGGGAGATGTTTGCCAATCTGCGCCAGTTCCAGATCAAGCTCAACCCGGAGAAATGCGTTTTTGGCGTGCCGGCTGGCCAACTCCTTGGTTTCCTCGTCTCGGAGCGTGGCATCGAGGCCAATCCAGAGAAGATCAAGGCCATCGAGCGCATGTGCAAGCCGGCTCGGCTGCGCGATGTCCAGAAGTTCACCGGCTGCTTGGCCTCTCTCAGCCGGTTCGTTGGCCGGCTGGGGGAGAGGGCCCTGCCCCTGTATCAGCTGATGAAGAAGACGACGCCGTTCTAGTGGTCCGACCAAGCAGATGAAGCTTTCCGCGACCTCAAGCGCATGCTCTCCATAACACCCGTCTTGGCCGCGTCGGCCGAGAAGGAGCCGCTCCTGATGTACATCACGGCAACCACCCATGTGGTCAGCGTGGTGCTGGTGGTAGAGCGCCCCGAGGAGGGCAAGGCACAGCTGGTCCAGCGCCCTGTGTACTACCTGAGCGAGGTCCTCTCCACCTCCAAGCAGAACTACCCCCACTACCAGAAGATGTGCTACGGCGTGTACTTGGCCGCCAAGAAGCTGAAGCAGTACTTCCAGGAGCACGTCATCACCGTGGTGAGCATGGCCCCCATCAGTGAGATCATGGGATGCCGGGACGCCTCTGGTCGGATCGCCAAATGGGCCATCAAGCTAGCCGGCCACACCATCATCTATGAGCCTCGCACCGCCATCAAATCGCAGGCGTTGGCCGACTTCCTCGTCGATTGGGCGGAGACCCAGTACTTGCCGCTGGCTCCCGACGCAACACACTGGTGCATGCACTTCGACGGCTCGAAGATGGCCTCCGGCTTTGGAGCCAGCATTGTGCTCTCCTGCCCCAAGGGCGACCGGCTGTGCTACGCGCTCCAAATCCACTTCGCCACCTCCAACAACGTCGCCGAGTACGAAGCCATTGTCCACGGCCTCTGGCTGGCCAAAGAAATCGGCATCCGGCATATCCTCTGCTTCGGTGACTCCGACCTGGTGGTCCAGCAGGTCTCCGGCGAGTGGGATGCCAGGGAATCCAACATGGCCAGCTACCGCAACCTGGTCCAGCAGATGACCGGCAGCTTCGACGGCTACGAGTTCCTCCACGTCCCCCGAAGCGAGAATGAAGCGGCGGATACTCTCGCGAAGCTTGGCTCCAGCCGGCAAGCAATCCCAACCGGCGTCTCCCTCGAGCACTTGCGCAAGCCCTCCATCAAGCCGTCTCCGGATTCGGAGTCCATCTTCGTCCCGGCCGACCCTACGGTCCCCGTTCCTGGCTCTAGGGCCGTCGGCTCCGGCTTGGGGACTGCCGCCCCGATCCCGAAGGATGCCGCCCCCGACCCAGCCCAGGGGGCTACCATCCCGGTCCCGGGGGTTGCCGACTCCGGCTCGGGGACTGCCAGCGCCAACCCAGGGACTGCCATCCCAGCCCCGGGGGCTGCTGTCGCCAACCCAGCCCCAGGGGCTGCCCTCCCGCTCCCGGGGGCTGCCGGCTCCAGCCCGCCGCCTCCCAACCCGGCCGAACCTTCACAAGTGGCCGTCCTCACAGTGCTGGAGGCGCCGTCTTGGGCCCAACCGATCCTCACTTTCCTGGTGAGCGGCGAGCTCCCGGCGAACGAGGTCGAGGCTCGGCAGGTGCAGCGCCGGGCCTCCGCCTACAACATCATCAACCACGAGCTCGTCAAGCGCAACACAACTGGCATCTTCCAGCGCTGCGTCGAGACAGCCAGAGGTCTTGAGATCTTGCTTGACATCCACCAGGGCGAGTGCGGGCATCACGCCGCCTCCCGGTCTCTGGTGGCCAAAGCATTCCGCTACGGCTTCTACTGGCCAACCGCCCTGAAAGACGCCGAGGAACTGGTCCTCAAATGCAAGGGCTGCCAACACTTCAAGGCTCAGAGCCACCAGCCGTCTGCGGCTCTCCAGACCATCCCCATCGCGTGGCACTTTGCCGTCTGGGCCTCGACATGGTGGGACCCTTCAAAACCGCCCGAGGCGGCATGACACACCTTTTGGTGGCCGTCGATAAGTTCACCAAGTGGATCGAGGCAAGGCCGATCAAGAAACTCGACGGCCCCACAGCCGTCAAGTTCATCAAAGACATCGCTGTCCGCTACGGCGTCCCCAACAACATCATCACCGATAATGGCACCAACTTTGCCAAAGGCGCACTGGCGCGCTACTGCTCCGTCTCCGGCATCCGGCTTGACCTGGCCTCCGTCGCACATCCCCAGTCCAACGGCCAGGCGGAGCGGGCGAACGGCCTCATCTTGGCCGGCATCAAGCCATGACTCATCGAGCCGCTTGTGCGATCGCCCGGCAGCTGGATCGACGAGCTGCCGGCCGTCCTATGGAGTCTCCGGACCACCCCCAACCGCTCAACCGGCTTCACCCCATTCTTCCTCGTCTACGGGACCGAGGCGGTCATCCCCACCGATCTCGAGTTCGACTCGCCTCGGGTCACCCTGTACACGAAAGTGGAAGCCGAAGCAGCACGCCAAGACGGCGTCGACCTGCTAGAGGAGGCGCGCCTGCTGGCCCTCAGCCGGTCGGCCATCTACCAACAGAACCTACGGCACTACCACAGCAAGAAGATCAAGCCCCTCGCTTTCTGCGAGGGTAACCTCGTACTCTGGCTGGTCCAACGAACAGCCGGCCAGCACAAGCTATCCTCCCCATGGGAGGGCCCCTTCATCATCAGCAAGGCCCTGCGCAACAACATGTACTACCTCATCGACACGCAAAAGCAAAACAAGCGCAAGAGAGACGCCTCCGGCGAAGAGACAGAACGCCCTGGAACGCGGAGGTCCTCCGTCCATTTTATAGTTGAATCACATATGTAATGATCACTAACCCTTTTGAACTTAATGAAAGCAGCAAGTCCCCGAACGACACTCGGGGCTACCTTTTCATCTCTATCGAGTTCTTGCGCACTTTACCGCATTCGCCTCCCTCCCGCCGGGTCGACACGGCCGGCTCGGCGGACTCGGGGGCTCGCCGGCTAGCCCGCGCCCCACTCTTCTGAACCCGGCCAATAATGTGCGCCCCGCTAAAAGCCCCCTCTCCGCCATAAGCCACAGATCGGCTCCTGGCTGTTCAAGGCTGGCAAGAGCGAAAGGCTGCAAGCGTCCTCACACAAAAAACGGCTAAGTACGAACGCCCAGCTCGGCCAACCCGGCTCTCTCCCTCTCCCTTTTACTCTTCGCCGCACAGACCGGTTGCGCCACAGCCGGCTTTGCCGCCTGCAGCCAGCCGGCCCAGTGGGCGGTTCGCTCGCGCTCAAATCCTAACGCCTATGTACTGCTCGCTCCCTTTCGAGTTCGGCTCCCCTTCCCAGCCACAGACCGGCCCCCGGCTGTCCGGCTGGCGGGGAGGAGTTCGAAAAGGGGAGGGGACAAGAAAACGGCTAAGGGAAAAGAGCAAGGGCGAAACCGCCAGGCGGCAAGCACAAGCATACACGGAAACAAACATGCGTCTATATACAGCAAGGCCCACGGCTAGTAGTTCATTACATCAACTCACACCCCCCAGTGGGTGGATCTGCCGGCTAACAAAAGTTTCAAGTTTAAAAGAAACAGAGATACAGGAAAACTAAAACACCCTAGGCGGCGGCCTCGTCGGCGTCGCTCGGCGCCGGATCCTCCGTTGTGGCGGTGTCGTCCAAGTCGGTGGCGTCGTCATCCGCGCCGGCTCCCGTCTCGGTCGAGCTCCCCTCCGGGTCCTCGAGCGCCAGACCGAAGTCGTCGGCGGGAAGCTCCGCGCCGTCCGACACCCGCTCCGGCACAAGCTCGCCATGCGGGGTGAACGACGCGATGTCGCTGGCTTGCACGGCAATCGGCGTCGCTCGCTCCGCCAGGTCCGCCTCCGCCCCGGCCCTCCGCGCCTGCAGCCGGTCCAGCTGGATGCCCGGGTACCAGGACACCACGAGCCCGAGCGCCATCTCCGCGCCGTCTCAGGCCGTGGATGCCCTCCACGCGCCAAGACGCGCCGCGCCGGCTTCCAGCCAACGCGCTAGCCGGCTCACGGTGGTCGGCACCACCGCACCCAACCAGAGGGCGACCACCATCGACAAACCGGCTTCGAAAAGCCGGTTCATGTCGTGCTCCACCGCCTCCAAGCGGGCCTTGGCAGCCACGGTGATCTCCGCCACCGACCAGGCGGCGTACTCCTCGATGGCGGCCCCCCGCTGCCATCTGCTCTTGCTGGTGGGCGTTCACCGCCGCCTCGGCCGGCTCTTGGGTCTTGGGGAAGACCCCTGGAAAAGAAGCGGAAGAAGAACGATCAAAAGGCCGAAGGGCGGAAAACAGAAAGAAAGAAAGATGCAAGCAAGTAAAGACGCTTACGCGTGAGGAGCTCATCGATATACAGTGCCTCCTGCAGCGCCTCCCGCTCCCTCGCCGCCAACGCGTCGGCCCTGCGGTTGCGGTCCGCCTTGAGCTGGGCGACCTCCTCGGCGGCCTTCTTTGTCTCCTCCTCCTGCCGCACCGCCGCCTGACGGCGCTCCTCGGCGAGCCGGTCCAGCTCGGCCTTGTGGGCGGCGGCGGCCTCGTCCCTCTCCCAGACTGCCCGGGCCGCCTCCTCCTGTAGCCGGCTATGCTCCGCGACCGCTTGGTCACGGAGCTGGCCGGCTTCCGCCACCTGGCGCCGGAGCCCCTCCATCTCCGCCAGGTCGACGGCGGCGGCTGCGCATCCGGATCCGGAACCCGGTCAGAAGCCGGACGAAAAAGCGAAATAAGAAGCAAAGAAGATCCGACCCGGCTACTGCGCAACCGGCCCAGATCTCGGGGGCTACACCCAGTGGGAGCGCTGGCGCGCCCACACTTGAGGAATGCAAGAAAAAGTTTGAAAAAGTACCTCTGGCCTGGCGAAGCTCCCCCTCCTTGGCCGCCAGCTGGTCCCTGGCCGTGCAGTACCGGCCCAGGAGACGGTTGTACGCCGCCACCCGCTGGTCGTAGATGGACTGCAAGGAAAGAAAAGTCAGCACACAGACGCCTGAGAAGGCCCGACCTGCCTGCTGCACAGCCGGCCCGGGCCTCGGGGGCTACACCCAGTGGGTGCGTTGACGCGCCCCCACTGGAAAGCGACCAAGCCGATCAAGAAAAGCAAAAAGAAACAAGACGCAAGAAAGCACGAAGGGCAGGAGAACTTACCGTGAAGGTCTGCTCCAGCTGTTGCAGCCGGCCGCTCTTCGCCTGGGCAAAGCTCTGCCACTGGCCGCGGTGGTTGGCGATCTGCAGCCGCAGGGAGTCCACCGCCGCGTCCAGCTCGCTCCGGGGGGCGCCGCTCGTTGCCTCGCTGGAGCTCGCCGCCCAGGCCCGCTGCGGCTGAACCGCGGACCCGGCGCTGGTTCCGCCGCCGGCCGGCCTCAGTTTGAGGCTGCGCCCCGCGGCCCACGGCTCCGCAGTCACCAGGGCGCGAGAGCTCCCTGGCGCGGCCTCCGTCCTTGGGGGCGGCGCTCCTCCTCCGCCTGGCGCGGCCTCCGGCTTGCGGTCGTCTCCACCTCCACCTCCGGCCCCGTCGGCCGGGTCGACAGCTGGCGGCACCTCTGGGTCGGCCATCGGGTCGACCTCCAGCTCGTGGTCGCCGGATTCGCAGCGACCGGCCACTTCCTCGGCGGCTGCATGTGCATCCGCCTCTGCCCGGCGGGCCGGGTCGTGCACCGATTTGGAGTGATGCTCCGCAACCGGCGATGGCGATGGCGACGACGCCGTCCATTCCGGCCACGCGGGCTCCTCCGCGACCCTCCGCCGCCTCGCTGCGATCTCGGCCGCAACGTCGCCCCACGCCTTGGCCGATGCCTCGGCCGCGGCCCGCGCCCTCCAGGCGTTTCTCTCGGCGTCCTCCAGGGTGGTGCCGGACTGGCGGGCCGCGAGTGCCTCCTCGGCGGTCTTCGTCGCCTCGCGCCCCTCCGCGCCGCCCTGGTCCCTCCACCGGTCGGCTTCCTCCGCGGCTGCCACTGCCGCGGCCGCCTCCGCCAGCTCAAGCGTGCTCCTGGACGGTGCGCGAGGAAGATGAAGAAGAAGAAAAGAGAAGAAAACAACAGCAGTAGCAGCAAATAAGGCAACAACTTAACTACGAAGGAAAACTTACCCTATGACCATGGGAACCGCCCGCGTCGGGCCCGCCGGCGGCGCCATCCGGCGCGCTTTCTTGACGGACCTCTTCATGGCGCCCGGCTGTGCCGTAGCAAGGCGCTTCACAGCCGGCCGCGTCTCGACCGGCTGCTTCCTGTGCGGCCGGCTTGGGCCCGCCAGCTCCCCAGTCGCCCTCCGTTGTCGCCCCCTGGGGGCGGCCCCGTCGCCCGCCACCGTGTCCTGCGGAGCTGCATCGCCCGCCCCGTCGTCGTCATCTTCGTCATCGTCCGGCCACTCGCGCAAAACATCCGGGATTAAAAACTTACCGGCTTGATCGGAGCCGCCGGCTTCCGCGTCCGCAAGGCGCTCCTCGCCGCCTCAGGCTCCCGCGTCACCGTCTTCCTCGTCCTCCGGGTCTGATTCATCCCGGTCCGGCTGCAGAACCATGGGACTTGGGCCATCATGCACCAGCTGGCTCGGAAAGCGCTGCAGCCTTGTGTCCCGCGCTCGCGTGTGCCAACCTCGCTTCCGGAACCCATCGGCATCCTCACGCAGCCCCCCACTTTTAGCCATCTCATGGCATCTGCCGTGATTTCACCACGACAATCCTCGAGCTTGTAGTTTTGCATATAATTAGCACAATTGACATTAATAGAATTTATAATAACATCATTGCAATCATGCTTTTCATTCAAGGAGCTATCATGAATCACTTTATAAACTTCTTCTTTTAGCACTTCATCACAATTTTCAGATTCATGGTTTTCAAGCAAAACTTCATAGAGATAATCAAGTGCACTCAACTCACTAGCAATTGGCTCATCATAATTGGATCTTTTGAAAAGATTAGCAAGTGGATGAGGATCCATATCAATAATTTTTTAGCAAGCGAAGGTGCAAGCAAATAGAAGGCACATGGCAACACAAGCAAACTAGCAAACAAAAATATTTTTGTGTTTTTGTAAAAAAAAATTAGAAGTGGGGGAGATGAAAACGAGAGGCAAAGGCAGATAAAATAAATGCAAGGAGATGAAAGTTTATGCGTAGGTACTTGATAGATGTTGATGATGTCTCCCCGGCAACGGCGCCAGAAATTCTTCCTGCTACTTGTGATCTGCGTTGGTTTTTATCCCCGAAGAGGAGAGGATGATGCAGTACAGTAGAGATAAGAATTTCCCTCAGTTATGAAAAAAGGTTATCAATCCAGTAGGAGAATCACACAACACCTCGTTAGCAGTACCTTCACACAAACAACAAATCCTTGCACCCAACGCAAACAAGGGGTTTTCAATCCCTTGGCGGTTAATTGCAAGATTAAATTGTATGGTGATAGATAGATAGATTAAACTAAAATATAAAATAAAATAAATAAAGTAAAAGTGTAGCAAGGTATTTTTAGGATTTTTAATATATGATATGAGTAGACCCGGGGGCCATAGTTTTCACTAGAGGCTTCTCTCATGAAAATAGCATACGGTGGGTGTACAAATTACTGTTGGGCAATTGATAGAAAGGCAAATAATCATGACGATATCCAAGGCATTGATCATGTATATAAGCATCATGTCCGAGACAAGTAGACTGAAACGATTCTGCATCTACTACTATTACTCCACACATCGACCGCTATCCAGCATGCATCTAGTGTATTAAGTCCATAACGAACGGAGTAACGCCTTAAGCAAGATGACATGATGTAGACAAAGTAAACTCACGCATGAATAAACCCCATCTTTTTACCCTTAATAGCAATGATACATACGTGTCATGTCCCTTTCTGTCACTGGGATTGAGCACCGCAAGATCGAACCCATTACAAAGCACCTCTCCCATTGCAAGATAAATCAATCTAGTTGGCCAAACCAAATCAATAGATCGGAGAGAAATACGAAGCTATAATAATCATGCATAAAAGAGTTCAGAAAAGACTCAAATAATATTCATGGATAATCTGATCATAAACTCACAATTCATCGCATCCCAACAAACACACCGCAAAAAGCGATTACATCGGATAGAACTCCAAGAACATCGAGGAGAACATTGTATTGAAGATCAAAAAGAGAAAAGAAGCCATCTAGCTACTAATTATGGACCCGAAGGTCTATGGTAAACTACTCACGCATCATCGGAAGGGCGGCAAGGTTGATGTAGAGCCCCTCCGTGATCGAATCCCCCTCCGGCGGAGTGCCGGAAAAGGCCCCCAGATGGGATCTCTCGAGAACAGAAGCTTGCAGCGGTGGAAAAAGTATTTCATGGACTCCCCTGTTGGTTTCCTGATTTTCATGGACTCCCCTGTTGGTTTCCCAGAGCGCGCCACCCCCCTGGGGCGCGCCCTTGTGGCTCGTGGCCACCTCCTCTGGCTTCTGGCCTCCTCCCGAAGCTTCTAGTGTCTCTTATGTCCAGAAAAAAATCTCCAAAAAGTTTCGTGGCATTTGGGCTTCGTTTGGTACTGATATTCTGGAAAACCAAAAATAGGCAAAAAACAGCAACTGGCACTGGGCACTAAGTTAATAGGTTAGTCCCAAAAAATGATATATAATTGCTGTAAATGTATATAAAAACATCCAAGATTGATAATATAATAGCATGGAACAATCAAAAAATATAGATACGTTGGAGACGTATTCACTACCCTAGAGACAGGCACGCAGCAAGGGTCGTGCGTTGCCTCGGCGCCGAAACAATGGATAGACGATGAGGATTCCCTAGACTAGACAGGCCGTTTTGACCAACTAGTAATGGGCTGCAGTACCTACTATTCCTCAATCAGATTAATCTGTATCTGGGCATGTGGTCTTCAAGCCTCGAGCGCATCGTTTAGGGGGGGGGGGGCAAGTATTCCTTAATCAAATTAATCTACGCTTACTCAGTACGACACAAACCTTGGGGGGGCCTGGTCCCTGCTCGTCCCCCCTTGGCTCCGCCACTGGCAAGGCAGTAGGCACAAAGGATTTTCGGAAAGTCACAGAGTATTTCGGGGCATGTTGTAATAACAAGAGCAACTGGGAATGAATGTATGAACGGCAAGTGTATGTAGTTGTCCATAGGGATTTATCTATGGTAGGGAATTACAAAGGCGGAGGGCACACGGGTCTCGGGAAAACATCGAAGAGTGCTTCGGAATGCGTTGATATTTCAAGGGGTGATCGGGAATGAGTAGCTCTCCGGAATGAAGTCGTTACGAGAACCTAGAGTTAGAGTTAGCAAAATTTTATAACCCGAAGAGAAGAGAGATCAGAATCCCAGAGTAAAGAAGCGGAATAAAAGATCCTAATCCCACCCATAGGTGATGTGCACCCGTAAGCCACACAACACAGTTAGTAGTTTGGAAAATAGTTTTTTTAAGTCTATACTCAACATCGATCAAGGAGTTTGGAAGGGGTTCCTACAGGCAGTCGGCTCTGATACCAACTTGTGACGCCCCCGTTTATAATCGTGCACTAATCATACAAGCATCATGCACGATCACGAATGGTGACTCACGTCAATATCACAACACAACTCTATGACACAAACATAAACAAGGAAACATTATTACAAGCCAGGGCCACGAGAGCCCAAAATACATCAGTCATCAAAGCAAAATTTTATCTGAGTACAGACATAGTTAGTCAAGTATGCCTTAAGAAGGCTGAGCAAAACAACGACACTAGATAGAAAGGCAAGGCCTCCTGCCTGGGACCTCTAAACTACTCCTGCTACCAACTCTTACAGCAATCGGGTCGAATGAAAAGAGTAGCAAAGCAGTGGTGAGTACTCATCCAAAGTACTCGCAAGACTTACATCAGATCTATACTAGATATGCATCAGTATCAAAGGAAGGGGGTAATATCTGTGGACTAAAACTGCAGAATGCCGGAATAAAGGGGGAGGAGCTCATTCTATCGAAGACTACATCCTTCAACAGTAGAAGAGAGGAGCGTATAAGGTATCAACTTGTAACAACATATAGCAATAAACCTGCCCAAAGATCCTCTCCTCGTCACCCTGTGAGAAAGCGATCTCCGGGGGTATCTGTATGATATCTGGGTGTGTTTTATCAAGTATCCGGTTATAGTTGTAAGAGGTCGGGATACAACTCCAAGTCATCATGTTACCGTGGCAAGGTTATTTGAATAGATTACTTCACCCGATACGCTCAATTACCTCTGGCCGGACACACTTTTCTGGGTAATGCCCGGCCTCGGATAATCGACACGCCGTAGTCCTACCTAGGCTCTCCAGAGAGGTCAGCACGCCGGTTGATACGTCCATTTTGCATCATGTTTTCCTACTATTATTTATAGTGTTTTTAATCAATATAACACTTTGTGGAGTAATTCTAATGCCTTTTCTCTCTTAATATGCAAGATTTACATAAGGAGGGAGATTGCCGGCAGCTGGAATTCTGGACCTGAAAAAGCCATGTCAGAGAGACCTATTCTGCACATCTCCAAATGAGCTAAAATTTCACGGAGATTTATTTTGGAATAAATAAAAAATACTGGAGCAAAGAAGTACCAAAGGGGGCCACCAGGTGCCCACGAGGCACCAGGGCACGCCACACCCCCTGGCGCGCCCTGGTGGCTTGTGGGGCCCCTGGCCAGCCTCCGGTGCCCATTTTCTGGTATATAAGCCCATTTTCCTTAGAAAAAATAAGAAGAAGACTTTTGGGATGGAGCGCCACTGTCTCGAGGCGGAACTTGGGCAGGAGCACTTTTGCTCTCCGGCGGAGCGATTCCGCCGGGGATACTTCCCTCCGGGAGGGGGAAATCGAAGCCATCGACATCACCAACGATCCTTTCATCATGGGAGGACCAATCTACATCAACATCTTCAACAGGACCATCTCATCTCAAACCCTAGTTCATCTCTTGTATTCAATCTTTGTCTCAAAACCTCAGATTGGTACCTGTGGGTTGCTAGTAGTGTTGATTACATCTTGTAGTTGATGCTAGTTGGTTTATTTGGTGGAAGATTATATGTTCAGATCCATTATGCTATTCAATACCCCTCTGATCTTGGACATGAATATGATGTGTGAGTAGTTACTTTTGTTCTTGAGGACATGGGAGAAGTCTTGTCATAAGTAATCATGTGAATTTGGTATTCGTTCGATATTTTGATGATATGTATGTTGTTGATTCTCTTAGTGGTGTCATGTGAACGTCGACTACATGACACTTCACCATCTTTGGGCCTAAGGAAATGCATTGTGGAGTAGTAATTAGATGATGGGTTGCTAGAGTGACAGAAGCTTAAACCCTAGTTTATGCGCTATTCCGTAAGGGTTTGATTTGGATCCATATGTTTAATGCTATGGTTAGATTTATCTTAATTCTTCTTTCGTAGTTGCGGATGCTTGCGAGAGGGGTTAATCATAAGTGGGAGGCTTGTTCAAGTAAGAACAGCACCCAAGCACTGGTCCACCCACATATCAAATTATCAAAGTAGCGAACGCGAATCAAACAAACATGATGAAAGTGACTAGATGAAATTCCCATGTGTCTTCGAGAACGTTTGGCTTATTATAAGAAATCGTTCCGGCCTATCCTTTGCAACAAAAGGATTGGGCTACCTTGCTGCACTTTAGTTACTATTGCTACTTGTCACTTGTTACAAATTATCTTGCTATCAAACTACTCATTACCGATAATTTCAGTGCTTGTAGAAAATACCTTGCTGAAAACCGCTTGGCATTTCCTTCTGCTCCTCGTTGGGTTCGACACTCTTACATATAGAAAGGACTACGATTGATCCCCTATACTTGTGGGTCATCAGGACTCTTTTCTGGCGCCATTGCCGGGGAGTGAAGCGCCTTTGGTGAGTGGAATTTGGTAAGGAAACATTTATATTACATGCTAAAATTTACTGTCACTTGTCACTATGGAAAGTAATCCTTTGAGGGGCTTGTTCGGGGTATCTTCACCTCGACCGGAAGCAATAAGAGTTGCTCCTCAACCTATTGAACCTACTGAAAATATTTATTATGAAATTCCTTCGGGTATGATAGAGAAACTGCTAGCTAATCCTTATGCAGGAGATGGAACGGTACATCCCGATATGCACTTGACCTATGTGATGAAATTTGTGGATTGTTTAAGCTTGCAGGTTTATCCGGAGATGGAGTTAAGAAGAAAGTATTCCCTTTATCTTTGGACGGAAAGGCATTGACATGGTATAGGCTATGTGATGATATTGACACATGGGATTGGAACCAGTTAAAGCTGGAATTCCACCAGAAATTTTATCCTATGCATTTGGTTCATCGTTATCGGAATTATATATATAATTTTTGGCCTCGTGAAGGAGAAAGTATCGCTCAAGCTTGGGGGAGGCTTAAGTATATGTTGCACACATGCCCCAATCATGAGCTCTCAAGAGAAATAATTCTTGAAAACTTTTATGCTCGGCTTTCTCATAATGATCAATCCATGCTCGATACTTCTTCTGCTGGTTCCTTTATGAAGAAAACTGTTGAATCCAGATGGGATCTTCTTGAAAGAATTAAACGCAATTATGAAGATTGGGAAATTGACAAAGGTAATGAGTCAGGTATAAATCTTGAGTTTGATTGTGTTAAATCTTTTATGGAAACTGATGCTTTTCGAAAGTTTAGCACTAAATATGGACTTGACTCTGAGATAGTAGCTACCTTTTGTGAATCTTTTGCCACTCATGTTGATCTCCCTAAGGAGAAGTGGTTTAAATATCATCCTCCTGTTAAAGAAAAGATTAAAGAACCTATTAGTGTTAAAGAAGAAACAATTGTTTACCATGTTGATCCAGTTGTGCCTACTGCTTATATTGGGAAACCACCTTTTCCTGTTAGGATTAAGGAACATGCTAAAGCTTCAACTGTGGTTAATAAAAGTAATATTAGAGCACCTAGACCTTCTGAGCAAATTAAAGTTGAACCTAGTGTTGCAATGGTTAAAGATATTTTGGTTGATAATATTGATGGATATGTCATATATTTCTGTGATGAAGCAACTGGAATTGCTAAGCCAGATCCTAAAGATAAAAATAAACCTGTAGTTGGCATGCCTGTTATTTCTGTTAAAATTGGAGATCATTGCTATCATGGTTTATGTGATATTGGTGCTAGTGTGAGTGCTATTCTGTTTACTCTCTATCAAGAAGTCATGAATGATATTGCACCTGTTGAGATTGAAGATATTGATGTTACTATTAAGTTCGCAAATAGAGATACTATCTCACCGCTTGAAATTGTTAGAGATGTTGAAGTCTTGTGTGGTAAGATCAAATACCATACTGATTTTCTTGTTCTTGGATCACCACAAGATGATTTTTTTCCAATTATATTTGGTAGACCCTTCCTGAATACTGTTAATGCTAAGATTGATTGCACTAAAGAAATTGTTAGTGTTAATTTTGGTGAGATGTCTCATGAGTTTAATTTCTCTAAGTTTCGTAGACAACCTCATGATAAAGAATTGCCTAGTAAAGATGAAATTATTGGTCTTGCTTCTATTGCCGTACCTCCTACTGATCCGTTAGAACAATATTTGCTAGACCATGAAAATGATATGCACTTGAATGAAAGAAATGAAATAGATAAGATGTTCTTTGATCAACCACCTATCCTTAAACACAATTTGCCTGTTGAAACTCTTGGAGGTCCTCCTCCACCTAAGGGTGACCCTGTATTTGAATTGAAACAATTGCCCGATACATTAAAATATGCTTATCTAGATGAAAAGAAGATATATCCTGTTATTATTAGTGCTAACCTTTCAGAGCATGAAGAAAAGAGATTACTAAAAACTCCGAGGAAGCACCGCGCTGCTATTGGATATACTCTTGATGATCTTAAGGGCATTAGTCCCACTCTATGTCAGCACAAAATTAATATGGAGCCTGATGCTAAACCAGTTGTCGACCATCAATGACGATTAAATCCTAAGATGAAGGAGGTGGTAAAAACTGAAATATTAAAGCTTCTGGAAGCAGGTATAATCTATCCCATAGCTGATAGTCGATGGGTAAGTCCCGTTCATTGTGTCCCTAAGAAAGGAGGCATTACTGTTGTTCCTAACGATAAAAATGAACTCATTCCACAAAGAATTGTAACTGGTTATAGGATGGTAATTGATTTTAGAAAATTAAACAAAGCCACTAGAAAAGATCATTACCCCTTACCTTTATTGATCAAATGTTAGAAAGATTGTCCAAGCATACACACTTTTGCTTTCTTGATGGATATTCTGGTTTCTCTCAAATACCTGTATCACAAGCTGACCAAGAGAAAACCACCTTTACTTGTCCTTTTGGAACTTATGCTTATAGACGTATGCCTTTTGGTTTATGCAATGCACCTGCTACCTTTCAAAGATGTATGACTGCTATATTCTCTGACTTTTGTGAAAAGATTGTTGAGGTTTTCATGGATGATTTTTCCATTTACAGAACTTCCTTTGATGATTGCTTAAGCAACCTTGATCGAGTTTTGCAGAGATGTGAACAAACTAATCTTGTCTTGAATTGGGAGAAGTGCCACTTTATGGTGAATGAAGGTATTGTCTTGGGGCATAAATTTTTTGAACGAGGTATTGAAGTAGATAAGGCTAAAGTTGATGCAATTGAGAAAATGCCATGTCCTAAAGATATTAAAGGTATAAGAAGTTTCCTTGGTCATGCTGGTTTCTATAGAAGGTTTATTAAAGACTTCTCTAAAATTTCTAGGCCTCTCACTAATCTCTTGCAAAAAGATGTTCCATTTGCTTTTGATGATGATTGTGTAGAAGCCTTTGAAACACTTAAGAAAGCCTTAACCTCCGCACCTATTGTTCAACCACCTGATTGGAACTTGCCTTTTGAAATTATGTGTGATGCTAGTGATTATGCTGTTGGGGCTGTTCTAGGACAAAGAGTTGATAAGAAATTAAATGTTATCCATTATGCTAGTAAAACTCTAGACAGTGCTCAAAGAAATTATGCTACTACTGAGAAAGAATTTATAGCAGTTGTGTTTGCATGTGATAAATTCAGATCTTACATAGTTGATTCTAAAGTAATTGTTCACACCGATCATGCTGCTATTAAATACCTTATGGAAAAGAAAGATGCTAAACCTAGACTCATTAGGTGGGTTCTATTGCTACAAGAATTTGACTTGCATATTACTGATAGAAAGGGAGCTGAGAACCTCGTAGCTGATAACTTGTCTAGGTTGGAAAATATTCTTGATGACCCACTGCCTATTGATGATAGTTTTCCTGATGAGCAATTAGCTGTCATAAATGATTCTCGTGATACTGCTTGGTATGCAGACTATGCTAATTATATTGTTGCTAAATTTATACCACCTAGTTTCACATACCAACAAAAGAAAAAGTTCTTCTTTGATTTAAGACATTACTTCTGGGATGACCCACATCTTTATAAAGAAGGAGTGGATGGTCTTATTAGACGTTGTATACCTGAGCATGAACATGAACAAATCCTATGGAAGTGTCATTCCGAGGCTTACGGAGGACACCATGCGGGAGACAGAACTGCACATAAGGTACTACAATCTGGTTTTTATTGGCCTACTCTTTTCAAGGATGCTCGTAAGTTTGTCTTATCTTGTGATGAATGTCAAAGAATTGGTAATATTAGTAGACGTCAGGAAATGCCTATGAATTATTCACTTGTTATTGAACCATTTGATGTTTGGGGATTTGATTATATGGGACCTTTTCCTTCCTCTAATGGGTATTCACATATTTTAGTTGCTGTTGATTACGTTACTAAGTGGGTAGAAGCTATTCCAACTAGTAGTGCTGATCATAACACTTCTATTAAAATGCTTAAAGAAGTCATTTTCCCGAGGTTCGGAGTCCCTATATATTTAATGACTGATGGTGGTTCACATTTTATTCATGGTGCATTCCGTAAACTGCTTGCTAAATATGATGTCAACCATAGAATTGCATCTCCCTATCACCCTCAATCTAGTGGTCAAGTTGAATTGAGCAATAGAGAAATAAAGTTAATTTTGCAAAAGACCGTCAATAGATCTAGAAAGAATTGGTCTAAGAAACTTGATGATGCATTATGGGCTTATAGAACTGCTTATAAAAATCCTATGGGTATGTCTCCATATAAAATGGTTTATGTAAAAGCATGTCATTTACCTCTTGAGTTAGAACATAAAGCATATTGGGCAATTAAAGAACTCAATTATGATTTTAAACTTGCCGGTGAAAAGAGGCTATTTGATATTAGCTCGTTAGATGAATGGAGAACCCAAGCTTATGAAAATGCCAAATTGTTTAAATAAAAAGTTAAAAGATGGCATGATAAAAGAATTCAAAAACGGGAATTCAAAGTGGGTGAGTATGTTCTATTGTACAATTCTCGTTTTAGATTTTTTGCAGGAAAACTTCTCTCTAAATGGGAAGGACCGTATATCATCGAGGAAGTTTATCGCTCTGGAGCCATTAAGATCAATAACGCCGCAGGCACTAATCCGAAGGTGGTCAATGGGCAAAGAATTAAGCATTATATTTCAGGTACTCCCATTAATGTTGAGACTAATATTATTGAAACAATTACACCGGAAGAGCACATCAAGGAGTCCTTCCGGAACGCTCCAGAACCCTGAAAAGGAAGAGGTATGTGATACGGTAAGTAAACCGACTCCAAAAATTCCATAAAAATACTTTCTGTCAGTTTTGGAATATTAGAAAAAGTACAAAAATAAGAAACAGCCGAGGGGACCCACGAGGTGCACACGAGGCACCAGGGTGCGCCACCCCCCCAGGCGCGCCTTGGTGGCTCGTGGGCCCCTCGTGAGCCTTCCCAACTCCGTTTTCTTCTGGAATACTTGTTTTGCAAGATAAAAATTCTTTATATATACTCCCGGACGTTTTGACCACCGTATCACAGAAATCTCCTCTGTTCTTGTTTCGTGCTATTTTTCTGACAGATCTAGATCGCTATGGCTCCACCAAGCTCTTCCAAGGACAAGTTCTACGAGAAGGTCATCAACCCCTACCTACCGGAGGTGATGAAACACCCTCAAGCCATCGAGATGCGTGAGGGGGTGCTTCACATCCGGGATGTTCAAGGACCCAAGAAGACCGGGAGCGTGGAGGCCAGGCTCGAAGCGGTGGAGCAGGAGATTTTCAAGTGCCAAGGGATGGTAGAGCGTGGACTCAGCGCCAACCACTCCATGATCACAGAATTCACCCGTGATCACAAGGTGGATGGCCAATCAATGGGGGACATCGTTTCAAGCTCAACGAACGAATTGACTATCTCCAAGGCCAAATCTATGATCTTCAAAACCAAAATTTTGAGTATGAGGCAAGATTCAAAGGTATGAGTTTAGCTGCAAGTTTCAGGACTCTGGAGACCCGTTCATCCTTTTATGATGGGGAACCTATGCCATGGAAGCCGGAGGACAAGCCCACCACTTCGTCACCACCATCATCACCGAAGAAAGAAACTTGAGTACATGGGTATGGGCACTCCCCTTGGCTTGTGCCAAACTTGGGGGAGGTGCCCCGGTATCGTATCACCATCACTTTTATTATCTTTACCTATTTTTAGTTCGATCCTTAGTTATTTCGTGATTTAGTTGAATAAAAGTTTAGTATGATCTATTTTCGAGTGCTAGTTTCGTGATCTATCTATCTATGTAATTGAGTTGAGAGTTATATAATAAAGAGTAGTTTGAGTTTTTGCTTCTTTACTTTTATGTTTCAATCTTAGCAATGAAAATAATGAAAAAGATCATATGCTAATCTTATGGAAAGTAATGACATTACATAAAGAAAAGTATAAGTGGTAAAATTTATTGAAAGTTAAGAAGCATAGCATTGGTCAATGATGCAATTCATGAAAAATTAATAAGGGAAGAGAAGATTCACATGCAAATACACTATCTTGGACATCTTTTATGATTATGAGCCCCCATTGAGTATTTTATGTCAAATTGTTGACGTTGGACAAGGAAGACAACGTAATGAATTATGTTTGCTTATATTCAAATAGAAGTTATATTGTCATAGATCCTCCAACATGTGGTGCTTGCCCAATATCTTTGCTAGCCAAAAATCCGCACCAAGTAGAGATACTACTTGTGCATCCAAAACCCTTGAACCCAGTTTCATGTCATGAGAGTCCACTATATCTACCTATGGATTGAATAAGATCCTTCAAGTAAGTTGTCATCGGTGCGAAAAGCAATAAAAATTGCCTCTAAATATGTATGAACTTTTATTGTAAGGGAAAATAAGCTTTGTACGAACTTGTGATGGTAAAGAAATAAAAGCGACGGACTGCATAATAAAGTTTGCTATCACAAGGGGCAATATAAAGTAACGTTCCTTTGCATTAAGAGCTTGTGCATCCAAAAACAAAAAGCGCATGACAACCTCTGCTTCCCTCTGCGAAGGGCCTATCTTTTACTTTTATGTATTTACTTTTTATGCAAGAGTCAATAGTGTTCTCCTCTATTCCTTTTTATTTTTCTCTTTTGCAAACATCATGTGGTGGGGAAAGATATAGGCACATATATCCAGTTGGATATGAGTGATCATGAGTTATTATTGTTGACGTTGCCCTTGAGGTGAATAAGTTGGGAGGCGAAATTATAAGCCCCTATCTTTCTATGTGTCTGGCTGAAACTTTTTGCTCCATATATATGTTGTGAGTGTTAGCAATCATAGAAGACTAAATGATGGTTGAGTATGTGGACTTGCTAAAAAGCTCCTACATGAGACCCTTCCTGAAAATATGATGAATTGCAATTGCATTGTTGACTGAGAACATAGTTTGTTAGTCTTCAAGAAAGTTTATGTCTTATACTTCGTTCTTATGATGAATTGCTACTTGCTCGTGAGAAGTTCTATGATAATGAATATTGCTGTTATAATAATGATCATGATGCTACTATGTCCGTATTTTGTTTTTATCGACACCTCTCTCACTAAACATGTGGACATGATTATCGATATCGGCTTTCGCTTGAGGACAAGTGAGGTCTAAGCTTGGGGGAGTTGATATGTCCATTTTGCATCATGTTTTCCTACTGTTATTTATAGTGTTTTTAATCAATATAACACTTTGTGGAGCAATTCTAATGCCTTTTCTCTCTTAATATGCAAGATTTACATAAGGAGGGAGATTGCCGGCAGCTGGAATTCTGGACCTGAAAAAGCCATGTCAGAGATACCTATTCTGCACATCTCCAAATGAGCTGAAATTTCACGGAGATTTATTTTGGAATAAATAAAAAATACTGGAGCAAATAAGTACCAGAGGGGGCCACCAGGTGCCCATGAGGCACCAGGGCGCGCCACCCCCCTCCCCCAGGCGCGACCTGGTGGCTTGTGGGGCCCCTGGCTAGCCTCCGGTGTCCATTTTTTGGTATATAAGCCCATTTGCCCTAGAAAAAAAAATAAGAAGAAGACTTTTGGGACGGAGCGCCGCCGTCTCGAGGCAGAAATTGGGCAGGAGCACTTTTGCTCTCCGGCGGAGCGATTCCGCCGGGGATACTTCCCTCCGGGAGGGGGAAATCGAAGCCATCGACATCACCAACGATCCTCTCATCGTGGGAGGACCAATCTACATCAACATCTTCAACAGGACCATCTCATCTCAAACCCTAGTTCATCTCTTGTATTCAATCTTTGTCTCAAAACCTCAGATTGGTACCCGTGGGTTGCTAGTAGTGTTGATTACATCTTGTAGTTGATGCTAGTTGGTTTATTTGGTGGAAGATTATATGTTCAGATCCATTATGCTATTCAATACCCCTCTGATCTTGGACATGAATATGATGTGTGAGTAGTTACTTTTGTTCTTGAGGACATGGGAGAAGTCTTGTCATAAGTAATCATGTGAATTTGGTATTCGTTCGATATTTTGATGATATGTATGTTGTTGATTCTCTTAGTGGTGTCATGTGAACGTCGACTAGATGACACTTCACCATCTTTGGGCCTAAGGGAATGCATTGTGGAGTAGTAATTATATGATGGTTGCTAGAGTGACAGAAGCTTAAACCCTAGTTTATGCGCTATTCCGTAAGGGTCTGATTTGGATCCATATGTTTAATGCTATGGTTAGATTTATCTTAATTCTTCTTTCGTAGTTGCGGATGCTTGCGAGAGGGGTTAATCATAAGTGGGAGGCTTGTTCAAGTAAGAACACCACCCAAGCACCGGTCCACCCACATATACAATTATCAAAGTAGCGAACGCGAATCAAACAAACATGATGAAAGTGACTAGATGAAATTCCCATGTGTCCTCGAGAACGTTTGGCTTATTATAAGAAATCGTTCCGGCCTGTCCTTTGCAACAAAAGGGTTGGGCTACCTTACTGCACTTTAGTTACTATAGCTACTTGTCACTTGTTACAAATTATCTTGCTATCAAACTACTCGTTACCGATAATTTCAGTGCTTGCAGAAAATACCTTGCTGAAAACCGCTTGTCATTTCCTTCTGCTCCTCGTTGGGTTCGACACTCTTACTTATCGAAAGGACTACGATTGATCCCCTATACTTGTGGGTCATCACCGGTCTACATCCTAAGTGTGAAGCGGTCATGGGCCAATCGTCCTAAGCACTCCTGCGCGTTGCGAGGACGGCCGGGACCAATCCTGGCTACCTCTTTATACAAAGCAGGCGCTTACAGATCACCCAGGCGCGTGCCGCTCAACTGTGACGTCTGTAGAGCTTTCGGGAGAATCATACGACGCCGAGGGTCCCATATACCATTATCCCGCGCAGAGGTTAGTGCGTATATGCCAATGGTAGTCTCAGATCAAATACACCAACTCATTAAGCGTGTTATTATGAAATAACCACGGACAACGACCAGGGCCCAGGCCCACCTCTCTCCTAGGTGGTCTCTACCTGCCCTGTCGTTCCGCCGCAATGAATCACTCGCGAGTGCTCTCCGAGCCGACCCGACTTTAATGTATCATGTATAGTGTAAGAGTATATAATTTAAAGCAGTAAAAGTCTTCGTCTTCGTCGGTATCTCATGGCAGTCCATCTCGCTCCGTATCGTAGGCCATCGAAGTCCGGGGTCCACCGAAGTAACATATATAGTATGTAGTATACGCCATATCCGTGATCATCGCCCGAAGGGATCACGGCCCGATAGTATAGCATGGCAGACGGACAAGGATGTAGGGCCACTTATGTGACACAAGCATATCTAACTAAGCATAATAGGATAGTGGTTAAGGTATTGACAGAGGTAACAACAACAAGCTATGCATCAGAATAGGAGCTACCGGAACAACAACTGTAGCAAAATCTAATGCAAGAAGTAGAGAGAAAGAATGGGTGATATCTGAATGATCAAGGGAGTTTTGATTGCCTGGAAGGTCAGCTGAGAAGGACAGGTCGTCGATGGCGTAGTCATACTCGGGGTCAACGGCAGCCTCGGAGTCTACCGAAAGAACATAGGAGAGGGGGGAAACAGATAAATAACGAGCATACAGATGCAACACAGATGCATGTCATGGCAAAGTGTGTTGATAATGCATCCCTAAATGTTTTAAAAGAAGAGGGTAAACATCTGGCAAGGTTTTCCTAGCTCCAGGTATTATTCGGTATATTGATCCAGGTGCAAATTGTCAATGTTCACTATGTTAGAGGTGTGTGACAGGTATGTGGATGGCATATTCAGATTCGTTATATTTTTCTGATCAACTTTCATATATAAATGATTTCCATCCGAGTTACGGATTATTTTCTATGATTTTCCAATGTTTCAAATGATTTTCAAGAATTTCTGGAATTAATTTAATTCGAATTTATTTAAATGGAAATTGCTAGGCGAGGAGGGACTCGAGAATCTGTGCGAGGTTGTTGCTCCCTTCCTCCATGGCGTCGAGCAGTTGACGCGTCTGCGCCGAGGGCTTGGACGATGTTGTTGTACTCGTCTGGGAGAGATCGAACCCCATGAAGGATTTTCAATGAGATTTGTTGAGGCGGGCTCACACTTTACGTGGTGGATGTTACCGCAGCCCAAACTTTAGAGAGTACCATGGCTGGGGGAGAAAAATTTCGGCAGAATTGGCTCTGAATACCAGTTGTAACGAACCGTGGGAAGAGGAGATCGAAAATCCAGAGAGCTAGGTGAGAGGAGCAAGGAGAAGGGGTGAGACTTGGAGAAGGGGATTGGGATTTCAGAGGAAAGTTTGGGATAGAGAGAATGAGTTCAACACGCATGACTCTCGTGGACCAACGGGCTGGTCTTTTAACCCACACACGCACGCACAAACCACCCTGGGTGGCCCCACACGTCGGGTGCCACGTCACACTAAACAGAAGATGGTTAGGTGTGACACGACCAAATAGCCGGCGACCGCCACCATCAGCCAATGTCACTACCACGACGCCTTGTCGCCACGCCATGCTTCGGTCTCCTACTCCGCCGCTCCCCTTCCCTCTAGACACGGAGAGGACTTTATCTTATCCAGCGCCGGCGTCCCCCCACCCCGATTCCTAACCCTAAGTTTCGGCCAAGCCTCCACCGCAGTTTGACCGTGTCAGCCGCGGGCCCGCGGCTCCAGCTCAATTTGTGGGGTGAATCTCGCCAGGCCGCCAGATATAGCGAACAATGGTGATGCTTGCAGGCCGATGGCGATGAAGATTTCATGGTAGGATACGGTGTCGGCCACAGTGGTATGCAATGAAAGGAGATAAAAGAGTACGCGGAGCACCCGTGTGGAGAAGACGAGAGGGGCAGGAGGGAAGAAATAATAAGACCGCAGGTGTGTGTGTTGACCTCTTTTTCCTATATACATGGTCAGACTATATAAATTTTGACTTGGGCCAAGGCAAGGTAATTTGAGACGGATAGAGTAGACTGCATGGTTCGATAGCAGAAGAATTTCAGTTCTCATAGTACATAACTAGTTTCAGCCAGACATTTTGGCGATTTCAGCTAAGGATTCTCATATGTGTCATCTCTGCAGGTCTCTTGGGCCTTGAGCAAAAGCATGCTGATGTAGGCATGGTGAAGCGTGTCTGCTAAGGGGTGTGTTGAGCATTCGCATTGCACAACCATCCGTATGTGCAGCAGAGAGAGAGAGAGAACATCGACAGTAACCATGGATTGAGAAGCAACTCATTTTCGTCTAGCCGGTACTACATACTTGGCGCTCTTTCCATGGCCATGCCCTATGGTGCCCACCTCCATAGCCTCATTCACTTCCTTTAACGCTTTCTCCTCCTTGATAGCCTTAGCCAGTTTCGCCGCTTTCTCCTCCTTGACAGCCTCGGCCAGTTTCGCCGCTTTCTCCTTCTTGATATCCTCAGCCACTTCCTTGAACACTTGTCTCACCCTAGCTTCCTCCTTTTCCAGCCAAGCCTCATCATGCACGGTAATTAACTGCAAAATGGGGAGGAGATATGATATTAACAATAAGCAACAAAACTTTAAAGTGTCACAATCAAATGGACAGGCTATTTCGTCAAGGAATTCAACCCTGCAAAATTGAAAATAAGATCATGCTTTCATAGTAGGTAAATCCCTGTCTTTAAATTAGCCTAAGTGTTTGTTTGCTGTTAGAAATGATTTTTTGTATATCCTACAAATCTTTCTTAATACTAGGTATCTTGCTAGGTTTGCTTAAAACTGAGTTGCTCCATCATGATGGCGTACTGATGTTGTTAGAAACTTAGTTGCTATAAACCATGTTTTGACGGGATACTTGTAAAGTTGGTCGATACTCAAAAGATCACCATTATAGGTATCTTGCTAGCTCCGTAAATGGTTGTATGGTCTCATTTTAATGAATCAAGGATTTAATCACTTTCTTAAGGAACAAAATAATCTTAGGATGACAATTATTGTTGGTTTGCCATCAAGAGGTCATTAATCCAACTTTCACTGAATATAAGGAAACATGCTAAGAAAATATTGCGCAGTGCCCACAATACTCAATTAAACATAAGAAAAAGTTCAGCTTAGGAGGCTAGTAAATTATCATACCTCATCACGCAAGGCTTTTGCATCTGCATAGGAACAACATCTAAAGATTGGCGTGGAGCGACCATGGTTGTATTTAGCATCAATGGGGTGCTTCATTTCATCTCCACAGACAAGGCATTCACCTTTAAAAGGAGTGCAACAACAAATTTGAGGAATGAACGCCGTAAAACTCAAAGTAAATAATAAAGTAAGTACAGAATACCATTGGCATCAGGTTCAACTGCGCAGATACAGGTGATCACATACTCTTCCTGTTCGCCTCTCATACAAGTGACTTCAGCAAAATACAGTTTCTTGCGGGGATCATCGGCTCCTTTAGTCTTCATGGTCATATTCAAATGTGAATATGACCTATAAACACAGCCTTTCCCGTCAAAACATGGTTTATATCTCACTATTTCTTCTAGTTGATATGCAAGATCCAAAAATTGAGTATGGACATGAATATGATGGCATTCGAATCATGCAAACAAGCACAAGAGAGACTGAGGGAGGGAGAGAGCATACCCCCAAAAGATCATTGTCCTCGTTGTACTTGTCCAGTAGAGCTTTAACAACTTCCCGTTTAGGGCGACGGGTCTTCATGGCAGCAAAGGCTTCTGCAGAATTTCTCCTTGTGCCATCATGAGGCCAGTATAAAGCATACCGCAGAGACTTCTCCCTAGATGAAAGTCCATCCATGCACCTAGTTTACATATAGAGCACTGTTAATGACACAACTCATGGTAGTAATAAGCAACAAAAGGCAAAACAAAACTGAACTCACGACACGCTTACAAAACTAAGTTCTCAACGCATTTCTTATGTGAAAAATATATCAATCTTTTGTTTTTGGATCCCCAAATAAGTGTGTCTGGCTATCGCCATCTTTATCATGTGGGTGTGGCGGCTATTAGCTACCCAATTGCACAAGTTAAGGGTCAGGTAAAAATAAATATACCTATAGCATAGCATCTATATATATCTTCTGAATTTTAAGATTTGCTTACTATTTCAACTTTTCTACAACAGTAACAAAAAATATTCCCGTAACTTCAAGAAATCTCCAAAACTTTAAAATTAATGTAGCCTCGTTATCTAAGTGAGAACACACACAGACAGAAACAAAAATCTAAGGAAGTTGATAGACTTTACAAGTTCTTTCGCTCAACAACATGATGTGAGTCAATAGCTTGTTGAGCTTCATGTAAACTCTCAAATGGTCCACCGCGATCAGGATATGTATGGAAACGTCCCTCCTTATCAACTCTGACAAAATATTTAATAAGTAGACCAGTAGGCGTCAATGAAAAGACGCATGAAGACAATGAGAGAGGAGTGTTGAGCTCCAATTCCAAGATATCTGGCACCTCACACCTGAAATGGAACACAAAAAGTTTGATTTCGCAAGATAAGAAATATGAAAGGAAGTGGGACAAAAACAAACTGCTAATTCATGCATTGCAGAATTAGTTCACCCGTGCCTACTATCAACAGTCCCTCCCCATGGAAAAGATCACAAGGAAACAACTCATGATTTCAACAAAGAATGAGAGAGGGAGAGAGAGAGAGAGAGGGGTTCGTGCATACGATGGTGACTGTGGCAGAGAGGAAGAAGAAGCGTTAGTGATGGATGATTCCACCAGTGTTGTACTGTCAAGCAACTCCTTACGCCTGAAATAAAATAGAGGGACATTGTCGTGCACAAAAGACGGTGTGGTTTAAAGAGAGTAAAGAAAGAAGAAAGTACACGCGACTTATATTAGATATAAGGGTCTGTCTAGGGCACATCTAGATGTGCACTAGTTATTGCACATCTAAGTGACTCAATCAAATTAGAAAGGAACAGAAAAAGGACAAAAGAAAATGCCTGCATGAATCTTCCCGTAAAATCAATGACATATGACTTAGATGTGCAATACTTAGGGCACATCTAGATGTGCTTTAGCAAGACTGTAGATTATAAATAATCTTATCTACACCCATGTACATTGATGAAAGATGATAGCTAGCTATGCACAATTTTATTATAAACCCATGGCCATTGATGAATAATGGTAGGTGGCTATGCACAGTTTTACAGTGAGGCTTGTATCTGATAAAGAATCTACTTTGGTCTATAATGTCTACTTTTTATTTATGATCCATAAGTTGGCGTTGCATTGCTAATTGTGGATTATTTGCAGCAAAGTATTACGTTGTGGTTTTTCTTTTTCATCCACACCATGTGATGATTTCAGCAGCACTGGCAGAAAAAGCTCGGATAAAAAGCGCATACCTTTGAGCCAGCTGCAGTTTGTGGTCAGCATAGGCTTTGTTCAGCAGATCATCGACATATTGCGGGTTTGGAGTGGGCGTTTGTTGATCTTCCTCGGGGCGTTTGGACTCAGAGTCTGCGACCCTATTCAATTAAGTTTGGTCAGGACCATAGCCATCTCATTCAACAAAACAAGAGAAGACATGATATACACTGAGAAAAGACAGCACTGCATAAAAAAAATGTCGCATACGGCGGTGGGGGATCGCGGATGAGGCCGGGGAAGAGTTCATTGCAGACATCTGCGACGGGTCGTGTCGGCCCACCATGGTCGGTGAAGAGAACTCTCTGCCTATCTTTGTAGACAGGGATTTGCTGGCCGTTGGGGAGGCGAAAGTGGAACCAAGAGTGTCCCTGGTCGGGGCGGTGGCGCTCGGGCGGCATGCAAGGAAGGGAGGAGCGCTCTGGTCTGTCGTCGCCGCGGCGGCGTTCGCGCGGCATGGGAGGCGGCGGAGGGGGGGAGGAGCCCCCTGGATTGTCGTCGCGGCGGCGGGGTTCGCGCGGCATGGGAGGCGGCGGAGGAGGGGAGGAGCCCTCTGGCTCGTAGTTGCGGCGGTGGCGTTCGCGCGGCATGGGAGGCGACGGAGGAGGGGAGGAGCGCTGAGGTTGTTCGTTGTGGCGGCGGGCTCCGGGCTCCAGGGAGGGAGGTGGTCCTAGGGCTCGGAGATTTCCTGGGGAGGGGAGGGGTGCGCGGTTGGGTGGACCGGTGAACTATCATATTTTCCTTTTGATTTAGACACACCTTTTGATGAGTTTTTTTCTTGAACACAGTACAAACGCAAGCGTTCATATATACAGGCATACACTCACCCCTATGAACGCACACAAGCACACCCTACCCCTACAAGCACCTCCGAAGGACCGAGCCGGCATATCATCTTGAGGTTTTACGAAGTCACCGTAGGCGCCTCGTAGTCGACGGGAACGTCTCCTCCCACTGAACGTACATCGCCGGAAATCCTGAAATAAATTCAGGATAAATGCGAGCACCAGGACTTAAACCTTGGTGGGCTGGAGATACCACTGTCCACCTAACCATCCAACCACAGGTTGGTTCACTCCTTTTGATGAGTGAATAAACATTATTTTCTTTAGTAGGCCACTCGAGGCATGTGGGCCACATGGCAGCCCATCTTCATCTATAGGTCCCAACAAAGGAATTTGGGTTTCTCAAAATGAAAAATGAATTTGGGAGTGCTAAAACAAGGAATTTGGGAACCAACTAACTGGAGATTACCAATTGCGGGGATGCCGCGCTTGATGAGGAATCCCACCAAGGAGGTACCTACTTGGGTATTCGTAATCATGAGGGTACTCTCATCCGTGCTCGGGCCCTATGGTATGAAGTGGGATCTAGCGCTTTGATCATGGAGGCACTGGCGGTAAGGGATGAAGTACAGTTAGCCTATGACCTTGAACTGAGAAAAGTGACTGTTGAAACCGATGCACAGGTTGTGGTGAACTTGTGGAATTCTCCTGGATTTAATCGTTCGAAGATTGCTACCACTTTGAATGATATTCAAGAGCTTTGCGGGAATTTTGAGAAATTTCACATAATGTTTATGGCGAGAGAAGCAAACGAACTAGCACATCTTTGCGCGAAGCAATGTAATTCCTCTAGGAAGCGTTGTTTCTGGATAAACTATATCCCATCCTTTCTTACGGCTAGTGCAATGAAGTATTGTAATCCCGCGTTTTAATCAATAATAAAGCTCTTGATTTCCAAAAAAAAATTTGCGGGGGACCTACTCTGCTGTCGAAAAATACCCTCTCGATTAGGGTTTGCTATGCTCTGGCGGGGACTCACCTCGTCGACGTGAGATCTACCTTTTCCATAGCCATACCCACGCGTAGCAATCTCTGTTGCGGCGAGGGGATTCAGGGAAGACGGGGGAGCTGCTCATCCAATTGCTTTCCCTTCTTCCATGGCGGCGACGGGTGGATCGGCGTCGGGGTCGCAAGCAATGGACGATGTCGATCTTGAGGAGATGCTCAAGAACATGGAGTTGACGGACGATGTCGATCTTGAGGAGATGCTCAAGAATATGGAGTTGATGGACGAGGAACTCGATGAAGTAGTGATACGTCTCCAACGCATCTATAATTTTTTATTGTTAAATGCTATTATATTATCACTATTATATACTTTATATGTCATTTTATATTATTTTTATAGACTAACCTATTAATTCAGTGCCTAGTGCCAGTTCATGTTTTCTGCATGCTTTTGGTTTCGAAAAAACTATACCTACCGAAGTCCAAACACGACGAAACTTCACGAGGAATTTTTCTGGAATATATGTGACACTAGAAGCTTGTGGCCTCCTGACGCTCCTGGCGCTCCGATTAACCTAATTCTAGCTCCATAAATACCTCAATATTCAGAAACCCTCGAAGCGAAACCCAAAACAATTTTATCACTGACCCAAGCCTCTGTTATGCCGCGTTCCAATTTGTAGCCTTGTTTTGGCACTCTGCCGGAGGGGGCAATCATCGGGGAGGCTATCTTCATAAACCTTGCTGCCTCCATGATGATGTGTGAGTAGTTCCTACAGGACCTAATACTTTGAGATGCATGCTGGATATCGGTCTTGGGGTGGAGTAATAGTAGTAGACGTCAGTAAGTTTAACGTCTACTTGTCACGGACGTAATGCCTATATTAGATTATGTTATGGATGATCATCATAATTATTCGCTTTTTTATCAATTGCCCAACAGTAATTTATCTACCCACCGTTGCTATGCTTTCGAGAGAGATGGCACTAGTGAAATGATACGTCTCCAGCGTATCTATAATTTTTGATTGTTTCATGCTATTCTATTATCAATCTTGTATGCTTTATATGCAATTTTATATTATTTTTGGGAACTAACCTATTAACCCAGTGCCTAGTGCCAGTTGTTGTTTTCTGCATGTTTTTGGTTTTACAGAAAATCCCTACCAAACGGAGTCCAAACACGACAAAACTTTTTGACGATTTTTTCTAGACCAGGAAGGACCCTTATACGTCTCCAACGTATCTATAATTTTTGATTGTTCCATGCTATTATAGTATCAATCTTGGATGTTTTATATGCAATTATATGCCATTATATATCATTTTTTGGGACTAACCTATTAACCCAGTGCCCAGTGCCAGTTGCTGTTTTCTGCTTGTTTTTGCCTTTTCAGAAAATTATTATCAAAAAGTGTCCAAACGAGAAAAAAACTTTGGATTAATTTTTTCTGGACCAGAAGAGACCCAGGAAGCTTCGGGAGAAGACCAGAAGAGCCACGAGAAGGCAGCAAGCCTGGAGGGCGCGCCCTAGGGGAGTGGCCGCGCCCCCAGGCTTGTGGGCCCCTCGTGGCACATCTTGACCTAATTCCTTCGCTATAAATTCACAAATATTCCCAAACCAACAGAGAGCCAGAAGAGAAAACCTTTCCGCCGCCGCAAGCCTCTGTTCTTCCGTGATCCCATCTGGAGGCCTTTTTCGGTACTCTGTCGGAGGGGGAATCGATCACGGGGGGCTTCTTCATCAACCTTGCTGCCCTTCCGATGATGTGCGAGTAGTTCACCACAGACCTACGGGTCCATAGCCAGTAGCTAGATGGCTTCTTCTTTCTCTTTGATCTTCAATACCATGTTCTCCTCGATGTTCTTGGAGTTCTATCCGATGTAATCTTCTTTTGCGGTGTGTTTGTTGGGATCCGATGAATTGTGAGTTTATGATCAGATTATTCATGAGAAATATTTGAGTCTTCTCTGAACTCTTTTATGCATGATTATTATAGCTTTGTATTTCTCTCCGATCTATCGATTTGGTTTGGCCTACTAGATTGATTTATCTTGCAATGGGAAAGGTGCTTTGTGATGGGTTCAATCTTGCGGTGCTCAATCCCAGTGACAGAAGGGGACATGACACGTATTTGTATTGTTGCCATTAAGGATAAAAAGATGGGGTTTAATCATATTGCTTGAGTTTACTTTGTCTACATCATGTCATCTTGCTTAAGGCGTTACTCTGTTTCATACTTAATACCCTAGATGCATGCTGGATAGCGGTCGATGGGTGGAGTAATAGTAGTAGATGCAGGCAGGAGTCGGTCTACTTGTCTTGGACGTGATGCCTATATACATGATCATTGCCATGAATCCGCCATAATTATTTGCTTTTCTATCAATTGCCCAACAGTAATTTGTTTACCCACCGTATGCTATGTGTTCGAGAGAGAAGCCTCTAGTGAAAACTATGGCCCCCGGTCTACTTTATCATATATTAAAAAACTAAAAATACCTTGCTGCAATTTATTTACTTTTATTTTAATTATTATTTTAGTTTATCTATTTATCTTGATAAGATTTAATCCTTGCAAATAACCGCTAAGAGGATTGACAACCCTCTTATTTGCGTTGGGTGCAAGTGTTTGCTCTTTTGTGTGCAGGTGCGCTTAACGGAATTTTGCTTGGTTCTCCTACTGGATTGATAACCTTGGTTCTTAACTTAGGAAAATACTTATCTCTACTCTACTGCATCATCTTCTCCTCTTCAGGGAAATACCAACGCAGACTACAAGTAGCAGGAAGAATTTCTGGCGCCGTTGCCGGGGAGACATCATCAAAATTACCAAGTACCTTCGCACAAACTATCATCCACTTGCATTTATTTTATTTACCTTTTTATTTGCATTTGCCTCTCGTTTTCATCTCCCCCACTTCTATTTATTTTTTACAAAAACACAAAAATATTTTTTATTTTGCTTGCTTGCTTTTATTGCCATGTCAACACACAAGAACAGAAAGTAAAACAAAAATTTAAGATCACTATGGATCCTCATCCACTTGCTAATCTTTTCAAAAGATCCAATTATAATGAACCAATTGCTAGTGATTTGAGTGCTCTTGATTTTCTCTATGAAGTTTTGCTTGAAAATCATGAATCTGAAAATTGTGATGAAGTGTTAGAAGAAGAAATTTATAAAGTGATTCATGAGAGCTCCTTGATTGAAAAGCATGATTGCAATGATGTTACTATAAATTCTATTAATGTGAATTGTGCTAATAATATGCAAAGCTACAAGCTTGGGGATGATAATTTTGCCATGTCCACTACTTATTGCAATGATCATGATTGGGGTGATAGTTTGGAAGAGCGTCAACTTTAGGTAATAATGATCCCACTACTTCAGAGAATTATCAATATTATGAATTTTTGGATAAGAGTGGGTTTGGAGAGGTCATGACTTTAGTTGATGTTAATCCCACTATCTTGGTAGATTATAAAACTTTTATGCATGTGGATCGTGAAGAGAATATTTTATATGATAGCTATATTGTTGAATTTGATTATGATCCTACATGTAACTATTATGAGAGAGGAAAATATGGTTGTAGAAATTTTCATGTTACTCAATTACCTCTCTTGAAGTTCAAATTGTTAATGCTTCGTTCTTCTTCCTTGCATATGCTAGATATTTCTTGTCTTGATAATTTGTTTACTTATAAAATGCCTATGCATAGGAAGTATGTTAGACTTAAATGTGTTTTTCACATGTTACATAATGCTCTCTTTTGTGTTTCAACTATTATCTTTCATGAGAGCATCATTGAAATCTCAAGCCTATCTTAATGGCTTTAAAGAAAGAGCTTGTTGGGAGACAACCCAATAAACTTTTTACTTCTGTTCTTGAGTGTTTACACAATTATAGCTTCTGTTATGATTGTATTTTTATGTTTTAATTAGTGTTTGTGCCAAGTAATGCCTTTAGGATGATTTGGAAGATAGTATGATTGATGCTGTTTGAAAACAGAAACTTTTGCGTCCAGTGCTGGAATTTTGTTTTTTGGCTGGAGCGTCAGAACCTTCTGAATTTTTTATACAATATTAATATATGAATTTCCCACGTTGTCCTAATGTTTCAGAATTTTTGGAGTTACAGAAGTATGACATTAATTCAGGTCTTTACAGACTGTTCTGTTTTAGGCAGATTCTGTTTTTGTTGCATAGTTTGCTTATTTTGATGAATCTATGGATCGTATCGGGGGGTATGAGTCATGGAGAAGTTGGAGTACAGTAGCATTATGCCAATATTAAATATGAATCAATTTACAACAGTACCTAAAGTTTAAGATTTTTTTGTTATACTAACGGATCTCACGAGGTTTCTGTTGAGTTTTGTGTGCTGAAGTTTTCAAGTTTTGGGTGAGACTACGATGGATAAAGGAATAAGGAGCGGCAAGAGCCTAAGCTTGGGGATGCCCAAGGCACCCCAAGGTAATATTCAAGGAAGACTCAAGCGTTTAAGCTTGGGGATGCCCCGGAAGGCATCCCCTCTTTCGTCTACAATCTATCGGTAACTCACTTGGAGCTATATTTTTATTCATCACATGATATGTGTTTTACTTGGAGCATCTTGTGATATAGTTTGTTTGCTTTTTAGTTTGTCACAATCATCTTTGCTGAACACACCTTTTTGAGAGGGACACACATTATTCGTGATTTGTTAGAATACTCTATGTGCTTCACTTATATCTTTTGAGCTAGGCAGTTGCTCTAGTGCTTCACTTATATCTTTTAGAACACGGCGTTGGTTATATTTAAAAAAAATAGTTGCACTCTCATGCTTCACTTATATCTTTTTGAGAGTCTCATGATTAGCAAGGGTAATATGCACAGGTTATGAATTTGGTCCTGATATGATAGGTATTCAAGAGGGATGTAATAAAAACTTTCATGTAGATCACTGAATATGATAAGTTTGATTCCTTGCAATAGTTTTGCGATATTAAGATGGTAATATGTGGGAGGTATTAGTAGATGATTGTGGTTTAGTAAGAATATTGGTGTTAAGGTTTGTGATTCTCGAAGCATGCATGTATGATCTGTCGTTATGCTAAGAAGTTGGGGCATGATTTATTGTTGATTGTCTACCTTATGAGTGGCGGTCGGGGACGAGCGATGGACCTTGTCCTACCAATCTATCCCTCTAGGGGCATGCATAGTAGTACTTTGCTTCGAGGGCTAATAAACTTTGGCAATAAGTATGTGAGTTCTTTATGACTAATGTGAGTCCATGGATTATACACACTCTCACCCTTCCGCAATTTGCTAGCCTCTTCGGTACCGTGCATTGCCCTTTCTCACATCGAGAGTTGGTGCAAACTTCGCCGGTGCATCCAAACCCCGTGATATGATACGCTCTATCACACATAAGCCTCTTTATATCTTTCCTCAAAACAGCCACCATACCTACCTATCATGGCATTTCCATAGCCATTCCGAGATATATTGCCATGCAAATTCCACCGTTCCGTTTTTATGACACACATCGTCATTGTCATATTGCTTTGCATGATCATATAGCTGACATAGTATTTGTGGCTCAGCCACCGTTCATCATTTTTATACATGTTACACTAGCATCATTGCACATCCTGGTACACTGCCAGAGGCATTCATATAGAGTCATATTTTTGTTCTAGTATCGAGTTGTAATGTTGAGTTGTAAGTAAATAAAAGTGTGATGATCATCATTATTAGACCATTGTCCCAGTGAGGAAAGGATGATGGAGACCATGATTCCCCCACAAGTCGGGATGAGACTCCGGATGAAAAAAAGAGGCAGAAAAGAGCCCCCCAAAAAAATGAGAGAAAAGAGAGAAGGGGCAATGTTACTATCATTTTTCCACATTTGTGCTATAGAGTATCACCATGTTTTTCATATAGAGAGTCTCCTATTTTGTCACTTTCATATACTAGTGGGAACTTTTCATTATAGAACTTGGCTTGTACATTTCGATGATGGGCTTCCTCAAATGCTCGAGGTCTTCATGAGCAAGCAAGTTGGATGCACACCCACTTAGTTTTCATGTTGAGCTTTCATACACTTATATTAGTGCATCTGTTGCATGGCAATCCCTACTCCTCGCATTGACATCAATTGATGGGCATCTCCATAGCCCGTTGATTAGCCTCGTCGATGTGAGACTATCTTCTTATTTTTGACTTCTCTTATTGATCTCTACCACCACACTCTATTCCACCCATAGTGCTATATCCATGGCTTGTGCTCATATATTGCGTGGGAGTTGAAAAAGCTGAAGTGCATTAAAAAGTATGAACCAATTGCTCAGCTTGTCATCGGGGTAGTGCATGATAAATACTTTGTGTTAAGAAGATGGATCATGACAGGATTGTATGATTTCGTAGGGATAACGTTCTTTAGCATTTTTATTTTGAAAGACATGATCGTTTATTAGTATGCCTGAGTATTGATGTCTTTATATCAAATTATAGACTATTGCTTTGAATCATTCAGATCTTATTATTCATACCGTAAGAGAGAGATTACATGATAAAACATGATAGGAAGCATTCCACATCAAAAATTCTGTTTTTATCATTTACCTACTCGAGGACGAGCAGGAATTAAGCTTGGGGATGCTTGATACGTCTCCAACGTATCTATAATTTTTGATTGTTCCATGCTATTATAGTATCAATCTTGGATGTTTTATATGCAATTATATGCCATTATATATCATCTTTTGGGACTAACCTATTAACCCAGTGCCCAGTGCCAGTTGCTGTTTTCTGCTTGTTTTTGCCTTTTCAGAAAATTATTATCAAAAAGTGTCCAAACGAGAAAGAAACTTTGGATTAATTTTTTCTAGACCAGAAGAGACCCAGGAAGTTTCGGGAGAAGACCAAAAGAGCCACGAGGAGGCGGCAAGCCTGGAGGGCGCGCCCCACGGGGGTGGCCGCGCCCCCAGGCTTGTGGGCCCCTCGTGGCACATCTCGACCTAATTCCTTTGCTATAAATTCACAAATATTCCCAAACCAATAGAGAGCCAGAAGAGAAAACCTTTCCGCCGCCGCAAGCCTCTGTTCTTTCGTGATCCCATCTGGAGGCCTTTTCTGGTACTCTGCCGGAGAGGGAATCGATAACGGAGGGCTTCTTCATCAACCTTGCTGCCCTTCCGATGATGTGTGAGTAGTTTACCACAGTCCTACGGGTCCATAGCTAGTAGCTAGATGGCTTCTTATCTCTCTTTGATCTTCAATACCATGTTCTCCTCGATGTTCTTGGAGTTCTATCCGATGTAATCTTCTTTTGCGGTGTGTTTGTTGGGATCCGATGAATTGTGAGTTTATGATCAGATTATTCATGAGAAATATTTGAGTCTTCTCTGAACTCTTTTATGCATGATTATTATAGCTTTGTATTTCTCTCCGATCTATCGATTTGGTTTGGCCTACTAGATTGATTTATCTTGCAATGGGAAAGGTGCTTTGTGATGGGTTCGATCTTGTGGTGCTCAATCCCAGTGACAGAAGGGGACATGACACGTATTTGTATTGTTGCCATTAAGGATAAAAAGATGGGGTTTAATCATATTGCTTGAGTTTACTTTGTCTACATCATGTCATCTTGCTTAAGGCGTTACTCTGTTTCATACTTAATACCCTAGATGCATGCTGGATAGCGGTCGATGGGTGGAGTAATAGTAGTAGATGCAGGCAGGAGTCGGTCTACTTGTCTTGGACATGATGCCTATATACATGATCATTGCCATGAATCCGTCATAATTATTTGCTTTTCTATCAATTGCCCAACAGTAATTTGTTTACCCACCGTATGCTATGTGTTCGAGAGAGAAGCCTCTAATGAAAACTATGGCTCCCGGTCTACTTTATCATATATTAAAAACCTAAAAATACCTTGCTGCAATTCATTTACTTTTATTTTAATTAGTATTTTAGTTTATCTATTTACCTCGATAAGATTTAATCCTTGCAAATAACCGCTAAGAGGATTGACAACCCTCTTATTTGCGTTGGGTGCAAGTGTTTGCTCTTTTGTGTGCAGGTGCGCTTAATGGAATTTTGCTTGGTTCTCCTACTGGATTGATAACCTTGGTTCTTAACTGAGGAAAATACTTATCACTACTGTATTGCATCATCCTCTCCTCTTCGGGGAAATTCCAATGTAGACTACAAGTAGCAGACCCTAGAAGCTTCGGGGGAGGACCAGAAGCCAGATGAGGAGACAGCAAGACAACAGGGCGCGCACTGGGGGGGTGGGTGCGCCCTGATGTCTTGTGGGCCCCATGTGGCTCCGTCTAACCTAATTCCAGCGCTACAAATTGTTGGGGAACGTTGCATGGGAAACAAAAATTTTCCTACGCACACATAAGATCTATCCATGGTGATGAGCATCTACGAGAGGGAGAGTGAATCTACATACCCTTGTAGATCGCTAAGCGGAAGCGTTTAAGAAACGCGGTTGATGTAGTCGAACGTCTTCGCGATCCAAATCGCCGAGCGTCCCGCGATCCAATCACGATCCTTCCGATCTAGTGCCGAACGGACGGCACCTCCGCGTTCAACACACGTACGGCTTGATGACGCCTTCACCTCCTCGATCCAGCGAGCGATGGTGAAGTAGTGGTTGAGTTCCAGCAGCACGACGGCGTGGTGATGGTGGTGAGGAACAATCTCTGCAGGGCTTCGCCAAGCGCTACGGAGATTATGACGGAGGAACTAGAGGGCTAGGGTTGCCGGCACACGGCTTGGGAAATCCTGATGTGTCCCGTGTGCTAGCCCTGCCCCTCTATTTATATGTTGAGCCTTGGGGTCTAAACTTGGAGTAAAAGCCTCCTCCGGGTCGGTTTTGCCCGCACAAGGTCGGTTTGGCCCGCAGGGATAGAGTCCAACTCGGATCCCTGCCGAACCGTGCACAGCCGCGCACAAGCGGTAGTACCGCTTCACACAAGCGGTAGTACCGCTTGGGCGGTAGTACCGCTTCACACAAGCGGTAGTACCGCTCCGGCGGTAGTACCGCTTCACCAAGCGGTAGTACCGCTTACGCGGCAGCAAAACTACTTTTGCACTTTCCAATACCTTGTGGGCTTTATCCCTTTGGCTCATATAAAGTGTTGCTGCACCCGAACACTTCGGTAAACATCCGGAACCCCTTCCGGTGAACTCCGGAACCCTTCCAGAGATCAAAACACTATTATCACATATATCAATCTTTACCTCCGGACTATTCCGGAGATCCTCGTCATGTCCGGGATCTTATCCGGGACTCCGAACAACTTTCGGTCACCAACATAATAACTCAATTATACTAATCGTCACCAAACGTTAAGTGTGTAGACCCTGCGGGTTCGAGAACTATGTAGACATGACCGAGACACCTCTACGGCCAATAACCAATAGCGGGACCTGGATGCCCATATTGGCTCCTACATATTCTACGAAGATCTTTATCGGTCGAACCTCTATGTCAAGGATTCAGTTAATCCCGTATGCTGTTCCCTTTGTTCTTCGGTATGTTACTTGCCCGAGATTCGATCGTCGGTATCACTATACCTAGTTCAATCTCGTTACCGGCAAGTCTCTTTACTCGTTCCGTAATACAAGATCTCGTGGCTAACACTTTAGTCACATTGCTTGCAAGGCTCATTGTGATGTTGTATTACCGAGTGGGCCCTGAGATACCTCTCCGTCATACGGAGTAACAAATCCCAGTCTTGATCCATGCCAACCCAACAGACACCCTCGGAGATACCTGTAGAGCACCTTTATAGTCACCCAGTTACGTTGCGACGTTTGATACACACAAGGTATTCCTCCGGTGTCAGTGAGTTGCATGATCTCATGGTCAAAGGAACAGATACTTGACATGCAGAAAACAATAGCAATAAACTGACACGATCAAATGCTACGTTTACAGTTTGGGTCTTGTCCATCACATCATTCTCCTAATGATGTGATCCCGTTATCAAATGACATCTCATGTCAATGGCTAGGAAACCTTAACCATCTTTGATCAACGAGCTAGTCAACTAGAGGCTTACTAGGGACACAGTGTTGTCTATGTACCCACACATGTATTTGAGTTTCCAATCAATACAATTATAGCATGGATAATAAACGATTATCATGAACAAGGAAATATAATAATAACCAATTTATTATTGCCTCTAGGGCATATTTCCAACTGTCTCCCACTTGCACTAGAGTCAATAATCTAGTTCACATCACTATGTGATTTACATTGTAATGAATCGAACACCCATGCAGTTCTGGTGTTGTTCATGTTTAGCCCTTGGAAGAGGTTTAGTCATCGGATCTGCAACATTTAGATCCGTGTGTACTTTGCAAATATTTATGTCGTCCTCCTTGATGTAATCGCGGATGGAATTGAAACGTCGCTTTATGTGTCTGGTCCTCTTGTGAAATCTTGGTTCCTTGGCTAGAGCAATGGCACCAGTATTATCACAAAACAGAGTCATTGGGTTAAGTGCACTAGGCACTACTCCAAGATCTGTCATGAACTCCTTCATCCAGACACCTTCCTTCGCCGCCTCCGAGGCAGCGATGTACTCCGCTTCGCATGTAGAATCTGCTACCACGCTTTGCTTGGAACTGCACCAGCTAACCGCACCCCCATTAAGAATAAATACGTATCCGGTTTGCGACTTAGAGTCATCCGGATCAGTGTCAAAGCTTGCATCGACGTAACCCTTTACGACGAGCTCTTGATCACCTCCATAAACGAGAAACATGTCCTTAGTCCTTTTCAGGTACTTCAGGATATTCTTGACCGCCGTCCAGTGTTCCATTCCTGGATCACTTTGAAACCTTCCGACCATACTTATGGCAAGGCTGACATCGGGTCTTGTGCACAGCATTGCATACATGATAGAGCCTATGGCCGAAGCATAGGGGATGACACTCATCTTTTCTCTATCTTCTGCAGTTACTGGGCATTGAGTCTTACTCAACTTCACACCTTGCAAAACAGGCAAGAACCCCTTCTTGGACTGATCCATTTTGAACTTCTTCAAAATCTTATCAAGGTATGTGCTTTGTGAAAGTCCTATTAAGCGTCTTGATCTATCTCTATAGATCTTGATGCCTAATATGAAAGCAGCTTCTCCTAGGTCCTTCATTGAAAAACTTTTGTTCAAATATTCCTTTACGCTTTCCAGCATTTCTATATTGTTTCCAATCAGCAATATGTCATCCACATATAATATTAGAAACGCTATAGAGCTCCCACTCACTTTCTTGTAAATACAAGCTTCTCCGTAAACTTGTATAAACTCGAACGCTTTGATCACATCATCAAAACGAAGATTCCAACTCCGAGATGCTTGCACCAGTCCATAAATGGATCGCTGGAGTTTGCAAACTTTGTCAGCATTCTCTGGATCGACAAAAACCTTCTGGTTGCATCATATACAACTCTTCCTTAAGGAAACCGTTAAGGAACGCTGTTTTGACATCCATCTGCCAAATTTCATAATCAAAAAAGGCAGCTATTGCTAACATGATTCTGACGGACTTAAGCATCGCTACGGGTGAGAAGGTCTCATCGTAGTCAACTCCTTGAACTTGTGAAAAACCCTTTGCCACAAGTCGAGCTTTATAGACGGTGACATTACCGTCCGCGTCCGTCTTCCTCTTAAAGATCCATTTGTTCTGAATGGCCTTACGCCCTTCAGGTAATACTTCCAAAGTCCATACTTTGTTTTCATACATGGATCCCATCTCGGATTTCATGGCCTCTAACCACTTCTCGGAATCCGGGCTCATCATCGCTTCTCCATAGCTCGTAGGTTCATCGTTGTCTAACAACATGACTTCTAAGACAGGGTTGCCGTACCACTCAGGAGCAGTACGCGTCCTTGTCGACCTACGAGGTTCGATAGCAACTTGATCCAAAGCTTCATGATCATCATCATTAACTTCCTCTTCAGCTAATGTAGGCTCCACAGAAACAACTTTCTGCGCTGCGCTACTCTCAGGTTGAAGTAAAGGCTCAACAACCTCATCAAGTTCTATCTTCCTCCCACTCAATTCTTTCGAGAGAAACTCTTTCTCAAGAAATGTTCCGTTTTTAGCGACAAACACTTTGCCTTCGGATCTGAGGTAGAAGGTATACCCAACTGTCTCTTTTGGGTATCCTATGAAGACGCATTTCTCCGCTTTGGGTTCCAGCTTTTCAGGCTGAAGCTTTTTGACATAAGCATCACATCCCCAAACTTTAAGAAACGACAGCTTTGGCTTCTTGCCAAACCAAAGTTCATATGGCGTCGTCTCAACGGATTTCGATGGTGCCCTATTTAAAGTGAATGCAGCTGTCTCTAATGCATAACCCCAAAACGATAGTGGCAAATCGGCAAGAGACATCATAGATCGCACCATATCCAATAAGGTTCGATTACGACGTTCGGACACACCATTACGCTGTGGTGTTCCAGGCGGTGTTAATTGTGAAACAATTCCACACTGTCTTAAGTGACTGCCAAACTCATAACTCAGATATTCTCCTCCTCGATCAGATCGTAGGAATTTAATCTTCTTGTTACGATGATTCTCAACTTCACTCTGAAATTGTTTGAACTTTTCAAATGTTTCAGACTTGTGTTTCATTAAGTAAATATACCCATATCTACTTAAGTCATCAGTGAAGGTGAGAAAGTAACGATAACCACCGCGCGCCTCAATGCTCATCGGACCGCACACATCAGTATGTATGATTTCCAATAAGTCACTTGCCCGTTCCATTGTTCCAGAGAACGGAGTTTTAGTCATCTTGCCCATGAGGCATGGCTCACATGTGTCAAGTGATTCAAAATCAAGTGACTCCAAAAGTCCATCAGCATGGAGCTTCCTCATGCGTTTTACGCCAATATGACCTAAACGGCAGTGCCACAAGAAAGTGGTATTATCATTATCAATTCTACATCTTTTGGCATCAATGTTATGAACATGTGTATCATTACTATCGAGATTCAATAAGAATAAACCCCTCACATCGGGTGCATGACCATAAAAGATATTACTCATATAAATAGAACAACCATTATTCTCTGATTTAAATGAGTAACCGTCTCGCAATAAACAAGATCCAGATATAATGTTCATGCTTAACGCAGGCACCAAATAACACTTATTTAGGTTCATCACTAATCCCGACGGTAATCGAAGAGCGAGCGTGCCGACGGCGATCACATCAACCTTGGAACCATTTCCCACGCGCATCGTCACTTCGTCCTTTGCCAGCCTCCGTCTATTCCGCAGTTCCTGTTTTGAGTTGCAAATATGAGCAACCGCACCGGTATCAAATACCCAGGCACTACAACGAGAGTTGGTAAGGTACACATCAATAACATGTATATCATATATACCTTGTTTGTTGTTGGCCGCCTTCTTGTCAGCCAAATACTTGGGGCAATTCCGCTTCCAGTGTCCAGTTCCCTTGCAATGAAAACACACAGTTTCTGGTTTGGGTCCAGCCTTGGGTTTCTTCACGAGAGGAGCAACTGCTTTGCCACTCTTCTTGGAGTTACCCTTCTTACCCTTGCCATTTTTCTTGAAACTAGTGGTTTTATTGACCATCAACACTTGATGCTCCTTCTGAATTTCAGACTCAGCGGCTTTCAGCATCGCAAACAGCTCGGCGACTGACTTGTTCATCCCGTGCATGTTATAGTTCAACACGAAGCTCTTGTAGCTAGGTGGCAATGATTGAAGAACTCTGTCAGTGATAGCCTCTGGCGGAAGGGGCATCCCTAACTCAGCCAGACGGGTGGAGTACCCAGACATTCTGAGCACGTGATCACTGATAGACCCGTTCTCCTCCATCTTGCAAGCATAGAACTTATCGGAGATCTCATATCTCTCGATCCGGGCATTCTTCTGAAAGATAAACTTCAACTCCTGGAACATCTCATATGCTCCATGACGTTCAAAACGTCTTTGAAGTCCCGGTTCTAAGCCATACAACATTGCACATTGAACTATTGAGTAATCATCAGAACGAGCCTGCCAGGCGTTCACAACGTCTAGAGACTCAACTGGAGCGGGTGGATCACCAAGCGGTGCATCAAGGACATAAGCCTTCTGGGAAGCCGTAAGGATAATCCTTAGATTACGGGCCCAGTCCACAAAGTTACTTCCATCATCTTTCAACTTAGCTTTCTCTAGGAACGCATTAAAATTCAGGGGTGCTACTGCGCGAGCCATGATCTACAACATGAATATTGCAAAGACAACTTAGACTATTGTTCTTAGATAATGAGTTTAGTTAATCATATTTAAAAAACTCCCACTCAAATTGACATCCCTCCGATCATTCGAGTGTAACATGATCCAAATCCACCAACTCAAGTCCGATCATCACGTGAGTTGAGGTGGTTTCAATGGTGAACATCTTCATGTTGATCATATCTACTATATGACTCATGTTCGACCTTTCGGTCTCTTGTGTTCCGAGGCCATGTCTGTACATGCTAGGCTCGTCAAGTTTAACCCGAGTGTTCCGCACGTGCAACATGGCTTACACCCGTTGTATGCGAACGTAGAGTCTATCACACCCGATCATCACGGCGTGTCTCGAAACGACGAACTTTCGCAACGGTGCACACTTGGGGAGAACACAATTTATCTTGAAATTTAAGTGAGGGATCACCTTATAATGCTACCGTCGTCCTAAGCAAAATAAGATGCATAAAAGGATTAACATCACATGCAAATCATAAGTGACATGATATGGCCATGAACTTGTGCTTTTGATCTCCATCTCCAAAGCACCGGCATGATCTCCATCGTCACCGGCATGACACCATGATCTCCATCATCTTGATCTCCATCAACGTGTCGCCATAAGGTTGTCGCGCCGACTGTTGCTTCCACGACTATAGCTAACGTTTAGCGATAAAGTAAAGCATTACATAGCGCTTAATGATTGACACGCAGGTCATACAATAATTAAAGACAACTCTATGGCTCCTGCCAGTTGCCGTACTCATCGACATGCAAGTCGTGATATTCTATACAACACATGATCATCTCATACATCACATATATCTCATCATGTAATTGGCCATATCACATCACAACATACCCTGCAAAAACAAGTTAGACGTCCTCTAATTGTTGTTGCAAATTTTACGTGGCTGCTACGGGTTTGCAAGAACCGTTCTTACCTACGCAAAACCACAACGTGGTGTAGTGATTGCTTTTTGATCTTCTAAAAGAACCCTCTTCATTGAAATCGATTCAACTAAAGTGAGAGAGACAGACACCCGCTAGCCATCTTTATGCAACGAAGTTACATGTCAGTTGAAGGAACCTGTCTCGCGTAAGTGTACGCGTAATGTCGGTCCGGGCCGCTTCATCTCACAGTACCGCCGAATCAAATATCAACTAGTAACGGCAAGCAATATGTATACACCCACGCCCACAACTCGTTTGTGTTCTACTCGAGATCTCATCTACGCATAGACCTAGCTCATGATGCCACTGATGGGGAACGTTGCATGGGAAACAAAAATTTTCCTACGCACACATAAGATCTATCCATGGTGATGAGCATCTACGAGAGGGAGAGTGAATCTACATACCCTTGTAGATCGCTAAGCGGAAGCGTTTAAGAAACGCGGTTGATGTAGTCGAACGTCTTCGCGATCCAAATCGCCGAGCGTCCCGCGATCCAATCACGATCCTTCCGATCTAGTGCCGAACGGACGGCACCTCCGCGTTCAACACACGTACGGCTTGATGACGCCTTCACCTCCTCGATCCAGCGAGCGATGGTGAAGTAGTGGTTGAGTTCCAGCAGCACGACGGCGTGGTGATGGTGGTGAGGAACAATCTCTGCAGGGCTTCGCCAAGCGCTACGGAGATTATGACGGAGGAACTAGAGGGCTAGGGTTGCCGGCACACGGCTTGGGAAATCCTGATGTGTCCCGTGTGCTAGCCCTGCCCCTCTATTTATATGTTGAGCCTTGGGGTCTAAACTTGGAGTAAAAGCCTCCTCCGGGTCGGTTTTGCCCGCACAAGGTCGGTTTGGCCCGCAGGGATAGAGTCCAACTCGGATCCCTGCCGAACCGTGCACAGCCGCGCACAAGCGGTAGTACCGCTTCACACAAGCGGTAGTACCGCTTGGGCGGTAGTACCGCTTCACACAAGCGGTAGTACCGCTCCGGCGGTAGTACCGCTTCACCAAGCGGTAGTACCGCTTACGCGGCAGCAAAACTACTTTTGCACTTTCCAATACCTTGTGGGCTTTATCCCTTTGGCTCATATAAAGTGTTGCTGCACCCGAACACTTCGGTAAACATCCGGAACCCCTTCCGGTGAACTCCGGAACCCTTCCAGAGATCAAAACACTATTATCACATATATCAATCTTTACCTCCGGACTATTCCGGAGATCCTCGTCATGTCCGGGATCTTATCCGGGACTCCGAACAACTTTCGGTCACCAACATAATAACTCAATTATACTAATCGTCACCAAACGTTAAGTGTGTAGACCCTGCGGGTTCGAGAACTATGTAGACATGACCGAGACACCTCTACGGCCAATAACCAATAGCGGGACCTGGATGCCCATATTGGCTCCTACATATTCTACGAAGATCTTTATCGGTCGAACCTCTATGTCAAGGATTCAGTTAATCCCGTATGCTGTTCCCTTTGTTCTTCGGTATGTTACTTGCCCGAGATTCGATCGTCGGTATCACTATACCTAGTTCAATCTCGTTACCGGCAAGTCTCTTTACTCGTTCCGTAATACAAGATCTCGTGGCTAACACTTTAGTCACATTGCTTGCAAGGCTCATTGTGATGTTGTATTACCGAGTGGGCCCTGAGATACCTCTCCGTCATACGGAGTAACAAATCCCAGTCTTGATCCATGCCAACCCAACAGACACCCTCGGAGATACCTGTAGAGCACCTTTATAGTCACCCAGTTACGTTGCGACGTTTGATACACACAAGGTATTCCTCCGGTGTCAGTGAGTTGCATGATCTCATGGTCAAAGGAACAGATACTTGACATGCAGAAAACAATAGCAATAAACTGACACGATCAAATGCTACGTTTACAGTTTGGGTCTTGTCCATCACATCATTCTCCTAATGATGTGATCCCGTTATCAAATGACATCTCATGTCAATGGCTAGGAAACCTTAACCATCTTTGATCAACGAGCTAGTCAACTAGAGGCTTACTAGGGACACAGTGTTGTCTATGTACCCACACATGTATTTGAGTTTCCAATCAATACAATTATAGCATGGATAATAAACGATTATCATGAACAAGGAAATATAATAATAACCAATTTATTATTGCCTCTAGGGCATATTTCCAACACAAATTCCCAAATATTTCAAAAAACCCAGAGCGAGACCCAAAACAATTATTCCGCTGCCGCAAGCCTCTATTCTTTCGTGATCCCATTTGGAGGCCTCCGCCGGTACTCTACCAGAGGGGGAATCGATCACGGAGGGCTTCTACATCAACCTTGCTGCACCTCAGATGATGTGTGATTAGTTCCCCACAGGACCTATGGGTCCATAGTAGTAGCTAGATGTCTCTCTCTCTCTCTCTCTCTCTCTCTCTGATCTTCAATACAATGTTCTCTTCGGAGATCAATTCGATGTAATCTTTTGCGGTGCGTTTGTTGGGATCCGATGAATTATGGGTTTATGATCAGATTTTTTATTGAAAGTAATTGAGTTATTTCTGAACTTTATTATGTGTGATTGTTATAGCTTTGTATTTCTCTCCGATCTATCCGTTTGGTTTGGCCAACTAGATTGATTTATCTTAAGTGGGAGAGGTTCTTTGTGATAGGTTCAATCTTGTGCTGTTGTGACACCCTGGTTTTTGCTCCTTGTTTTTTTTCCTTCGCGGGATTTGACTCTCGTCTTTTTTTTCCGGTGTTATTGGATTTTCTCTCACTCTTGGGTATATGAAGATGGTCATTTAGTCTAGCCTTTCCTATCCAACCAGAGATTCTCTCTAGTCCAACCTTGCCACCCAGATATATTCTCAGGATTTTGCCGCCGAAACCCTACCTTCCGAGTTATCGGAAGGGAAACCCTAATTCCTTCCGTTACAAAGGAACCCTAATTTTCCTTGATCTGTTGCCTCCCAAACTTTTCCCCGTGATCATCCCACACCTATAAACCCTGGATATGCAAAAATATTGCCAAGTCATTTGCAATATTTTTCATTTAAAATTAATTCCTTTTTCTGCTGTTTAAAGGAATTAAATCCAGGAAAATATCTATCCATCTCCAAAGTTCGTGAAAACTTGTGGAGATATTCTTTGTGATCATATTGAGCTCCCATAAAAATATTGGAAATAATTCAATAAGGGAAATTGCATTTTCCTATTTAAAGCCAATATTGCAACTTGGGCACTTTCCAAAGGAACTACCATTTTGGTAGCGAAGAAAAATCCCAAATAATTTGTGGAGCTTCTCCTATCCATATTTTCACCATTTCCATCAAAATCTCAAGTTTAACAATTCAAATTTTGAGCACAACACCCATTTTCAAATTCTGTCCAGATTTCCAGTTTGCAAAGGAAGTGCTTTCTCCCTTGATCTTTTTGGGCTGAAATATTTCAGGGTGGTTAACAATGATAAATAACCCCTGGATACCAAAAACCAGCCCATTTAATTTTGCCAATTTTCCTCAGTAAATTATCTAAGATTCTGTCCAGATTCTAGCTCTGTGAAGGAAGTACCTTCATAGGGTATCCAAATAAGCTGAAATTTTACCAGCACCTCCATACACCCAAATCACCTCCCTCCACCAAAATTCAGCTCATTTCATTAAGCCATTTGAGCACAACATCAAAACCTAGCTTCTGGACCAAATTTTGCATTCCAAAGGAAGTATATGCAAATGAGGTCCAAATTGCTTCAAATTTTGTCAGCATCTACTCCTTCCTACCACATTTCAATGTGACAACAGCCCAGTCCCATTTACCAAATGTTTTCATCCCAGCAAGATCACCAAGAATCCATCCAGAAGATGTTCTGGACCATTCTGGTCAATCTAAATCCCTCTCAGTCCCTCCAGTGGCATATTTTGTCCATTTGAGCAGCAAGGAGTCTGTTTGGCAAGGTTCTGGACCCGGACACGTGCCAGAGCGTGCGGTGTACGTGGTGACCACGCTGAGAGCAAGCCAACAGCGCGCCCTGTGCACTGGTAGTATTTGATCTCGTTGGACCGTCCAGCTCAGGTCGCCGCAACGTGTCTCCTTGTGCCGACAAGCTCCCCGCCGTCCACGCGCCCCTCTCCAGCCCTTTCTCCTCGCCAGACTCTTCCTCACCGTGTCGGGACAAACTCCGCCGTATGCCACTGTGCTCACGCGGTCGCCGCCGTATGCAGCTGCGCCCGAGCTCTCCCGAAGCCCAGCTGGCCTCTACTGCTTTCCCGTGACGCTCCCCGACACCGGGCACCGGCTGAGCGGTCACCTCCCAACGCGGGCCGGCCGAGCCGTCACTTCCGCACACGGCCACCTCGTCGCCACAGGCCGTGCTCATCCACTCCCTTGGGCGGCTATAAATAGTCGTGGCCGAGCTCTCTCCGAGCACCCACACCACTCCCAGACCCTCTCCACCCTCCCAGAGCCTCGCCCCTCCACTCGATCGAGCTCGGGGATCCCTCCTTGCTCTGCACTGCCGCCATGACCAGCTTCGGGCTCGGCCTAAATTCAGGCCAGCCAGCGCTTCCCTCTCTCTCCTTTCTCCACCAGAGCGACCACCGAAGCCTCCCGGAGCCCCCCCATGTCTCCAGTTCATCCCCGGGACGACCGAAGCGTTGGCCACGATCATAGGCGATGGTCTCCGCCACGGACATCCAAGCCGCCGTCGCCCTGGTCTTCCCCGAGGTCCGTGCCCTGCGGGAGCGGATGCGGCTTGGTCTCCTGAGCCTGCCAATGTGCCGGGCGTCGCGAACGGTGGCCGGAGTCACCAGCAATCACCGCCGGGAGCCGCCCCTCTGGTCGGCCAGACACGCGCGGGAGGACGACGAAGACCCTGCCAGCGGGCCCTTCCTGGCAGTGGCTCGTTTTTTTAAAAAGGAGCAACAGGCACCATGGGCCGGCCCAGTATCAACAGGAGCAGCTGCGCCCCGTGCAGCGCCAGCCTCCAGCCGAAATCGGCCCAGTGCAGCCCATCAGCACAGTCCCCTTCATTCTTTTTCGTTGGAATTATATGAAGGACCCAGAAGTAAATATTATATTTATAGAAAGGTCCTTCTACTTCAATCACTCATATCTTCTTACTCACAACTCCGATTCAGGTAAACCCAAAGCCTACCTTCCTATTTTTTCGAGCCCGTTCCGATGGCATCACTCTCACAATGTTTACACATTTTAAAAATACCTATTTTGCCCCTGCCCTATATTCAGTCCCTCCGAGAGGGAATCTTTCCGGCGAATTTTTCCGCGAGGTGATCGCACTTCTCTCCGGTGAATCCGTCGACCCCAGGCAAGTCGACCATATAATATATGCCCTAAAGCATTGCTCTGTGTTATTCTTGCATGTTTAATTAGTGAATATGCCTGTGTTAGAAATAATTAAACTCCTGCTAGTTTGAACTTGCTATTTACATTACCTGCTAATGCTCATCATATTATCGCACTAGTGACTCGTAGGTGACAGTATGGAGATAGGTTATTATGTTTTCATCATGCATTGTTACTGTTATTGCAATAATAAAGAATGTGACTTAACAATGACAACCTCCTCCGCCGGCTGGATCGAGTCATAGTGCCACCGAACCGAGCTCATCAGTGCAGCCACATTTGCCTTTATGGGGAGGCCCTAGCTTGGTCTATTGTCGTGCCTCCTATCGGTACCACCAAAGAGGGGGGATTATGCGTGCATGCTACCCTGGCCCGGTAGGCGGCGGTAATCCTGTGAGCCCAGTTAAGTTATATGGTACCAGGTCCCCGTTTGGGACAGTTTTGTTTGGCCACGACGGTGGCAGGTGTCACGGGATGACACAGGGGCCACTCAGGACATGACCCTGGGAGGGTATGATTGTCGGTGGGACCATAAGAGTGCCGGGCGATAGACAAGTTTTGTTGGAGCAGCACCGGTCCACCCGAATGGGAGCATGAGGCCAGGAGCTCCATAGTGTGGGTAAAGTGCGCAACCTCTGCAGAGTGTAAATCTATTCGAATAGCCGCGTCCTTGGTCATGGGACACAGTTCGTACTAGGTCACACTATTTGGTCTGTGTCGAGTCTGGAGGAACAAACTATATAATGTTATTGCTAAGATTGAACTAGAGAATGGTAAGGTTTGTCAGACTTGCAGTGCAGACGCATGGACATCAAACGATGTCAGGGATATGAGTGTCAGCCATGCGATGGCTATGAGTTGGGTGGTCGAATGACCGCAAGAGTTAGATTGGATTTGGTTATGGTTCGGACTGGATCATGAGAATACTCGGAGTATGGATTATTTACTTGATATGTTTTACTTTAGCAGTTATCATGCTGGATAATCCTGTTATGACATGATAATTAATATTGCTAGATAGGTATGCTATGCCATGATAATTAATGTTGCTCTAATAACAAGTGCATGCTTGAATGCCATGGATTGCTTTGCTTGGTGTATATGTTGGTTTGGTTTGCTTGCGAGTACATTCAAAAGTACTCAGCGGCCTTTAATGTGGCCAGGTTCACCTAAGGATCCGACGTTCACTAGCAAGGAGCCGGAGTGTTCGCGGGCTAGAGGAGTAACCCAGTCAGATCCCTGTGGATTGGAGCTGCACCAAGACCATGCTGCCTTAGATAGAGCTTTTCCGCTGCCATCACCCTTGTAAATATAATGTAAGATTTATATATCCATTAATAGTAATGCCTGTGTTCATGATACTTGTTGTAAAGGCACGCGCCAGTGTGATTTCCTGGGCTCATGTGTGCGGCGACCGTCTGGCTACAGTGGTATTCAGGCGGGGTGCCACAGCTGTCCTCACTCTGTGACAGGAGGGGCAGCGAGGCACATATTGTATTGTTGCTACTAAGGATAAAACGATGAGGTTTGATCATATTGATTGGTTTTATTCTGTCTACATTATGTCATCGTGCTTCAAGCATTACTAGAATCATTTTCGTCTATTTGTTACGGAGGTAATGCCTATGTACTTATCATGCCATGAATAACATCATAACTATGTGCTATTCTATCAATTGCCCAACAGTAATTTGTGTACCCACCGTTTGTTATGTTCTTGAGAGAGATGCCTCTAGTGAAAGCTATGGCCCCTGGGTCTATTTAAATCATATTACTAAAACCCTTAAAACCTTGTTGCAATTTATTTACTTTTATTTTGCTTTGCAATTTATATATTGCTACTTGTAGCTTGCGTTGGTATTTCCCCGAATAGGGAGGGAGATGCAGTACAGTAGAGATAAGTATTTCCGGCAAGTTCATCAGCCAAGACCTCACGTTGGGCTTTAGTACCAACGGAAAGTAGTTGGCGAGGATTTTCTCATCTCTCCCTCCGGCAGCTTGCACGGCAATCGTGTAGATGCCCAAAAACTCTGCCGGGTTCAGCTTGCCGTCATACTTTTTCGGCACTTCTGGCTTGAATGCTCGAACGAACGGCCATCGGACTTGCCGCAGCTCACGGGTGAAGGTAGGGCACCCAACCTCGTAGGGTAGATATCCGCCAACCCCTGGCGCAGGCTCATCAATGATGGGGCCGTTGCGCGCGTCGGATTGACGGCGTGCTTCCCGGCGCCGTTCGATGGTGGTGCGGGCGTCTTCCACCCGCCTGTCTCGCAGCACCTGCCGCTGGTCTTGCCGTGCTCGTGGATCCAAAGAGGCCATCGACACCTCGTCGGGCTCGAAGGATCGCTGAGCCTAATGCGGTCACTGGCGTTGTTGCTGCTGAGGTTGTTGCCGCTGAGGTGATTGCACCGTTAGCGCGGCACCGTTAGTGCGGCCGTCAACTGGGGTTGCCGGTGCCATTTGCGGACGCCGTGAGGGCTCCGCTTGCTGCGTTTTACTGGCTTTGGCAAACCCAATCGAGCTTTGGATGGTGGCTCTCCACTCATCCATCTTTTTTGCCACTGGAGGGAAGTTTAGTAGCATCTGGGCCCGCGCCATTGCTTCTGCTGCCGTGGCTGGCATGGCCGGAAGCGAAGAACGCGACGTTGCTCTACTCCTGGCGGAGCCAGCAGGAGCGCCATCGCGGTCTTGCTGCCATGGCTCATGATTAGCAGTAGGTCGCCATGGCGGAGGTGGTGCCTGAGGATCTGGGATTTGATCAACAGGAGTCTTGCCGTGAGGTCGCCGCTGCCCGGAGTCGTTGGTGCCGCTCGGGGCCGTGCCGCGCCCGTTGTGCGAGGGCCGCGGTGTCCGTCTCGAAGCTGCATTCTCGGACGCCGCCGCAACAGGATCTTGGCTCGCGCCAGCTTGGGCGTTACCGCTCCGGTGGCTGCGTTCGTCGGCGCGGCAAGGAGGAGGCGGAGGAAGAGGTCGTCCGTCCGCTCCGCCCGCGCTGTCGCGGCTTCGTTCGCCAGAGGATCGAGGAGGTCAACCACCCCCGGCGTGCTCATCTCCTGTGCCGACCGCGGTGGGCATGACGACCGCGCCACCCGCGCTGGTCGTGCGAACCACAGCACCCGCGTCACCCGCATTGGCCGCTCCGCCTGCGCCGCCCGCGGATGTGAGCGGGGTGGCCGTCATCGTGATGCCCTTCTTCTTGGGCGCCATCGACGACGAGGAGGACGACGAGGAAGTTGATGAAGGCGATGAAGAAGACGCGCAATCCACTGATCAAGGTTCGCACTAGCGTTCACCCCCTACCTGGCGCACCAAAGATGTCGTGGTGTACGACCATCTATGGGGCCATGCAGCCCCTTGTGGTTCGGCGGGGGAGATCAACGTGCACAAAGAGCATGAACAATGGAAGACGCAAGGGATTTTACCCAGGTTCGGGCCGCTGAGAAGCGTAAAACCCTACTCCTGCTTTTGGTGTATTGATGGTGTGGAAGCACAGTACAAGGAGCGCTTATCCCGGCTAGACACGAGGAGGAGCAGCTACGCGAGACGTGCTTGTGTTTTAAAAGGGGTCCGAATCCTCTAAACCGTTGCCTTGGCCCTCCTTTTATAGCTAAAGGGGTTACCATAGTGGCAAAATAGTAATTACATAGCGATTAGATAGCAAACAGTGCTATCATACCTAACTCTGCCAGTTTAGGACAAAGGCATTAAATGCTCCGTTAGGTGTCATGTGAAGAGGTAGTCCCGGCAAGGTTTCTGCACCGCTTGCCCATCTACCTCGTATTATCCTGACACGCCTCCTGGACGGGTGTCACTAGGGGCGAATCCTATCCCGGCGTGCTGACACATGCCCGTCAGGCCTTGCCAATCAGCCGCGCAGTCGACACCTCGCCATTGGTGAACACCTGTGCGGTAAGGTGGAGCGCTGGGGGACTGGCACAAGCTTGCCGGCACGGAGCTTGCCGAGTTTCCTCCTTGCCGATTTAGCCTTGCCGGCAAGGAATGTCTTCTTCTTCGGTATTAGTTGAGTGCTGTGTCTTGAGCTTCTTTCTGGTAGTTTCTGCGACTGGACTCTGAATCTTGGTCTTGGCGGCTCCCGGCAAGGCTTGGCCGTCAAGGAGGTTGCTACCGTCTGTGCATAAGTCAGGGTATAAAATACCCATGTTTTATACACCGACACTACCGGTTCCTTTTCTTTTAAGGTTTTCAAAGCGATTCCTACCTTAGAACCAAATTGAGTGACATGATTATGAATTTTTTTATCTAAATTCTCAAGATGCTTAATAGTAGACATTTTACTTTCAATGGCCTCTAGCCTTTGCATAACATGTTCCAAAGTCAAAGTTGTTTCATTAACAGTGATAGGTGGTGATCCCACTAAATTTCCCATAGCATTGAAAGCATCCATAGAAGGACACATCAAGAAATTCCCTTCGGTAATAGTATCAAGTATGAATCTATACCAAGTAGTAATACCCACATAAAAATTGCGAAGAAGAACGGTAGTGGATTGCTTACGAGTTGATCTATTATGAGCATCACAAATCCTATACCAAACATCTTTTAAATTCTCTCCTCCCCTTTGTTTAAAGTTAAGAACTTCATTTTCAGGGGTAATAGTAACGAGCGAAGAACTAGCCATAATGGTAAAGCAAGCAAGCAAACAAGAAATCAAGAAAAAGGCAAACATAAAATATTTTTGTATTTTTGTAAAAACGTTTTAGATGTGGGGGAGATGAAAACGAGAGGCAAATGCAAATAAAGTAAATGCAAGGAGATGTAAGTTTTATGCAAAGGTACTTGATAGATGTTGATGATGTCTCCCTGGCAACGGCGCCAGAAATTCTTCCTGCTACTTGTAGCTTGCGTTGGTATTTCCCCAAAGAGGAAGGGAGATGCAGTACAGTAGAGATAAGTATTTCCCTCAGTTATGAAACCAAGGTTATCAATCCAGTAGGAGACTCACACAACACCTCGTGAACAGCACCTGCACACAAAACAACAAACCCTTGCACCCAACGCAAACGAGGGGTTGTTAATCCCTCGGCGGTAAGTTGCAAGATTAAATTGTATGTGATAGATAGATAGATTAAAACAAAAATACAAAATAAAATAAATAAAAGAAAATTGCAGCAAGAATTTTTAGGGTTTTAGTAAATGATTTTGATAGACCCGGGGGGCATAGTTTTCACTAGAGGCTTCTCTCAAGAAAATAACATACGGTGGGTAGACAAATTACTGTTGGGCAATTGATAGAAAAGCAAATAATCATGACGATATCCAAGGTAATGATCATGTATATAGGCATCACGTCTGAGACAAGTAGACCGACTCCTGCCTGCATCTACTAGTATTACTCCACACATCGACCGCTATCCAGCATGCATCTAGTGTATTAAGTCCATAAGAACGGAGTAACGCCTTAAGCAAGATGACATGATGTTGACAAAGTAAACTCACACATGAATAAACCCCATCTTTTTACCCTTAATAGCAACGATACATATGTGTCATGTCCCTTTCTGTCACTGGGATTGAGCACCGCAAGATCGAACCCATTATAAAGCACCTCTTCCCATGGCAAGATAAATCAATCTAGTTGGCCAAACCAAATCAATAGATCGAAGAAGAAATATGAAGCTATAACAATCATGCATAAAAGAGATCAGAGAAGACTCAAATAATATTCATGGATAATCTGATCTTAAACTCACAATTCATCGGATCCCAACAAACACACCGCAAAAAGTGATTACATCGGATAGAACTCCAAGAACATCAAGGAGAACATTGTATTGAAGATCAAAAAGAGAGAAGAAGCCATCTAGCTACTAACTATGGACCCGAAGGTCTGTGGTAAACTACTCACGCATCATCGGAGAGGCAGCAAGGTTGATGTAGAGCCCCTCCGTGATCGATTCCCCCTCCGGCGGAGTACCGGAGAAGGCCCCCAGATGGGATCTCTCGAGAACAGAAACTTGCGGTGGCGGAAAAAGTATTTCGTGGACTCCCCTGTTGGTTTCTTGATTTTTGGGAATTTATAGTGGTGGAATTAGGTCAAACGGAGCTTAGGGGGGCCCACGAGGCAACAGGGCGCGCCTGCCCCCCCCCCAGGCGCGCCCTGGTGGCTCGTGGCCACCTCCTGGGTCTTCTGGCCCTCTCCCGAAGCTTCTAGTATTCCTCTGGTCCAATAAAAAATCTCCAACAAGTTTCGTTGCTTTTGGACTTCGTTTGGTACTGATTTTCTGGAAAAACCAAAAACAGGCAGAAAACAGCAACTGGCACTGGGCACTAAGTTAGTAGGTTAGTCCCAAAAAATGATATATAATTGCTGTAAATGCTTATAAAAACATCCAAGATTGATACTATAATAGCATGGAACAATAAAAAATTATAGATACGTTGGAGACGTATCATATATCTCCAACTATCAAATTTGATCCTTGCAAATAACGAGTACAAGGGGATTGACAACCCTCTTGCCTGCGTTGGGTGTAAGTATTTGCTCTTATGTGTGTAGGTACTACTAAAGGTCGTTTATGTGAATCTCCTATTGGTTCGATAAACCTTGGTTCTTTACCGAGGGAAATACTTTCTGGTACTATACTACTTCACCCTTCCTCTTCGGGGAAATCCCAACGCCTATCACAAGTAGCATGAACCTATGGCCCCCGGGTCTATCTTGTAATTAATACGAACTTGCTACAATTGCTATCCTATTTACCTTTTTATTTATTTTGTTCTTTATTATCTTGCAAACTATTATCCTATCACTATCTGTTTTAATCTTGCAACTAGCGGGAAACGGGGATTGGCAACCCTCTTGCCTTTTGTTGGGTGAAAGCATTTATTGTAGTTGTGTGCAGGTGCTGCTAACATTGTTAGTACGGTGCCTCCTACTGGTTTGATTAAACCTTGGTTCTTAACTGATGGAAATACTTTCTGTTGCTGTGCTACATAACCCTTCCTCTTCGGAGAAATCCCACAACTCCTATGGGAGTAGCAGAAGAATTTCTAGCACCGTTGCCGAGGAGTCATCATCTATCAAATCAGGTGCCTTCGAACAATTACTTTTATTTGCTTGTCTACTTGCTTTTTGTCGTTTGCCTTTTATTTGCCTTCTTCTTTGTTTGCCAAAAAATTCCAAAAACACCAAAAATATCTAGTGTTACTATTTCTACTTGCTTTGTCACTATGTCTACTCATGAAAACACCAAGTTATGTGACTTTTCTAGTACTAATACAATGATTTAATTAGTACTCCTATTGCTCCTCCCGCCACTAGTGTGGAGTCTTATGATATTCAAGCTACTTTGCTAAACCTTGCTATGAAAGAACGATTTTCTGGAAATTATAATGAGATGCTGCATCCCATCTTAATACCTTCGTTGAATTATGTGATATGCAAAAGATTAAAAATGTGGATAATGATATTGTGAAACTGAAACTTTTTCCCTTTTCTCTGATAGATAGAGCTAAGGCTTGGTTATCTTCTTTGCCTAAAAATAGTATTGATTCTTGGTCTAAGTGCAAAGATGCTTCTATTGGCAAGTACTTTCCCCCTGCTAAAATTATATCTTTGAGGAATCAAATTATGAACTTTAAACAACTTGATCAAGAACATGTGTTCCCAAGCTTGGGAAATAATGAAATTAACGATTAAAAATTATCCTACGCATGGATTGAGTTTATGGATGATAGTGCAACATTTCTATGTTAGACTGAACTTTGTTTCAAGAAACCTTCTAGATTCAGCTACATGTAGTACGTTCATGAGGATAACACTTGGATAAGCCACAAAGCTTCGTGATAATATGACCGCAAATTTTTCCCAATGGCACACCGAGCACGCTCCAAGTGGTAAGAAGGTAAATTATGTCGATGAAATAGCCACCCTAAGTGAAAAGGTTGATACTATTATGTCCGTGCTTACTACTAAGGGTGCTCCTACTAATCCAAATGATGTTCCTTTGTCTATTTTGATTGAACAAAATAATGATAATGTTGATGTGAATTTTATTTCAAGGAACAATTTAAATAATTAATAATGCTTATAGAGGGAACTTCAGTAATAATACTAGACCGTATCCCAGTAATCGCTCTAACAATCATGGTAATTCCTATATTAATTCTTATAATAATAATAATAATAATAATAATAATAATAGGATACCCTCTCATATTGAAAAAAATATTAAAGAATTTATTAGTTTGCAAAAAAAAATTCAATACCATGATAGAGGAAAATTGAGCAAGTTCGATGATATGTCTAGGTGTTGGGAAACGTAGTAGAAAACAAAAAAATTGCCCTACGATCACCCAGGAATAATATGAAGATGCATATAAGGTTTGGATCAACGATTGTTACCGACTCCGGAGTGCAGCGGAAGTAGATGAGTCGGTGTAGATCGTACTTGGAGTCCCTCGTACCATAGATGAACGATCCCCCGAACTGCCCATGAATGATCCCTCGAACAGAAGACCGAAAACACGACCTCTCTACTTGGTTGCAAGCATACGGTCTTCACGATCCGGCAGCGCTTCAGCGTCCAGAGCTAATCGTCATCGGAGAATTAGAGGGAGGAGATTAGAACCACACTGGGCTTCTAATTATGAGTATAGAGGATCTAGGTCAAGCTCTAATTAATCAACTAGGATCAACTCGAACTAGAACTAGAGGGACTAGAGGAGGCTCCAAAACTTGTGTGTAGAAAAGGGCCAATCCCTCATGTATATATAGGTTAGAGGGGAGAGGAGGGGCTGCCACCAAGGATGGAAGACCCCTTCTTGGTGCTCCAGCCAAGGGGGAGGAGTAGGACTCCTTCCCCACCTCCAATTCGGCCTCCGCACTTGGAAAAGTGGGGAACCTTCCCTATTGGGCCACCACTTGGCCTTCTAAGGCCCGTTGATATTAAATTAAATATAAAAGCCCTCAAACAATTACTAGTCCATATTATATATAATTTAACATCCCCGTAAACATTTTCCACCTATATATTATTTATCGGTAATACCCGGTATTGCCCGATAAACTCTGAAACCCTTCCTGTCACTACAAGAAATATGCTATCTTGTGACCCTCCAAATTGGTCCCTGAATGGTTGTTATTTTTCATTTATGACCTTTTTGTGACTAAAAATAGTTGGTCAAAAGCTGGGCGTCGTAAATGAAATTTAACGACCTTTTTTGTGCAATGGTCATAGAAGGTTACGACCAAAATAAAAGGTCGTAGACTCTACGACCAATTGTTTTGGTCACTGACAGTTTGCCCAGACCACGTCAGATCCGACGTAGTTGTGCTGACGTGCCATAAGTGTGACCAAATTAGTTGGTCATAGATTAGAATCAGCCCAGTCCAGTTCTGCCTTTTATATGGGCCGAGCCCACTAATTTAGCCCATTTCAAGTTATTTTCCCTGTTTATTTTTTTGACATTATTTTCCTTGTTTATTTTTATTAGCTACATGGGTCTGGCCCAATATGTCAGCCTTTTCTTTTCTGGGATGCTGCCTTTTATTGTCTATTCCTTTTTTTACAGTCCATGTTTTTGTGTCCTCAACCTTTTTACAGTCCAATTTTTGTTTGGGCCTCGACCTTTTTGCGGTCCATTTTATCTAATTTGAACAATGGCCTTTTAGAGCCCAAAACATCTTACAGACCAGATAAAGACCAAAACTGTAACGCCCAATATGCGGTCCTATCCTCAAGGAACTCGGAAGTCCCGATAAGGATAGAAGCGCATCAGAGACGCTTCGCAAGGTGGATATCATTACAACATACCATGTACTGAATAGATGAGAATACCAGATAAAGGCTTACACTCGCCACAAGCTACAACATGAATACATCAATACATAGCAATCATCATACAGAAGAGCAGGATCCGACTACGGATGAAATCAAACGAAAAAGAAGAACGACATCCACCCTGCTGATCCCAGGCTCCCGACCCGGAACCCATCCTATGATCGTCGAAGAGGAAGAAGAAGAAGAACTCCAAAAGCAAACAAGCATCACTCTCACGTCAAAGCATCGCTTTACCTGTACTTGCACCTGTTGTTGTAGTAATCTGTGAGCCACGGGGACTCAGCAATCTCATTACCAAGGGTAGCAAAACTAGCAAAGCTTAATGGGTATGGAATGGTTAAGTGGTGAGGTTGCAGCAAGCACTAAGCATTTGTATGTGGCTAACTTACGAGTACAAGAATAAGAAGAGTAAACTACGCATAATCGGGCACAAGTTAATATGATCAATAAGTGATCCTGAACTCCTACTTACAAGTCAAACATAACCCCACCGTGTTCTCTTTCCGAACTCCCTCGAAAAGAGACGATCACGGTTACGCACGCAGTTGGTGTATTTTAATTTGTTTCGTGTCAAGTTCTCTACAATCAGATATTATAAATTTCCAAGTCGCCACATAACCACGGGCATGGCTTCCGAAAAGATTTAGCCCTGCAGGGGTGCTCCAAGTAGTCCATCATAAATTACCACACGCATCCGATGGAAAAACCTCACACCGTGATACACAATGCCTATAAGGAATCTAGGTGGAAAAGCCTCTCGTCAAAGGTAAAACTAAACCAGCATGATCGCCCGACGTGTCGATGAACCCGATAGGAGCCGTGTATCTCGTTCTCTGGACACGAACGGATGGATCAAGCTACGAGTAAAACCAGTCCTCGAGTTTCCCCGTGGTGGCCCCGCAGGTTGCCAGGTTTGGACCAGCACCATCAGCACTAGCCCACCTGTATTATGCGGAATAAAGAATCCGCGGGTTCATGACGCCCTATGAGTTAATTCATTAATTTAGTATTATTATGTTGGTAAATTTTAAAACTAATGTTTGGCCTTGCTTGAAGAGTTTTATCCTAAGATGGATGATCAAGGGGGTCCCCATAAAACCCCACATGTGTTAGGAGCGCTCATCATGGAACATAACACTGGTATGACAGAAACTAGGGCGACATGAGTGGAACAAAACACCAAGCAAAAGGCCGAGCCTTCCACACACACAACCAAGCATATAGATGCATTAATTAAATAAGAGATATTGTGATATCCCAATGATATCCATGTCCCAACATGGAACAACCAGCAACTAGCAACGCGATAAGAGAGGCTGAGCTAGCGGTAACATAGCCAAACAACGGTTTGCTAGGAAGGTGGGGTTAGAGGCTTATCATGGCGATTGGGAGGCTGACAGACAAGTGGTAGGTAACAAGACATAGCGATAGCAACGAGACAACTAGCAAGCAAAGATAGTAGTGATATCCAGGGTAATGGTCATCTTGCACTACTGCAGGCGACTGCTAACGCGACACATGGATCAGAGACCCCTCGACCAAGCTGTGTGTGATGCATGAATCGTAAACGGTATCATAATAAAACTGTCACCAATAATATGAACTGTGTGCGATGGCGGAGACATCAAGCATGATTCAGATTAGAGCCGCGTGTGCGATACGTGGCATACAATTGATCTATATGAACTGTTTGCGATGAGCCAGAACAACAAAAATGGTCAACCAGATCGAGGTGTGTGCGATATACGGCATACAGTTCACTCGGATGAACTGTTTGCGATTACCCAACACAACAGAAACGGTCAACCAGGTCAAGGTGTGTGCAATATATGACATACATTTCACTCAGATGAACCGTTTGCGATTACCGTGTGATACGCGGCAAACAGGTCAGTAATCCGAAATGTGTGGGAAGACGGATAACAACACGGACGATTCCTACTAATAACCCGTGTGTGTTCTGGGCAAACGCTTGCTGGTATACAATTGTCAGCGATCGATGAAATCATCACCGACGGGTTCCCTAGTTTAGCCCGTGGGCGATGTGATTTGCTCTGTCGGCACAACATCTATGCTCTGTCTACAGAACAACAACATATATACTTATAAGGACATGATTGCATAACCAAATTAAACATCCAATTACATAACTGCCTACACACATAACATTTGCACACACTAAAGTAAACAATTACATGCATAATAAACTAGGATAAACGATCATATCTAATCATCATCTACTTCTTCTTGTGATGCTTGTCGCTGCTGCTCTGCTGGTGGCTCGATCCCTCGTCGTCTACAGGAAGGAGGCACTCCCTCATGTTGATGATCCGCCTGTGCATCTCGTAGCATGTGTACACGTTCTTGGCAACAAACTTGAGGTGAGCTTCATCCAGTCTCCGCACCCAGGCACCGTGCCAGGCTGAAAGATTTTTCTTGGCACCTTCCTTCATGTTTTCGTAGTAGGGGTCGATGATGGCCACGACGAGTTCAACCAGGGAGTCCTTCTTCGTGCTGCCCCAGACCCTGTAGTGGCCACGGATGTCAACAAGCTTCGGGCAGGCCAAGCCCGAAATCTGGAGCGCTTTTACATCATCGGCGGTGTCCACCGTAGCGAACTTGTAGTTGGGGCTGTTGACAAACCTGGAGAAATGCTTGCAAGGCCTTGTGCCCAGGCAGTAGTGGTAGACGAGGACGTGATGGTCCATGCACAACTGGGCGATGGCAACCGTCTGATCAACCCCGGGACGACCGGCGGTGTACTGGAGGTTGAAGCCGACCACTTTGTACTTGTCATCCTCAGCAAGCAACTGCTCCATGGTGTTGATGGATTGCTCCACCACGCCCGGGTCATTGGTGTACACCACCGAGAGTTCCTTCCCCCTCACGTTGGTGTCTACATGATGCACGTTGAACTCCATTGGAGCGCCGCTAGATATCTTCTCTGTATGTGTCGTCGTGGGTGTGCTTGTTGTGTTGTGGGGCGCGATCGAAAGGTTGAAGAGACTAATGTTATAATGGCTGTGGGAATAAATGGGGAGGACGAACGGCCTGGAGTATCGGCACGTACGGATGGCAGTTGTTGCAGCGCGTAACTACATCATGCCGCACGTATTAACTGCATCGTGGTGACGCGCGCGAACGCAACCGCATGCATATGGCGCCCAAAACGTGATCGTGCGCCGGTCCCAACCGCTGAAAGAGCGCGCGCGAAGGGACGCGAGCAGAGCGCGCCGCGGCCGCCTCGACGTCGAGTAGAGCGTGCGAAGGGACACGAGCAGAGCGTGCCGCGGCCGCCTCAACATTGAGCAACCACCTGCGTATAGCAGTTCTGGTCAACCGTCTGGCACGCGTGGGAGGCGAGACGGCCCATCCATCGGACACGCTGACAATATCTGGACTGTTTGTGATACTGGACAGACACGTACACATCCGAGAACGCGGGCCCATGTACGCCATCTGGGAACCGTTTCGGGCTTCGAACCCTAAACCATCAATAAATTTTAAGCTTGTTTCCCATCACATTCCAAATTACCACGCAATAAGTAATTGCAAATCTGTTTACACCGATCAAACCTAAACGTGTTCCCACTTAGAACTGGGCTATAAAAACTCCCCACTCAAAAATTACTGCACATTCCTCTCCTTATCACCAAAAAAACAGGTCTTTCCTATTAAGTCATTCCTTGCGTCTGCCATGGCCAGTAGGAGGAGATCTGGGTCGACATATAATCAGGGAGCAAAGACCAAGGCCGCAGAAGCACTAGAGAGGTCCCGCCGCAACACGGCAGTCGCAGCAGAGATGTCCTGCCGCACCGCGGAACCTTCGAACGAGCTCTCACAGGCATGTGAGGGTTCTCACAAGCACACTCGCCACGTCGGCGAACTCATGAGATGGCGGGGCTAAAGTCCTTAGCCAGCGACGACGACATTCTCGCTGGCCTAATTAACTAGCAGGAGCTGATCGCCGGCTTGGTGAAGCTGCTCGAGATTAGCGATGCCCCGGTTGATAAGGCGACCGGCCTCATCGTGCAACTCATGGGTGACAATGCGAAGCTCCACGAGGAGCTCGTCAAGCAGAAGGAGGAGGCCGCCGGCTGGAAGAAGCTGCATGAGAAGAGCAGTGCCTCGCGGATAATGCTGACAGCCGTCGTCCATGAACTTAGGGATGACTTGAAGAAGCTCCGCATCGAGCGCGAGCTGCAGGTGGAGGAATCCATGGCTGCTGTCAAGCAAAGTCATGAGGTTGTGAAGAAGGAGCTAGAGGAACTCCTCGCCCAACGATCCATCAAGAAGTAGAGAGCAGCGACCCAGATCGTTGTCTGCGACTTCCTTCTTCTCTTGCCCCTGTGTCTTTCGGGCGTTGCCGCATGTGGCATTTTAAATTATCCGGAATATGTAAGACAATTATTATCCGTTGCCATTGTAAATTTGTCGTCATATTATTTCATTCGTAACCTCATAGGTACATGTATACGAGTCGAAAACAGGCTAAAAGTCACGTTCTTGGAGAGGCACGAACAAAACAATGCTAGCGTTGAGCGGGGCCATGGGATCACAAGCTAACACCCTCCGTCCAGGTGCATTAACCGCATGTTAAACAGCGGCTCGGCCGCCATTAATGGTGAAGTTGGGAGCGAGGCGGCGGGTGGAGGTCAAAGAGCTCGTTTCCCGGCGAGCCTGCGCGGCGGACTGCTCGCACGCGTCCCGTCGAGCCTGCGCGGCGGACTGAAAGCACATTTGCTCCCTTGGTGGTTTTGGTAATTCATAACAACATATATCTCATTGAACTAATGTCCATTCAAGTTAAAGATTTCAGGATGTTCAATGATTGACATGGCAAGGACTAGAGATGTGGACCCCTCAAAATGCTAAGGACAGGGATTGGCAAAGGATCAAGACTCTACATTTTTGGTTTAGTGATCCAAGATCACATTGAGTCCATAGGAAAGCCAATACTATTAAAAGGGGATGAGGTGTTTCTTAATGGTCTTTTTGCTCAAGTGCTTAGTGACAGTACTCCTAAACCTTCAACCACTTTCTCCATCCAAATATGTCCAAAACCTACATTCCAACTCGGCCCCACCGATATTTCCAATCCGGAGCCACCGAGTTCATCTGGACTTAGCCACTGCCAAAACCCTAACAAATCAGATCCACCGATATAGATCTCGGTCTCACTGAGATGGCCTTGCCAACTCTCTGTAATCGTTTGCACTTACTTCAGTCTCACCGAGTTCTGCAAATCGGTCTCACCGAGATGGCTTGCCAAGTCTCTGTTGCCTTATTGCTTCACTTCGGTCCTACCGAGTTGATGCAATCGGTGCCACCGAGATGAGGTTTGCCCTAACCATTGCACTTCGGTCCATCTGAGTTGTTCTAGTCGGTCCCACCGAGATTCCTAACGTTCATATCTTTTACATAGTTCGGTGCCACCGAGATTTCTAAATCGGTGCCACCGAGTTGGGTCAAAAGTGTGTAACGGTTGGATTTTGTGTGGAGGCTATATATACCCCTCCACCACTTCCTTCTCAGTAAGGAGAACCATCAGAACGTGCCTACACTTCTACCACACATTTTTTGAGAGAGAACCACCTACTCATGTGTTGAGATCAAGTCATTCCAATCCTACCATTTGAACCTTGATTTCTAGCCTTTCCCAAGTTGCTTTCCACTCAAATCCTTCTTCCACCATAGCCAAATCTGCGAGGAGTTGTTTGAGTGTTGGGAAACTATCATTTGAAGCACAAGAGCAAGGAGTTCATCAACAACACACCGTCTATTACCTTTTGGAGAGTGGTGTCTCCTAGATTGGTTAGGTGTCACTTGGGAGCCTCCAACATGATGTGGAGTTGAACCAAGGAGTTTGTAAGGGCAAGGAGATCGCCTACTTCGTGAAGATCTACCCGAGTGAGGCTAGTCCTTCATGGACGTAAGCCATGGTGGGATAGACAAGGTTGCTTCTTCGTGGACCCTTCGTGGGTGGAGCCCTCCGTGGACTTGCGCAGCCGTTACCCTTCGTGGGTTGAAGTCTCCATCAAGGTGGACGTACGATAGCACCACCTATCGGAACCACGCCAAAAATCACCGTGTCTTCATTGCGTTTGAAATCTCCTATCCCTTCCTTTACTTACACATGCAATTGTTTACTTTACGCTGCCACACTCTTAGAATTGCATGTGTAGGGTGATGCTTGACTTGTGTACTTGCTAAAATCTGCATACAACTAAAATTGGGAAAAGGTTAGGTTTTTAATTGGTCAAGTAGTCTAATCACCCCCCCTCTAGACATACTTTCGATCCTACAAGTGGTATCAGAGCTTTGGTCTCCATAAGCCTTGATTTCCATTGCTTTGGTGATTATAGCCTTGGTTTCACAACCTAAGTGAGTATGGCGTCTAGTGAGGGTAACTATCATCGTAGAGGTCCATATTTTGATGGTACAAACTTTGCTAGTTGGAAAAATAAGATGAAAATGCATATTCTTGGTCATAACCCCGTCGTTTGGGCTGTTGTTCGTGTTGGCTTGCAAGGTGCTTTCTTTGAGGATGGCAAGGAACCGGATCGTGAAGCAACCCCGGAAGAATTGAAGATGTTGCAATACAATGCTCAAGCTTGTGACATTCTCTTCAACGGTTTGTGCCTCGAGGAATTCAACAAAATCAGCCGCCTCAAGAATGCAAAGGAAATTTGGGATACTTTGGTTGATATGCATGAGGGTATCGAGTCTGTCAAGGAATCTAAGTTGGATGTGCTTCAAAGTCAACTTGACAAGTTCAAGATGAAGGATGGTGAAGGAGTCGCAGAAATGTACTCTAGGCTTGCTCTCATCACAAATGAGATTGCCGGCATAGGAAGTGAAGAGATGACCGACAAATTCATCATCAAGAAGATACTTAGAGATTTGGATGGAAAGTATGATACCGTTTGCATATTGATCCAAATGATGCCAAATTACAAAGATCTCAAGGCCACGGAAGTCATTGGAAGGATTGTTGCTCATGAAATGTCACTCAAGGGCAAAGAGGAGCTACACAACAAATCAAGTGGTGCTTACAAAGCCTCAATCGATGCTCCAACAACTCCAAGTGACAAGCTAGTATCCAATGAGGAGATAAGCCTAATGGTGAAAAGATTCAACAAGTTCTACAAGAACAAAGGGAAAGAAAGAAGCTCTAGCTCAAGTCATTATGAGAGAAGATCATCAAGTCGTGACCATAATTGCTACAATTGTGGAAAACCCGGGAACTATTCCAATGAGTGTACGGCTCCCTACAAGAAAAGAGACGAATCACCAAGAGGAAGACATAGAAGAGATGAATCACCTCATAAGGAGAGAAGGAGTAGAGATGATCGTTATGAACGAAGACACTCTCGAAGAAGCAAGGATTCGGAGAGGAAGGACAAGTCATCAAAGAGCTATACAAGAAGAAGGCATCAAGCTCATGTTGGTGAATGGGTTTTCGGCTCCGACTCCGACAACCACTCCGAGAGAAGTTATCACTCCAACTCCGACTATAGTCAAGATGAAGGTGTTGCCGGACTTGCTCTTGTGTCATCCAACTCCTACGATCTCTTTGATTCACCAAATGAAGGAATTGGAAGATGCTTCATGGCAAAAGGCCCCAAGGTATCACACCCCAAGTATCTTGATTTCAATAGTGATGAAGATGATTTGCTTGGTGATGATGATTTACTTGTTGATAAGGATAGTGATGTGAGCTATAATAAAAATGCTAGTAATCATGATAGTCAAGAGGAAACGAGTGACAATGCTATGAAGGAGATTGAGCGTCTAACTAAAGAACTAAATGCTCTTAAGTTAGCTCAGGAAACAACTCAAGAGGATCATAGAGAACTTCTAAGAACTCATGAGAAGCTACGCTTCGAGAAGCTAAATTTAGAGCAAGAGCATGAGTTTCTTAAAGCTATCAATGACGATCTTCGAAAGAAGAGTTCTTCATATCTTGCCAAACGTTTACTCTTGTCTACCTTTATGCCCCAAGTTAAACCTAAGCAAACTAGCAACAAGGGTAAAAAGGGTTCTACCTCTAGTAGTAACAATAACAATGCTAAATCCAATGTTGTTGCTTCTAGTAGTTCTATTGATTCCACTAATGATTCTCTTAGCCAAGTTACATTTGAGCAAGAAAATGTGCTATTGAAAGGAATTATAGAAAAAGGTGTCTACAAAAGCCTTGCCGGGAGTAAGCAATTTGAGGAAATTGTACGCAAGAAAGGAAGGCACTGGAAGAACCAAGGTGTTGGTTTTGAACGAAAGTTCATTGCCAATGGAGTTGAGTGGGAAGAAGATCAATACCCCAAGACGAAGTTTGTTCCTCAACAAGAGAAGTATGATCCTACTTTCTTCAAGGGAACACAAGCTCAAGAAGATCTTCCACCACAAGACCACAAGCTAAAAGGCAAGGACAAGCTTCAAGAAGAGATTGATTCATTTGAAGAAGCTCCTCAAGCCTTGGTCAAGTGGGTTCCCAAGACTTCATCAAGTTCTACTTCATCAAGTGCTACTGCAACTCCAAGGATTCCCATCAAGTTGATGTGGGTCCAAAAGAAGAAGAACTAGATAGTTCTTGAGGGTGACTCCGCCAACAAACTTCACTCATATTCATTATGGCAAGAACTTATGCAACCAACTTCCACATCTTGCACTAGTTCATGGAGTCACAAACCCTCTTGTTGGTAAGGCAAGGGACAAGGTACTCATTCCAATTCATGGACATCATCTTATGTGTATTTCATTCTATGTCTATGGATATCCTTGTATGTTCCTTGTGTGGGACTAACCCATGTAGGTATTGAAAGCACAAAACTCCAAAGGATTGCTCCCAACTCTTGATGGTCTACATCAACATTGAGCATCCACATCTTCAACATCTACATGAAGTCATCATCGACAAAACCCAAGGTTAGTTCAGCCCTCTTAGGGGGGATATCACATCTAGGGGAGCTTTGCTCTAAGCAATTGAGCTAAAGCAACTCTAATTGTGTGAACACATCAATGCTTTATGTAAAAGTGGCAACCCCACTTGTGCTTAAACGATGAGTATGACCTATGATCAAATGTTCTCATTTGACTCCTAAGTCAATATACTCATATATAGATGACCTAGTCATCACCATTGCTTGATAGATGCTAGAATTGGTTGTGCACGTTTGACACATATTTCATTTGCTATCTTATTGTGTGAGCATGTTGGTTTGCATGTTTTCTTCATTCGAGGACATCCAATTGTTGTTTTGATTATCTTGGTTTTTCTGGCCAAGTGGATGTACAAGAATGCCTAAGTACCTTCTCTAGCTATCTATGATTTCTTGTCTCAAATTCTATTCTTGCTACATCACAAAAATTGAACAAGTCATTTTTGGACCCTCAGGGGGAGGAGCACTCGGAGCCACCGATCTGAAAGGGCTGAACCTCCAAAACCTTCTACATGATTTCATCCGAACCAATTCACTCAAACTCGGTCCAATCGAAATCATTTAGATTGATCTAGGTTTTCCATCTCGGTGTCACCGAGTTGAACCATTTTGGCGCCACCGATGTGCTAATCTGCTTGCAGTTACACATATCGGTGCCACCGAGTTGTCCAACTCGGAGCCACCGACAACATACGGGTATATATATCTCGCGGGCCCGAACGGTTGAAATTTCTCAAACCCTCTCGTTCCCGCACCCCGTTGCTGTCGTCGCCCAGGTCTCCGGATCGTCGCCTTCGTCTCCAGCGCGCCTTCGCCGCCGGATTCCGCCGCCGCCAACGGCAATCTGCCCCGCTATTGCCGCCGTAGAGGATCTCCACCGAGTTAGGGGTTAGCTTTTCAAGATGTCTGATGCCAGCGATAGCCAGAACATGTCAGAGCAGCACACAGATCTCAGCGCAGGCTCTAGCCCTGCAGAAAGCTTTTATGAGGGAGAGAGAAGCTCTCCAGATCTTCCTAAGGCTGCAACTAGAACCAGGAAGAAGAGAACCTCAGACAGTTAGGATGAGGACTTTGTTGCTAGTGAAGCAGCATAAAAAACGAAGAGAGTTGTACTTGCAAAGGAATATAGCACGAAACCAACTGCCAGATCCAAAGAGAAGACATCAGTGAAGAAAGTGCCTAAGGAAACTATGACATTTACACTTGAGGAACCAAGTGATGCAGCTGCAGGAGGAAAGAAGAAGAGGGCTAGGAAAACTACTGCCCGAGTGATTGGCAAACCCTCCATGATTGATGATGATGATGAGGAGAAACCTACTGCTGATGCACCTCCCGCCAAGACATAGAAGCTTATGTCAGATGCTATGAGGACTGCTGTCCCCAAGTCCAAGCCAAAGGTGTCAGCACCAAAGAGATCCACAAGAAACATTCCAGCAACTGAGAAGAACAAGGCCCCAGTGCCTGAAGCTAATGTTGATGAGGAGCCACTAGTGCTCAGAAAGTTGAAACCCAAGATTCCAGAGTTTGACAACGCACACCCAGTAGCAGAGAATATGATGCTAAGGAAGGACAAAGGACTGCGTCAGTGGAGATTGTCAGATCCCTATGCCGCCAGGAGGAGAACAGCTTGTGACTACCGCTTCCAGACCAAAGAACAACAAGACTTCTATGAGACAGTTCTGCTTGATAAGAAGCCAATTGTCAGCGACATGAGATGGGTGGACTGGAAGTACATTGATGCTAATGAAGATTATTTCCCCCATGTACATGAGAACTTTTGGATAGCTGGTGTTGATGAGTTTGTTGGACAGAAGTTGACCAAGTGGAATGATGAGATGATCATGCAGTTCTACTCCACAGCTCACTTCTACCCAGATGGCAGGATTGTGTGGATGACTGAGGGCTCTAGGTACCAGTCAACCATCTCTGAGTGGGCTACTCCTCTTGGTGCTCCAGAAGAAGAAGATGATGATGTTGGCATTTATGCCAAGCTCAAGATGGACCACAACTCCATGGCCAACATGTATACAGCTATTCCTGAGAAGGACATCGAGACACACAAGCTTGGGTCAGTGAAGCACCTGCTGCCTGGTTTGGCCACCACAAACACTATCTTGCGGTACACCTTGTTGCCCAAGTCAGGAAATGATAAGATGATACGTGGCCACTCCATCAACCTGCTGCACCTCTTTGACACACCTCAGAAATTCAAGGTGATGAGCTTGATCGTAGAAACCATCAAGAGGACAGCTGCTGATCAAAAGAGATCTTGCAGATATGCCCCACACATCCAGATGCTTATCAATTCCAAGGTTGGAACGAGCACTTATCTTCTTGATCGTGAGAATCTCCCACTGCATCCAGAGTTTGAGGACAATGTCATTGTGATGGATCCTTCGCATCCCACATCTTCTCAAGCCCAACAGAAGATTCGAGAAGTTGCAGAAGCAAAAGCTGCAAAGGAGGCATCTGCTCCAAATGCACCTATTGCCAACCTCAAGACTCCAAAGGACCAAATGACATATCTGCTTGAAGCCACCCTGAGGATTGAGCGAAGTCTGGCCAACCTAACCCAAAACCAGGCAAGCTTAGAGCGGATAGTCGAGATGAAAATTCATGATCTAGATGTCAAGATCACCGAGGTCCAGACTATAGTGGAGAAGCTGAAGGACGACGTTGATGCAGCCAGGGCAGCCGCTTCAGATGATAGTGGAGATGACAGACCCACTACGGAGAGATTCCAGACAGTGCCCAGGGCAGCCAGGTCTGCTGTAGTGCCAGTTGTGGATCCGAGGACCACAGTCTCTGCACCTGCTGCTACAGTGCCACCACCGGTCTCCACTCCACCAGCCCAGCAGACATCAGTTGAAGCCTTCGTGGATGCACTTCTCTCGACGCCATCTACGCACACCAGAGCTGCCAGCCGGAGATCTCCTTCCGAGGATCGTGCCTAGAGTTTCGTATTAGTCCTATACCTATTCGAACTTTTTGGTACTTGTTGCCAAAGGGGGAGAATTTGTATAGATCTTAGCTTCGAGAGAGAGAGTCTTGCTTTGCATTGCTTTTCTCGAGCTCTTTTGCTACTATTTGGTTTATGCTACTTTCGTTTGATGTGCGCTTGATACTATGTCTGTGAGTACTTTGTGAGATACTACCTTCATGTGATTGATCATACTATGCTCTATGTGATGCTTATGCTTATCATTATCTTGTATGATCATTCAATTGTGTTGGTCATGCGTGCCTACTATTACACTCATATCATTTTGCGTGCTCCACCAAGTTGTATGTGACATGGAAGAGTGACCCATGAGCCTAATCGATTGTGCATTTGCATTCAAACGCAAATTCTTAATAATGCACAAATTTAGGGGAAGCTCTTGCTTATCACATACTTCTCAAAGCGACGATGTATTTCATTCATTGAATCATTTGTCGAAGCTTTGATCTATATGTTGTCATCAATTACCAAAAAGGGGGAGATTGAAAGCACATTTGCTCCCTTGGTGGTTTTGGTAATTCATAACAACATATATCTCATTGAACTAATGTCCATTCAAGTTAAAGATTTCAGGATGTTCAATGATTGGCATGGCAAGGACTAGAGATGTGGACCCCTCAAAATGCTAAGGACAGGGATTGGCAAAGGATCAAGACTCTACATTTTTAGTTTAGTGATCCAAGATCACATTGAGTCCATAGGAAAGCCAATACTATTAAAAGGGATGAGGTGTTGCTTAATGGTCTTTTTGCTCAAGTGCTTAGTGACAGTACTCCTAAACCCTCAACCACTTTCTCCATCCAAATATGTCCAAAACCTACATTCCAACTTGGCCCCACCGATATTTCCAATCCGGAGCCACCGAGTTCATCTGGACTTAGCCACTGCCAAAACCCTAACAAATCGGATCCACCGATATGGATCTCGGTCTCACCGGGATGGCCTTGCCAACTCTCTATAATCGTTTGCACTTACTTCAGTCTCACCGAGTTTTGCAAATCGGTCTCACCGAGATGGCTTGCCAAGTCTCTATTGCCTTATTGCTTCACTTCGGTCCTTCCGAGTTGATGCAATCGGTGCCACCGAGATGAGGTTTGCCCTAACCATTGCACTTCGGTCCATCCGAGTTGTTCCAGTCGGTCCCACTGAGATTCCTAACATTCATATCTTTTACACAGTTCGGTGCCACCGAGATTTCCAACTCGGTGCCACCGAGTTGGGTCGAAAGTGTGTAACGGTTGGATTTTGAGTGGAGGCTATATATACCCCTCCACCACTTCCTTCTCAGTAAGGAGAGCCATCAGAACTTGCCTACACTTCTACCACACATTTTCTGAGAGAGAACCACCTACTCATGTGTTGAGATCAAGTCATTCCAATCCTACCATTTGAACCTTGATTTCTAGCCTTTCCCAAGTTGCTTTCCACTCAAATCCTTCTTCCACCATAGCCAAATCTGTGAGGAGTTGTTTGAGTGTTGGGAAGACTATCATTTGAAGCACAAGAGCACGGAATTCATCAACAACTCACCGTCTATTACCTTTTGGAGAGTGGTGTCTCCTAGATTGGTTAGGTGTCACTTGGGAGCCTCCGACATGATGTGGAGTTGAACCAAGGAGTTTATAAGGGCAAGGAGATCGCCTACTTCGTGAAGATCTACCCGAGTGAGGCTAGTCCTTCGTGGACATAAGCCATGGTGGGATAGACAAAGTTGCTTCTTCGTGGACCCTTCGTGGGTGGAGCCCTCCGCGGACTCGCGCAACCGTTACCCTTTGTGGGTTGAAGTCTCCATCAACGTGGACGTACGATAGCACCACCTATCGGAACCACGCCAAAAATCACCGTGTCTTCATTGCGTTTGAAATCTCCTATCGCCTCCTTTACTTACATATGCAATTGTTTACTTTCCGCTGCCACACTCTTAGAATTGCATTTGTAGGGTGATGCTTGACTTGTGTACTTGCTAAAATCTGCCTACAACTAAAATTGGGAAAAGGTTAGGTTTTTAATTGGTCAAGTAGTCTAATCACCCCCCTCTAGACATACTTTCGATCCTACACGGACTGCTCGCACGCGTCCCATCGAGCCTGTGCGGCGGACTACTCGCACGCGTTCCGTCGAGCCTGCGCGGTGGACTTCTCGCACTCGTCCCGTCTAATCAAACAGCTGCACGCACATCACCTAGTATGGTCAAATTTTGGCACAAAATACAAAGAGGACCAATAAACCAGGACCAAGGTAGTACTGTCCAATAAAAAGAGGGATGCGTGGCCGCACGTAAATGGTTAGTGGAACACCCACGGTTCAAACAATACAACCATTTGCGATAGTAATGTGTCATCTATTTGTTCCAAAATGCCTACGTTGGCTATTAATGTGTGCGCCTTGTCTCAAATTGGACAAAAAATTTACCACGGCATATATGTGCCATATAATGACACGATGCCAAGTTTCATGAATTTCGGGTGAGTTTTGGATTTACGGGGATTTAAAAACCGAGATTATGTTTGTGGCCGAGCCAGGACGTCGAGATGTTTGTAATTCATTCCCATTTCTTGCATGGGACCTAGACATGCACCCAAGGACACATGTATGCTTTTTGAAGCCATTTTGGTGCACCGGAGCATGTGCTTGTAGTTCAAATTTGAATTATGGACATTAAATGCCTAGAAAACTCAATTAATGTATAAAAAGGCCAAACGAACCCTGAATAATTCCATATTTCAACACGAATCTCCTGTTGGTCTATGTTGCCTGTAGAAAAAAAATACAAGGCGAGAAGAGGAGGCGATTGTCGTTTCGCCCACAAGGGTGACACGTTCCCTATCAGAACCACGAGGCTTCTTGCTAGAAGCTCCGGTTTGTAAGAGGCTTGTACCAAAACTTGCCCCAAATTGGACAAATTTTTTACCATGGCATATATGTGACATGTCATGACATGATGCCAAGTTTCATGAATTTCAGATGAGTTTTGGATTTACGGGGATTTAAAAACCAAGATTCTCAATGTTTGTGGCCGAGCCAGGACACCGAGATGTTTGTAATTCATCCCCATTTCTTGCAAGGGATCCAAACATGCACCCAAGGACACATGTATGGTTTTTGAAGCCATTTTGGTGCACTGGAGCATGTGCTTGTAGTTCAAATTTGAATTATGGACATGAAATGCCTAGAAAACTCAATTAATGTATAAAAAAGGCCAAACGAATCCTGAATAATTCCATATTTCAACACGAATCTCCTGTTGGTCTATGTTGCCCGTAGAAAAAAAATACAAGGCGAGAAGAGGCAGCGATTGTCGTTTCGCCCATAAGGGTGACACGTTCCCAATCGGAACCACGAAGCTTCTTGAGAGAAGCTTCGGTTTGTAAGAGGCTTGTACCAAAACTTGCCCCAAATTGGTCAGTTTTTTTACCATGGCATATATGTGCCATGTCATGACACCATGTAAAGTTTCATGAATTTCAGGTGAGTTTTGGATTTATGGGGATTTAAAAACCAAGATTCTCAATGTTTGAGGCCGAGCCAGGACGTCGAGATGTTTGTAATTCATCTCCATCCCTTGCATGGGACCTAATCATGCACCCAAAGACACATCTATGATTTTTCAACACATTTTGGTGCACTGGAGCATGTATTTGTAGTTCAAATTTGAATTATGCACATTAAATGCCTAGAAAACCCTATTATAATGTATAAAAAATGCCAAACGAACCCTGAATAATTTAAAGCAGTTTTGCTCAACCGTCTGTCACCCATGGGTAAAGCACTATGCGCACGCGTCGTGCTAGCTCGCGCTTCCTTCTTTCCCAAGTTTTCCATATTAATGGTGTTATATATCCAAACACGCTACCGTTTCCCACCACTCCCCCAATCGGTTTACCGCCACTCCTCCCAATCGGTTTCCCGCCCACTCCCCCCATCGGTTTCCCGCTGCTAGTGTCAGTGGGCATAGAAGGCTAGCTAGGCGGCGACACACCGGCCATACCGCAGTATACCATTCCAAGCATGCCAATCCGGCGAAGCGCCGCTGCCGTTATCAACCTCCTCGATGAGGAGAACGAGCCGGAGCAGGCCGGAGAGCCAGAACGGCAATGCGCCACCGAGCAAGAGAGGCAGCGCGCTGCTACTTGTAGACTGCGTTGGTATTTCCCCGAAGAGGAGAGGATGATGCAGTATAGTAGAGATAAGTATTTCCCTCAGTTAAGAACCAAGGTTATCAATCCAGTAGGAGAACCAAGCAAAATTCCGTTAAGCGCTCCTACACACACAAAAGCAAACACTTGCACCCAACGCAAATAAGAGGGTTGTCAATACTCTTAGTGGTTATTTGCAAGGATTAGTTCTGATAGTTGTAGATAGATAAACTAAAATACTAAATAAAATAAAAGTAAATAAATTGCAGCAAGGTATTTTGATTTTAATATATGATAAAAGTAGACCCGGGGCCATAGTTTTCACTAGAGGCTTCTCTCTCGAACGCATAGCATACGGTGGGTAAACAAATTACTGTTGGGCAATTGATAGAAAAGCAAATAATTATGACGGATTCATGGCAATGATCATGTATATAGGCATCACGTCCGAGACAAGTAGACCGACTCCTGCCTGCATCTACTACTATTACTCCACCCATCGACCGCTATCCAGCATGCATCTAGGGTATTAAGTATGAAACAGAGTAACACCTTAAGCAAGATGACATGATGTAGACAAAGTAAACTCAAGCAATATGATTAAACCCCATCTTTTTATCCTTAACGGCAACAATACAAATACGTGTCATGTCCCTTTCTGTCACTGGGATTGAGCACCGCAAGATTGAACCCATCACAAAGCACCTCTCCCATTGCAAGATAAACCAATCTAGTTGGCCAAACCAAATTGATAGATCGGAGGGAAATACAAAGCTATAACAATCATGCATAAAAGAGTTCAGAGAAGACTCATATATTTCTCATGAATAATCTGATCATAAACTCACAATTCATCGGATCCCAACAAACACACCGCAAAAGAAGATTACATCGGATAGAACTACAAGAACACCGAGGAGAACATGGTATTGAAGATCAAAGAGAGAGAAGAAGCCATCTAGCTACTAGCTATGGACCCGTAGGTCTGTGGTAAACTACTCACACATCATCGGAAGGGCAGCAAGGTTGATGTAGAAGCCCGCCGTGATCAATTCCCCCTCCGGCAGAGTACCGGAAAAGGCCTCCAGATGGGATCATGGAAGAACAGAGGCTTGCGACAGCGTAAAAGTTATTCGGGGTGGCTCCCTGTTGGTTTCCTTATATTTGAGAATTTATAGAAGTGAAATTAGGTCAAATGGAGACACGAGGGCCCCACAAGGCATCAGGGCGCGGCCCCAGGGGGCCGCGCCCTGTTGCCTTGTGGAGGCTTCGTGAACCTTCTGGCCTCCTCTCCAAGTCTCCAGGGTCTTTTTTGTCCAGAAAAAAAATCTCCAAAAAGTTTCGTGGCATTTGGACTTCGTTTGGTACTGATTTCCTGAAAAACCAAAAACAAGCTGAAAACAGCAACTGGACTGGGCACTAGGTTAATAGGTTAGTCCCAAAAAATGATATATAATTGCATATAATTGCATATAATTTCATATAAAAACATCCAAGATTGATACTATAATAGCATGGAACAATCAAAAATTATAGATACGTTGGAGACGTATCAAGCATCCCAAGCTTAATTCCTGCTCGTCCTCGAGTAGGTAAATGATAAAAACAGAATTTTTGATGTGGAATGCTACCTATCATGTTTCATCATGTAATCTTTCTCTTACGGTATGAATAATAAGATCCGAATGATTCAAAGCAATAATCTATAGTTTGACATAAAGACATCAATACTCAGGCATACTAATAAACAATCATATCTTTCAAAATAAAAATGCTAAAGAATGTTATCCCTACAAAATCATATAGTCCTGTCATGCTCCATCTTCTTAACACAAAATATTTATCATGAGCAACCCCGGTTTTAGCCAAGTAATTGGTTCATACTTTTTAACGCGCTTCAGCTTTTTCAACCCCCACGCAATACATGAGCACAAGCCATGGATATAGCACTATGGGTGGAATAGAGTGTGGTGGTAGAGATCAATAAGGGGAAGTCAAAAATAAGAAGATAATCTCACATCAATGAGGCTAATCAACGGGCTATGGAGATTCCCATCAATTGATGTGAATGCGAGGAGTAGGGATTGCCATGCAACGGATGCAATAAGAGCTATAAGTGTATGAAAGCTCAACATGAAAACTAAGTGGGTGTGCATCCAACTTGCTTGCTCATGAAGACCTCGGGCATTTGAGGAAGCCCATCATCAGAATATACAAGCCAAGTTCTATAATGAAAAATTCTCACTAGTATATGAAAGTGACTAAACAAGAGACTCTCTATATGAAAAACATGGTGCTACTCTGAAGCACAAGTGTGGAAACGGATAGTAACATTGCCCCTTCTCTCTTTTTCTCTTTTTTTTTGTGGGATCTTTTCGGCCTCTTTTTTTTTAGAATGGTCTCATGGACCTCATCCCCAGTTTTTTGAGGACTCATTAGTCTCCACCATTCTTTCCTCACTGGGACAATGCTCTAATAATGATGATCATCACAGTTTTATTTACTTACAACTCAATACTAAAACAAAAATATGACTCTATATGAATGCCTCTGGCAGTGTACCAGGATGTGCAATGATACTAGCGTAACATGTATAAAAATGATGAGCGGTGGCTGAGCCACAAATACTATGTCAGCTATATGATCATGCAAAGCAATATGACAATGACGATGTGTGTCATAAAAATGGAACGGTGGAAGTTGCATGGCAATATATCTCGGAATGGCTATGGAAATGCTATGATAGGTTGGTATAGTGGCTGTTTTGAGGAGGATATAAGGAGGCTAATGTGTGATAGAGCATATCATATCACGGGGTTTGGATGCACCGGCGAAGTTTGCACCAACTCTCGATGTGAGAAAGGGCAATTCACAGCACCGAAGAGGCTAGCAAATAGTGGAAAGGTGAGAGTGCGTATAATCCATGGACTCACATTAGTCATAAAGAACTCACATACTTATTGCGAAAGTTTGTTAGCTCTTGAAGCAAAGTACTACTACACATGCCCCTAGGGGGGAGGTTGGTAGGAGTTAACCATCGCGCGCCCCCGACCACCACACAAAGGAAGACAATCAAGAATAAATCATGCTCCAACTTCTTAGCATAACGACAAACCATACATGCATGCTTCGGGAATCACAAACCTTAACACCAATATTCTTACTAAACCACAATTATCTACTAGCACCTCCCACATATTACCATCTTAATATCGCAAAACTATTACAAGGAATCAAACTTATCATATTTAGTGATCTACATGAAAGCTTTTATTATATCCCTCTTGAATACCTATCATATCAGGACCAAATTCATAACCCATGCATATTACCATTGCTAATCATTAGACTCTCAAAAAGATATAAGTGAAGCATGAGAGTGCAACTATTTCTTTAAAATATAACCACCACCGTGCTCTAAAAGATATAAGTGAAGCACTAGAGCAACTGCCTAGCTCAAAAGATATAAGTGAGGCACATAGAGTATTCTGACAAATCACGAATAATGTGTGTCCCTCTCAAAAAGGTGTGTTCAGCAAAGATGATTGTGAAAAACTAAAAAGCAAACAAAAGCAAACAAACTATTTCACAAGACGCTCCAAGTAAAACACATACCATGTGATGAATAAAAATATAGCTCCAAGTGAGTTACCGATAGATTGTAGACGAAAGAGGGGATGCCTTCCGGGGCATCCCCAAGCTTAGACGCTTGAGTCTTCCTTGAATATTACCTTGGGGTGCCTTGGGCATCCCCAAGCTTAGGCTCTTGCCGCTCCTTATTCCTTTATCCATCGTGATCTCACCCAAAACTTGAAAACTTCAGCACACAAAACTCAACAGAAACCTCGTGAGATCCGTTAGTATAACAAACAAACCTTAAACTTTAGGTACTGTTGTAAATTGATTCATATTTAATATTGGCATAATGCTACTGTACTCCAACTTCTCCATGACTCATACCCCCCGATACGTGTAACACCCCAAAAATTTAATCATATTTTTATTAAGTAAAATTTGGCCAGAAATAAAATTTTGAATTATACTAGGCCTTTTATTTATTTCAGAATCTTTTCTGTTTTCCTAAATTCTTCCCTCCATATAGAAAATTTTGGAAAAATATTATGGGCTTTGGTAGTTTTCTTAAATCATTTCATTTATACTTTAAATAACACTAGGAAATGTTTTCATAATAAAATTTGCCCAAAATAATCCTTTTAATAGCATTTTCAATACTTGAAACGCTCCTGTTGCACTATAACTATTTTAAATAATTCTTTTAAAATCCCACAAAAATCATGAGGGGTCAAGAGATGCCTATAGGTCACTTCTATGCAAAAACCCAACATGGTCCTTTGAAAATTTTGAGCAAAACTTCCACTTTTCAATTCTGTTCCATTCTTGAGTTACAACTGCAACCCCAATTTTCCTTGCTCCAAAAATTCTGAAATTTTTCCACCTTATAGTCCTTCCAACTAAACCCTTAACTCCAGAAGACCAGCTCCATTAGCATAACTTAAGTTCACCAAATAATTCCCTGTAGTTTCTGTCCAGAACTGAAATTCTTCCAAATTTGCACTAGCAAGTTTTTCTTTTTGCCAAACCAACTCCACCATCATCACTAACATCCAAGGAGACATCATCCTGCCAAATTCCAAACTCAGAAAAGATCCCTAGGTCACCCTTTCATTTCACCAAACACCTCATGTGCATGGCAGAATCTTGCAACTCCTTTGAACTACATTGGGAACTTGACCATCTGACCAAACCAACATGTCCACCCTTCTCACCACCTTAGTAAACGCCACCCTGCCAAGTTTGAGCTCAATTGGGCCAACCAAGGTGGCCCTGGCATTTCACCGAACGCACTGTGTGCGTGTTCAGAGCGCGCACCGCATGTCCAGAGCACGCCTACCGCATGCCCGGACGCCGCGAGCTTCTGTCGCCCTGCTGCTACCCTCCCCTGCTCCCACCTCCCTCAGCTAGTGACGCAGACCAGCCCTGCACCCCACCGAAACCTCCCCTCGCCAGCTAGCGCCGGCCACCGCCGTCCACGACGACCAAAACCGCCGCCCGACAAGTCCCGCTCGGTCATGTCTTGCCCCGTTTAATTGCCAACGGTCCAAGCTCATCTGCAGCTAACAAAACTCTCCACCGACCGCGCTGACCTCCCCAACGGTCACGCCGACCATGACCACCGCCCACAACTGCCTTTCCGGCGCAGTAATGGCCGCCCGCCGTCGTGCCTTCTTCAGGAAGCCACGGGAACCGACCCTCCCCCACCTATAAAGCCTCCCCGAGCTCGCTTCGCTGCACCAGATCATCCCTCCCTCCCCTAGGCACCTCCCCGAGCAGCGGAACGACTTGGAATGGTCATCTCCTCCATTTCCGACCGAGGCATCCGCTGCCACTGTCTCGAAGCTTTCCACCTCTCCAGAGCCTCCCCCTGTCCACTCTCTTCACGAACAGACTCCTCTCGATCCCACTAATCCACTCCCCCTCTCAATTTATCTCGGGCGCCACCATAGACAAAAGCCCCTTCTCACCTCGTCGGAGTTCCGCGGGATGCTTCGTCGCCGGCGAAACGGTGACCCCCGGTGGCCAAGGCGTAGCTCTCCAGGTTCGCCTCGGTGAGGGGTGCACGCCCATGTGCTCAGCTCCGCGACTGACGCCGCCGTTCGCCAGCGAGGGCCGCCGGCGTGGCCTCCTCTGTTCTGCCGCGGGAGGGGAGAGTGCGGACGACTAGTCAAACCCGACTGGTGGGCCCGCGGGACCCACTGTTAGTGACCCATAGCCCACGCCGCGCGGTTAAGTGGAGACGGGCTCCCCCGAGGCCGTCTTCGCGCGGGGAAAACATATACCCATGAATACGCCTTCGACGTCGGCAGACCTCCCGTACGGCCGAGCGACTGGGCCTGGCCCAGTGGCGCCATGTGACTAAACCACGCCCAGGGCGCGTGTCTGCTTGCCAGATCCAGCCCATCAGGTTGATGCCCTTTCCTCTTTTTCTTTTCCAGCAGGTTTCAAATAATCCTATAGTAATCATTTCAAAACCAAATTTGATGATTCAAATTTCTGCATACTCCTAAATTCATGCTTTACCCATTGGAGTAGCTTTCACATTTTTCCGGTAGGGTTTCGTGTACAGGCAATTAGCAAATCTGGTTTCTTTCATATATAGATCAACCTTGAAAAATCATAGACCAATCATTTGAGCTCTAGATGAGTTGGTTTCAATTTCCAGGGATCTCTTAAACAATTCTCTATTAATCCAGCTAGGGTGAACATTTTTCCTAAGCTTTGTTTCTGTTGGATCTATTAATAGTCCATTTCTTCATTTATTTCGGATTAGAAACTCCCTAGGAAAATCATCTGAACTCCAAATTAATTAATTCTTTTTCTAGAATTCTTTATTTTTCCTCTAGTTTATTTTAGTATCTATTTCAAAATTTTCCAAACAACTTTTTTGTACTGTTCTCAAATTATGTGGTAATTGCAATATTTTGAAAATAGGAAAATGGAGGGAAGATGAAATTTTCAAAGTTTTGGAGTGCACCCAATCCTTCTGCATGCTTAAGGCAAGCATCTTGAACACTTGATATGGTGAATGCATGGTTGATTGTTTGCAAGAATAATTGAATCATGAATATGTTGAATTCAAATAAAATTTGCATATTGCTAGTTATACATGCATGATCCCTTGATAATATTTTATCTTCATTTAAACATGAAGTATGAGTGAGTATGGTTATTTTGACATGTCACATATGCCTATGTTGGTCCGGACTAATCTGCAGGAAAGAATCAGTCACGAGGAAAGTGACTGTGAGACTGAAATCTCGTTGTGACGAGAATGATCAGTGAGGGCATGTTGGGACATGCCAGGTGGTGACCCTGTTGGGTACTACCAAGGAAATATATTGTGCTAACCACTGCAGGAAAACTTAAATCTCCTGAGTCAACCGTAGATCGAGTCTTGTTCTGGTAACCCCCATACTTGATCCGTGCTGCCACTTGTCCCTGCCACAGGTAGGGTATGGTTTAGTAAGTTGTTAACCCCTTTCCTTGCACACACCGTACAGAGAGACCATGGTGAAAGATACCAGAGGCCTCTGGTAGGCATGTCACCTGGTTAGGGGGCATGGGTGTATCCTACTGGGCCGAGAGGGGGGCACCCCTTGTAATCCACGTGTTACAAATTGTGATCTCATGCTATTCGAGACGGTGGTCTCCCCGTCTTAGAGTTTTTCTGAAATGATACCTTGGGTGATTCTAGGCATCAGAACGGTTAAGCTGGTGTGTGCTGGTTAGGTGTGTTTTCAACCCAAAGGCCGTAATTGGAATTAGTCAGCGTCTCAATGTTGGCTAAAGAAATCCTTTACTTGTGGGTAAAGAGTACACCCTCTGCAGAGTTTTAAAACCTATTCGAATAGCCGTGTCCGCGGTTAAGGACTACAGTCTGGGTTGGTGTAACACCCCCTGTAACTAAGCACAGTGATCATCTTTTAATCATGCTAAGTCATCTTCACTTGCAGTGCATGATCATAGTGAAATCATATCTCATTTCAAATTCCACCACTGAATTCAAAATTCAATTAGCAAGTGAAATTTGAAGTTGCACAAAAGTTGCTGCAAAATAGTTCATCATTTAGCAAAAATTCCATAACAATTGATTGCTAAGGAAAACAACATCACCTCTAAGCTATGAGGGACAGTAGCAACTAATTCAGTGCTATTTTAGCATTTTTAAATGCCATTTTATTTGTGAAAAATCCATTTGGATTCGGTTGCCTCTCAAACTATTTGTGGCAGTGCCAAATAATACTAAGTAATTATGTGGCCTAGTCCCACATTTTTATAAAATGTTTTGGTAGCCCAAATAATTCCCTAACTGACTCTGTTTTAATTAAAAAAAGATAAAATAGAGAAAAACAAAAAAAGGGGAAAACTTATCTGGCGCTGGCCTGAGGCCCAGCCGGCCCAGCCCACACACACAGTGTTCCCCTACCTGCTCCCGCTGCCGTGTCACTGCGCCCATGGCCGCGCGCGCTCCCTCCGGCCGTTGCCCGCCACGGCGATGGAGTGGGTGGGCGAGTGGATAAGGCCGAGCCTCCACTCGCCCCCCTGGATGCCGCAGCTCGCTCTCCCTCGCTCTCCATCGCCGCTTCTCTCTTCTCCACCATTGCCCGAGCGCCGCCGTCGCCGCGCTGCTCCACCACCTTGGCCACCGTGCCCTCCGCGTTGCTCCACCGTGTCCCACCACTTTGCCTCGACGCCGCATGTCGTTTGCCCCAACCAGCGCCCCTCGGGGAGCCCTACAACGACTGGATCGAGCTCGCCTGCTACCCCACTATCGCCGGCAATCTTCTTCCTCTCCGGTGAGTCCGCAACTCCTAATCTGTCACCGGGCCTTCCTGTGCCTCCTCGGTGAGCTCCCAGCTATATGCCCTCTCTCCCCGCGGTCACGCTCGAGCTCTAGCTAGCTTTGCCATCGCACCCGAGCACTAGCCGCCGCCGCGCTTGTCGTCACCGTAGGCACCGCAGCCGTAGCTCGAGTTTGAGCGTGGCATCGTGCTCAGGGCACTCGCAGCAGCCCGTAGCAGCTCCTAGCCGAGCAAATGGAGCTCCCTAGCCTCGCGCCGATCAAACCCGAACGCCGGCCGCCGCCACGAGCTCGTTTCCGGTGAGCACCGACCACCCCAGCTAGCGTGGCTGCCGCCGTTGGACGTGGCATGCCTTCCTCATTCAAACGCGCGTTGCGGCGCTCGATTTGGCCCTCTGTGGCGGAATCCCGACGCTCGCCGGCGCGCTCCGCCGTGTTTCGAGCTCGCCGGAGCTACTCCGGCGCCGGCAACCGATGTGGCCCTGCCACTGGGCCCCTCTAGGTCACTGGCAGCTGGGTCCCGTGGGCCCCGTTGACCCGTTGACCGGTCAACTGTGCTGACTGGGCAGAGACCAGTTACTGACCAGTGGGTCCCAGTTGACTAGTCAACTGGGTCAACTGCTGACCTGCTGACTCAGCTGGCCGGGCCCACTGTCAGCCTCTCAATGCATTGTTGGGTGCACTGCACCGGGTGCACCCAGCATTTCTGGTTACTGTTTAATTCAAATTAAATAATCCAGAAAATCCAGAAAATGTTTAAAACTTCAGAAATTCGTAGAAGATGGAAAAAATTTCTACATGAAAGTTGATCAGAAAAATCCAACGAATCCGAATATGCCCTCCACATACCTGTCACATGCCCACAACACTACAACATGGAACCTTCCCCTCCGGTTCATCTGTCTGACAGATGCCTAACACCGGGAAAATGTTCCCAGATATTTTCCCGCTCCATCTGTAGCACTTAACATTGCATTAGGTCACCCCTGCATTGCATTGCCATGTCTTGCTCTGTGTTGCATTTATTTGCAGTGTATTTATTTGTTTCTTCCCCCTCTTCTCTCTGGTAGACTCCGAGACGGACGCTGCTATCAAGTACGACTACGTTCCTGACGTCCAGCCCCTTTCAGCAAAGCTTCCAGGCAAGCAAAACCCGTTTGATCATTCCTATATTGCCCATTCTTTCTCTCCCATGCTTGCATTAGATTTTGCTACTGTAATTGATTGCTCCTATTCTGATGCATAGCCTGATTTTGTAACCTGCAGTTGATACCTTACCCGTTGTCCCATATGCCTAGTATAGGTTGGTTAGTTGTGATGCCCCCGACTCAATCGTGCACTAATCATACATGCAAATGCGCACGATCAAGATCAGAGACTCACGGGAAGATATCACAACACAACTCTAAACACAAAATAAAACAATACAAGCTTTATATTACAAGCCAGGGGCCTCGAGGGCTCGAATACATAAGCTTGCGCACAAGCGTTAGCAGAAGCAACAACATCTGAGTACAGACATAAAGTTAAACAAGTTTGCCTTAAGAAGGCTGAGCAAAACAACGACATCTGATCGAAAAGGTGCAGGCCTCCTGCCTGGGAGCCTCCTATCTACTCCTGGTCGTCGGTGGTCTCCACGTAGTAGTAGGCTCCACCAGAGGGGTAGTAGTAGTCGTCGACGGGGGCAGCTGGCTCCGGGGCTCCGTCATCTGGTCGCAGCAATCGGGTATGGGGAAAAAGGGGAAGCAAAGCAACCGTGAGTACTCATCCAAAGTACTCACAAGACTTACATCAGATCTATTCTATGTATGCATTGGTTTCAAAAGAAGGGTTGTATCTGTGGACTAGACTGCAGAAATGCCAGAAGAGAGAGAAGTCCTAGCCTATCGAAGACTAGCAACTTGCAGCATCTTGCAGCATTAGAAGAGTGTAGATTAGCACATAATTAAAGTAGTAGCAACAAGTATAATAGTAGCCATGCCTAGAGATCCTTCCTCGACTCCCTGCGAGAAAGCGATCCCGGAGCTAACATATTAATTAAGTTCACAAGTATCCAGTTCTAGTTCTGTAGATCGGGATACTTTTCGAGCATCCTGTTACCGTGGACACGGCTATTCGAATAGATATACTTCCCTGCAGGGGTGCACCAACTTACCCAACATGCTCGATTAACTCTGGCCGGACACACTTGCTCGGGTCATGCCTGGCCTCGGCTGATCGACATGCCGTAGCCCTACCTAGGCTCAACAGAGAGGCCAGCACGCCGGTCTACACCCTAAGTGCTCAGGGGTCTTGGGCCCATCGCCCTTGCACTCCAGCGTGTTGCGAACGTGGCCGAGACCAGACCTAGCCCTTGTATACACACGCAGGCTGTCGTGGTCTACTCGGGCGCGCGCCACTCAGTTGCTGACGTCTGAAGAGCTTCGGTTGAAACATATGACGCCAAGTGCCCGTACTATTCCCGCGTGGTAGTTAATGCGAAAAGGCCAGAGGCCTACTCAGATCACATATCCTAACCCATTAGTGTGTTGGGAGCTCGCGGAAACGAGCAGCGATCCATGATCTGTGGTCCTATCGCCCCGTCTTGAGGACTTGCGGCAAGGGCCAGGCCCAATCCCTCTCCTCCCTCTCCTGAGGCAATCTGCCTGCCCGGCCGCGCCTCGTAATTATTTTGCGGGTACCCTCAAGGTCAACCCGTCTTCACATTTCTCGCGGGTACCCCTCGGGGCCGACCCGACTTTAATCAGGGACTAAGATATAAGTCAAGGTATCTGTGTGTCCATAACATCAAGGGGGAAATCCAAGGAATCACCCTCGATGGATTCCCACATGATGTATCCCTCAAGGTGAACTCAGAGGAATCACCCTCGATAGGTTCACACATGAGGGGTTGCATGACAGAGGCGTCATCGGAGGTGGTGAAAGAGGAATCACCCTCGGTAACCCACAACCGACTAGCTTTGCTACAGAGATATCATCAGGAGTGGTGTAAGAGGTATCACCCTCGTCACTCGATATTAGCTCTACAGAGTCGTACAACTAAGGGGTGTGCGGTGCTGTGACGGTCTCTGTACATCGATCACATTGATCGGGGCACCAGTAATAAAGCGGGGCAACAGGGACAAGGATGAGGGGCCACAGATGGTTCACTAACCAACCTATACTAAGCATTTTAGGATAGCAGGTAAGGTATCAATAGCAGTTACAAAAACAGGCTATGCATCAGAATAGGAGCATTCAATTACAGTAGCAAATTCTAATGCAAGCACGGGAGAGAAAGAATAGGTGATATAGGAATGATCAAGGTGTTTTGCTTGCTTGGAAGCTTTGCTGAAAAGGTCTGGTCGTCAGGGGCGTAGTCATACTCGACAGCAGCGTCGGTCTCGGGGTCTACCGAAGAGAAGAGGGGGAAGAAACAATAAATAAAAGCAAACAATGCAACACAGATGCATGGCATGGCAATATGCTGTGTTGGTGGTGACCTAACGCAGTGCTACACGTTAGAGACGGAATGGAAAAATATCTGGAAATATTTTCCCGGCTTTAGGTATCTATTAGACAGATGAACCGGAGCGGAAGGTTCCATGTTTGCAGTGTTGTGGGCATGTGATAGCTACATGGAGGGCATATTCAGATTCGTCTCATTTTTCTGATCAACTTTCATGTAGAAAACTTTTTCATCCGAGCTATGGATTATTTTCTACGATTTTTCAAAGTTTTAATCATTTTTCTGAAATTCCTGGAATTATTTTTAATTTGAACATAACAGAAAAAGCTTTATTGCATCAGCATTATGTCAGGGTGATGTCAGCAGTCAACCCAGCCGGTCCAGGTCAAACCTGACCGCTGGGACCCACATGTCATACACAGTAACTAATCCAGTGGTTAACTGAACTAAACATAGGTTAATTAGCAGGTGGGCCCCATATGTTAGTGTCTAAACTAATTATCAAATTAAGTTAAATTATAAAACAATTGATTAAACGCGTGGGGCCTGCCTGTCAGTGACTGGGGTTGCCCAGTTAGCACATTGACTGGGTCAACCCAGTCAGCTGGGCCCCTGGGGCCCACTGGTCAGCGACCCAGGGGGGCCCACGTGGCAGGCCAGGTCAGCGGCGCCGGTGACTCGTCGCCGGCAACCAAATACGTGGCGGAGGCCACTGGACCTCATTGGAATCGCGCTACCGGCGGCCAAATCGAGCGCGGCTGGTGCCGTTCGAACGAGCACTCGACGCCGCGTCGATCTGCGATGGTGGCGCGGGCTAGGGTGGCTGGAGTTGATGGCGGCGAGCTCGCGAGCGGGCGCCGGAGTTCAGGCGGTGGTGGTTACGGCGAAGCAGGGCACAGCAAGCGGCGGGGCTAGGTGCGTTGGGCTCCTGGGAGCGCGCTGAGCACGTCTGCGTGCTCAGACGCGAGCTGCGGTGAGAGTGGCTACGGCGGCGAGCTCAACGATGGCGATGGGTTTGTCCATGGTGTATGCGGCGTCTACGGCGTGGAAGGAAGGGGGAGATAGAGGGAAACCGAGCGGAAGCTCACCGGGAAGGCACACGGGGGCCCGGTGAAGGCTTAGTAGCAGCAGCGGCGCCGGAATCGACGAAGCCCAGCGGCGATCGGAGGAGGAAGTCAAGCTCGAACCCAGCGATGTGGGGCTCTCCGGCTCGGGCTCGTGGACGTAGTCAATGTAGCGGACGTCGGCAAAGCTCAGGGCACGATGGCGAGGCACGGGGAGGTCAGTGGCCGCGGGATCGACGGCGATGGCGACGGACGCGCTCGGGCGAGCTCATGCGCGGGCGAGAGAGGGCGAGAGAGGAGGGGGGAAATGGATGAGGTCGACGAAGGGAGGCTGCGGTGGAGGCCTTATCCACCCGTGGCGTTGTAGCATCGCCGTGTCGACCGGTCGCCGGAGCGCTCCCGCGCGTCCAGGGGCGCGGCGACACGCGACAGAGAGAGAGAGGCGGGAGGTGGGAGAGAGAGAGAGGTGGGCTGGGCCGGTGCACTGTGCACTTAGGCCCAGGCCATAGTAAGTTTTCTTCTTTTCTCCTTTTTCTCTTCTGTTTTTCTTTTTATAGAATTGTTTTGCAAAAGTTTGAGCTTCCAAATGGCTTTTGTAAAATATGTCACTTGGCCACATAATTACATTGCAATATACTGCACTGCCACAAAAAGTTTGGTAGGCATTTGAATTTATTTGAATTTTTCATAAATGAAATAGCATTTTAAAATGCTGAAATAGCACTGTTTTAATTGCTATAGCTCATTTTAGCAAAAAGGTGATGTTGTTTTCCTGAACAAATATTTGTTTTGGAATATTTGCTAAATGATGAACTATTTTTCAGCAATTTTTGTGCATCTTCAAATTTCACTTATGATTTGAATTGAATGCAATGGTGGAATTTGAAATGAGATATTAATCCAATGTGATCAAGCATTGCAAATCAAGGTGACTTAGCGTAATCATTATGGATTACTGTAGCTCATTACACATGGGTGTTACAATTCTCCTCCTCTAAAAGAAATTCTCGTCCCGAGAATTTAGGAGGTAGAAGGGAAAAGATCAGGGTATTCCTCGCGCTGACGATCCTCGCGTTCCCATGTGGCTTCATCTTCAGTATGATTCGACCACTGCACTTAAAGGAACTTGGTTGTCTTCTGACGGGTCCGACGTTCAGCTTGATCCGGAATGCAGATCGGATGCTCCTTATAAGAGAGATCATCCTACAATTCGAGCATCTCATGATCCACTGCTCGGTGCGGATCCTTGAAGCAACGGCGAAGTTGCGACACATGAAAGACATCGTGGAGGTGAGAGAACTGCGGGGGCAATTCCAATTTATATGCCACCTGTCCACGCCTGGCGAGAATGCAGAAAGGACCAATGTAGCGAGGAGCTAACTTGCCCTTGATTCCTAGGTGGTGAGTGCCCTTCATAGGAGTGACACGCAAATAAGCTTGCTCACCAGGTTGATAGATCGATCCCCAGTGTTTACGATCATAGTTGCTCTTCTAGCGAGACCGAGCTGCCTTGAGATTTTCACGGACAATTTGGACTTGCTCTTCAGCGTGTTGGATAATATCCGGACCAATGAGCGGCCGTTCCCCTGTTTCTGACCAATTCAGAGGGGTTCGACACTTACGTCCATATAATACCTCAAAGGGGGCCATCTTCAAGCTAGCTTGATAGCTGTTGTTGTAAGAGAATTCGGCATACGGGAGAGATTCTTCCCACTTCTTGCCAAATGAAATAACACAAGCACGCAACATATCTTCAAGCACTTGATTAACTTGTTCAACCTGGCCTTGGGACTGGGGGTGATAAGCAGAGCTCCAGGTTATATGAGTTCCCATAGCTTCTTGGAAACTTGCCCAGAACTTTGAGGTGAAGAGGCTACCACGGTCTGAACTGATCTCCTTCGGAATACCGTGGAGCGATACAATTCTAGAGATATATAAGTCTGCTAACTGACTAGCAGTGATCGTCTCTTTAACTGGCAGAAAATGTGCAACTTTAGAGAGTTGATCGATGACGACAAGAATAGCATCATGACCCTTTTGTGACCTGGGAAGGCCAGTGATAAGATCCAGTTGAACCTTGTCCCACTTCCACTCAGGGATAGGGAGTGGTTGCAGAATTCCAGTAGGTTTTTGATGTTCTGCCTTAATGCGACGGCAAACGTCACATTCTGCAACATAGCGGGCAATATCCTGCTTCATTTTAGACCACCAGTACCTTTGATGAAGGTCACGATACATCTTGGTGCTACCCGGATGAATAGATAGTGGTGTATCATGTGCCTCCTTCATAACTTTGTCCGTCATAAGTTCGAACTGAGGTACTACAATGCGATCTCTGACGTACAAGGTTCCATCTTCAGCAAGCGAGAAATCTCTGGCCTTTTCAAGGACAAGATCCCTTTTCATCTGATCAACTTCAGCGTCCTTTGCTTGCGCAGACTTAACATTTTTCTCAAGATCTGGCTGTAGAACAAGAGTATTGAGAAAACCCTGTGGAACGATATGAAGGTTCAACTTGCAAAGTTCTTCATAAAGAAGGGGTTGAGCTCGCTGAACCATGAGATTATTGCAATAAGACTTGCGGCTCAAAGCATCAGCCATTACATTAGCCTTGCCAGGGGTATATGTAATACCGCAGTCATAATCTGTGATTGTTTCCATCCACCTTTGCTGATGAAGATTCAAGTCTGGCTGAGTAAACAGATATTTCAGACTTTGATGATCCGTGTAGATCTCGCAACGATTACCAAGAAGGTAATGTCGCCACAACTTCAGTGCATAAATAACCGCAGCAAGTTCGAGATCATGCACTGGGTAGTTCTCTTCATGAGGGCGCAACTATCGCGAGGCATAAGCAATCACCTTGCGCTCTTTCATTAGGATACAGCCTAACCCTTTACGAGAGGCGTCGCAATAAATGATGAATTCCTTGCGAGAATCCAGAGGAGCAAGCACTGGAGCAGAGGTCAGCTTGTCCTTGAGTGTCTGGAAACTTTCCTGACATTTGTCTGTCCACTCAAACTTAACGCCTTTGTGAAGCAGATTAGTGAGAGGCTTGGCAATCTTGGAGAAGTTCTCGACAAATCTACGGCAATAGCTTGTGAGTCCGAGAAAACTTCTGACTTGCTTGACATTCTTTGGGGGAGTCCAGTCAAGAATAGCCTAAACTCGCTCTGGGTTAACAGCAATGCCATCCTTGGAAATCACATGACCAAGGTAGGTTACTTCAGATAACCAGAATTCACACTTGGAATATTTGGCATATAGCTGATGCTCTCGAAGCTTTTCCAGAACAAGACGAAGATGTTCAGCATGTTCTTCCTTATTCTTGGAATATACCAGGATATCATCCAGATAAACCATGACAAATTTGTCGAGGTAATCCATGAAGATATAATTCATCAGGCGGGAGAACGTTGCTGGAGCATTTGTTAAGCCAAATTACATGGCGGTATACTCGTATGAACCATAGTGAGTAATGAAGGAAGTCTTAGGAATATCCTCTTCACGAACTCAGATCTGGTGGTAACCCAACCTCAAGTCGAGTTTAGAGAATACTGAGGAACCAGCCAGTTGATCATACAGATCGTTGATCCGAGGAAACGGATACTTATTCTGAATGGTTGCTTGGTTGATAGGTCGCTAATCTTGGACCAATCGGTTCGTACCATCTTTCTTCTTGACAAAGTGAGAAGGTGCTCCCCAAGCAGAGGAACTTGGATGAATGAAACCCTTGCAAAGAGACTTGTCGATTTCCTCCTTAAGCTCGAGGAGTTCACGCGGCAGCATCTTATAAGGACGCTTCGCAATAGGATTTGTGCCTGGTTTCAAGTCGATGACAAACTCGACAACTCTAACAGGGGGCACTCCTAGAAGTTCTTCTGGAAAGACATCTTGGAAGTCGCGAACGACTGGAATGTTTTTGATCCCCTCAAGAGGAGAAGCATTCAACGCATTCAGGGCATAAATCTGAGCCTCGGCATTTTGAACGAGATGAACATGGTAGTTTACTATCTCATCCGAGGGGTGTAGGAGTTGGATGGCTTTAGTGGCACAATTGATTAAGGCGGTATGAGCCTTCAACCAATCCATTCCCAGAATGAGGTCAACTTTGGAAGACTTCAAAATAATGGGAAAAGCATGGAACTCCAACCCTTCAATTTCAATGGTGACATTGGGGCTGAACATGGAGGCTTGACATTGGCCCGCGGGAGTGTTAACCACTAACGGATGGTGCAATTTTTCATATTTAATGCCATGCATGAATGCAAAATCTTCTGATATGAAAGAATGCGATGCTCCTGAATAAAACAAAACAGAAGCTGTTACTGAATTAATAGGAAGTGTACCCATCACAGTAGCTGGTTGGTCTTGATCTTCAGTCATATTGACATGATAAGCCTGACCACGACCATAAGAAGGTCTGGGATTGTTGTTGCGGGGCTGATTGTTACCACGGCCATTACCACGACCGGCAGAAGGAAGTACCAACTGATTCTGATTCTGGCGGCAATCTTTAGCATGATGACCTAGACGTCCACATGTGAAGCACAGACCGTCATTGGGACAGGGAGCAGGAGCTCGAAGCAGTGGAGCCTAAGGTCTTGGCTGCCTCGATGGTGGAGGAGGCAGACGAGGTGCAGCATACGACGGCCTTGGAGCAGGTGCAGTTGGATGGTACATGCTGTGAGGAATCCAAATACGGCGCTTCTGCGAAGACGAGCCCGCTTCATGGGTGCGCTTGAGCACGTCCTTGTGATCCTTCAGACCAGTCTCGACCTGAATGGCCTTGTTCACCAGGGTGGCAAAGTCAGTGAAGTCTTGGGCAAGAAGTGTCAGCTTGATATCAGGGTTGAGCCCTTCACGGAACTTCTCCTGTCTGCGGGCATCAGTAGTAATATCCTCTTCAGCATAGCAGGATAACTCAAGAAACTCCCGCTGGCAAACTTCCACAGTCTTGCTGCCCTGAGTGAGGTTGCGAAACTCACGTTTCTTTCGGTCCATGACTCCCTAGGGAATGTAACGGGCATGGAAGGCAGCCTGGAACTCCAGCCAGATAATGATTGTTCCAACAGCTAGGGTACGCCTATGACTGTCCCACCATTGAGCTGCGGGACCCTTTAGAAAGTAGGACGCAAAGGTGACATAGCTGACGGGGGCAACATTAGCCGACTCCATCTCATAAGTGATGTCGCGGAGCCAGTCATCAGCATCAAGCGGTTGAACTGAGTTGCGGAAGATAGTTGGATTGAGGCGCACAAAGTCTTGCAGGGTTATTGGGGCTGGCTGTTGGTTAGCATTTGGGCGAGGAAACTGATCCCTAATCCCTTGCATGAATTGATGATTCAGTTCAAACTGTTACATCATTCCATCCATATAGTCGGGCGGTGGTGGATTGTTGGCACCACGGCCATGACCTGCGGGTCTAACCATCCTGCTAAAATCAACAGGGGGTAGTTTAGCAACAAGCATTGCAGGTGTATGAAATCATTCATGAAGTAACATGCACAATAGAGGAAGTGCAATAGATACAACATCATAGTCAAACATGACATACAGATCCATACATAAATTCGGTTACAAGCCAGCGTTACATGGTTCGGAAAGAAAGAACTAGACACACTAGGTGGCACGCAGGCACGCGATGGAGGGATACAACAACGGGACATAGCGATAGCTACATCAACGTTGGAGAAAACCACTGAAGCCAGGCAACTGCAAGTGACGACGCAGGGTACCCTCGACACAAGGATCCTGCACTCCGTGAACACTCTGGTGCAGAACCTGGTCCCGAACTGGAAGAAGAGGACCACGTGAAGGAGTACAACCTCCAACAGCAGGCCACTCAAGACCTGGTGGCATCTCTGTCCTGCGCAGGTAAAGGATGTACTGAGGATGTATCCCTGCACGGACTGCTGGCAGCAACTGTGTCAGAGCGTCGTAAAGATGAGCACGAGTGGAGTACAACTCGACAGCAAGAGCTCGGGCAGTGCGATCTAGAGCCTCAGTGTACTGGACCAAAACCTGCGGGTCATAATGACGTCGCATGTAAGGGGTACAGACAGCAGTGTAGTATCCACACTCATCCCCAGCGGCGGCATACGGGATATATCTGAAAGCAGTCTCCTCCAAGCGTGTGTGCTCTCTACGGAGATGGGCAATAGCAGTATAGGCAGCATCATGGACTGCCATGTCAATAGTCACTCCAACACCATGAAAGGTGTGCATCTCAGTGGTGGAGTTATTCTGCCGATCAAAGATACGAACCACAGCATGGTACTGCTCCTGGTTAAACTCGCGGTAGTCCTCGTAAACAGTGTACTCAGGGTACCAGCAATATCCCAGCTTGGTCAAGAGGTCGACCAGGATAGCAGGGAATCCAGTCGCATCAACAGCCATAGACTGGCGTACGAGCTGTCTTGCGGGACGCATCTGAAACAAGATAGTGCAAGATGTCAAATGATAGTGTGAGAAGCATATGATAACATTGGAAGGAATGGTTGCAGATAATCTAGCTCTCCGGGTGAATGTGAGCACGAGATCCTAATGTTAGAGTTAGTAAAATCTTTAACCCGAATAGAAGAGAGATCAGAGTCCCAGAGTAAAGAAGAGGAATAAAAGATCCTCATACCATCCCTTGGCGACGTGGGCCCATAAGCCACACAGCCATGTTAGTAAAATAGTTTTTCGACGACTAGACTCAACTTGGGCCAAGGAGTTGGAAAGGAGGGGGTCCTACTGGCAGTTGGCTCTGATACCAACTTGTGACGCCCCCGACTCAATCGTGCACTAATCATACATGCAAATGCGCATGATCAAGATCAGAGACTCACGGGAAGATATCACAACACAACTCTAAACACAAAATAAAACAATACAAGCTTTATATTACAAGCCAGGGGCCTCGAGGGCTCGAATACATAAGCTCGCGCACAAGCGTTAGTGGAAGCAACAACATCTGAGTACAGACATAAAGTTAAACAAGTTTGCCTTAAGAAGGCTGAGCAAAACAACGACATGTGATCGAAAAGGTGCAAGCCTCCTGCCTAGGAGCCTCCTATCTACTACTGGTCGTCGGTGGTCTCCACATAGTAGTAGGCTCCATCGGAGGGGTAGTAGTAGTCGTCGACGGGGGCAGCTGGCTCCGGGGCTCCGTCATATGGTCGCAGCAATCGGGTATGGGGAAAAGGGGGAAGCAAAGCAACCGTGAGTACTCATCCAAAGTACTCGCAAGACTTACATCAGATCTATTCTATGTATGCATTGGTTTCAAAAGAAGGGCTGTATTTGTGGACTAGACTAAAAAATGCCAGAAGAGAGAGAAGTCCTAGCCTATCGAAGACTAGCAACTTGCAGCATTAGAAGAGTGTAGATTAGCACATAATTAAAGTAGTGGCAACAAGTATAATAGTAGCCATACCCAGAGATCCTTCCTCGACTCCCTGCGAGAAAGCGATCCCAGAGCTAACATATTAATTAAGTTCACAAGTATCCAGTTCTAGTTGTAGTAGATCGGGATACTTTCCGAGCGTCCTGTTATCCTGGACACGGCTATTCGAATAGATATACTTCCCTGCAGGAGTGCACCAACTTATCCAACACGCTCGATTAACTCTGGCCGGACACACTTGCTCGGGTCATGCCTGGCCTCGGCTGATCGACACGCCGTAGCCCTACCTAGGCTCAACAGAGAGGCCAGCACGCCGGTCTACACCCTAAGCGCTCAGGGGTCTTGGGCCCATCGCCCTTTGCACTCCTGCGCATTGCGAACGCGGCCGGGACCAGACCTAGCCCCTGTATACACACGCAGGTTGTCGCGGTCCACCCGGGCGCGCGCTGCTCAGTTGCTGACGTCTGAATAGCTTCGTCTGAAACATACGATGCCGAGTGCCCATACTATTCCCGTGTGGTGGTTAGTGCGAAAAGGCCGGAGGCCTACTCAGATCACATATCCTAACCCATTAGTGCGTAGGGAGCTCGCGGAAACGAGCAGCGATCCACGATCTGTGGTCCCGTCGCCCCGTCTCGAGGACTTGCGGCAAGGGCCAGGCCCAATCCCTCTCCTCCCTCTCCTGAGGCAATCTGCCAGCCCGGCCGCGCCTCGTAATTATTTCGCGGGTACCCTCACGGTTAACCCGTCTTCACATTTCTCGCGGGTACCCCTCGGGGCCGACCCGACTTTAATCAAGGACTGAGATATAAGTCAAGGTATCCGTGTGTCCATAACATCAAGGGGGAAATCTGAGGAATCACCCTCGATGGATTCCCACTCGATGTATCCCTCAAGGTGAACTCGGAGGAATCACCCTCGATAGGTTCACACTTGAGGGGTTGCACGACAGAGGCGTCATCGGAGGTGGTGAAAGAGGAATCACCCTCAGTAACCCACAACCGACTAGCTTTGCTACTGAGATATCATCAGGAGTGGTGTAAGAGGTATCACCCTCGTCACTCGATATTAGCTCTGCAGAGTCATACAACTAAGGGGTGTGCGGTGCTGTGACGGTCTCTGTACATTGATCACATTGATCGGGGCACCGGTAATAAAGCGGGGCAACAGGGACAAGGATGAGGGGCCACAGATGGTTCAGTAACCAACCTATACTAAGAATTTTAGGATAGCAGGTAAGGTATCAATAGCAGTTACAAAAACAGGCTATGCATCAGAATAGGAGCATTCAATTACAATAGCAAATTCTAATGCAAGCACGGGAGAGAAAGAATAGGTGATATAGGAATGATCAAGGGCTTTTGCTTGCCTGGAAGCTCTGCTGAAAAGGTCTGGTCGTCAGGGGTGTAGTTGTACTCGGCAGCAGTGTCGGTCTCCGGGTCTACCGAAGAGAAGAGGGGGAAGAAACAATAAATAAAAGCAAACAATGCAACACAGATGCATGGCATGGCAATATGCTGTGCTGGTGGTGACCTAACGCAGTGCTACACGTTAGAGACGGAGCGGGAAAATATCTGGAAATATTTTCCCGGCTTTAGGCATCTGTTGGACAGATGAACAGGAGGGGAAGGTTCCATGTTTGCAGTGTTGTGGGCCTGTGATAGCTACATGGAGGGCATATTTGGATTCGTCTCATTTTTCTGATCAACTTTCATGTAGAAAACTTTTTCATCCGAGCTATGGATTATTTTCTACGATTTTTCAAAGTTTTAATCATTTTTCTGAAATTCCTGGAATTATTTTTAATTCAAAAATAACAAAACAAGCTTTATTGCGTCAGTATTATGTCAGGGTGACATCAGCAGTCAACCCAGCCGGTCCAGGTCACACCTGACCGCTGGGACCCACATGTCATACACAGTAACTAATCCAGTGATTAACTAAACTAAACAGAGGTTAATTTGCAGGTGGGCCCCATATGTCAGTGTCTAAACTAATTAACAAATTAAGTTAAATTATAAAACTGTTGATTAAATGCGTGGGGCCTGCCTGTCAGTGACTGGGGTTGCCCAGTCAGCACGTTGACTGGGTCAACCCAGTCAGCTGGGCCCTTGGGGCCCACTGGTCAGCGACCCAGGGGGGCCCACGTGGCAGGCCAGGTTAGCGGCGCCAGCGACTCGTCACTAGCGACCAAATACATGGCGGAGGCCACTGGACCTCATCGGAATCGCGCTACGGGCGGCCAAATCGAGCGCGGCCGGTGCCTTTCGAATGAGCACTCGACGCCACGTCGATCTGCGATGGTGGCGCGGGCTGGGGTGGCCGGAGTTGACGTCGGCGAGCTCGCGAGCGGCCGGCAGAGTTCGGGCAGTGGTGGTTACGGCAAAGCAGGGCACGACAAGCGGCGGGGCTAGGTGCGTTGGGCTCCTGGGAGCGCGCTGAGCACGTCTGCGTGCTCAGATGCGAGCTGCGGCGAGAGTGGCTACGGCGGCGAGCTCAACGACGGCGATGGGTTCGGCCATGGTGTATGCGGCGTCTACGGCGCGGAAGGAAGGGGGAGACGGAGGGAAACCGAGCGGAAGCTCACCGGGAAGGCACACGGGGGCCCGGTGAAGGCTTAGTAGCAGAAGTGGCGCCGGAATTGACGGAGCTCGCCGGCGATCCGAGGAGGAAGACGAGCTCGAACCCGGCGATGTGGGGCTCTCCGGCTCGGGCTCGTGGACGTAGTCGATGTAGCGGAAGTCGGCGAAGCTTGGGGCACGATGGCGAGGCACAGGGAGGTCAGTGGCCGTGGGATCGATGGCGACGGCGACGGACGTGCTCGGGCGAGCTCGTGCGCGGACGAGAGAGGGCGAGAGAGGAGGGGGGAAGTGGATGAGGACGACGAGGGGAGGCTGCGGTGGAGGCCTTGTCCACCCGCGGCGCTGTAGTGTCGCCGTGTTGACCGGTTGTCGGAGTGCGCGCGCGCGTCCAGGGGCACGGCGACACGCAACAGAGAGAGAGGCGGGAGGTGGGAGAGAGAGGGAGGTGGGCTGGGCCGGTGCACTTAGGCCCAGGCCACAGTAAGTTTTCTTCTTTTCTCCTTTCTCTCTTCTGTTTTTGTTTTTACAGAATTGTTTTGCAAAAGTTTGAGCTGCCGAATGACTTTCTTAAAATATGTGACTTGGCCACATAATTACATTGCAATATATTGCACTGCCACAAAAAGTTTGGTAGGCATTTGAATTTATTTGAATTTTTCATAAATGAAATAGCATTTTAAAATGCTGAAATAGCACTGTTTTAATTGCTATAGGTCATTTTAGAAAATAGGTGATGTTGTTTTCCTGAACAAATATTTGTTTTGGAATATTTGCTAAATGATAAACTATTTTTCAGCAATTTTTGTGCATCTTCAAATTTCACTTATGATTTGCATCGAATGCAATGGTGGAATTTGAAATGAGATATTAATCCAATGTGATCAAGCATTGCAAATCAAGGTGACTTAGCATAATCATTATGGATTACTGTAGCTCATTACACAGGGGTGTTACATTACTGATCCATCAGTGGCCCCGTACCCTTGTCCGTGTTGCCATGCTGTGCTCCTGGATGTTTCGATCAACGTGATCGATGAGCAGAGACTGACACAGCACCGCACACCCCCTTAGTTGTATGACTCTGCAGAGCTACTATCGAGTGCCGAGGGTGATACCTCTTATCTCACTCCTGATGTTACCTTTGTAGTGTAGCTAGTCGGTTGTGGGTTACCGAGGGTGATTCCTCTTTCACCACCTCCGATGACGCCTCTGTCGTGCAACCCCTGAAGTGTGAACCCATCGAGGGTGATTCCTCTAAGTTCACCTTGATGGATACATCGAGTGGGAGTCCATCAAGGGTGATTCCTCGGACTTCCCCCTTGATGATAAACTCACTCTGTTACCTTTACCCGTTGCCCCCTTTCTAGCTGTTACTTCGGGACTGAAGGGACATGCGGTACCACCCCGGTAGAGGTGGACCTGAGTTCCCGACAGTGTCTTGGGAAGTCGGGTTGACCTGGAGGGTACCCGCGAGATAATTACGTGGCACGGTCAGGCAAGCAGACCGCCCAGGAGAGGGATGGGCCTGGCCCTTGCCGTAAGTCCACGAGACGGGGCGACGGGGTCACATGATCGTGAGTCTCTGCTCGTCTCCGCGAGCTCCCAATACACTAACGGTTTGGATATGTGATCTGAGTAGGCCTCTGGCCTTTTATGCACTAACCACCACACGGGAATAAGTATGGGCACTCGGCGTCATACAATTCTCCCGAAAGCTCTGTCAGACGTCCAGTTCAGCATTGTGGCACGGTCGGATTGCGCCATCCAGGACAAAGGTGGCGCTGGTATCCACCCTGCTCGCAACAACCCGGAGTGCAAAGGGCGATGGGCCCAAGACCCCTGAGTACTTAGGATGTAGACCGGCGAGGACCTCTCTACGGAGCCTCTTGATAACCCACAAGTATAGGGGATCGCAACAGTTTTCGAGGGTTGAGTATCCAACCCAAATTTATTGATTCGACACAAGGGGAGCCAAAGAATATTTGCAAGTATTAGCAGTTGAGTTGTCAATTCAACCACACCTGGAGACTAAATATCTGCAGCAGAGTGATCAGTAGCACAGTAGTATGATAGTTTGGTAGCAGTAGCAATGGTAGCAACGGTAACAGTAACGGTAGCAGCAATAATAGTAGCAGTTGTGACAGCAGTAGCAACAGTAGTAACTTTAGCAAGAACAATATATGAAAAACTCGTAGGCATCGGATCGATGATTTATGTTGGATAACATTCATCATGTAACAGTTATAACCTAGGGCGACACAGAACTAGCTCCAATTCATCAATGTAATGTAGGCATGTATTCCGTATATAATCATACGTGCTTGCGATAAGAACTTGCATGACATCTTTTGTCCTACCCTCCCGTGGCAGCGGGGTCCATAAGGAAACTAAGGGATATTAAGGCCTCCTTTTAATAGAGAACCAGAACAAAGCATTAACACTTAGTGAATACATGAACTCCTCAAACTATGGCAATCACCGGAAAGAATCCCAATTATTGTCACCTTGGGGTATGCGGATCATAACACATAGCAGGTGCGTATAACTTGCAAGATCGGATCAAGAACACAAATATATTCATGAAAACATAAAGGGTTCAGATCTGGAATCATGGCACTCGGGCCCTAGTGACAAGCATTAAGCATAGCAAAGTCATAGCAACATCAATCTCAGAACATAGTGGATACTAGGGATCAAGCCCTAACAAAACTAACTCGATGACATGATAAATCTCATCCAACTTGTCGGTGTATAAAACATGGGTATTTTATACCCTGACTTATGCACAGACAGTAGCAGCCTCCTTACCAGCCAAGCCTTGCCGGGGACTGCCGAACTGCGAGATGCAAGATCCAAGACCCAGTTGCGCAAGTCACTTGGGAGAAGCTCAAGACGCATGCACCAACAAACACTCAGCTACTACCGAGGAGCAGAGGCTTTCCTTACCGGCAAGACTAAACCGGCAAGGAGAAGACCCGGCAAGCTCCGTGCCGGCAAGCCTATGCTAGCCCTCCAGCGCTCCACCTCACCGCACAGGTGTTCGCCAATGGGTGAGGTGTCGACCGCGTAGGCTGGTTGGCGAAGCTTGTCGGGCACGTGTTAGCATGCTGGGACAAGATTTGCCCCTAATGACACCCGTCCAGGAGGCGTGTCAGGATAATATGAGGTAGCTGGGCAAGCGGTGCAGGAACCTTGCCGGGACTACCTCTCCACAGGACACATAAATGGTGCATTTAATGCCTTTGCCCTAAACTGGCAGTGTTAGGTATGATAGCACTGTTTGCTATCTAGTCACTATGTAATTATTGTTTTGCCACTATGGTAACCCCTTGAACTATAAAAGGAGGGCCAAGGCAACAGTTAGGGAGGATTCGGACCCCCTTTTCAAATACAAGCACCTCTCATGTAGTTGCTGCTCTCCGCACCTTGCCGGGAAAAGCGCTTCTTGTACTGTGCTTCCACACCACTAATACACCAAAAGCAGGAGTAGGGTTTTACGCTTCTCAGCAACCCGAACTTGGGTAAATCCCTTGCGCCTTCCATTGTTCATGCTCTTTGTGCACGTCGATCTTCCCCGCCGAACCACAAGGGGCTGCATGGCCCCATAGATGGTCGTACCACCACGACATCTTTGGCGTGCCAGGTAGGGGGGAAGCGCTTGTGCGAACCTTGATTAGTGGATTGCGCGTCTTCTTCATCTTCATCATCGTCCTACTCGTCGTCGATGGCGCCCAAGAAGAAGGGCATCACGATGACGGCCACCCCGCACGCATCTGCAGGCGGTGCAGCCAATGCAGACGGCATGGATACCGCAGTTGGCACGACCAGCGCAGGCGGCGCGGTTGTCATGCCCACCACGGTTGGCGCAGGGGACGAGCACGCTGGAGCCAGTCGACCTCCTCGGTCCTCTGGCGAACGGAGCCGCGACGGCGCAGGCGGAGCGGATGGATGTCTTCCTCCTCCTCCTCCTCGCCGCGCCGATGAACGCAGCCACCGGAGCGGCAACGCACGGGCTGGCACGAGCCGAGATCCCGCTGCGGCGACATCCAAGGATGCTGCTTCAGGACAGATGCCGCGCCCCTCGCACAATGGGCGCAGTACAGCTCCGAGTGGCGCCAACGACTCCGGGCAGCGGCGACCTCACGGCAAGACTCCTGTGGATCAGATTCCAGATCCTCAGGCACTGCCTCTGCCACGGCGATCAGCTACTGACCATGTGCCGCGACGACAAGACCACGACGGCACTCCTACTGGCTCTGCCAGAAGTAGAGCGACGTCGTGCTCTTCGCTTCCGGCCATGCCAGCCACAGCGGCAGAAGTAATGGCGCGAGCCCAGATGCTGCTGAACTTCCCTCCAGCGGCAGAGAAGATGAATGAGTGGAGAGCCACCATCCAGAGCTTGATTGGATTTGCCGAAGCCAGTAAATCACAGCAAGCGGAGCCCTCATGGCGTCCGCAACCAACGCCGGCATCTCCAGCTGGTGGCCGCGCTGACGGAACTACACTAATGGTGCAGTCGCCGCCGCGGCAACAGCCTCAACAGCAGCAACGCCAACAGCCGCGAAAAGCCCAGCAGTCTTTTGGACCCGACGAGATGTCGATCGCGTCTTTGGATCCACGAGCGCGGCAAGATCAGCGGCAGGTACTGCGAGACAGGCGGGCAGAAGACGCCCGCACAACCATCGAACGGCGCCAAGAGGCGCACCGTCAATCTGACGCGTGAAACGGCCCCATTGTTGATGAGCCTACGCCAGGAGTTGGCGGATACCTACCTTACGAGGTTGGGTGTCCTGCCTTCACTCGTGAGCTGCGGCAAGTCCGATGGCCATCCGTTCGAGCCTTCAAACCAGAAGTGCCGGAGAAGTATGACGGCAAACTGAACCCGGCAGAGTTTTTGGGCATCTATACGATTGCCGTGCAAGCTGCCGGAGGAAGGGACAAGAAGATCCTCGCCAACTACTTTTCGTTGGTGCTAAAGCCCAACATGAGACCTTCGCTGATGAACTTGCCGGAGAACTCCTTTTCTTCATGGTCAGATCTCTGCAATGAGTTCGTTGGTGCCTTTACCGGAGGCCACAAGGCTCCTGGACAGCCCAGCGATCTGCAGGTGATCCCGCAAAGAGATGGTGAAACCTTGCGCAAGTACATCCAGAGGTTCAGTCGTGTGCACCGCAATATTCCAGATGTGCACCCCGCAGCCATGATTGCCGCCTTTCACACAAATGTGCGCAATCGAAGGATGCGGGAGAAGATGAACATCAAGTTGCCCAAGACCGTCAACGAGCTCTACACGTTGGCGGATAAGTGTGCACATGCTGAGGAAGGAAGAAGGCTTCCCGGGGAGGACGCTGGTGCCGAGGTAGACTCCGAGGACGACGATGCCGCCACCCCGAGGAAGAAGGGCCGAAAGCGCAACAGGAAGCGCAAAGGCAAAACTATAATGGCCGTCGAAGGTTCCGGCAACTCTGAGTCCGCCAGGAAGGCCAAGACCGAGAACTTCGGCAAGGAGGCTGCTGTATGCGCTGCTTGTCAGGAGGCGGCGGCTAACGAGAAGGCCGGCAAGTCCGATGGGCCATACTGCAAGATTCACCGCACCAAGGGCGATGATCTCCAGGAGTGCCAACAAGTCGAGCACCTTGTTGAGAAGCAGAAGGCTGAATATGAAAAGCGCGACAAAGAGAAGGGTCAAGACAGTGCCGGTGGATCCAGCAAGAAGGGCCGCGGTGGCCGAGGAGGCCGTCGCCGCAAGGCCAAGCAGCAGAAAGAAAAACCTGCTAGAGGCTGCAAAAAGAAAGAGGAAGATGATGGAACTGAGGAAGAAGAGGACGATAGAGAATCCAGCGAACAAGAATTCTAGAAGGCAACTGAGGCCATGTGCGTTAACGGAGGCGCATCGTTGCACTCCTCTCACCGCCAGCTTAAACAGTGGGCTCGTGAGGTTAACGTTGCAGAACCGGCAATGGGCTCTCAAAAACCACTCAAATGGTCACACACGCCTATCATTTTTGATGCTGAGGACCACCCTGATCACATAACTGCGGTCGGGTGTTTGCCGTTGTTGGTTTCACCAACAATTCACAACCTCCAAGTAACAAAGATGCTAGTTGACGGTGGGGCCTGCCTGAATCTGATCTCTCCGGAAGTAATCAAGAGGCTGCAAATCCCCGATGAGGAACTCGAGAAAACGGACATGTTTCAGGGAGTAAACCCGGGAAGAAGCCAGCCCAAGGGAAAGATCACATTGCCAGTGACATTTGGCGGGGAACTGAATTACAGGACAGAGAAGATTGTGTTTGATGTCGTCAAAATCCCCTTGCCGTATAATGGAATTCTTGGCCGCCCAGCCCTGGCAAAATTCATGGTAGCATCTCACTATCCTTACAACACGTTGAAGATGTCAGGGCCGATGGGTGTCATTTCCATCAATTCCGACAAGAAGGATGCAGTCATTTGCGTCGACAAGATGTACAGAGATGTGGTTGCAGCAGAGGCCGCCAAAGCACCAGCTCCCGCCAAGAAGAAGGAAAAGAAATTTTTTGGTAAGGCCTCTAGCAAGGATTTTGGGAAGCGCACCTCTTCGGAGTGCTGCGCTCCTGTTGAAGACTTGCCGGAGTGCTCTACCGGTAAGAAATCTAAGGCCACTGCACCGGCAACCAAGAAGGTACCGGCGAGGGAGGACGACACTGACGGTACCTTCACCTTCAGTGCCACCTTTGACAGCAAATAGGAAAGCGCGCTCGTTGCCTTCCTGCGGGCGAATGTCGATGTGTTCGCATGGCGACCATCTGACATCCCCGGTGTTCCCAGGGAGGTAATTGAGCACCACCTTGCCATTTGTCCCCACGCTCGGCCCATCAAGCAAAAGGTCCGGAAGCAAGCTTTGGAGCGGCAACAATTCATTGCCGAAGAAATCAAGAAACTAGAAGCGGCAGGCCTGGTCAGAAGAGTGCTACATCCCACTTGGTTGGCAAATCCAGTGGTGGTGCACAAAGCAAACAGGAAGTGGAGACTTTGTATTGACTACACTGACATCAACAAAGCTTGTCCAAAGGATCCTTTCCCCTTGCTGCGCATTGATCAAATTGTGGACTCCACCTCTGGCTGTGATTTGCTCTCCTTCCTTGATGCGTACTCTGGATACCATCAGATATTCATGGCCAAGGAGGATGAAGAGAAAACTGCATTCATTACTCCATGTGGCATGTACTGCTTCGTGCGTATGCCTTTCAGATTGAAGAGTGCCGGTTCAACATTTGCGAGAGCGGTCCAGATTGGTTTTGGGCCCCAGCTGCACAGGAATGTGGAAGCATACATGGATGATATAGTGGTCAAAACCAAGGACAAATCAACCCTCATTCAAGATTTAGAAGAGACATTTGTAAACTTGCGCAAAATCAACTTGAAGCTCAACCTCGAGAAGTGTGTGTTCGGTGTTCCGTCGGGCAAGCTCCTCGGGTTCTTTGTATCTCAACGAGGAATTGAAGCAAATCCCGACAAGATCAAAGCAATTGAGCAAATTCAAGCACCAAAAAGCGTCAAGGATGTGCGACGCCTTGCCGGTTGTGTTGCTGCCTTGAGTAGGTTCATTTCAAGATTTGCTGAGCGCGGCTTGCCGTTTTTCAAGATTTTGAAAAAGGCAGGTCCGATGAAATGGACTCCGGAAGCGGAGGCCGCGCTGCAGGACTTGAAAAGATACCTCTCCTCCGCGCCAACGCTAGTTGCGCCTAAACCACAAGAGCCGTTGCTGCTATACGTAGTGGCAACGAACCAAGTGGCTAGTGCTGCACTGGTGGCGCAGAGGGAAATTGATGACGAGGAAGTTACCACGGCAAGCCCATCCAGCGACAAACCGGAATCTTCTCCGGCAAGGCCTGACACCAACAAGACGAATACAACGCAAGCAAATAAAGCCGATCGGCAAGTGGTGCCGAAGAAGAAGATGGTGCAGCGACCCGTGTATTTTGTTAGTTCCCTTCTACAGGGGGCTAGATCAAGATACTCTAGAGTGCAGAAACTGCTTTTCGGCCTTCTCATGGCCTCGAGAAAGCTGCGCCACTACTTCCAAGCACACGAAATCACCGTCGTCACTCGCTTCCCGTTGCAACGCAGCTTGAGGAATCCAGAGGCAACCGGGAGGATAGTGGAGTGGGCGTTGGAATTGTCAAGCTTTGCACTCAAGTTTGAAAGCACTTCAACCATCTAGAGCAGAGCCTTGGTGGAGTTCATCGCTGAATGGACGCCGACGCAAGACGAAGAGACTCAAGAAACGGCTCTCCCCGGCAAGAGACAACAAAAGAATGGATCATGTACTTTGATGGTGCCTTCTCGCTGCAAGGCGCCAGTGCTAGAGTGCTGCTTGTCGCACCCATCGGAGAGCACCTCAAGTATGTGGTTCAAATGCACTTTCCCAGGGAGCAAGCTACAAACAACACTACTGAGTACGAAGGACTCCTTGCCGGTCTTAGGATCGAAGTGGACCTTGGAATCAAAAAATTGATCATCCGTGGCGACTCGCAACTTGTTGTAAAGCAAGTGAACAAGGATTACCAGAGCCCGTTGATGGAAGCATATGTGCAAGAGGTGAGGAAATTGGAAGAACACTTTGACGGGTTGCAAACAGAGCAGATTCCTCGTGCGGAAAACAGCATTGCTGATAGCCTGTCAAAGTGTGCCGCGCAAAAGCTTCCCGTGGAACCAGGAACTTTCGTGCTCCATTTGAATCAACCCACAGTCACCCCATTGACGCAGGCCAGTAAAAGAAGAAAGTTGAACACCGGCAAGTACTTTCCGGCAGAGCTCCCGAAAGCCGCCAGCGAGGGTGTTGCCGGGGGCAACAACACGGTCGCCGGTGAGCAGCCGCTTAGCGCAGAACCACAGGTTCTTGCCACGGAAGCAAGCACTCCCGCGGCCGAAGAGATGCCTTTAGTTCTTGTCATCGAGCCGCAGGCTCCAGCATGGGCACAGCGGATAGTCCGTTTCCTTCAAACAGGAGAACTTCCCGATGAGCAAGAAGAAGTTGAGAAAGTAGCCCGACAGTCAAGTATTTATCAGTTTGTGGATAACACTCTATACAGAAAACGGCCAAACGGTGTGAAATTGAAGTGCATCTGCCGGGAAGACGGACTAAAGCTGTTGGCGGAGATACATGGAGGCATATGTGGCTCTCACATAGGATCAAGAGCACTTGCCAGCAAAGCATTCCGGCAAGGTTTCTATTGGCCCACTGCACTCCAGGATGCGACTGAGTTAGTAACCAAGTGTGAAGCATGCCAGTTCCATTCGAAGAACATACATCAGCCAGCTCAAGCTCTCCAAACAATCCCTCTCTCCTGGCCCTTTTCGGTCTGGGGGCTCAATATTTTGGGCCCCTTCCCCTGTGCTGTCGAGGGCTTTGAGTTATTGTACGTCACCATCAACAAGTTCACAAAGTGGCCTGAAGTGGAGCCAGTGAGAAAGGTGACAGCGCAATCAGCCATCAAGATTCTTCAAAGGATTAGTTTGCCATTTCGGGGTTCCTAACCGAATCATCACCAACAATGGCACGCAATTCATGAGCCGCACCTTCATGCAGTACATCCGAGACCTTGGCAGCAAAATCTGTTTTGCATCTGTCGCTCACCCAAGAAGCAACGGTCAAGCGGAAAGGATGAATGCTGAAGTGCTGCGTGGTCTCAAGACAAGAACTTTCGACAAGCTGCGCAAGTGTGGAAAGCACTGGATTGATGAGTTGCCGGCAGTTCTTTGGTCACTCAGGACGACAACAAATCGAGCTACCGGCCAGACACCCTTCTCCCTAATCTATGGCGCAGAAGCGGTGCTCCCCACGGAATTCATATACGGGTCACCTCGAGTGCTCGCTTATGATGAAGCTGAGCAAGAGCAGCTGCGGCAAGTCGACGCGTTGCTCCTTGAGGAAGATCGTCTTCGGGCGGCTGTGCAAGCTGCACGCTACCAGCAAGCCTTGCTTCGCTACCATAGCCGCAAAGTGCATGCCCGAAGCCTTGAGGAAGGCGACCTTGTTCTTCGGCGCGTTCAGTCCGCCAAAGGATCAAACAAGTTGACGCCGAAGTGGGAAGGCCCTTATCGGGTAGTATGAGTCACCAGACCTGGCGCAGTCCATCTGGAGACTGAAGATGGCACCCCAGTGCAGAACTCATGGAATATTGAGCATCTTGGCAAGTTCTACCCATAAGGCGTAGTTGCCGGGCCTCCCGGCAACCCCTTTTGTACAAGCTTGGTTCACCAGACATGTAAACCTTTGTACAAAGCCAGGCGCAGATCCCGTGCACAATAAAGCTAAGTGTTTCGCGACTCCTCATACATATTCATTTATATGAACGCATATGGTGTTGTGTTTACACTTTAGTTTGTATCAAATGTCTAATGAACCGTCAAGGTCCCCAAACCGCTCTTTTCTCTTCTTTCTTTTTCTTAAAAGAACAAGGGAACCCCTCGCGTGCAAGTTTCCCGGGGGGAGCGGAGATGGGGTACCATTTCAATGACATTCAAGTGATTATTTTGTGCAACAAGAGAAACAACACAAGGAAAAGATAAGTTGCAAAACTTTGAATTTTTTTCCTTATGACATTTGCGATTTCCCTTGAACGACTCGATGCTTTGTATGAGAAACCTGCACCCGAGAGGAACCTTGTCGCGATTAGTCTGCGCTCTAGCTTGCCTCGAGTCCGCTCGGCAAGCCTAGCAGCTGCGTTCTGACCCGACAAGTCACCTTGCCGGCAGCGGCACTCCCAGTAAGCTGCTAAGAATCCGTTCCTCAAAAGCGCTCGCGGCAAGTGTGCGCATCGGCAAGCTTCCAACAAGCGTAGGGACACAATCATACAAAGACAAATAAAACAAGGGAAACAGCATGCATTTGCCTAAACCCGACAACGATCGATATTCATTGAAAAAGCACTTGATTACATTTTCATTTGCCCCTTGCCAGGGTTTATCTCGAGTGCAAAAAGGGCAAAAGGGGCGCCTAGGCGGAGTCTGGCTTGTTCCCGGAAGGCCAGATGATGGTGCTGCCGGCGATCAGCCAGACTCTTCGCCGTCGTCTTCAATCTTCACGCCCGGAGAGCCATCGTCATCGCCGTCATCATCGTCATCCTCAGCATCGCTGGAGGAAGCGGTGTAGCTGTCGCTCGAGCTCTCCGCGCAGCACTCCAGACGAGCGCCTGAAGCCCCGAAGAACTTCACGACAAGCACGTCTGGTCCATCCAGCCGGAAGTGAAGGAGGTGCCCCTGCCCTAAGCAGCAGGCATGGGCGAAGGATTTCCACCTGCGCGTGAGGTACATGATACCATTGTTGGAGGTTTCAACGGTTACCCACACCGGGCCGTTGCAGCAGCCATCCACGCGCAGCCATAAGTCGTGTAAGTGTCGGCCTTCCATCTCCCTAGCAAAGGGGCGAGGAAGCCACAGCCAGCTCCGCGGCTGGTCACACAACTCCAAGACGAATTCTTCCGCCGTGTCCACCGTGTGGCCTTCTACCGGCGGAAGAGGGGCTGAAGACGGAGCAGCGAGCGCCCCGCCACGGCCGCCCCAGCCACGAGCACCACGCCGCCCACGGCCACGGGCTGCGGCCCTCCCTTGGGCGCTCGAGCCAGCTTCCACAGCCGCGGCCGAAGCTTGGGCGTGGAGCCGGGAAGAAGCTCACGCCGCGGCGGCGGGGGCACGACTGCGACCTCCCCCTCTCGCCATGGCGTCGTTGAAGGCGGGAGAAGAAGAAGATATGGAAAGGAGGCAGCAGTTGCTGAAGGTTGAGACGGGAGGAGATGGGCGAGCATCGCATCCCGTGAGCCCCCTCTTTATAGGGGGAGCGCAGGGAGCTGGCTCTTCACCGTCTTCGGATGACCGCCCATGATCTCCAATCCCACGTCCAGCGCTTCTGACGGGCGCATTACTCCAGCAACCGCCCACGATCGCCAATTCCGCGCCCTGCGCCCCCTGGCCCGGCGCGTCACTCCAACGACCGCCCTTCTCCACCAATCTACTGCCCTGCATGCATGCAGGCACACGTGATGGAGGCGCAGAAAAAGGAGAAGTAAAGACAGACATGGCAGTTATCCTTTGCCACGCATGGCTATACGCCCGTTCGATTTGAACCAATGGCACCATGCATGTGAGCGTGCCCCTGGTCTGAGCGCGCCAACGAGCCATCCCCCTGACAACAAGGGTTGTCGGGGAGTTGCCAAAAGCACACTCAAGACCAGATTAATGAAAAAGCAAAGAAGATCTCAAAGGATGATTACCATCATGGCAAAAAATTACAACGGCAGTTTCCCGCCGCGTGTCTGTGCATCGTTTGGGCCTAGCACAACGAAGCTTCGGACGCGCGTATGGCCCAGGCCCGGGGGCTCCTGTCGGTGTATAAAACATGGGTATTTTATACCCTGACTTATGCACAGACAGTAGCAGCCTCCTTACCGGCCAAGCCTTGCCGGGGACTACCGAACTGCGAGATCCAAGATCCAAGACCTAGTTGCGTGAGCCACTGGGGAGAAGCTCAAGACGCAGCACCAACAAACACTCAGCTACTACCGAGGAGCAGAGGCTTTCCTTACCAGCAAGACTAAACCGGCAAGGAGAAGACCCGGCAAGCTCCGTGCCGGCAAGCCTATGCTAGCCCTCCAGCGCTCCACCTCACCGCACAGGTGTTCGCCAATGGGTGAGGTGTCGACCGTGCAGGCTGGTTGGCGAAGCTTGTCGGGCACGTGTCAGCACGCTGGGACAAGATTTGCCCCTAAAGACACCCGTCCAGGAGGCGTGTCAAGATAATACGAGGTAGCTGGGCAAGCGGTGCAGGAACCTTGCCGGGACTACCTCTCCACACGACACATAAATGGTGCATTTAATGCCTTTGCCCTAAACTGGCAGAGTTAGGTATGATAGCACTGTTTGCTATCTAGTCACTATGTAATTACTATTTTGCCACTGTGGTAACCCCTTGAACTATAAAAGGAGGGCCAAGGCAACAGTTAGGGAGGATTCAGACCCCCTTTTCAAACACAAGCACCTCTCGTGTAGCTGCTGCTCTCCGCACCTTGCCGGGAAAAGCGCTCCTTGTACTGTGCTTCCACACCACTAATACACCAAAAGTAGGAGTAGGGTTTTACGCTTCTCAGCAGCCCGAACCTGGGTAAATCCCTTGCACCTTCCATTGTTCATGCTCTTTGTGCACGTCGATCTCCCCCGCCGAACCACAAGGGGCTGCATGGCCCCATAGATGGTCGTACCACCACGACACAACTCATCACCGTCCAGCAAGCCTACGAAGTAATTACTCACTCACGGCGGTGAGCATCATGAAATTGGTGATGAAGGATGGTTGATGATGACGATGCCGGAAGAACCCCCTCTCCGGAGCCCCAAACGGACTCCAGATCTGGCCTCCCGAAGAACAGGAGGTGGCAGCGGCTCCATATCGTGAAACACAATAAAACTCCCTCCCCTATTTTTTTTCTCTGGAATTGTGAATTTATAGCGTTGGAATTAGGTTAGACGGAGCCATGTGGGCCCCACGAGGTACCAGGGCGCACCTGGGGGGGTGGCGCGCCCTGGTGACTCGTGGGCACTGGGTGGCCCCCCTCCAGTGGGTCTTGGTTCCAGTATTTTTTATTTATTCCATAAAAAATCTCCAAAAGTTTCGTCCAATTCCAAGAACTTTTATTTCTGCACAAAAAACAACACCACGGTAGTTCTACTGAAAACAGCGTCAGTCCGTGTTAGTTTCATTCAAATCATGCAAATTAGTGTCCAAAACAAGAGCAAAAGTGTTTGGAAAAGTAGATACGACGGAGACGTATCAACTCCCCCAAGCTTAACTCATTGCTTGTCCTCAAGCAATTCAGTTGACAAACTGAAAGTGATAAAGAAAAACTTTTACGAACTCTTTTGTTCTTGTATCTATATATATGCTTAAATAATACCCAGGTTCGCAGCAAAGATTATGACTAACCATGCAAATGATAACTCTTAGAAATTATATTCACTCATATCAATGGCATAATCAACTAGCGAGCAATAATAAGATATCTCAAATGCCAACACTTTGTCAAAACAATCATGATATAATATGACAACATGGTATCTCGCTAGCCCTTCCTGAGACCGCAATACATAAATGCAGAGCACCTCCAAAGTTCAAGCAGTGACTAAACATTGTAATTCATGGTAGAAGAGATCCAGTCATGATGCACACAACATTAACTATACACAGTGCATGAGAATGACAATTGTGCTCTCAGGACTGGTGCATATTTGAGAAGGTGATGACTCAACAATAAAAGTAAAATAACATAAAAGTAAATAGATAGGCCCTTCACAGAGGGAAGCATGGATTTGCAGAGGTACCAGAGCTCGAAGCTTAAATCAGAGATAAATGTAATTTTGGGAGGTATGCCTTTCCTGTCAACATCACGACCGAGAGTTTTCAATATCTTCCATGCTAAACACATTAGCGGCGGTTCCCAAGCAGTAAAGTAAAGTTTACTCCCCCTCCACCAACAATAACAAGCCATAGCTAGCCGAATCCTCGGGTGCCCTCCATACCAACAACTTTCCGGGGGAGTTTGTTTCATTATTTTGCAATTTTAATAATGGGACTGGGCATCCCGATTACCAGCCCCTCTCGTGCAAGGACAAGTGAATACACACTCATCATGAGAATAACCCGCTTAGCATGGAAGATACTGACTGCCCCCTATCGCTCCATGAGCGGTACGGGCACACAAAACAGATGTTCATTTGAATATTTAGAGGTGGCACATGCAAATTTACTTAGAACGGCAGAGTAATACCGCATATAGGTAGATATAGTGGACTCATCTGGAATAACTTTGGTTAAAGGGTTTTGATGCACAAGCAGTATTCCCGCTTAGTACAGGCGAAGGCTAGCAAATAGGTTGAGAAGCGACCAGCTAGAGAGCGAAAACGGTCATAATCATGCATTATGAATAATAAACATTGAATACTAGCATGAGTAGGATATAAGCACCATGAACATAAATATCGTGGAGGCTATGTTGGTTTTGAATCAACTACATGCGTGAACATGTGCCAAGTCAAGCCACTCGAAACATTCACAGGAGGATACAATATCATCATACTACATCATGAACATTTTAATGCATGTTGACACCCAAGATAAATCATTATCAACTCCTAGCTACTTAAGCATGGCATGAGCAACTATAATCTCTAATTGTCATCATAAACATGTTTAATCATAATATGCTGAATCATGGATACTGAGTTAAACATATTTACAAAAACAAAGAACAAGTTGAGTTCATACCCGCTTTTCCTTGCCACAGCCACTTCATCAAATCATCGTCATTATTGCCTTTCACTTGCACGACCGAATGATATGAAAATGATAATAGTGCAAGTGTGCCATGGGCTAAGCTGGAATCTGCAAGAATTTTATTCAAAGGAGAAGACCAGGTAATATGGGCTCTTTGTTAGATCAACAATAATGCATATGAGAGCCACTCAACATTTTCATCATGGTCTTCTCCTTACAATTGCTCAACAAAAGAAAAGAATTTCAAAGAAACACACTGAAATATTTTTGGAGTTTTTAGTTTTTCTGAAGAAAACAAAATAAAGAAGAAAAGCAAAAACGAGAAAAAACTATTTACACGGGAAAGTTCCCAAAAAGCAAAAGAAGAAACGGGAAATCTTTTTGGGTTTTCTTTTACTACTACAAAACTACAACTAATTAAACTAGAAAGAAAAACCGAAAAGAAGCGAGAAATGTTTTTGGATTTTCTCATGTTTTTCAAACACACAAGAAGAAAGCGAGGAATAAAACTAGCATGGATTATACAATGAAAAAGTATGAACACCGACAACTGGAATTAAATGTGTGGGCATGAATGTAATGTCGGTGAGAAATACGTACTCCCCAAGCTTAGGCTTTTACCTAGCTTGGTCATCGCCACCCCTGGTCCGGGTAATAATCAAAGTGGTAGCTCGTAGAGGCGTTCTGAGCCGCCTCCTCAGCCAGACGGGCAGCCTCGACCGCCGCCTTGTACTCGTGCACCTCGTTCTCCAATAGATAATATCTCTATTTGTTCTGAAAATCAAAGTGGGCAGGAGCAGGCAAAACAACATACACAGATCGATTTTTATTAAAAACTAAGTTATATTCATATCCCTGTGCATTGCGCTTTAAAAACTTATGTTCTCGCATTGTTTCAAAATTTAAATATTTATAAGGCAAGAGGGGATCATTGAATTTGGGCGACACCCCTAGCCTCGCAGCTTTGCGGGAGGCATAAACTCCTCCATACAAATCACCATTACCCGCGTTACGCTGCAGCCTACGTGCGACAATAGCCCCAAGATTATAATACTTGCTGCCTGTCGGTGTACTAAAGATCGGGTCCTTTCGTACCCCGTACTTGTGCACGGACAGTTGTAGCCATACCTGCGGCAAGGCCTGCCGGAGGATGGCTGGAGACAGATGCAAGATATCAAGAAGGCGTTTAAGCTGAAGATCAGAAGACCGAAGGCTGGGCGTCCGGCAAGATCTTGCCGGGCTGGCCCGTCGAGCCCCGGCAAGATCAGCACCCGGCAAGATCCCACCGCTTCAGCACAGTGCCGCCGCTCCAGCGCAGCGACCAGCCTGTCGTTTAGGGCTTGTCCTCCTGGTTGCGTGTCACGGCGCTGGCCGCAGAAGGGGTTAAGCGGTGCTGATGGGACGAGTCCTTTTTCCATCCCCAAGAAAGGCAGGGACACCTGTTCAGAGCATTGAACGCGTCTTGTCCTAAGACGTTTGTCCTAAGGCGTCAGTAGTAATCATGAGATACTGATAATCATGGGATACTGGTAATCATGAGATACTATAGATACTTTACACCTCTTGTACTTCGCCACTGTAGGAGACCCCTTGGACATATAAAAGGAGGCCCAAGGCGTAGCTACAGGGGGGATCCAGACATTCGACCCATTCTGCATGCGTAGCTGCTACTGTAGCTCCCAGAACTTGGCCAAGAACATCCACAGTAATACAACCAAGTAGGAGTAGGGTTTTACGCTTCCGAGCGGCCCGAACCTGGGTAAATCCCCTCGCGTTGATCGTTAGTTCCGCTCTTTGTGCCGTCCTTTCTCCCTTGCCGAACCGTAAAGGGATCCTTCGATCCCATAGGTGTCGTTTCCCCGACATCTTTGGCGCGCCAGGTAGGGGAGAAAAGGTTGCGCGAACCCGATTTAGCGGTCGGCGCACCAGTTCTTGATCATCTTTCATCGCCATGGCCCCCAAGAAGAAGGGTTTCACGGCGGTTGGTCCATCTGCGTCCAGCCCCCCCATACCCACACAGACGGGTGATGGCGCGGACGCTGGTGGAGGAGGTGGAGGTCTTGAGCCTCCGCGACGTTCTGGCGATCCAAGCCAGGCGAGCGCCAGGTCCAAGGACAAGGCCGCGCTACCTATGGGTGGTGCAGCGATCTCCAAGGACAGGACGGCGCCTTCCAAGACACCCACGCCGGCGCATGCACCACGGCCTTCACAAGACGCGCGCGACGTGCAGCACCGTGACGTCAGTGGTTCCAAGCATCCCCATGGGAAAACCCCTGCGCATCACTCTCAAGATGCGCGGGGCCAAGATCCACGTCAACACGCCGGTGGAAGCCGCGCGCGGTTGCAGGACCGTGACGGTGCTCCTTCTAACCCAGTTAGGAGTTTGAGCACCTCACATTCTTCGCATCTTTCGCCGCTGCCTACACCAGCAGAAGCGTTGGCGCGAGCTCAGCTGCTCCTAGAGTTCCCTCCCGCTGCGGAGAAGCTAGATGAGTGGAGAGCTGCCATTCAGAGCCTCATCGGTCTAGCCAACAACGACAGGCTGCAGCAAGCAGAGCCTTCGCGGCGGCAGTCTACTGGACCGGTGCGGGCCGATGGCGAGAAGACCGGAGGCGGTGCATCTACGATACGCTCCCCTCCACCACGTCAAGGGCGGTCGCTAACTCGGCGGGTCGACGCCCGTGATGACGATTCCACGGCGTCGTCCGATCCGCGGGTTCGCCGCGATCAACGTCTGATTCTTCGGGAGCGGCAGAAGGAGGACGCTCGAACCACCATCGAGCGGCGATGGGAAGCGCGCCATCAGTCCGACAAGCGCGCGGGACCCACTGTCGACGAGCCTGCGCCAGGGTATCCTGGTAGCCTGCCTTACGAGGTGGGCTGTCCAGCGTTTACTCATGAGCTGCGGCGAGTCCAGTGGCCCAACTCCCGCTCTTTCAAGCCGGAGGTGCCGGAGAAGTACGACGGCAAGACTCACCCGTCAGAGTTCCTGAGCATCTACACCATTGCGGTGCAGGCTGCCGGGGCTCGAGACGACAAGATCCTCGCCAACTACTTCCCGTTGGTGCTGAAGCCCAACGTCAGGTCGTGGTTGATGCATCTGTCGGAGAATTCAATTTCCTCCTGGGCAGATCTGTGTCATGAGTTTGTTGGCGCCTTTACTGGTGGCCACCAAGCTCCTGGCCAGGAAAGCGACTTGCATATCATTCCCCAGAAGGATGGCGAAACCTTGCGCAGGTACATCCAGAGGTTCAGCCGTATCCAGCACAACATTCCAGACGTTCATCCTGCCGCTGTCATCAGCGCCTTCCATCAGAATGTGCGCAACCGCAAGATGCGGGAAGAGCTTGCGATGAACAAGGTCAGGGATGTCGCCGAGCTTTACCCTCTGGCTGACAAATGCGCTCGGGCAGAAGAAGGAAGGAGACTCCCCGGCGAGAACGCTGGCGCAGGAGTCGACTCCGAAAGCGAAGACGCTGCTGCCCCGGCAAAGAAGGGCCGACGGAAGGCCAGGAAGCGCAAGGGCAAGGCCGTGCTTGCCGTCGAGGGATCCGGCAACCCCGGCACCGCCAAGAAGGCCAAGACTGATGACCCCAGCAAGGAGGTTGCCAGGTGTGCCGCAAGTTAGGCCTTGGCAGCTGCCGACAAGCCGGAAGGCTCCGCCAAGCAGTATTGCAAGATCCACCGCACCAAGGGCCACGATCTCCAAAACTGCCGGCAAGTTGAGGAGCTTGTCGAGAAGCAGAGAGCCGAGTACGAAAGGCGAGACAAGGAGAAGGCCCAGGATGGCGCTGGAGGGTCCGGCAAGAAGCGCGGTCGAGGAGGTCGCCGCGGCAAGGCCAAGCAACAGAAGGAGCGGCCCGCCCGAGGCCGTAACAAGGAGCAGGGGGATGATGATGATGATGCAGAGGGCGACGAGTCCAGCGAGCACGAGTTCCAGAAGGCGACAGGGGCCATGTGCGTTGACGGAGGCGCCTCGTTGCATTCCTCTCACCGCCAGCTCAAGCAGTGGGCGCGCGAGATTAATGCAGCTGAGCCCTCGCTCGATGCCCGGAAGCCACTGAAGTGGTCCCACATGCCTATCGTTTTTGACGCCGAGGACCACCCTGATCGCACAACTGCGGTCGGGTGCTTGCCGTTGTTGGTTTCACCAACGATCCGCTACCTCAAGGTGACAAAGATGTTAGTTGATGGTGGGGCCGGCCTAAACCTGATCTCGCCCGATGTGATCAAGAGATTGCAAATTCCCGACGAAGATCTCGAGGAAACATGCTCATTCCAAGGGGTCAATCCGGGAAGGAACCACCCAAAGGGCAAGATCACCCTGCCAGTGACGTTTGGCAGCGAGTTGAACTTCAGGACGGAGAAGATCGTCTTCGACGTCGCCAAGATTCCATTACCCTATAATGGGATTCTTGGTCGCCCGGCGCTGGCCAAGTTCATGGCGGCATCGCACTACGCCTATAACGTGCTGAAGATGCCCGGGCCGATGAGCGTCATCACCATCCACTCCGACAAGAAGGATGCGCTTATCTGCACCGACAAACTCTACCGGGAGGCAGTTGCAGCATCTGCCGCCAAGGCACCTGCTCCTGTCGCTGAAGCTCCCGGGAAGAAGAAGAAGCCCGGCAAGACCTCTAGCACCCACTCCGGCAAGCGCACCTCCTCGGAGTGCTGCGCTCCCATTGAGGACGTGCCGGAGAGCTCTGCCGGCAAGAGCAAGAAATCCAAGGCTGCTCCACCAGAGACCAAGAAGGTGCCCGCCAAGGAGGATGGTACGGGAGGAACTTTCACCATAAGTTCCACCCTTGATGACAAATAGGAAAGCGCGCTCGTTGCCTTCCTACGGGCGAATATCGATGTGTTTGCATGGCAACCATCTGATATCCCCGGTGTTCCCAGGGAGGTAATTGAGCACCACCTTGCTGTCTGCCCTCATGCGCGGCCCGTCAAGCAGAAGATCAGGAAGCAAGCCTTGGAGCGGCAAGAGTTTATCACCGAAGAAATCAGAAAGCTTGAAGCAGCAGGTCTGGTTAGAGGAGTCCTCCATCCGACATGGTTGGCCAATCCAGTTGTAGTGCGCAAGGCGAATGGAAAATGGAGGCTATGTATCGACTATACTGATATCAATAGAGCCTGTCCAAAAGATCATTTTACCTTGCCGCGCATCGACCAGATTGTAGACTCCACTGCTGGCTGCGATTTGCTGTCATTCCTTGACGCATATTCAGGCTACCATCAGATTTTCATGACCAAAGAAGACGAAGAGAAAACCGCATTTATCACCCCATGTGGCACGTATTGCTTCATACGTATGCCTTTCGGGTTGAAAAGTGCTGGTTCGACCTTCACAAGAGCTGTCCAGATTGGTTTCGAGACCCAGCTGCATAGAAATATGGAAGCCTATATGGATGACATAGTGGTCAAGACCAAGGACAAGGCAACTCTTATACAAGATCTGGAAGAGACGTTTGCAAATCTGCGCAGGATCAATCTGAAGCTCAATCCCGAGAAGTGCGCGTTTGGCGTTCCATCCGGCAAGCTTCTCGGGTTCTTTGTGTCTCAACGTGGAATTGAAGCCAATCCCGACAAGATCAAGGCAATTGAGCAGATTGAAGCACCAAGACGTGTCAAAGATGTGCGCCGGCATGCCGGCTGCGTTGCTGCTCTGAGCAGGTTCATCTCCAAGTCCGCTGAGCGCGCCCTGCCCTTTTTCAAAATCTTGAAGAAGGCAGGACCAATGAAATGGACTCCAGAAGCGGAGGCAGCGCTGCAGGACTTGAAGAGGTACCTCTCCTCTCCGCCGACACTGGTCGCACCTAGGCCACAAGAGCCATTGTTGCTGTATCTAGCGGCAACGAATCAAGTGGTTAGTGCTGCGCTAGTGGCGCAGAGAGAAGCAGACGAAGAGGCAGCGGCAGCGGCAAGCCCGTCAAGCGACAAGCCAGGACCATCCCCGGCAGAGTCTGGTGCCGACAAGACAGAGCCCGCGCAGTCAAGTGAAGCAGTGCAGAAGAAGAAGATGGTGTAGCGCCCAGTCTATTTTGTCAGCTCCCTTTTGCAGGGGGCTAGGTCAAGATATTCTGGTGTGCAAAAGCTGCTCTTCGCCCTCCTTATGGCCTCGAGGAAGCTGCGCCATTACTTCCAAGCACATGAGATTACCGTCGTCACTCGCTTTCCGCTGCAACGGATCTTGCGGAATCCAGAAGCAACCGGCAGGATTGTGGAGTGGGCGTTGGAGCTGTCATGCTTTGGCCTCAAGTTTGAAAGCACTTCAACTATTCAGAGCAGAGCCTTGGCAGAGTTCATTGCAGAGTGGACACCAACGCCAGACGAAGAAGTTCAAGAGTCGGTTGTCCCCGGCAAGGAAACAGATCGCGAATGGATTATGTACTTTGATGGGGCTTTTTCTCTGCAAGGCGCCGGTGCTGGCGTGCTGCTTGTCGCACCCACCAGAGAGCACCTCAAGTATGTGATTCAGATGCACTTTCCCCGGGAGAGATCAACGAACAACACTGCAGAGTATGAAGGGCTGCTTGCCGGTCTCAGGATCGCGGCAGACCTTGGGATCAAGAAGCTCATCGTCAGAGGTGACTCCCAGCTTGTCGTCAGGCAAGTCAACAAGGATTACCAGAGCCCGTTGATGGAAGCTTATGTCGATGAAGTGAGAAGGCTGGAGGAGCGTTTTGACGGTTTGCAAACAGAGCATGTTCCTTGAGCAGAGAACTGCATTGCTGATGACCTGTCGAAGCGTGCTGCCCTTAAGTTACCTGTGGAACCAGGAACTTTTGTGCTCCGCCTGACTCAGCCATCCATAACACCACCGACGTGGCCGGACAAGAGAAGGAAGTTAAGTACTGGCAAGTACTTCCCGGCAGAGCTTCCAGAAGCCGCCGGCAAGGAAGTTGCCGGGAACGACACGGTTGCCGATGAGCAGTGACTTCGTGCAGAGCCTCAGGTTCTTGCCGCGGAAGTACGCGCCCCCGCAGCTGAGGATATGCCGGTTGCCGGTGAGCAGCAGCTTTGCGCAGAACCTCAGGTTCTTGCCGCTGAAGCAAGCGCTCCCACGGCCGAAGAGATGCCTTTAGTCCTTGTCGTCGAGCCATAGGCTCCGGCATGGGCACATCACATAGTTCATTTCCTTCAGACAGGAGAACTCCCTGAGGAACAGGAAGAAGCGGAGAAAGTAGCCCGTCAGTCTAGTATGTACCAGTTCGTTGACGACGTCCTATACAGAAAGAGACCCAACGGTGTGAAATTGAAGTGCATTCCTTGGGAGGATGAACTAGAGCTGTTGGCAGAGATTCATGGAGGCATATGTGGCTCCCACATAGGCTCGAGAGCTCTTGTCGGCAAGGCATTCCGGCAAGGTTTCTTCTGGCCCACTGCTCTCCAGGATGCAACTGCACTAGTAACCAAGTGTGAAGCGTTTCAGTTCCATTCAAAGCAACTTCATCAGCCAGCTCAAGCTCTTCAGACAATCCCTCTTTCCTGGCCCTTCTCGGTCTGGGGACTCGACATACTGGGTCCTTTCCCCCGCGCTGTCGGGGGCTTCGAGTACTTGTACATTGCTATCGACAAGTTCACGAAGTGGCCGGAAGTGGAAGCAGTGAGAAAGGTGACAGCACAGTCAGCGGTCAAGTTCTTCAAGGGAATAGTGTGCCGGTTTGGTGTGCCGAACAGGATCATCACCGATAATGGCACGCAGTTCACAAGCCGCACCTTTATGCAGTACGTCCAAGACCTTGGCGGCAAGATCTGTTTTGCCTCCGTTGCTCACCTGAGAAGCAACGGCCAAGCAGAGAGGGCAAATGCTGAAGTGCTGCACGGTCTCAGGACCAGAACTTTCGACAAGCTGCACAAGTGCGGAAGACGCTGGATTGATGAGCTGCCGGCGGTTCTTTGGTCAATCAGAACGACACCAAATCGAGCTACCGGCCAGACTCCCTTCGCCCTGGTCTACGGGGCTGAAGCAGTTCTCCCCACGAAACTCATATATGGGTCACCTCGAGTGCTCGCTTATGATGAGCTCGAGCAAGAGCAGCTGCGGCAAGATGACGCTGTGCTCCTTGAGGAGGATCGTCTTCGGGCTGCTGTGCGTGCTGCACGCTACCAGCAAGCTTTGCGCCGCTATCATAGCCGCAAGGTTTATGCCCGGAGTCTTGACGAAGGCGACCTTGTTCTTCGGCGCGTTCAGTCGGCCAAGAATTCCAACAAGTTGACGCCGAAGTGGGAAGGCCCTTATCGGGTAGTACGTGTCACCAGGCCTGGTGCTGTCCGCCTGGAGACCGAAGATGGCGTGCCAGTGAGCAACTCCTGGAATATCGAACATCTTTGTAAGTTCTACCCGTAAGGCGCGGTTGCCGGTTAGCAGCAGTTTCGCGCAGAACCTTAGGTTCTTGCCGCAGAAACGCTCCCGGCAACCACCTTTTGTACAAGTCTTGCCGATGCAGCATGTAATCCTTTGTACAAAGCCAGGAGAAGACCCTGTGCATAGTTTAATTAAGCTAAGTGTTTTACAATTCTTGTCGATTTCATGTCATTTTATATGCATGCTTATCTGAGATGTTGTATTGCGCTTGCTTCCGGTAAGAGCTAATGAACCGCGAAGGTTCCATATTTTCTCTTCTTTCTTTTTCTCAAAAGGATAGAAGGTTCCCTCGCATGCAAGTTTGCCGGGGGGGGGGGGAGAATGGTATGGATACCGACAGGCGACGTTCAAGGTTGACATCTTGCCGGAAGAAGAACAGCAACGAAAAGCTAAGTTGCAGAAACCCTTTAAAACAGATTTTTGTTGTAAGGCTATCCTCCTTGAACGATTTCGACTTTTGTATGGAAAACCTGGACGCGATGGAACCTTGTCATGATCGGTCGCGCCCTTACTCTGTTTCGAGTCCGCTCAACAGTTTAGGTGGCTGCACTGAAAACGTCAAGGTTTCTTGCCGGTAGCTGCGCCTCCAGCAGGCTGCTGAAGTCCCGAACCCAGCGCTCGCGGGGGTGCGCACCGGCAAGTTCCCAGCATAAGAGTAGGGCATACACCATATAGAAAGAAATCAAACGAGGGGAATAGCATACATTAATCCAGAGACAGCAAGTTATATTACATGATAGTTGCCGCGTTTCTAACTAAAGATAAATTGTCTTTGGCATGGAGCGATGGCGACAAGATAAAGAGAAACAGCTAATCCCGGCGATCGCCTTCAACCCTCTTGACTTGGCTCACCCTGTCAACGATGGGCGCGACAAGCTCTTCGAGTACCTTGACGTCCACATCCTTCGGCAAGCGTTTGAAGACGTTGGAGAGGTTGATGCCGGGGTTCTTGTGCACAACTTTGACTAGCACCTCGCGGAGGACGGCCTGGCAGAGCTTGCGGGATTCGTTCGCCAGCTGGGATGTTCGGTCAGAGTGAAGCTGCTCCAAGGCTGCGAGCATGCGGTCAAAGAACATGGTCAGCCTGGCGCTTGTGGACACCCTGTCGTCAGAAGAATAGCTGAAGCCTTGCAGACCCATGATGGATAGTTGTGCGGCAAGCTTCTTTGCAACGTCGATGAGCTTCTCAGTCCAGATCTGCACGCCTGCCACATAGTCGTTGTGTGTGGCGGCAGCACTCTTGAGCAGCTCCTGTTCATTGTGGAGGTCTCTGATCAAGGTGTTCTCCCAACCCCTGGCAGTCTCAAGGGTCTCCTTCAGCGTGGTCAGCTTCTGCTCCAGATCAACAATGGATTCCTTGGCGGAGGTGAGCTGCTGAGTCTTCTCGGATGCGGCAACCTAGGCCTCCATCAAGCTGTGAAGAGCTTTGTCTCTTTCGGCTTCGAGTGTTGAGACCTTCTTGCCGTGATCCTCGAGATCAGCCTCTAGCTTCTTCACCTTCCCCTCCAGCAAGCTCTTGACGGCCTCTGCAGCTCCGGCAGCATCGACGGCTTCCTTCAGTTTGCCGACGTGATCTTCAGTCAGAGCTCTGAGCATCTCCATGTGTTCCTGCTCTAGCTCCTGGGTCCGCTGCGCGACAAGTTTCTCGATCTCCTCGTCCTTGCTGCGGAGCTTGGCGGCAAGCGCCTCCTCGCGAGCAGTAAGGTCCTCTTCGTGAGCATCGAGCCCGATGCGGCGCTCCGTCAGGCGAGCTTCTGCTGCGGCGGCCTGCTGTGCAGCCTCCTCCTGTGCCTTCTCGACATCAGATTGCTTCATGAGGAGGTCGTTCCAGTTCTCGCTCAGCTGTTCCCGAGTAGTCTTCAGCTCTTGGAAGGCCTCAGCATACCAAGCCTGCATCTCCTCGATGCGCTTTTGGAAGTCCGCCTCTGCTGCATCAACAACCGCTGCCCTGGAATCCAGCTTATCCTTTCGGGCGCGGTAGAGTGCCTGGAGCTTCTGATAGTTGTCGTGCACGGCTTGGAGTAGCTGCTCATCCTTGGGTTCACTGCTGCTAGCGGCGGCGATGACGTCTCCATCCAGAGTTTCTCCTTCCACCGACGCCCCAGTGCTTGCCGTCCCTGGCATGCTGACGAACAGGTTGTCGCCGACCTTGAGGTAACTGCCTGATGGGGGCACGTCAGATGTTGACGGTTGATCTTCACCGGCAGCTGGGGGCTCCGCGACCGGTGTGGCGCTAGGCGCTCCTGCGGCAGGAATGTCGTCAGTGCGGTCGTCTCCTCAGCAGACTTCTTGCCAGTCCCCTCAGCAGACTTCTTGGCGGTCTCTTCCTGTGCGGCCTTGGCGGCCTCGTCCGCTGCGACCCTATCGGCCTCGGCGGCAGCGTCCCTGGCGGTCTCCTCGATGACGGTTTCGACATCCATGGGTTCCGCCAAGAGAAAATCTGGAAGCCCAGGAAGGGAAGCAAGATGAGACCAAGATTGAAGTTCAAGAAGACAAAAAAAAGAGAAAAACATGAATAGCAAGTACTCTGAGGCGAGCGGTTTACCTGCGTCGAGCTGCTGAGGAGGGTTGCCGGAGCCAGTGCTCACCGGCTCTTCTTCATCGCGGTAAAGCTCGCTTGCCGAAGACTCATCTCTGGGTGGTGTAGTCGATGGCGGCGGCACATCAGGGACGGTTCCCATTGGTACTCCTTGTTGCCGCTCCGCTCCTGCACGCCCGGAGATGTCAGCAGTGAAGATACGCGCCACGGCACTTGCCAGCAGAAAGTGCATGACGGACTCACGCTGGGGGCTGCGCCGGGGGCTGTGTTGAGGACTGCGTTGTGGGCTCGACTCCGAGCTAATGTTGATCGTTTCTGGTGCACCTGAGGTGCTTGCCGGCGGTTCGTCGCCCGTTGAGGTCTTCACCCTCTTCGCCATCCTTTGCGCCAAGGTTTCTGCATCTCTGTGGAGACAAGCCAAAGTGAATTAGTCAAGTGAAGCCAGAAATACAGGAATTATAATGTGTGGCAAGGCCCTTACTCTTCTTCTTCGGATTCCAAGGCAGAGAGGTCGAAGACGACTTCCGCTTCGACACCTGGGCGAGAAGGTGGAGAAGGAGACCTGGCGCGCTTGGCTGCAGTGGAAGCAGTAGGTTGCTGCGACCCTGCTGCTCCAGCCGCTGGTGCCGTCGTATGGGACGCTCCCGCCGCACCAGTTTGTGCCACGGTCGAGCGTGTCGTATGTCGCATGGGCGGTTGTTGGGCCTCTTGCCGCTGCGCGGCCTTGCCGGCCGCCTTCTTGCCGGGAACCTCATCCCTTGAGGGAGGCTGACTTGCTGGGGCGCCAGAGCTGGCTTTCCGAAGAATGCGCTTTTTCTTCCCTGGAGCTGGGGGCTCCTCGTGCGGCTGCTCCTCGGTTGCGCCCTCGACGGTAGAGCCCCCGGCAACCATGCCACTCTGCTCCCCGACAACTTCCTCTTGCTCAGAAGAGGTCTCCTCTGGCTCCGTCTCTTCTTCACTGGTGTCTCCTCCCGTGAAGCCAAAGTCGCCGGCCTCCGCAGCAAGGTTTGCCTCTTCCGCCCTGCTAGCAATGTAAGCTATTTCTTCATCAGTGGTGGGATGGATAAGTTTGGGATCTTCCCGGATGGCCCTCTCCGACAAGTTGTCGAAGAACTCCTGCACTTGCTCTGGAGGCGGCTCTACCCAAGTCCCGTCAAGGCCGTGGGAGTTGCACACTGGCATCATAGCAATGATGGAGCTCAAGGCAGAGTTGTTGCACAGAGGCACGACTCCAGGCGGCAACATGAACCTCCCGTCAGGCCTGAACAGCTTGTGGCAGAGATACATGTGCTGCAAGACCGTGAAGTTGTGATTCAAGCCAGGGCGCAGCCTCATAATATCTGCTGCATTCTTGAAGTCCCAGGCTGGCCTCCCCTTATTGTGCAGAGGGGTGATGCGCCGGCGAAGGAAATCTGCGCCAACCATTTCAATCGTGAGCCCGGCAGCCTTCAGGCAGTGGATCCTGGTGATTGCAATTGTGAGCTTCTTGTCTTCTGGGTCGAGGTCGCTCCAATTCTCACCACGGGCCACCTTCTTTTGCCGAGGCACGCAGAATGGCTGAGGGTCTTTCTCCTGGATCCAGCACCACTCGGATCGCCACTCATCCCACTTCTTGCGGTAGAGACCCCCTGGGTATATATCCTTGTTCCATGTCCTTGGAATCCAAGTTATAGATCCAGAGAGGGCGTCTCCTGTCTCGATGCGGGGGATGAAGTAGTGGCGGAAGAGGGCCGTGTTGGGGTCCACTCCGGCAAAGTTTTCGCAAAGATGCGCAAAGACAGACATGCACGTTACGGCGTTCGGCATGAAATCCAAAAGGCGGAACCCGTACGTGTACATGATGTCGACGAAGAAGACGGAGAAAGGAGGACAGAGCCCGCAGTAAAAATAAGCAACGAAGAAAGGGTATCTATTCGCGCCGCCCCCGGCAGAAACCGAAAGCGCGCGAGTTTTGGGATGGCCATTTGTCTTCTTCCCCCATACGCACCTGTACTGAGTAATCAAGGTGTGCCCGTCAAGCGTCGGGTCGAAGACGGCGCGCTCTCTCCGCATCCGCACCAGATCCCCTTCATCTGCTCCTGCGGCTGAGCCGGCGGCTTTCGCCGCTTTGCCCTTGCCTGCTTTGGGCAGCATGGCGGTAGTGGAAGCGGAGTCCGAAGGTGGCGAGGGCGTGCGGGTGGCGGAAGAATGGAGGAGGCGCGTTTCAGGCTCGAGGAGGAGGATGATGGCAGCGTCCAGATTGGAAAAGATGAGAGGTAAAGGAGCAGCACCCCTGCGGATTTCCTTTTTACGGGGAAGGAGCGGAGGTTGCGGTCATTCCGCGCACGTCCCCCACGTTCTGCATTCAACGCGCGTCGTGGGAGGGTGCAGTAAATGAGAAGATTATGACAGTAACTCCTGCCACGCGTGCCCGTGCACTGTTTTGGGCCTAGCCCAACAACGCCTCGCACCCGTGTATGGGCTAGGCCCGGGGGCTCCTATCGGTGTACTAAAGATTGGGTCCTTTAGTACCCCGTACTTGTGCATGGACAGTTGTAGCCATACCTGCGGCAAGGCTTGCCGGAGGACGGCTAGAGACAGATGCAAGATATCAAGAAGGCGTTTAAGCTGAAGATCAGAAGACCGAAGGCTGGGCGTCCGGCAAGATCTTGCCGGGCTGACCCGTCGAGCCTCGGCAAGATCAGCACCCGGCAAGATCCCACCGCTTCAGCACAGTGCCGCCGCTCCAGCGCAGCGACCAGCCTGTCGTTTAGGGTTTGTCCTCCTGGTTGTGTGTCACGGCGCTGGCCGCAGAAGGGGTTAAGCGGTGCTGATGGGACGAGTCCTTTTTCCATCCCCAAGAAAGGCAGGGACACCTGTTCAGAGCATTGAACGCGTCTTGTCCTAAGACGTTTGTCCTAAGACGTTTGTCCTAAGACGTTTGTCCTAAGGCGTCAGTAGTAATCATGAGATACTGATAATCATGGGATACTGGTAATCATGAGATACTGTAGATACTTTACACCTCTTGTACTTCGCCACTGTTGGAGACCCCTTGGGCATATAAAAGGAGGCCCAAGGCGTAGCTACAGGGGGGATCCAGACATTTGACCCATTCTGCATGCGTAGCTGCTACTGTAGCTCCCAGAACTTGGCCAAGAACATCCACAGTAATACAACCAAGCAGGAGTAGGGTTTTACGCTTCCGAGCGGTCCGAACCTGGGTAAATCCCCTCGTGTTGATCGTTAGTTCCGCTCTTTGTGATGTCCTTTCTCCCTTGCCGAACCATAAAGGGATCCTTCGATCCCATAGGTGTCGTTTCCCCGACACTACCAGTCAAGGCAGTATGAATAAGAATCAGATCAGGGGCGTAAAGCGTACTGCAGTCTTGCTTACCAACAATGCATTTACCATTAAAGAGTGCAAAATACCGGATAGCAGGAAAATGGATGCTAACTATTCTAGCCTGCGTGACTCCTCTATCCTCACCGTTGCAAAGGCTATTAAGAAATGACTCATAATCAGATTTTTGTGGTTCATCTAATGAATCCCAATATGGAATTTTGCATGCATCACAGAATTCTTCTAGAGACATACTATAGGATTTGTCATAGAGGTGAAATAAACTCTAGAAGTGTGCGGGTGATATTCAAAGTTTTGAGTGAATGAATGAGTGAGGTAGTAATGCTGTGGTGGCTTATCTGCAATGAAGGCAGAGAGCTCGGCATTGTGAATATATTGGTCAAATTCTTCCTTGATGCCTGCACCTAGCATGAACTCGTTGCACGGCTATCTACATGATTTTGCTTCGGCACCTCGCACCGAACTTGCCCTTGGTTCAACGTAAGATTGACGTGCGGGGTCTTCGCTAGATGATGCCTCGGTGGACCTCCTCCTCGAAGAACTCCTTTGGAAGATATTCATTTTCCTATGAACAATTTGCTGAAAATTTTTGGGCCACAAAATGATATCAATAGAACTTCACAAGATTGATAGCAACTACTCATATGGATGTCTAGAGGCTATAACAAGCATTCAAACTACTTAGAACTCAAAGAATTCAACATGCAAGCTCATTTTTAGTAGCACCAACAGTAGCTAATTATGCAAAATATAATCCACTAAAACAAAAACTAATTGGAGCAATGGAGGAGTCACATACCAAGTAACAATCTCCCAAAACAGTTTCGGAAACGGAGCTCCGAGCAAAGAGATCGAAAATTTCAGGTTTGGGAGCAAGAACACGAGAGAGAGAGAGCTACCAGGAATTTTTGCTAGAGGTAAGAGACGAAGTGAGGGGGTCCCTGTGGGGCCCACGAGCCACCTGGGCGTGCCAGGGGGTGGCGCGCCCTGGTGCCTCGTGGGCACCTGGGGCACCCCCTGGTATGATTTTAGTGCCAAAAATTCTTAAATATTACTTAAAAATTCATGTCAAAATTTTATTATATTCTGAGCACTTTCATTTCTGGACTTGTTTTTATTGCACGGATAATTCAGAAAACAGGCTAATCAGGGCATTTTATTGCATTTAACTAAAAATGATAGAAAACAAAAAGTGGGTACAGAAGGTTGTGCTTACTAAATTCATCGACCACATGCCTCTCAAAAAGAATTCATTAATAAGGTTGATCAAGTCTTATTAACAAACCATTTCCGACTGACATGAAACCGAAGAACTTTTGTATAACACTAAGTTACCTCAACGGGGATATGCATCTTCCCAACAATAAGAGTCTCATATTTCTTTTTAACAGTAGGAATAGGGATTTGAAAACTTCCAATAGTAATTGTCGGAGTCTTTTTAATAATATGAATACCATTCACTTGAAATTGTTTCTTCGAAAAGTGCACCGTATGTTCATTACCATTGATATGAAAAGTGACCTTGCTTTTGTTGCAATCAATAACAGCCCCTGTAGTATTCAAAAAGGTTCTACCAAGGATAATCGACATGTTGTCATCCTCGGGCATATCAAGTATAACAAAGTCTGTTAGAATAGTAACATTTGCAACTACAACGGGCACATCCTCACAAACACCGATAGGTATGGCAGTTGATTTGTCAGCCATTTGCAATGATATTTTAGTGGGAGTGAGTTTATCCAAATCAAGTCTTTTATATAAAGAGAAAGGCATAACACTAACACCAGCTCCTAAATCACACCAAGCAGTTTTGACATAATTTCGTTTAATGGAGCATGGTATAGTTGGTATTCCCGGATCTCCTAGTTTCTTAGGTACCCCATCCTTAAAAGAATAATTTGCAAGCATGGTGGAAATCTCAGCTTCAGGTATCTTTCTTTTATTAGTGACAATATCTTTCATATATTTAGCATAGGGAGGCATTTTCAATATATCAATCAAACGAGTACGCAAAAAGACTGGCCTAAGCATTTCAGCAAAGTGTTCAAATTCTTCCTCATCTTTTTTCTTAGATGGTTTAGGAGGAAAGGGCATGGGTTTTTGAACCCATGGTTCTCTTTCTTTACCATGTTTTCGAGCAACGAAGTCTCTTTTATCATAATGTTTGTTTTTAGTAGGTGGGTTATCAAGATCAACATCAGGTTCTATTTCAACATCATTATCAGGTTCCTTATCATTGTCTGGCTCTTTATCATTATCTGGTTGGGTATCCTCATGAGCATCATCATTATTATTATCATCAGGTGAATGTTCATTACCAGATTGTGTTTCAGCATCAGAAATAGAAACATCATTACTATCCTCCAAGGGTTTTTCTACCTCAGGTTCACTAGAAGTATGCAAAGTCCTATCATTTTTCTTTTTCTTTTTCTTTTTAGATGGACTAGGTGCATCAACATTAATTCTTTGAGAGTCTTGTTCAATTCTTTTAGGATGACCTTCAGTATAAAGTGGCTCATGAGTCATTCTACCTCCTCTAGTCATTACTCTAACAGCATGATCATTCATATTGTTATTCATTTCATTTAGCAATTCACTCTGAGATTTAGCAACTTGTTCTAATTGGGTTTGAACAATAGATGCATGTTTACTAACACCTTTAATATCATTAACAATTCTAAATAACAAGTCACTCAAGCGATCAATCATGTAGGCATTTCGTTTCAATTGTTTCATAACATTTGCATTGAAGTGATCTTTCTTAATAATATAATTGTCAAATTCATACATGCATTGACTAGGAGGTTTGTTATAAGGAATATCACTTTCATCAAAATTTATAAGAGAATTTACCTCTACTACCTGTGACGGTGTGTCAAGACCATGTATTTCTTCAATACATGGTAAATTCTTAACATCTTTAGCTTTAATACCTTTTTCCTTCATGCATTTCTTTGCTTCTTGCATATCTTCAGGACTGAGATATAAAATACCCCTCTTCTTTGGAGTGGGTTTAGGCAGTGGTTCAGGAAGTGTCCAATCATTATCATTCTTCAATATATTAGTCAATAATTCCTCAGCTTGTTCAATAGTTCGTTCCCTGAAAACACAACCAGCACAACTATCTAGGTAGTCCCTAGAAGCATTGGTTAGTCCATTATAGAATATATCAAGTATTTCATTTTTCTTAAGAGGATGATCAGGCAAAGCATTAAGTAATTGGAGAAGCCTCCCCCAAGCTTGAGGGAGATTCTCTTCTTCAATTTGCACAAAGTTAAATATTTCCTGTAAAGCAGCTTGTTTCTTATGAGCAGGAAAATATTTTTCAGAGAAGTGATAGATCATATCCTAGGGACTACGCACACAACCAGGAGCAAGAGTATTATACCATTCCTTAGCATCACCCTTTAATGAGAAAGGAAATAACTTAAGAATATAGTAATGGTGAATTTTTTCCTCATGAGCAAATAGGGTGGCTATATCATTTAATTTAGTAAGATGTGCCACAACGGTTTCAGTTTCATAACCATGGAAAGGATAAGATTCAACCAAAGTAATTAACTCAGGATCAACAAAGAATTCATAATCCTTATCAGTAATAAATATGGGAGAGGTAGCAAACTTAGGATCATATTTCATTCTCTCCCTCATAGATTTTTCTTTCATTTCAGCAACCAATTTTATAACTTCATGTCTATCATTACAAGCAATGATGGCTATAGCTGTCTCCCTATCAAAGCATTGTTCATCAGGTGTTTCAACTCTAGTAGGAGAGCTAGGCATAATAGGTGAATGATAATTCTCAAGAGTTTCAACATTTTCAATTTCTTTAGCTTTAGCAAGTTGTTCATTAAGAAATTCACCATGTGGCACAGCATTATCAAGCATAGTACTAGCATCATCGTGAGTATCATTCATAGCAGAAGTGGTATCATCAATAACTTGCGACATATCAGAATTAATAGCATGTGGTGGTGTTGCAAGTTTACTCAAAACAGAAGGTGAATCAAGTGCAGAGCTAGATGGCAGTTCCTTACCTCCCCTCGTCTTAGAGGGAACAATCTTGGTCTTAGCGTCTTTCAGATTCTTCATAGTGATCAACAGATATAAATCCTAAGTAACTCAGCAAATATAGCTATGCTCCCCGGCAACGGCACCAGAAAAAGGTCTTGATAACCCACAAGTATAGGGGATCACAACAGTTTTCGAGGGTAGAGTATTCAACCGAAATTTATTGATTCGACACAAGGGGAGCCAAAGAATATTTGCAAGTATTAGGAGTTGAGTTGTCAATTCAACCACACCTGGAGACTAAATATCTGCAGTAGAGTGACCAGTAGCACAGTAGTATGATAGTTTGGTAGCAGTAGCAATGGTAGCAACGGTAACAGTAACGGTAGCAGCAATAGTAGTAGTAGATGTGACAGTAGTAGCAACAGTAGTAACTTTAGCAAGAACAATATGTGAAAAACTCATAGGCATTGGATCGGTGATTTATGTTGGATAACATTCATCATGTAACAGTTATAACCTAGGGCGAAACAGAACTTGCTCCAATTCATCAATGTAATGTAGGCATGTATTCCGTATATAGTCATACGTGCTTGCGATAAGAACTTGCATGACATCTTTTGTCCTACCCTCCCGTGGCAGCGGGGTCCATAAGGAAACTAAGGGATATTAAGGCCTCCTTTTAATAGAGAACCGGAACAAAGCATTAACACTTAGTGAATACATGAACTCCTCAAACTATGGCAATCACCGAAAAGAATCCCAATTATTGTCACCTTGGGGTATGCGGATCATAACACATAGCAGGTGCGTATAACTTGCAAGATCGGATCAAGCACACAAATATATTCATGAAAACATAAAGGGTTCGTATCAGGAATCATGGCACTCGGGCCCTAGTGACAAGCATTAAGCATAGCAAAGTCATAGCAACATCAATCTCAGAACATAGTGGATACTAGGGATCAAGCCCTAACAAAACTAACTCGATTACATGATAAATCTCAGCCAACTCATCACTGTCCAGCAAGCCTACGAAGGAATTACTCACTCCCGGCGGTGAGCATCATGAAATTGGTGATGCAGGATGGTTGATGATGACGATGCCGAAAGATCCCCCTCTCCAGAGCCCCAAACGGACTCTAGATCTGGCCTCCCGAAGAAGAACAGGAGGTGGCGGCGGCTCCGTATCGTGAAACGAAATAAAACTTCCTCTCCTTTTTTTCTCTGGAATTGTGAATTTATAGCATTGGAATTAGGTCAGATGGAGCCACGTGGGCCCCACGAGGTACCAGGGCGCGCCTAGGGGGGGGGGGTGGCGCGCCCTGGTGCTTCATGGGCACTGGGTGGCCCTCCTCCAGTGGGTCTTGGTTCCATTATTTTTTATTTATTCCATAAAAAATCTCCAAAAAGTTTCATCCAATTCCAAGAACTTTTATTTCTGCATAAAAAACAACACCATGGTAGTTCTGCTGAAAACAGCGTCAGTCCGGGTTAGCTTCATTCAAATCATGCAAATTAGAGTCCAAAACAAGAGCAAAAGTGTTTGGAAAAGTAGATACGACGAAGACGTATCAGAGCCTAGGTAGGACTATGGCGTGTCGATCAACCGAGGCCGGGCATGACCCGATAAAAGTGTGTCCGGCCAGAGTTAATCGAGCGTGTTGGGTAAGTTGGTGCACTCCTGCAGGGAAGTTATCTATTCGAATAGCCATGTCCACGGTAACAGGACGCTCAGTGTAGTATCCCGATCTACTACAACTAGAACTGGATACCTGTGATATTTAATTAATATGTTAGCTCCGGGATTGCTTTCTCGTAGGGAGTCGAGGAAGGATCTCTGGGCATTGCTACTAATTCTTATTACTATATGTTATGTTACTAATCTACACTCTTCTAATGCTGCAAGATGCTGAAGATGCTAGTCTTCGATAGGCTAGGTTTTCCCTCCTATTCTGGCATTTCTGCAATATAGTCCACAGATACAGCCCCTTCATTTGATACCGATGCATAAATATAATAGTTCTGATGTAAGTCTTGCGAGTACTTTGGATGAGTACTCACGGTTGCTTTGCTACCTCTTTTTCCCCATACCCGATTGCTGCGACCAGATGATGGAGCCCAGGAGCCGGAGATCCTCGACGGAGCCTACTACTACGTGGAGACCGACGACCAGGAGTAGTTTAGGAGGCTCCCAGGCCGGAGGCCTGCGCCTTTTCGATCTAGATGTCATTGTTTTGCTCAGCCTTCTTAAGACAGACTTGTTTAGTTATATCTGTACTCAGATACTAATGCTTCCACTGACTCTTGTGTAACTTGACCTTATGTATTCGAGCCCTCGAGGCCCCTGGCGTGTAATATAAAGCTTGTATTATGTTATTTTGTGTCTAGAGTTGTGTTGTGATATCCTCCCATGAGTCCCTGGGCTTGATCATGCGCATTTGCGTGTATGATTAGTGCACGATTGAGTCGGGGGCGTCACAGTTGGTCAAGTGTCTGTCTTCGAAGGAAATAATTAAATTGATCGTGATTCACTTTTGAAGGATGATTATTGTCACTACTGATGTTGTCATAAATTTTATTGTTAACTTGAATATTACTGTGGACTAACCTTTTTCTCTTATATGTAACCTGGAGTATCTCTTGGGATGGTTATGCCACCTGGATACTCATTTCTATTATTTTTCTGAGTATCTCTTGGGATGGTTATGCCACCTGGATACTCATTTCTATTTTTTCTGAGTATCTCTTGGGATGGTTATGCCACCTGGGTACTCTTTTCTTTTCAAGACCTCTCGAGGCGTCGCATTCAGACACTTGTTTGGCATTTCTTTTCAAGACCTCTCAAGGCGTCGCATTCAGACACCAGTTTGGCATTTCTTTTCAAGACCTCTTGATGCGTCACATTCAGACACCCGTTTGGCATTTTTCTTGGAGTCCTCGGGCAGTCTAACGCCTGATGTTCCATTTTATTTTCTTGGAATTATTCGGGCGGTCTAACGCCCGATGTTACATTCTATTCTCTTGGTTTATTTACTAGAATGATATATTTAGCCTTCTACACCGTATTGATATTTATCATGCCATGCTTTCATATCAGTCAGCATATGCATATAATTTAGTTCATCATGATCATATGTTCTCAGTTGCATTCGGTATATCTTTTGTTCATGATGTTTGCGAGTACATTCAAACGTACTCACTGGCTTGTCCCTGGCTATTGTCTTGGCCAGATCATGATTAGGAGAAGAGCACTACGAAGGCACACCCCGCAACCTAGGAATCGGAGATAGCAGCCACGCGGGATAGGAGTTATCCAGGTCAGGTGTTCCTGTGGGAATGGAGCCCCATCGACGTTGGAGAACCACGAGTCGCTTTCGTCATCCGTCACTAGAAATCATTGCCGTGTCATTAGAACTTTATGGTCTTGTATCCAATTCTTGTAATTGCTTGGTAATCTGTATCAAGGACGTGTCCAGCAGTAAAAATGATCTTGGGGCTGGTGATGATACGAGGGGTTATTTCTGGGATATTGTGTCTCAGAGATTCGGCCCCGACAGCCTTGGTATCAGAGCCAGGCTGACCATTGGCTAATCCTATCTTAGCCTGGTCGCTATCCCTAGGTTTCTACACCATCTAAAATCTTTTCTGTCCGTAGCCAAGCCCATCTCATCCTATAGCTTGCACAATGGCCATCCGACATCTTTTGACAGTCGGTGCCCAACCTATCAGCCTGTCCATAGGCTGTGTGCCTGTGGCCGACACCTGAGTTGTCCCATCCACAAGCGTGCGATGGAAGACTCCACTGACCTATAAAGGAAGCCTTGCCCCAACTCAGCACATCACAGCCTTCACTCTCAGTTCGAGATCCAATCACCAAGATGCCTGGTCCCATCATTCGTAACGATACCACCACAACCGAGCTTGGAGACTTTGTAGTCATCCTCGCTGTTCGCACACGAACACGTCAACGTGTACCCGCAGGGCCGGGGGTGATGCACCGCAACTCGCCCCGCGGGAGGCCGGCTCACAGCGCGATACGCAAGACAGCAAGCCGGCACTTTTAGGGCCAGACGCCCCGGTTCCTTGGGAGGGACCCCGTCGGAGGAAGCCGGCGACGATTGGCTGAACCGGGTCAATTCGCTTGCCCCCGACTCGATTGTCGATATTCGATGAACTTATGCTAAGTCGCCGAATAACGGAAGCATGAACAAGGGTTAAGAGGTAAAAAGTAGATTGCATTGATTTGTCGATTGTGTGCTTGATTCAATCGGCCATCACCTCTCACATATATATGAGGCGGCTGGACTTCCCGTGCAAGTAAGAGACTCCTACACGGATTACAAGTTACAATCAGAGTCGGTTTCTAGCCTTAACTAAGTAAGGCACCCGCCAGGGCCGTCTCGGGCTCGGACTCTGTTGGGCCGGCTTATAGTGTGAGTCGCCGAAAGTGTGGGCCGGCCTTGGTCTTCTGAGTCCATCTTTAGCCTTTCGCAATCAGCTTTTCCTCTCCTGAGCTGTAGAGCCGGCTTATAGAGCCGGCTTTCTGAGTCGCCCTTTGCTCTTGGCCTCCTGAGTCGCCCATAGCTCTTCTGTGTTGACGCCAGTTCACTTTGCTTCGTAACCCGCCGCTTTGCTAGTCAGCTGCCTTGCCGGGTCATCTTCATGCCGGGTCATCGTCACCTGCCGAGTCTTGGTCTTTCCAGCCTTTGATAATCCCTGTGAACTTGAGCTGATCTCTGTCGCCGGGTTACTGAGCTATTGAGCCGATAACCGACCTCTCTGGGCGGCTGTATCTCCTCCATATTGGTGCCTTTCCAGCAATGATCTTTAAGCCATTGCTAGCCGAGTCATAACCACGCCGGGTCACCTGAGGGCGGGTTATAGGCCTTGAACCGCCTTCTGCCAAAAATGAGTGCTAACATATGCCCCCCTGTTTTCTAGCAGAGCTTGCGTGCTAGAAAATATTCCATGTAGGATTTTTGGCTAAGGACGATGCTTATGCTCATCGGCCATGTGGTCTAAGGGCGATGCTTATGCTCATCGGCCATGTACGATCTCATGCGGATTGCCATACACTTGGGTGGAACTTCTTCAAGTATTTTCCGTTGATAGCTCGAGGTAGCAAGTCGCCCTCCAAAGTCTCCACCAGATAAGAGTTGCCGGGTGTTATTCTGGCGACTCGCAGCGGTCCTTCCCAACTCGGTGACCACTTGCCAAATTTCTGGCTTCTAGAGCCGATTGGTAGTATAACTTTCCACACTAAGTCGCCAACTTGAAAATCTTTGAGCCGGACTCTCTTGTTGTAAGTCTTTGCCACCCGCAACTTCTCTTTCTCTATGTCCCTTAGAGCCTTTAATCGTTTGTCGGCCACATCGTCTAGGTTATCCATCATTAAGCCGTAGTAGTCTTCGACCGACAAATCGTTCTGCTTAGCAAACCTTAAAGCGGCCAGATTCACCTCAACGGGTAAGACGGCCTCTTGCCCATATACCAACTCAAAAGGAGTCACCTTGGTAGCCCCGTGCCTTGAGACCCGGTGAGCCCATAATGCTTCGGACAGTACCTCATGCCACCGCCTTGGATGGTCTTTGATCTTTTTCTTAATCAATTTGATTAAGATCTTATTGCTAGACTCAGCCTGTCCATTGGCTTGAGCATAATATGGAGATGAACTGAGCATCTTGATCCCAAGTGATTCGGCAAACTGTTTAACCTCCTTTGCCATGAAGGAAGTTCCTTGATCCGTGGTGAGAGTCTGTGGAATACCAAATCTGTGAACAATATGCTCAGTAATGAATTGAATTACCTCCTTGTGAGTCATGTTCCTGAGAGGTACTGCTTCAGACCACTTGGTGAAATAATCTGTGGCAACCAACACAAACCGATGCCCTTTTGATGAAGTCGGGTGAATCATACCGATAAAGTCAAGTGCCCAACCCCGGAAGGGCCACGGTTTTATGATAGGATTGAGCTTGGAAGCCGGAACTAGCTGGATATCCCCAAACTTCTGGCAAGCTTCGCACCCCTTGTAGTACTTGAAGCAGTCATTGATCATCGTCGGCCAATAAAATCCGGCTCGCCGGAGCATCCACTTCATGTTGTGAGCCGACTGATGTGTTCCACATAAGCCGTCATGTACCTCTCCCATGGCGACTCTAGCTTGATCCTCGTCTAAGCACTTAAGCAGAAGACCATCAGCCGTTCGGCGGCATAAGTCGCCATTATCCAGTGTATACTTGAGAGCAAGTCGCCGAATGGTTCTGTCTGTTTTCTGACTCGGGTTCTTCAGATAACTCACAATAGATGCTCTCCAGTTAGAAATCCGGGTTGCCCCTTCCTCAGTAGCCGATTCATCTGAGCCGGCTTCTTCTCTATCAGCCGGCTTATCCGGGCCGGCGTCTCCCTTGTTAGCTGGCTCGCCTGAGCCGGCTTCCCCTTTTCCAGCCGACTTACCTGAGCTGGCCTTCTCTGAGTTAGCAGCAATAAGCATCGGCTTTTCTACTATGAAGAACATGCCTCTGTGGATGTGATAGCCTGATGCCTGTTGTGCTAACTCATTGGCGAGCCAATTATCCTGCCTAGACACGTGAGAGATAGAAAAATAATCCAGGCCTGCTATGATGTCTAAGCATTTGTCAAGGTACATGTTGAGAGATTCGTCGTTGCACTGAAACACTTTTGCCACTTGTTGAACAACTAGCAACGAATCACCATATGCCTCGATATGAGAAACTCCTGCATCGACTAAAAGCTCGAGCCCGAATAGAAGTGCTTCATACTCGGCTTGATTGTTAGTACAAAAGTAGTTAAGCCGGCAAGAGGCTTCAAATACAGTACCGTGGGGTGAGATGTACGCAACACCGACTCCTTGCCCATTCTTGCAAACTGAGCCGTCAAAATAGAGCCGCCACGGCTTAGCCGACACAACGTGTAAGCCGGCTTCTTGCTCCGGGTCAATCCAATGCTCAACTATAAAATCAGCTACGACCTGGCCTTTCACAGATTTGAGAGGTTCATAAGCCAAGTCATACTCAATTAACCCATATGCCCATTTGCCGATTCGCCCGCTGAGAATCGGCCTTTGAATCATGTGTCTGAGAACATCGGTCTGACCCACCACCTTGCACTCACTAGATAAGAGGTAGTGGCGTAGCTTAGTGCAGGCATAATAAAGGGATAAGCACAATTTTTCCACAGAGCTGTATCTTGACTCGGCGTCTATCAAACGGCGGCTTAGGTATTTGATGACATACTCTCTCCCTTCGGCTTCTTGGGTTAAGGCGGCTCCTATAACTCTCTCTTCAGCAGCAATGTAGAGCCGGCATGGCTGACCGTGAGCCGGCGCCCTCAGAACCGGAGGTGTTGATAAGCACGTCTTTATCCTTTCAAATGCCTCTTGCTGTTCTGCCCCCCAAGTAAATTCATCATCGTTCTTAAGCCGAAGAATCTGAGTAAATGCATCGACTTTCCCAGACAGGTTAGCAATAAACCGCCTCAAATAATTGACCTTGCCGAGGAACTTCTGCATGTCTCTTTTGCAAGCCGGCGTCTGCACCTTTTGAATAGCTCTAACCTTTTCCGGGTCAACCTCTATGCCATGCTCATGTATTATGAAACCCAGAAACTTTCCAGCTGACACGCCAAAGGCACACTTCAATGGATTCATCTTGAGCCCATACTTCCTCATCCTTTCAAACGTAAGTCGTAAGTCGGCCAAATGATCTAACTCGCCGTCCGACTTGACTACCACGTCGTCAATGTAGACTTCCAGTATGACCCCAAGAAGGTCATGAAATATTAAGTTCATCGCTCTTTGATAAGTAGCACCAGCGTTTTTCAACCCAAAGGTCATCACTACCCACTCGAATAGACCAACAAAACCGGGGCAGCGAAATGCCGTCTTAGCCGAGTCCTCTTCGGCCATGAATATCTGGTTATACCCTGCATTACCGTCCAAGAAGCTGATGATCTTGTGTCCTGAGGCTTCGTTGATAAGCATATCGGCTATTGGCATAGCATATTCGTCTTTGGGTGTAGCCCGATTTAAATCTCTGAAGTCTATGCATACCCTTATCTTTCCTGACCCCTTCTTCTCAACTGGGACAATGTTTGAGACCCATTCAGCATACTTACAGGGCCGGATGAACTTAGCTTTTATAAGCCGGCCAATCTCTTCCTTGACCCGGCCATATATCTGTGGGTTGAACTTTCGAGCCGGCTGCTTGTAAGGTCTAAAGCCGGCTTTGATGGGTAACCGATGCTCGACGAGCTGGCGGCTTAACCTAGGCATCTCATGATACTCCCACGCGAAGCAGTCTGCATACTCTCTGATCAGGGCGACTAACTTCTGCTTATAGCCGGCTTCCAGATTCCGGCTTACAAACGTCGGCCTTGGCACCGTGTCGTCTCCAAGATCCACCTCTTCAAGTGGGTCAGCCGACGTAAAGCCTTGCCCCAATTTGTCTAAGTCGCCAGGCTCTTCAATGGTCTCAAACATATCGTTCCTGTTGGCCCGATACTTGTCAAGCCGGCTTTGAAGCCACTCATCGTTGTTATCCATTCACTTGAGTCTGAGCCGGTTTTCACCAACCGGCTTTAGAGATACTGGTACGAACCCATCCCGGGTGGCACTCAGGAAGTCAAACCCGGACAAGTCACGCCCCGAGAGACATGTAGCAGTGGAGTGTTGCCAGTCAACTAATGACTCGGCCAATGCAATGCAGGCCGAGTTATCCGCAGGGACGACTTCTACTTCATCGTCGACCCACTGAACCAGCTGTTGGTGTAGAGTAGATGGAACGCACTGGTTTGCATGCAACCAATCTCGTCCTAGCAACACATTGTAGTTCCCTTGCACCTCAGCAACGAAGAAGGCAGTAGCCAGGGTCTTGCTTCCGACTGTAAGCTCTAGACTGATAACTCCTTTAGCCTCCACTCCTTCTCCGCCTTTGAACCCATTGAGTACCATGTTCGTCTTCATCAAATCATCATCATCAAGTTGTAACTTTTTGAAGACTGAATAAGGCATCAGATTAACCACAGCACCGCCATCAACCATCATCCTGGTAACCGGCTTCCCATTGATGTGCCCTTTGATATACAAAGGCTTGAGATGCTTAACCGGTTCCTCCGGCTTCTCGGAGGTGACGTTCTTGGGTCCAAAGTTAATCTAGGCGACTGAGCCGGTCTCGTCAACAGCGCGAAACTCATCAGGCAGATAGTATACCATGTTGATGTCCATGCTCATGTGAGTCGGCGTTCCTTCATAGTTCAGAAGCTCTTCATCATCTGGTGACTCGCCTGGCGGGTCATCAATGGCCGACTCTCCAGGGACTGGCGGCTCGTTTGTCATGAGGTTTGGAAACTCCTCGTCAGCCGCTGACTCGCCAGACAGGTCATCCATGGCTGAGTCTATGATTACCGGCTCTCTCAGCATTGGTTCTGTCATTGCTGACTCATTCACCGCTGAATCCTCTAAGGTGAGTTGTGACATTACCGACTCATCAGCTGCCGGTTTATCTCTTGCTAGGTCCGCAGCTTCAACCTCATCAGCCCATGATGAATAAGTAACAGCCGGTATTTCAACCGGCTTTTCGCCCTTCTCCAGCGCAGAGACTGGTACGCCGGGTGCTTGATTTATGAGCTCCGTCGGCTTAGGTACCCAGACTTGAGAATGTATCATTGGGCGATCCTTGTTAAAACCTGTATCTCTGAGCCATTCAGCCTCTACTGCAGCCTTTTCTTGATTCCTCAGCCTTTGTAGTTTTCTCTTCTGCGTCTTGGTTAACCCGGCAGGATACCATCTTGGTTGAGTGTATTTTGGGTCTCGCGGCTTAACCTGACTGGAACTAGCTTCATGGTCATTCGTCGCGCCGTTAGGCCCAATAACAAGTATCGGTCTGCCTCTCGCCGGTTCTGTAACCGGTTCCTTCATCTTCAGTATCTGGCTGCCAATGGTAAGTGAACCACCAAATGTCTTGCTTGTTATGCTTTCCGGCTCACCAGCCCTTGCACCTTGCGGCTTGACACGCCACACCTTCCCTTTCTCTGAACTTGGCATGCACTCCTTGAGCCGGCCTGCTGGCCCTAGCCGGCTCTTGTCAAAAGTGCTTTTCAGAGGTGGCGTCTTAGCTATAGCCGACTTAACGTACCGACTGAACTCTGCTGGTGACCTTGAACGCTTTCCACAGGGCCGGCTTGTGCTTGAGCCGGCTTGTCTGACATACTTGCTCATCAACATGTCAAAAGTCGGTTTAATGCGTTTGTACGTAGCATTATCCGCGTTGACCCACCACTGGCCGACTTCCGGGCTTTTAGGCTTAATGAACCTTTGCGGTGATCTGGGTGGCTCATCCTGCTGTTGCCCCCCGAGCGTAGGATTGCCAATGGTGATCTTAATAACCTCCTTGCCGCCGGGTTCCCGACTTATAGTTGCCTTCCTCCCAGTCACCATGTTGCCGGCTTGCGTGTCCCTAGGCTCACCAACAACAACGTTAGCTTTGTTAGATGATCCGGCCGTCTCTGGCCGAATAAGTACCTTCTTTCCCTCCAGATCTAGCGCGTTCATTGGGAACGGCTGTTGATCAATTGCCATGCTAGCAAAGCACAACCGTCCGTCATTAAGGGCCGATTGGATCTGTCGACGAAAAACATTGCAATCGTTAGTAGCATGAGAGAAAGAATGGTGATATTTGCAATAAGCCCGCCGCCTTATCTCTTCAAGCGGTGGTATGACATGATTAATCTTTATAACTTTATCTTTCAACAAGGCATCAAATATTCTATCACATTTGCCTACGTCGAAAGTGCACTTAAACTCATCCTCCCGATTCTTACGAACTGGCTTAAGATCATCACACACATAAGGTTTGGCCTTACCCGGCCAAACGAACTCAGCAGCGTAAATATCGGTTTCCTCGTCTGAGCCGGCACTTCCCTCAATGGTATTAAGCCGGCTCCGGCTCATCCGATGTGAGTCTTTCAACTCGTTGGCCCGGCTCTCTTGAACCAAAGCTTTCTCTTGCACTTGGCCGACACTTAAGAACTCATACCCCTCTAGTTTCTCCTTTAAGTGGGATCGTAAACCATTAAGCACTAAGTCGGCCATATCTCTTTCAGTTATAGCTAAGCTATAGCACCGGTTTCTCGTGTTCCTAAATCTTTTAACATAGTCGAATACCGACTCGTCATGCTTTTGCTTAACCGATGTAAGGTAGGACAATTTTAACTCAATTTCTCTGGCAAAAAAGTGTTCATGAAACTTCCGCTCTAAATGAAACCAAGTATGTATGGAATTGGGAGCTAAAGCAGAAAACCATGAAAAAGCAGTGCCGGTTAAAGATAATGAGAACAAGCAAACTTTATGATGCTCATGATTGGCTTCACCTAGCTGAGCCAAATACTGACTAATATGTTCCCATGTTGATTTATTATCCACCCCATTGAATTTAGAAAATTCTGGAACACGGTAACCAGGGGGATAAGGCTGTAAGTCAAAATATTCGGGATAGGGTTTAGTATAATTTCTAGGTTTTAACGTCACCCCGAATCTATCATAAGCCATCCGGTCCAACTCACTCCTTAACTTGGCCATCACATGTTCCACGTTGAGCGATTGAGCCGGCACAGTGGATGAGTTGGTATCAGGGGCGGCTTGTGCCCAGAGAGCCGAATTTTGAGTCGGCGCCGGCTCATCTCCAAAGCGTACTGCTTGATCCGGCTGTCTAACCGAATAAGGCATGCTCTGGATAGGAGTCGGACTTGGCAGCATAGGCACAAGTCGGTTATCTCTATTCTGGCTCATCGGCTGTAACTCCGATGGCCGGCTTAACGGCGTGTTTTCTTTAGCCTTATCACGTTCCAGCATTAGATCATACATACTATTTGTGCTTTGTCCAACGTAATACTGGATTTCGGCTAATTGTTCAGGAGTAAAGAGGCTATTGCTTATGGCGGGTTGGCTGACCTTGATGCTTAGAGGCACGTATTCCGGCTCTCTGATCGGCGAGATGACTCCTTGCCGATCTTTCTTGAGACTCGCCAGATATAGCTCCCGATCTGCCTCAGCTTGCTTCTGCCGCAACACCTTGAACTCCTCGTCACGTTTCTTCTCCCAAGCCGCCAAGCCTTGGCGTTGTGCTTCTGACAGCTCTTCAAGAGCCGGTTTGATGATGTTGTCAGTGCTGATGCCAGCGGAGTCAGTCTTAGAATTGCTCATTGCTGTCCAATTTTTAGATCGAATCCTCCCCAGCGGAGTCGCCAAAAAGTGTGTTCGCACACGAACACGTCAACGTGTACCCGCAGGGCCGGGGGTGATGCACCGCAACTCGCCCCGCGGGAGGCCGGCTCACAGCGCGATACGCAAGACAGCAAGCCGGCACTTTTAGGGCCAGACGCCCCGGTTCCTCGGGAGGGACCCCATCGGAGGAAGCCGGCGACGATTGGCTGAACCGGGTCAATTCGCTTGCCCCCGACTCGATTGTCGATATTCGATGAACTTATGCTAAGTCGCCGAATAACGGAAGCATGAACAAGGGTTAAGAGGTAAAAAGTAGATTGTATTGATATGTCGATTGTGTGCTTGATTCAATCGGCCATCACCTCTCACATATATATGAGGCGGCTGGACTTCCCGTGCAAGTAAGAGACTCCTACACGGATTACAAGTTACAATCAGAGTCGGTTTCTAGCCTTAACTAAGTAAGGCACCCGCCAGGGCCGTCTCGGGCTCGGACTCTGTTGGGCCGGCTTATAGTGTGAGTCGCCGAAAGTGTGGGCCGGCCTTGGTCTTCTGAGTCCATCTTTAGCCTTTCGCAATCAGCTTTTCCTCTCCTGAGCCGTAGAGCCGGCTTATAGAGCCGGCTTTCTGAGTCGCCCTTTGCTCTTGGCCTCCTGAGTCGCCCGTTGCTCTTGGCCTCCTGAGTCGCCCGTAGCTCTTCTGTGTTGACGCCAGTTCACTTTGCTTCGTAACCCGCTGCTTTGCTGGTCAGCCGCCTTGCCGGGTCATCTTCATGCCGGGTCATCGTCACCTGCCGAGTCTTGGTCTTTCCAGCCTTTGATAATCCCTGTGAACTTGAGCTGATCTCTGTCGCCAGGTTACTGAGCTATTGAGCCGATAACCGACCTCTCTGGGCGGCTGTATCTCCTCCATATTGGTGCCTTTCCAGCAATGATCTTTAAGCCATTGCTAGCCGAGTCATAACCACGCCGGGTCACCTGAGGGCGGGTTATAGGCCTTGAACCGCCTTCTGCCAAAAATGAGTGCTAACACTCGCCAATCTCACCCGTCGAGCTTTTGGCATAGAAGAGCCCCCAGAGTATGTTGTGTACCAAGAGCACATGAGTGATGCCATCCAACACTTCTGGGCCATGGTGCACATCTACGGGAGGGGCACCCCATAGGAATGCCCCTACTGGTTCACCGGGAGGACGACCTCCGACGAGCCCCAAGCCATCCAACTTGCAGCCCGAGAGGCTATAGTTAATCTCCGGCATTTGTCGCCGAGAGTTAACATCCGTCCTTTCTACTACTACCCTAGTCGTGAAGGCTATGGTAGCCCGACCCAAGTCGCCAATGAAGACCATGAGACGGATCCTGCTCTAGTGCATCTGGTGCGCTACCTGAGAGCGCAAGAGGCACTATTCGATCAGGTCACCCTTGATCTGATTGCGACCCACAGGACGCTCACTCTCCTGACTCTGGTGAGAAGAGAATCTGCACCCTCCACCAACACCCCGATAGTGCTGTTCAGGAGACCGGTCGAGCCCTCGGAATCTGTCCCTGTTGTCCATCCGGGCAATGCCTTCGTCTCCCCCGGGGAACTCCGTCGTCTCTTAGAGACCTACTCCAACGGGACTGTGACCACGACACCCCGCGAGGGGCACCACCGCTACCCCAGCTCTGTAGCTCCCCATCCGACCCCGGCCAGCTCCGACACTGAAGCACACGGAGAAGCCTCGACATCTGCGGGACACGCCCGGCTAGATGTCAGTGAGGTGGACTGAGTCCACCAGAATTGTTGTAGAGCCTTAGTAGCCCTGTTGCCCTGTATCTTCGTAGTAGCAGTTGTATGTCGTGGTTAGTTTGTAAATTACTTGTGTGCCATTGTCTTAATAGTAGTATGCATGATCTAGCATAAATTGTTGGCGTGTGGTGGCAGAGTAAATTCTAGACGTGACCGCCGAACCCACCCTAACCGACACACACAGTAATACGTCACATTCCTTTTAGGGATTGAGGACCGAGACTTTGACTTGGACAACCCTATGACGGAGCCGATACACAAATCATACTGGCGCCGCATCATGTTTCCTAACCCAGGTACTTTATAAGCGGCCATATTCCACTCAACACCAGCAACCATCAACCTTGAGCACCGCTTTTTCCCCATCCATCACTCCATGTCTCACCCCGAAGCCTACCTAAGAACTCCAGATGCAAGCCCTGGTAGTTTGGTTAAGGTTTTGTGGGATTTTACCCGCAATACCCTTGGTTCCATTCACCCACCCCAGTATGAGTTGTACAAGATGAGGATCACCTCGGATTCCTCAAAATACTTGGCAGTTGTGCAAATCCCACTAGCGGATTTAAACCAAGGCCCTCCGTATGTTGTCTTCATCGGGAGATCCATGCCAACTCCAGGCATGGCCATAGAATTTGCCGCCTATGAAATAGTTACTCGTCTTTGATTTGCGGTACCATGTGCCACCGAAAGGGAGTATTACTACTTCCCGAGTAGCGCAGCACCTGGAGCAGAAGCTACGTTCCGCGGTGAACGTATAGAAAGAGATCCAGCACTGGCCAATCTCATTCAGTATGTGATGGCCTAGGAGCATTTAACCCAGCAACTAATGGATTATCTCCATTACCTTGCTGTCCTGAATCCCCAGATCGCAATTGGCAGACCACCCTTGCCAACTCAAGAAGGGCATGTTCTTCGTCTGCTTCCTCCACTTCCCCCGGAAGAAGAAGAATGCGCTCCAGCACCAGGAACCCTTCCACAAGACCCTGTAGATCTCACCTTCGAACTGTAGGTAGTCATGAGTGTGTTGTTGCGGTGGGTAGTGCTTGTTTGCATGATGTGATCTTGTGTAGTTTCTTAGGGTGTATGTCATGAACGTATTGCCATGATTGCATTTTTGCATATGAGCGTCTCTCTGTCTTGTCCCGTAATTAGATTTACCGCCCTTAACAAATCTCGAGGACAAGATTTTCATAAGGGGGGTAGAGTTTGTAACACCCCAAAATTTTAATCATATTTTTATTAAGTAAAATTTGGCCAGAAATAAAATTTTGAATTATACTAGGCCTTTTATTAATTTCAGAATCTTTTCTGTTTTCCAAAATTCTTCCCTCCATATAGAAAATTTTGGAAAAATATTATGGGCTTTGGTAGTTTTCTTAAATCATTTCATTTATACTTTAAATAACAGTAGGAAATATTTTCATAATAAAATTTGCCCAAAATAATCCTTTTAATAGCATTTTCAATACTTGAAATGCTCTTGTTGCACTATAACTATTTTAAATAATTCTTTCAAAATCCCAGAAAAATCATGAGGGGTCAAGAGATGCCTATAGGTCACTTCTATGCAAAAACCCAACATGGTCCTTTAAAAATTTTGATCAAAACTTCCACTTTTCAATTCTGTTCCATTCTTGAGTTACAACTGCAACCCCAATTTTCCTTGCTCCAAAAATTCTAAAAAATTTCCACCTTATAGTCCTTCCAACCAAACCCTTAAGTCCAGAAGACCAGCTCCATTAGCATAACTTAAGTTCACCAAATAATTCCCTGTAGTTTCTGTCCAGAACTAAAATTCTTAAAAATTTGCACTAGCAAGTTTTTCTTTTTGCCAAACCAACTCCACCATCATCACTAACATCCAAGGAGACATCATCCTGCCAAATTCCAAACTCAGAAAAGATCCCTAGGTCACCCATTCATTTCACCAAACACCTCATGTGCATGGCAGAATCTTGCAACTCCTTTGAACTACATTGGGAACTTGACCATCTGACCAAACCAGCATGTCCACCCTTCTCACCACCTTAGTAAACGCCACCCTGCCAAGTTTGAGCTCAATTGGGCCAGCCAAGGTGGCCCTGGCATTTCACCGAACGCACTGTGTGCGTGTCCAGAGCACGCCTACCGCACGCCCGAATGCCACGAGCTTCTGCCGCCCCACTGCTACCCTCCCCTGCTCCCACCTCCCTCAGCTAGCGACGCAGACCAGCCCTGCACCCCACCGACACCTCCCTCGCCCGCTAGCACTGGCCACCGCCATCCATGGCGACCAAAACCACCGCCTGACGAGTCCCGCTCGGCCAAGTCTTGCCCCGTTTAATTGCCAACGGTCCAAGCTCATCTGCAGCTAACCAACTCTCCACCGACCGCGCTGACCTCCCCAACGGTCACACTGACCACGACCATCGCCCACAACTGCCTTTTCGGCGCAGTAATGGCCGCCCGCCGTCATGCCTTCTTCGGGAAGCCACGGGAATCGACCCTCCCCCGCCTATAAAGCCTCCCCGAGCTCGCCTCGCTGCACCAGATCATCCCTCCCTCCCCTAGGCACCTCCCCGAGCAGCGGAACGACCTGGAACGGTCATCTCCTCCATTTCCGACTGAGGCATCCACCGCCACTGTCTCAAAGCTTTCCACCTCTCTAGAGCCCCCCCCCCTCTCCACTCTCTTCACCAACAGACTCCTCTCGATCCCACTAACCCACTCACCCTCTCAATTTAGCTTGGGAGCCACCGTAGACAAAAGCCCCTTCTCACCTCACCGGAGTTCCACGGGATGCTTCGTCGCCGGCGAAGCGGTGACCCCCGGTGGCCAAGGCATAGCTCTCCAGGGTCGCCTCGGTGAGGGAAGCACGCCCATGTGCTCAGCTCAGCGGCTGATGCCGTCGTTCGCCGGCGAGGGCCGCCAGCGTGGCCTCCTCTGTTCTACCGCGGAAGGGGAGAGCGCGGACGACTGGTCAAACTTGACTGGTGGGCCCGCGGGACCCACTGTCAGTGACCCATAGCCCACGCCGCGAGGTTAAGTGGAGATGGGCTCCCCCGAGGCCGTCTTCGCTCGGGGAAAACGTATACCCATGAATACGCCTTCGATGTCGGCAGACCTCCCGCACGGCCGAGCGACTGGGCCTGGCCCAGTGGCTCCATGCGACTAAACCATGCCCAGGGCGCGCTTCTGCTTGCCAGATCCAGCCCATCAGGTTGATGCCCTTTCATCTTTTCTTTTCCAGCAGGTTTCAAATAATCCTACAGAAATCATTTCAAAACCAAATTTGATGATTCAAATTTCTGCATACTCCTAAATTCATGCTCTACGCATTGGAGTAGCTATCACATTTTTTCCGGTAGGGTTTCGTGTACAGGCAATTAGCAAATCTGGTTTCTTTCATATATAGATCAACCTTGAAAAATCATAGACCAATCATTTGAGCTCTAGATGAGTTGGTTTCAATTTCCACGGATCTCTTAAACCATTCTCTATTAATCCAGCTAGGGTGAACATTTTTCCTAAGCTTTGTTTCTGTTGGATCTATTAATAGTCCATTTCTTCATTTATTTCAGCTTCGAAACTCCCTAGGAAAATCATCTGAACTCCAGATTAATTAATTCTTTTTCTGGAATTCTTTATTTTTCCTCTAGTTTATTTTAGTATCTATTTCAAAAATTTCCAAACAACTTTTTTGTACTGTTCTCAAATTATGTGGTAATTGCAATATTTTGAAAATAGGAAAATGGAGGGAAGATGAAATTTTCAAAGTTTTGGAGTGCACCCAATCCTTCTGCATGCTTAAGGCAAGCATCTTGAACACTTGATATGGTGAATGCATGGTTGCTTGTTTACAAGAATAATTGAATCATGAATATGTTGAATTCAAATAAAATTTGCATATTGCTAGTTATACATGCATGATCCCTTGATAATATTTTATCTTCATTTAAACATGAAGTATGAGTGAGTATGGTTATTTTGACATGTCACATATGCCTATGTTGGTCCGGACTAATCTGCAGGAAAGAATCAGTCACGAGAAAAGTGACCGTGAGACTGAAATCTCGTTGTGACGAGAATGATCAGTGAGGGCATGTTGGGACATGCCAGGTGGTGACCCTGTTGGGTACTACCAAGGAAATATATTGTGCTAACCACTGCAGGAAAACTTAAACCTCCTGAGTCGACTGTAGATCGAGTCTTGTTTCGGTAACCCCCATACTTGATCCGTGCTGCCACTTGTCCCTGCCACAGGTAGGGTATGGTTTAGTAAGTTGTTAACCCCTATCCTTGCACACATCGTACAGAGAGGCCATGGTGAAAGACACCAGGGGCCTCTGGTAGGCATGTCACCTGTTCAGGGGGCATGGGTGTATCCGGCTGGGCCGAGAGGGGGGCACCCCTTGTAATTCGCGCGTTATAAATTGTGATCCCATGCTATTCGAGACGGTGGTCTCCCCGTCTTAGAGTTTTTTTGGAATGATACCTTGGGTGATTCCAGGCATCAGAACGGTTAAGCTGCTGTGTGCTGGTTAGGTGTGTTTTCAACCCAAAGGCCGTAATTGGAATTAGTCAGCGTCTCGATGTTGGCTAAAGAAATCCTTTACTTGTGGGTAAAGAGTACACCCTCTGCAGAGTTTTAAAACCTATTCGAATAGCCGTATCCGTGGTTAAGGACTACAGTCTGGGTTGGTCAAGTGTCGGTCTTTGGAGGAAATAATTAAATTGATCGTGATTCACTTTTGAAGGATGATTATTGTAACTACTGATGCTATCATGAATTTTATTGTTAACTTGAATATTACTGTGGACTAACCTTTTTCTCTTATATGTAACCTTGAGTATCTCTTGGGATGGTTATGCCACCCGGATACTCATTTCAATTTTTTTCTGAGCATCTCTTGGGATGGTTATGCCAGCTGGATACTTATTTCTATTTTTTTGAGTATCTCTTGGGATGGTTATGCCACCTGGATACTCATTTCTATTTTTCTGAGTATCTCTTGGGATGGTTATGCCACCTGGATACTCATTTCTATTTTTTCTGAGTATCTCTTGGGATGGTTATGCCACCTGGGTACTCTTTTCTTTTCAAGACCTCTCGAGGCGTCGCATTCAGACACCCGTTTGGCATTTCTTTTCAAGACCTCTCGAGGCGTCGCATTCAGACACCCGTTTGGCATTTCTTTTCAAGACCTCTCGAGGCGTTGCATTCAGACACCCGTTTGGCATTTCTTTTTAAGACCTCTCGAGGCATCGCATTCAGACACCCGTTTGGCATTTCTTTTCAAGACCTCTCGTGGCGTCGCATTCAGACATCCGTTTGGCATTTTTCTTGGAGTCCTCGGGCGGTTTAACGCCTGATGTTCCATTTTATTTTCTTGGAATTATTCGGGCGGTCTAACGCCCAATGTTGCATTCTATTCTCTTGGTTTATTTACTAGAATGATATATTTAGCCTTCTACACCGTATTGATATTTATCGTGCCATGCTTTCATATCAGTCAGCATATGCATATAATTTTGTTCATCATGATCATATGTTCTCAGTTGCATTTGGTATATCTTTTGTTCATGATGTTCACGAGTACATTCAAATGTACTCACTGGCTTGTCCCTGGCTATTGTCTTGGCCAGATCACGATTAGGAGAAGAGAACTACGAAGGCACACCCCGCAACCTAGGAATCGAAGATAGCAGCAACGCAGGATAGGAATTATCCAGGTCAGCTATTCCTGTTTGAATGGAGCCCCATCGACATTGGAGAACCACGAATCGCTTCTGTCACCCGTCACTAGAAATCATTGCTGTGTCATTAGACCTTTATGGTCTTGTATCCAATTCTTGTAATTGCTTGGTAATCTGTATCAAGGACGTGTCCACCAGTAAAAATGATCTTGGGGCTGGTGATGACACGAGGGGTTATTTCTGGGATATTGTGTCCCGGAGATCCGGCCCCGACAATACGATCCATAGATTCATCAAAATAAGCAAACTTATGCAACAAAAACAGAATCTGTCTAAAACAGAACAGTCTGTAAATACCTGAATTAATGTTATACTTCTGTAACTCCAAAAATTCTGAAAAATTAGGACAACGTGGAAAATTCATATATCAATATTGTGTAAAACCTTCAGAAGGTTCTTACGCTCCAGAGAAAACTCAAAATCCAGGCACTGGACGCAAAAGTTTCTGTTTTCAAACAGCATCAATTATACTATCATCCAAATCATCCCAAATGTATTACTTGGCACAAACACTAATTAAAAGATAAAACACACAATCATAACAGAGGCTATAATTGTGTAAACACACAAGAACAGAAAGTAAAAACAAAAAAGTATTTTATTCATTGGGTTGCCTCCTAACAAGCGCTATTGTTTTATGCCCCTAGCTAGGCATAATGCATAGTTTCAAGTGTTGTCATCCTTCAAGTTAATTCCATAGGTGGCCCTCATAATAGATTCATACGGTGCTTTAATTCTCTTTCTAGGGAAGTGTTCCATCCCTTTATTTAATGGAAATTGAAATCTTATATTACCTTCTTTCATATCAATAATAGCACCTATTGTTCGTAGGAAAGGCCTACCAAGTATTATGGGGCAAGAAGGATTGCATTCAATATCAAGAACAATAAAATCCACGGGTACATAATTTCTATTTGCAAGAATAAGCAAATCATTTATTCTACCCAATGGTTTTTTTATAGTAGAATCCGCAAGATGCAAATTAAGGGAACAAGGATCCATGTCGGTGAGACCTAGCACATCACACAAAGACTTTGGTATAGTGGAAACGCTAGCACCAAGATCACATAGAGCATTACATTCATAATCTTTAATTTTGACTTTAATAGTAGGTTCCCATTCATCTTGTAATTTTCTAGGAATTGAAACTTCCAACTCAAGTTTTTCTTCATGCGGTTTCATCATGGCTTCTACAATATGTTTAGTGAAAGCTTTATTTTGTTCATATGCATTTGGTGAATTAATCATGGATTGCAACAAGGAAATACACTCAATTAAAGAACAAATATCATAATTAAAATCCTTGTAATCCAAAGTAGTGGGTGCATTTTATTTAAAGTTTTGACCTCTCCAAACCCACTTTTTTCATTTTTATCATTAAGATTATCACCCACCAAGCAATTGGGACTCCTTCTATCTAAAGTTGACTCTTCTTCAGTCCCTTTTTCATCAAGTTTTATGTTACTAAATAATGATTATATAGGAGTGACACCAATCATTTTAATATCTTCATCATTAGTACGATAGAAACCGGGTGGAATCGCTTTTTCTAGGAATTCTCGCTTAGCTCTCAACCTAGCGGTACATTCTTTAATTTCATTAATGGAGACATAGATAGCTTTACTAGACTCATTTATATCATGCTTGGTTGGCAAAATTTTAATTTTGAGATTTTCCACATCATGAGCAATTCTATCCATGTTCCTAGCCAATTCATCAACTCTATTCAATTTTTCTTCTATCATAGCATTGAAATTCTTTTGCAAATTAATAAATTCTTTAATATTACTTTCAAGATCAGAGGGTATCCTACTATTATTATTATATGTATTGCCATAGGAATTACCATAATTATTAGAGGAATTTCCAGGGAACGGTCTAGGATTGAAATTACCCCTATAAGCATTGTTGTTGAAATTATTTCTAGAGACAAAATTCACATCAATAGCATCATTATTTTGCTCAATCAAGGTAGACAATGGCACATCATTTGGATCAATATGAGCACTTTTACTAGCAACCAATTTCATAAGAGCATCCATCTTATCACTCAAAGTATTAATTTGTTCAATAGAATTTACCTTCTTACCAGTTGGAGTTCATTCAGTGTGCCATTGAGAATAATTTGTCATAATATTGTCAAGAAGTTTTGTAGCTTCTCCCAATGTAATTTCCATAAAATTACCACCCGTGGCAGAGTCTAGGAAATTTCTAGAAACAAAGTTTAGCCCCGCATAATTTTTTTGTATGATCATCCATAAACTTAAGCCATGTGTTGGGCAATTTCTTATCATTAATTTCATTCTCTCCCAAGATTGTGCAACATGTTCATGCTCAAGTTGCTTAAAATTCATAATTTGATTTCTTAAAGAAATAATCTTAGCGGGAGGAAAATACTTGGTAATAAAAGCATCCTTACACTTATCCCAAGAATCAATACTATTTCTAGGCAAGGATGAAAACCAAGTTTTAGCGCGATCTCGTAGTGATAACGGAAATAATTTTAATTTGACAATATCATTATCCACATCTTTTTTCTTTTGCATATCACAAAGTTCAACAAAAGTATTTAGATGGGATGCAACATCTTCATTAGGACTACCAGAAAATTGTTCTTTCATAACAAGATTAAGCAAATCAGCATTAATGTCACATGACTCCGCACTAGTGGCGGGAGGAGCAATAGAGTACTAATAAAATCATTATTATTAGTATTGGAAAAGTCACACAATTTTGTATTTTCTTGAGACATCGCAACGAAGCAAGCAAACTACCAAACAAGCAAATAAAAATATTTTTGTGTTTTTGTAAAAAAAAAATTTAGAAGTGGGGGAGATGAAAACGAGAGGCAAATGCCAATAAAAAGGCAAATAAAATAAATGCAAGTGGATGATAGTTTGTGCGAAGGTACTTGGTAATTTTGATGATGTCTCCTCGGCAACGGCGCCAGAAAATATTCCTGCTACTTGTAGACTGCATTGGTATTTCCCCGAAGAGGAGAGTATGATGCATTATAGTAGACATAAGTATTTCCCTCAGTTAAGAACCAAGGTTATCAATCCAGTAGGAGAACCAAGCAAAATTCCGTTAAGCGCACCTGCACACACAAAAGCAAACACTTGCACCCAACGCAAATAAGAGGGTTGTCAATCCTCCTAGCGGTTATTTGCAAGGATTAATTCTGATAGTGGTAGATGGATAAACTAAAAAACTAAATAAAATAAAAGTAAATAAATTGCAGCAAGGTATTTTTGATTTTAATATATGATAAAAGTGGACCCGGGGGCCATAGTTTTCACTAGAGGCTTCTCTCTCGAACGCATAGCATACGGTGGGTAAAAAGATTACTGTTGAGCAATTGATAGAAAAGCAAATAATTATGACGGATTCATGGCAATGATCATGTATATAGGCATCACGTCTGAGACAAGTATACCGACTCCTGCCTGCATCTACTACTATTACTCCACCCATCGACCGCTATCTGGCATGCATCTAGGATATTAAGTATGAAACAGAGTAACGCCTTAAGCAAGATGACATGATGTAGACAAAGTAAACTCAAGCAATATGATTAAACCCCATCTTTTTATCCTTAATGGCAACAATACAAATACGTGTCATGTCCCTTTCTATCACTGGGATTGAGCACCGCAAGATTGAACCCATCACAAAGCACCTCTCCCATTGCAAGATAAACCAATCTAGTTGGCCAAACCAAATCGATAGATTGGAGAGAAATACAAAGCTATAACAATCATGCATAAAAGAGTTCAGAGAAGACTCAAATATTTCTCATGAATAATCTGATCATAAACTCACAATTCATCGGATCCCAACAAACACACCGCAAAAGAAGATTACATCGGATAGAACTCCAAGAACATCGAGGAGAACATGGTATTGAAGATCAAAGAGAGAGAAGACGCCATCTAGCTACTAGCTATGGACCCGTAGGTCTATGGTAAACTACTCACGCATCATCGGAAGGGCAGCAAGGTTGATGTAGAAGCCCTTCGTGATCGATTCCCCCTCCGGTAGAATACCGGAAAAGGCCTCTAGATGGGATCGCAGAAGAACAGAGGCTTGCGGCGGCGTAGAAGTTATTCGGGGTGGCTCCCTGTTGGTTTCCCAATATTTGAGAATTTATAGAAGTGGAATTAGGTCAAACAGAGCCACGAGGGCCCCATAATGCATCAGGGTGAGCCCCCCCTTGGGTCGCGCCCTGTTGCCTTGTGGAGGCTTCGTGAAACTTCTGGCCTCCTCTCCAAGTCTCCAGGGTCTCTTTTGTCCAAAAAAAATCTCCAAAAAGTTTCGTGGTATTTGGACTTCGTTTGGTACTGATTTCCTGAAAAACCAGAAACAAGCAGAAAACAGCAACTGGCACTGGGCACTAGGTTAGTCCCAAGAAATGACATATAATTGCATATAAAAACATCCAAGATTGATACTATAATAGCATGGAACAATCAAAAATTATAGATACGTTGGAGACGTATCACGCGCTGCCGAGCGTGAGCGGTATCATCGCGCCATAGTGCTTGAGCGGGCCAATGTGTACACATGTGTTCGTCACCGCCCACGGAGCGGAGCAGAGCAAGAGTGGGAAAGCGCTGCTACGCAAGAGTGGGAGAATGCCGCCGCGCATCAGGTGCGGTGCGCCGCACTATCTGAGCGGAGCCGTGTCAGCATCCTGTTGACTCAACCACTCGAGAGGCCCTTTCCAGGGCCAGTAAGCATCCTGATTCCTCGCTGGGAATGGGCGGCCGCCGTCAGCGCCATAATTGCACCGGACGGCGTACGCACTGCCAGAATCCACCGCCACGACGCCAATGGGCTGGTTGATTGGCTCTTCGACCTCCTTGGCCCCCAGGTGCCGCCAACGGCGAAGCCGAGCAAAATGCTCGTCACGGCTTGGAATCGACCGTCGCTGATGAAATATCTTGGGCGGAGATCGATATTGCGGTACAGCAGTTCCACGAGCATATCAGACGCGTGGACGAAGGCCTGTACCAGTTCATGCTCAGCCAAGAGTTCCCGTAGGTTTAGGCCTTGTTTGTATCAGTTTTCGCCCGGTTTTTCGCAGTTAACTGGGCAACTATCTTGTTCTCAATTAATGAAAAGACGGAGCTTTTGCTTCTTCTGGCTAGTTTTAAGTAAAAAAATAATGTGAGTTAGAATGGAAGTAGTCCAGTATGTAAAGATTGCACACAGTTTCTAAAAGGACAAACGTGTGTGATAGTAAGGAGTAGGTCCCACATGGTGACCATCGGTAAACGCCTTAAATGCCTGGAGGCAAAGCTAATCAGCTAGGGGCAGCTTCCCATCCGCTAGCCTAGTCGAATAGAATGCATGAGTTAAGCGTGCTGGGGCTGGAGCAGTCTAAGGATGGGTGACCGGGTGGGAAGTTGCTATATCTCAAGCTTCATTTAAGCGCCATGATACGGTCATTACAAACATTTAGCATCTAAATGTGTGTCTGTAGTGACCTATCATGTCGATTAAATAAACCTTGAGATCCTTGTTTTGAAAATTTGGAGAATGATGTTTTTTTTTGTTATTTGTTGTTTTGAAAAATCGGAGAATGATCGAGATCGATCTGTGGGCCCGCCACATTCTATCCTTTGACCCACAACGTTTGACATCTGTGGCCCCGCACGTTCTATCCTTTGACCCACAAAGTACGAGAAGGGTTTGACCATGATAGGTTCCTCTTGGTATAGGTCATGGTGGCATGTCAGACCAAATTTTGTTTGGGAACATTTGTTGGATTCCCTCCCGCTGCTCGAAGTTGGGGAACCGGCATCATACGTAACCTGGCTTCCTGGGGGTACAGTGTTTGGTTTGTAATGCAGCTGGTGCCCCTTCGAAGTTGTGCATTGGGGATTTGAACACATCACACACCACCCATACATATATTTGGGCCGCATGCAGGGTATAGGGTCTTCTGATCGACCCCGTCTCCCATGTGCGGTTTTCAACGACACGCCTATGTGTGGGCCTGGGCTATATATATATGATTCCTTTGGCCGACAACGAGGGGGTTTGGCCATGAATGGATTCCTCCTGGTTCGTGTTACCGTGGGTAATGGTGACATGTCCAAGCAAAGTTCGAGCTCATGCGTTCTCAGGATTCCCTCACATGTGCTCGAATTGGTGGGTTGGATCGACACCCTACGAACGTCGACGTCGTCCTTAATTACTACCTAACTTTCATGGGGGTTGTCCGTTTCGTGAGGTAGGCACCACATCAAAATTGTACATTATTGGGTATTTAAAACACATCACCCTTGCAACGTACATCAATTTGGGCCCCATGCAGGTGGTGCTGGTTTTGTGGCCCCTCTCATGCGGTTTACGGTGATGGTCCAATCTATGGGCCCGAGCGGTCTATTATATCCCTTTTTTGACCGACAACAATAGTGGTTGTTTGACCAAGATAGATTCACTTGGCCCGTCTTATGGTAGGTCATGGTGACATGCATCTCCGACCAAAGTATGAGTACGTGCATGCGTCCCGTCGACACGAAGTGGGGGTGGGGCAGGCACCCTAGCTACGACCTTAACCTGAAATTATAGATATCCAAGGGGGCTTTCCGGTTTGCGAGGGAGGTGCCACATCAAAGTTGTGCATTGTGTATTTAAACATCACACCCTTCATTCCTACATATATTTGGCCACCTTCAGGTGGTTGTTGTCTTCTGGCCCCTCTCACCCGATCTTCGACGACGTGCCCACCCGTGGGCCAGCGCATCAAAGTTGTGCATTGGGAATTTGAACATCATACACCACCCTTTTCATACATATATATTTGGGCCACATGCTGGTGTGGTTGTGTTCTAACCCTCTCTCGCATTTTGTTGTTGCCAAATGGTGCTATATAAAATAGCAGACGACTCGGATGAAAAAAATGCCTACGTGCAACGGACACAGGTGCACTGGCTTAACCGTGTGCGAAGCTCGTGCCCTGTAAAATCACCACGACTTTGCAAGCGCCAGCAAGGATGAAGGGGTAATGTGTACAGGATATTTAGGATGAATTCCACGTATGCGTCTGAAAATTAGGATGAACCGTGTGCGATAAAACAGCTAGCTAGAAATCTCAAAAAAGCTACCCGCCTTGAGCTATGCAAAAATTGGTGGTTCTGTGGCTTTTCCTTATTATCATACACAATTATTATGTTTGGACCATGTGCGATCTTGGTTGCTCCCGCCCTGCTTGATTTCCTTTACCCAAATTTTAGTTGTCGCGGTATTTCAACCATCGCCCTCACTCCTCCACCACCGACCTTATAGTAAAATTCCAGTAGCCGAGGCATTTGAAGAGTCGCCCTCCCTTGTCCACCACCATCTCCACCCACCATTACTAAAATTTTCAGTAGCCGCGGCATATCCTCATGATGGGGAACGTTGCATGAAAATCAAAAAATTTCCTACGAAACACACAAGATCTAATTTAGGAGATGCAAATCAACGAGAGGGGAGTGTGTCTACATACCCTTGTAAACCGAAAGCGGAAGCGTATATAATGCAGTTGATGTAGTCGTACTCTTCACAATCCAATCGCGATGCAATCCGATGAAGTACCGAACGGACGGCACCTCCGTGTTCAGCACACGTGCGGCTTGATGACGTCTCCTCCTTCTTGATCCAGCAAGCAAGAGAGGAGAAGTAGATGGGATCTCAACCAACACGACGGCGTGGTGGAGATGGTGGTGGTGCAGTGCCGGCAGGGCTTCGCCAAACGCTGCCAGAACCAATCTGAGGAGAAAACAGAGTTATGGGAGAGGTAGGGCTGCCGCCGGGTGATACGTCTCCATCGTATCTACTTTTCCAAACCCTTTTGCTCTTGTTTTGGACTCTAATTTGCATGATTTGAATGAAACTAACCCGGGCTGACGCTGTTTTCGGCAGAACTACCATGGTTTTGTTTTTGTGCAGAAATCAAAGTTCTCAGATTTGGACGAAACTTTTTGGACAATTTTTATGGAATATATAAAAATTATTAGCACAAGAATCAACAGAAGAGGGGCCACCTGTTGCCCACAAGGCAACAGGGCGCTACCCCCCCTAGGGCGCGCCTTGATGCCTTATGGGGCCCATAGGCGGTCGTCTGACCTAATTCCAACGCTATAAATTCTCTTTCCCTGAGAAAAAATAAGAGAAGAAGTTTCATCACGTTTTATGATACGGAGCCGCCGCCACCTCCTGTTCTTCATCGGGAGGGCTGATCTGGAGTCCGTTCGGGGCTCCGGAGAGGTGGATTCGATGCCGTCGTCATCATCAACCATCCTCCATCACCAATTTCATGATGCTCACCACCGGGCATGAGTAATTCCTTCGTAGGCTTGCTGGATGGTGATGGGTTGGATGAGATTTATCATGTAATCGAGTCAATTTGTTAGGGCTTTGATCCCTAGTATCCACTATGTTCTGAGATTGATGTTGCTATGACTTTGCTATGCTTAATGCTTGTCACTAGGGCCCGAGTGCCATGATTTTAGATCTGAACCCTTTATGTTTTCATGAATATATTTTTGTTCTTGATCCTATCTTGCAAGTTATATGCACCTATTACGTGTTATGATCCGCATACCCCAAGGTGACAATAATTGGGATTATTTCCGGTGATTGCCGTAGTTTGAGGAGTTCATGTATTCACAAAGTGCTAAAGCTTTGTTCCGGTTCTCTATTAAAAGGAGGCCTTAATATCCCTTAGTTTCCTTAAGGACCCCGCTGCCACAGGAGGGTAGGACAAAAGATGTCATGCAAGTTCTTACTATAAGCACGTATGACTATATACGGAATACATGCCTACATTACATTGATGAATTGGAGCTATTGTGTATCGCCATAGGTTGTGACTGTTATATGATGAATATCATCCAACATAATTATCATCACCGATCCAATGCCTACGACTTTCTCATATTGGTTTCTGCTAAGTTACTTCGTTTCTACTGCTTTACACTTGCTACAAACTGCTACTGTTACGGTTGCCGTTACTATTGTTACTATTGCTACTGCTATCAAAACTATCATATTACTGTGCTACTAAATACTTTGCTGCAGATATTTTATCTCCAGGTGTGGTTGAATTGACAACTCAACTGCTAATACTTGCAAATATTCTTTGGCTCCCCTTGTGTCAAATCAATAAATCTGGGTAAAATACTACCCGCGAAAACTGTTGCGATCCCCTATACTTGTGGGTTATCAAGACCTTTTTCTGGCACCGTTGCCGGGGAGCATAGCTCTATTTGTTGAGTCACTTGGGATTTATATCTATTGATCACTATGAAGAATCTGAAAGACTCTAAGACCAAGATTGTTCCCTCTATGACTAGAGGAGGTAAGGAACTGCCATCACACTCTGCACTTGATTCACCTTCTGTTTTGAGTAGGCTTGCAACACCACCACCTGTTATGCATTCTGTTATGTCGCAAGTTATTGATGATACTACTTCTGCTATGAATGATACTTATGATGATGCTAGTACTATGCTTGATAATACTGTGCCACTTGGTGAATTTCTTGATGAACAACTTGCTAAAGCTAAAGAAATTGAGAATGTTGAAAATGATGAAACTCTTGAGAATTATGATTCACCTATTATGCCTAGTTCTCCCACTAGAGTTGAATCACCTGATGAACATGTCTTTGATAGGGAGACGGCTAGGGCAATTCTTGCTTGTAAGGATAGAGATGAAGTTAAAAAATTGCTTATTGAAATGAAAGAAAAATCTATGAGGGAGAGAATGAAATATGATCCTAAGTTTGCTACTTCTCCCATATTTGTTACTGATAAGCATTATGAATTCTTTGTCGATCCTGAGTTAATTACTTTGGTTGAATCTGATCCTTTTCATGGTTATGAAACTGAAACTGTTGTGGCACATCTTACTAAGTTGAATGATATTGCTACCCTATTTGCTCATGAGGAAAAAATTTGCTATTACTATATTCTTAAGTTGTTTCCTTTCTCATTAAAGGGTGATGCTAAGAAATGGTTTAATACTCTTGCTCCTGGTTGTGTGCGTAGTCCCCAGGATATGATATATTACTTCTCTGAAAAATATTTTCCTGCTCATAAGAAACAAGCTGCCTTACAGGAAATATTTAACTTTGTGCAAATTGAAGAAGAGAATCTCCCTCAAGCTTGGGGGAGGCTTCTCCAATTACTTAATGCTTTGCCTGATCATCCTCTTAAGAAGAATGAAATACTTGATATCTTTTATAATGGACTAACCGATGCTTCTAGGGACTACCTAGATAGTTGTGCTGGTTGTGTTTTCAAGGAATGAACTGTTGGACAGGCTGAAGTACTATTGAATAATATATTGAGAAATGCCGATGATTGGACACTTCCTGAACCACCACCTAAACCAATTTCGAAGAAGAGAGGTATTCTATTCCTCAGTCCAGAAGATATGCAAGAAGCTAAGAAATCTATGAAAGAAAAAGGTATTAAAGCTGAAGATGTTAAGAACTTACCACCTATTGAAGAAATACATGGGCTCGACATCCCGACACAGGTAGTGGAGGTAAATTCTCTCACTAGATTTGATGAAGGTGATATTTCGTATAATAAATCTGCTAGCCAATGCCTGTATGAATTTGATAATTACATCATTAAACAGGAACACTTTAATATGTATGTTAGCAATCAATTAAAATGGAATGCCATCATGATTGAGCGCTTGAGTGATTTGATGTTTAGAACTGCTAATGATGTTAAATGCTTGAGTAAACATGCTTCTATGTTTCAGACTCAGTTAGAACAAATTGCTAAGACACAAAATGATTTGCATGATGAGATGAATAATAAAAAGAATGATCATGCTGTTAGAGTTGTTACTAGAGGAGGTAGAATGACTCAGGATCCTCTATATCCTGAAGGTCATCCTAAAAGAATTGAACAAGACTCTCAAAGAAAGAATATTGATGCACCTAGTCCATCTAAAAAGAAAAAAGAAAAAGAAAAATGATAAAACTTTGCATGCTTCTAGTGAACCTGAGATAGAAAAACCTCCTGAGAATAATAATGATGCTCCTATTTCTGATGTTGAGACACAATCTGGTAATGAACATACACCTAGTGATAATGATAATGACAATGATAATGATAATGAAGATGTTCATGTTGATGCTCAACCAGATAATGATGTAGAAATAGAACCTGCTGTTGATCTTGATAACCCACCTCCTAAGACTAAAAGATATGATAAAAGAGACTTTGTTGCCAGAAAACATGGAAAGGAAAGAGAACCATGGGTTCAAAAACCTATGCCTTTTCCTACTAAACCATCTAAGAATAAGGATGATGAAGATTTTGAGTGCTTTGTTGAAATGCCTAGACCTGTCTTTTTGCGCACTCGCTTGATTGATATGTTGAAAATGTCTCCTTATGCTAAATACATGAAAGATATTATCACTAATAAAAGAAAGATACCGGAAGCTGAAATTTCCACTATGCTTGCAAATTATTCTTTTAAGGGTGGAGTACCTAAGAAATTAGGAGATCCGGGAATACCTACTATACCATGCTCCATTAAAAAAAGTTATGTCAAAACTGCTTTATGTGATTTGGGAGCTGGTGTTAGTGTTATGCCTTTCTCTTTATATAGAAGACTTGATTTGAATAAGCTCACACCTACTGAAATATCTTTGCAAATGGCTGATAAATCCACTGCTATACCTATTGGAATTTGCGAGGATGTTCCCGTTGTAGTTGCAAATGTTACTATCTTGACAGACTTTGTTATACTTGATATGCCCGAGGACGACAACATGTCGATTATCCTTGGAAGACCCTTTTTGAATACTGCAGGGGCTGTTATTGATTGCAACAAAAGCAAGGCCAGTTTTTGTGTCAATGGTAATGAGCATACAGTTTATTTCCCGAAGAAACAAACTTCAGTGAATGGTACCAATTGTATTGAAAAGGTCTCGACAATCACTATTGGGGGAATCAACTTTCCTCTTCCTACTGTCAAAAAGAGATATGAAATTCTTATTGTTGGGGAGATGCATATCCCCGTTGAGGTAACTTAGTGTTATACGAAAATTCTTCGGTTTCATGTCACTCGGAAATAGTTTGTTAATAAGACTTGATCAACCTTATTAATGGATTCTTTTTGAAGGGCATGTGGTCGATGAATTTAGTAAGCATAACTTTCTGTAATCTTAGTTTGCTCTCTGTTATTTTTTAGTTTAAATAAAATAAAATGCCATGATTATCCTGTTTTCTGAATTATCCGTGAAATAAAAAATGGCCCAAAAATAAAAGTGCTCGGAATGCAATAAAATTTTGACATGATTTTTTCTGGAATATATAAGAATTTTGGGCACTGAGAACAACCCAGGGGGTGCACCTGTTGCACACAAGGCAACAGGGCATGCCAAGATGCCTTGTGGGTCCCACAGGGACCCACTCACTTATCCATTCAGCCCACTTCATCTCCTACCTTCAGAAAAAAAAATCTTTGTAGCTCTCTCTCTCGCGCGTTCTTGCTCCCAAACCTGAGATTTTTGATCTCTTTGGTCGGAGCCCCGTTTTCGAAACTGTTTTGAGGGATTGCTCCCTGGTATGTGACTCTCCCATTGCTCCAATTAGTTTTTGCTTTAGTGGATTATATTTTGCTTAAATTGCTATTATTGGTGCTACTGAAAATGAGCTCGCATGTTGAATTCTTTGAGTTCTAAGTAGTTTGAATGCTTGATATAGCCTCTAGGCACTTGTATGAGTAGTTGCTATCAATCTTGTGAAGTTTTGTCAACATATTTTTGTGGTCTAAAATTTTTCAGAAATTTGTTCGTAGGAAGATGAACATTTTCAGGAGGAGTTCTTCAAGGAGGAGGTCCTCCGAGGCATCATCAAGTGAAAGCCCAGCACGCCAATCATATGTTGAATCAAGGGCAAGTTCGGTGCGGGGTGCCAAAGCAAAATCATGTCGATGGCCGTGCGACGAGTTCATGCTAAGTGCAGGCATCAAGGAAGAATTTGACCAATATATTCACAACACCGAGCTCTCCGCCTTCGTCACAGATAAGCCACCGCAGCACTACAACCTTACTCATTGATTCACTCAAAACTTTGAATATCATTCTCACACTTCTAGAGTTTCATTCCATCTCTACGATAGATCTTATGCTATGCCTCTAGAAGAATTCTGTGATGCCTACAAAATTCCATTTTGGGTTTCACTTAGTGAACCTCGACAATCTGATTATGAACTGTTTCTTAATAGTCTTTGCAATGGTGAGGATAGGGGAGTTACGCAAGCTAGGATAAAAAGCATTAACTTTCCCGCTATTCGCTACTTTGCACTTTTTAATGGAAAATGCATTGTTGGTAAACAAGACTGCAGTGCACTTTGTGCCCCTGACCTGAGCCTTATTCACGCAGCTTTAACGGGTAGTAGACATTATAATCTTGGGGCCATTGTTGCACGTAGGTTGCACCGCAACTCGGGTAATGGTGATTTATATGGAGGAATTTATGCCTCCCGAGTAGCTGCAAGGCTAGGAGTTTCGCCCAGGCCTAATTATCCTCTTTTACCTGATAAATATCTGAATTTTGAGGCAATGCAGAACCATGAGTTCATTAAGCGCAACACTCGCAGTTATGATTAGAACTTGATATTTGATAAATATCATTCTGTGTTTGTTGTTTTGCCTGCTCCTGCCCTCTTTGATTTTCAGAAAAAATAGAGATATTTTCTTGATGAGAGCGAGGTGCACGAGTACAACGCAGCAGTTGAAGCTGCCCGTCTGGCTGAGGAGGCAGCTCAGAACGCCTCTGCGAGCTACCACTTTTATTATTATCCTGGACAACCATGGCACTAGGCCAAGCTAGACCAAAAGCCTAAGCTTGGGGGAGTACGTATCTCTCAACGACATTACATTCATGTTCACACATTCATTCCAGTTGTCGGTGTTCATACTTTTTCATTGTATCATCCATGTTAGTTTTATTTTCGCTTCTCCTTGTGTGTTAGAAAAACTTCAAAAACCCAAAAATATTTCTCGCTTCTTTTCGGTTTTACTTTCCCGTTTGTTAGTTGTAGTATTAAAAGAAAACCCAAAAAGATTTCTCATTTCTTCTTTTGCTTGTTGGGAATTCACCCGTGTAAATAGTTTTTCCCGCCTTTCATTTTTCTTCTTTAATTTGCTTTCTTCAGAAAAACTAAAAACTCCAAAAATATTTTAGTGTGTTTCTCTGAATTTCTTTTCTTTTCGTTGAGTCGTCATAGGGAGAAGACCACGATGAAAATGTTGAGTGGCTCTCATATGCTTTATTGTTGATCTAACGAAGAGCCAATTTTACCTTGTCTCCTCCCTTGAATAAAATGTTTGCAGATTCCAGCTTAGTCCATGGCACACTTGCACTATTATTATTTTCACAACATTCGGTCGTGCAAGTGAAAGGCAATAATGACGATGATTTGATGAAGTGACTATAGCAAAGAAAAGCTGGTATGAACTCTTCTTGTTTTTGTTTTTGTAAATATGTTTAACTCAGTACCCATGATTCAGCATATTATGAGTAAACATGTTTGTGATGACAATTAGAGATTATAGTTGCTCATGCCATGCTTAAGTAGCTAGGAGTGGATAAAGATTTATCTTGGATGTCAACATGCATTAAAATGGTTATGATGTAGTATGTTGATATGGTATCCTCCTCTGTATGTTTCAAGTGGCTTGACTTGGCACATGTTCATGCATGTAGTTGATTCAAAACCAACATAGCCTCCATGATATTTATGTTCAGGGTGTCTATATCCTACCCATGCTAGTATTCAATGTTAATTATTCTCAATGCATGATCATGACTATTTTCACTCTCTAGTTGGTCGCTTCTCAATCTATTTGCTAGCCTTCACTTGTACTAAGCGGGAATTCTGCTTGTGCATCCACAATCCTTAAACCAAAGTTGTTCCAGATGAGTCCACTATATCTACCTATATGCGGTATTACTCTGCTGCTCCAAGTAAATTTGCATGTGCCACCTCTAATCATTCAAATAAACATCCGTTTTGTGTGCCTGTACCGCTCATGGAGCGACAGGGGGCGGTCAGTATCTTCCATGCTAAGTGGGTTATTCTCGAGATGAGTGTTTATTTACTTGTCATTGCACAAGAGAGGCTGGTATTTGGGATGCCCAGTCCTATGATCGAAATCGAAAAAAATATAATGCAAACAAACTCCCCTAAAAAGTTGTTGGTATGGAGGGCACCCGAGGATTCGGCTAGCCATGGCTTGTGTTGGTATCGTGGAGGGGGAGTAAACTTTACCTTTTCACTTGGGAACCGCCTATAATGTGTTTAGCATGGAAGATATTGAAAACTCTCGGTCGTGATGTTGACAGGAAAAGTACACCTCCCAAAATTATTTTTCATCTCTGATTTAAGCTTCGAGCTTTGGCACCGCTGCAAATCCCTGCTTCCCTCTATGAAGGGCCTATCTATTTACTTTTATGTTATTTACTTTATGTTATTTTACTTTTATTGTTGAGTCTCACCTTCTTGCACTAAGCGCCAATCCTAAGAGCACTATTGTCATCCTTATGCATTGAGTATAGTTAATGTTGTGTGCATCATGACTGGATCTCTTCTACCCTGAATTACAATGTTCAGTCGCTGCTTGAACTTTGGAGGTGCTCTGCATTTATGTTTTGTGGTCTCAGAAAGGGCTAGTGAGATACCATGTTATCATATTATATCATGATTGTTTTGACAAATTGTTGGCATTTGAGATATGTTATTATTGCTCTCTAGTTGATTATGCCATTGATATGAGTATATGTAGTTTTTAAGTGTTATTATGAGCATGGTTAGTTCATGATCTTTGTTGAAAACCTGGGTACTATTTAAGCTTATATGCGGATACAAGAACAAAAGAGTTCGTAAAAGTTTTTCTTTATCACTTTCAGTTTGTCAGCTAAATTGCTTGAGGACAAGCAATGAGTTAAGCTTGGGGGAGTTGATACATCTCTATCGTATCTACTTTTCCAAACACTTTTGCTCTTGTTTTGGACTCTAATTTGCATGATTTGAATGAAACTAACCCGGACTGACGCTGTTTTCGGCAGAACTACCATGGTGTTGTTTTTGTGTAGAAATCAAAGTTCTCGGATTTGGACGAAACTTTTTGGAGAATTTTTATGGAATATATAAAAATTATTGGCGCAAGAATCAACAGAAGAGGGGCCACCTGTTGCCCACAAGGCAACAGGGCGTGACCCCCCCCCTAGGGCGCGCCCTGATGCCTTATGGGGCCCACAGGCGGCCGTCTGACCTAATTCCAATGCTATAAATTCTCTTTCCCCGAGAAAAAAATAAAATAAGTTTCATCGCGTTTTACGATACGGAGCCGCCACCACCTCCTGTTCTTCATCGGGAGGGCTGGTCTGGAGTCATCATCAACCATCCTCCATCACCAATTTCATGATGCTCACCACCGGGCGTGAGTAATTCCTTCATAGGCTTGCTGGACGGTGATGGGTTGGATGAGATTTATCATGTAATCGAGTCAATTTGTTAGGGCTTTGATCCCTAGTATCCACTATGTTCTGAGATTGATGTTGCTATGACTTTGCTATGCTTAATGCTTGTCACTAAGGCCCGAGTGCCATGATTTCAGATCTGAACCCTTTATGTTTTCATGAATATATTTGTGTTCTTGATCCTATCTTGCAAGTTATATGCACCTATTACGTGTTATGATCCGCATACCCCAAGGTGACAATAATTGGGATTCTTTCCGGTGATTGTCGTAGTTTGAGGAGTTCATGTATTCACTAAGTGCTAATGCTTTGTTCCAGTTCTCTATTAAAAGGAGGCCTTAATATCCCTTAGTTTCCTTAAGGACCCCGCTGCCACGGGAGGGTAGGACAAAAGATGTTATGCAAGTTCTTACTATAAGCACATATGACTATATACGAAATACATGCCTACATTACATTGATGAATTAGTGCTATTGTGTATCGCCCTAGGTTGTGACTGTTATATGATGAATATGATCCAACATAATTATCATCATAGATCCAATGCCTACGACTTTGTCATATTGGTTTCCGCTAAGTTACTTCGTTGCTACTGCTTTACACTTGCTACAAACTGCTACTGTTACTGTTGCCGTTACTATTGTTACTATTGCTACTGCTATCAAAACTATCATATTACTGTGCTACTAAATACTTTGTTGTAGATATTTTATCTCCAGGTGTGGTTGAATTGACAACTCAACTGCTAATTCTCACAAATATTCTTTGGCTCCCCTTGTGTTGAATCAATAAATCTGGGTGAAATACTACCCGCGAAAACTGTTGCGATCCCCTATACTTGTGGGTTATCACCGGGGCATGGGAATTGGTGTGTCCAGCCCCTCCCTCTCCCCCACTATATGTAGGAGGCAAGGGGGAGGGCTGGGGCGCAGCCCTAGCCCCTCCTCCAAGGAGGGGATGTCGGCCTAGGGAGGTTTCCTCCCTCCCCAAGTCACCTAGGGGGCTGCCTTCCCCCCTTAGGACTCTTCCGCCTCCACCTCTCCTTGGCGCATGGGCCTCTTAGGGCTGGTGCCCCTGGCCCATATAGGCCAAGGCGCACCCCCTACAGCCCATGTGGCCCCCCGGGGCAGGTGGACCCCCCCGGTGGACCCCCGGACCCCTTTCGGCACTCCCGGTACACTACCGGTAATACCCGAAACTTTTCCGGTGACCAAAATAGGACTTCCTATATATAAATCTTTACCTTTGGACCATTCCGGAGCTCCTCATGATGTCCGGGATCTCATCCAGGACTCCGAACAACATTCGGTCACCAACGCACATATCCCGATACTACTCTAGCGTCACCGAACGTTAAGCGTGCGGACCCTGCGGGTTCGAGAATCATGAAGACATGACCGAGACACCTCTCCGTTCAATAACCAATAGAGGAACCTGGATGCCCATATTGGTTCCTACATATTCCACAAAGATCTTTTATCGGTTGAACCACGATGTCGAGGATTTGGCTAATCCCATATGCAATTCCCTTTGTCCAGCGATATATTACTTGCCCGAGATTTGATCGTCGGTATCTCCATACCTAGTTCAATCTCGTTACTGGCAAGTCTCTTTACTCATTCCGTAATACAAGATCTCGTGACTAACTCATTAGCCACATTGCTTGCAAGCTCTTTACGATGTTGTATTACCGAGAGGGCCCAGAGATATCTCTCCGACATACGGAGTAACAAATCCCAGTCTCGGTCCATGCCAACCCAACAAACACCTTCAGAGATACCTGTAGAGCACCTTTATGATCACCCAGTTACGAAGTGACGTTTGGATACACACTAAGTATTCCTCCGGTGTCAGGGAGTTGCACGATCTCATGGTCTATGGAACAGATACTTGACATGAAGAAAGCTATAGCAAATAAACTAAACGATCTGATGCTAAGCTTATGGTTGGGTCTTGTCCATCACATCATTCTCCTAATGATGTGATCCTGTTATCAAATGAAAACTCAGGTCTATGGTTAGGAAACCTTAACCATCTTTGATCAACGAGCTAGTCTAGTAGACGCTTACTAGGGACACAGTGCTATCTATGTATTCACACATGTATTTAAGTTTCCGGTCAATACAATTCTAGCATGAATAACGAACATTTATCATGAACAAGGAAATATGATAATAACCAATTTATTATTGCCTCTAGGGCATATTTCCAACACCTCAAACACCACCCGCCCTAACCCTGCCCCCCTCCACAGTCTACACCCCCCCGGTGGAACCCTAGCTCACCGCCGCCACCACCAACCCCTGTCGGTCTGCCCGTGCCTCCTAGCTTAGATAAGTTTAGGTTACCCACCGATTCCCATACCCTCGTCACCCCGAGTTTTTAGATGAGATCTGCGGTGTCCCCCACCCCCAGATCCCCATCCCCTACTCCAGAGAGTCGCAGCCTAAGCCCGACCACATATCCCGGGGAGCCCGAGGAGCATACGTCCAAAAGGAGGTCTATCATGGCCTCTCCGCCGGACGATGTCGAGGTGGCCGCCATTCATGCCGACCTGTCGATCCCGAAGGAACACCTGACCGCGGAAGCTGGCGAGGACGTTGACTACGTCGCCATGCCGAAGGCTTCATGTCAGCGGGCTCACGTATTACTGTGTCTTAGGACAGCCGGCTACGACATCAAGCTCGTCGACAGCGAAGGCTTCACGCGGGCCATGTCATAGGTTAAGTGGTCCATCCCCAACTCCTCTGGTTCAACCGCCGTCAATTTCTTCGAAGGTCCTGCTGCTGATCTCCTCCACCTTGTTGTCAAGGATTTGCGATCCTTGTACGCCATCGAGCCCATTATGTCATTTTTGAAGGACACGTTCTACGGCGGTGGCTTGGGATCCTCAGCTGCCAAGTCAGATCTCATCAACCACGACCACGCGAAGGGCACCCACTACAGCTCTTCCAAGATGAAACAGCCCATCTGCGACATCAGGGAGCGCACCCTGGGTCTATGCTCTTCCAAGTGGAAGGATCCCGTCCATGACAAGTGAGGCAATATCCTATAAGCAAATCTTACTTTTTCTAGCTAGCCAACTCGTACCCATTGCTGTAGTAGCTTTTGCCATGCGATGTTTTAACTGTGCCGTGTTTAATTATTTCAATTATGCAAAAATGTAATGTTCAATAGGGCTATGTGATGTTTAAGTATGAATTGTCCACTTTAGTTTCACGAATGGCTATATTTGGTTGTTTATAGTGAGTAGATGCCTTGTTTATCTGTATTTGGTTGTTAGGTTGGTTGCAGTGAGCATTTGCCTAGTTTTCAAGCAGATGCCTTGTTTATCTGTATTTGGTTGTTAGGTTGGTTGCAGTGAGCATCTGTCCAGTTTTCAAGCAGATGCCTTGTTTATCTGCATTTGCCTGTTAGGTTGGTTGCAGTGAGCCTTTGTCCAGTTTTCAAGCAGGTGCCTTATTTATCTGTATTTGCTTGTTAGGTTGGTTGCAGTGAGCCTCTGTCCAGTTTTCAATGGCTATATTAGGTTGTTATAGTGAGCATATATGCCTTGTTTATTTCAGTTATTCACAATGTGATGTTCATTATGTGCAAGTATGAACTGTGCAGTTCGATTTCATCAATACCAGTTTGAACGGCTATATTTGGTTCCTGTTATGCATGGTGAAGTTAACACATGCCCTTTATTTCAGTTTTACACATTTATGCAGTGTGATGTTTAAGCATGAGCTACGTTCTATTCATTTTCAATAGTACCAGTTTGAATTACAATATTTGGTCCCTGTTAAGCCTGTTGTAGTTAACATTCCCTTCCATTTTTTATCTGCTTTAACAACATGCTGAAACCAACACATTCAAGCTATCATTTTGAGATGTTGTTTACCATGGCTATGACATTAAGCCTGTAGTACTTATCACGCCTTTCCATGTACTTCGCAGGACAACAACGGGAGTGGCCAGCATTTTCCACCGAGGTTACTTTCATCCCTTGGCTTATACTGCCTCTGTTCCATAATGTAGTGCATACAGATCCATGGCTGGACACTTTTTAGCTTATAATATTGACTTGTTGCTTGTAGATACATATGTCCTAGGCAAAGATCCACGCCTTGACCCTTTTTGCGTATGGGGCAATGAGATATTCATGAACCAGCATCAAGTGAGGAAACTAATAAGAATTATTAGCAAAAAGATATGAACGATGGCAATTAAATTATTTGTCTATGCTCCATCCAACACAACAATGAGCTGTAGGATGGTAACTACGAACTCTGTAGCCTTCTCTTTTTACTGCCCATAATGAGTTGTTAGACAGCAATGTCTGAATCTTTTTCGTTTGCAGTGGTTCCCAAAGCAGTTTACTCAAGATTACCTCGCAAAGTACATGATTGGCGGACATGCAATGAAGGTTAAATTATTTCATCGAGACTACAATGAGCATCGAGAAGTCCTAATGAAGACAGTGAAGGATGGGTGGGCAGCCATCACAAGGGGTTTGATACGTCCAATTTGCATCATGATTTCCTACCAATAATTATTATGTTTTTGATCATTATTTCACTTTATGGTACCATTCTTATGGCTTTTCTCTCTTATTTTGCAAGATTTACATGAAGAGGGAGAATGCCGGCAGCTGGAATTTTGGACCTGAAAGGGGTGAAACAGAGATAGCTATTCTGCACAACTCCAAATGACCTGAAAATTTACGGAGAATTATTTTGGAATATATAAAAAATACTAGCGAAAGAATCAACGGAAGGGGGCCCACCAGGAAGCCACAAGCCTGGGGGGCGCACCTGATGTCTACTACACAACTTGTTCTTGTAGACTCGTGTTGGGCCTCCAAGCGCAGAGGTTTGTAGGACAGTAGCAATTTTCCCTCAAGTGGATGACCTAAGGTTTATCAATCCGTGGGAGGCGTTGGTTGAAGATGGTATCTCTCAAGCAACCCTGCAACCAAATACAAGAAATCTCTTGTGTCCCCAACACACCCAATACAATGGTAAATTGTATAGGTGCACTAGTTCGGCGAAGAGATGGTGATAAAAGTGTAGTATGGATAGTAGATATAGGTTTTTGTAATCTGAAAATATAAAAACAGCAAGGTAGCAAGAAGTAAACGGGCATAAAAACGGTATTGCAATGCTTAGAAACAAGGCCTAGTTTCATACTTTCACTAGTGCGATCTCCCAACATTGTTGACATAGTTGAATCATATGTAAATCCCTCACGTGCGACAAAGAGTTCACTCCAAAGTCACAAATAGCGGAGAACAAACGAAGAGATTGTTGTAGGGTACGAAACCACCTCAAAGTTATCCTTCCCAATCAATCTTATGAGCCATCCCCATTAATTGTCACGAACAGCCCTAGAGTTCGTACTAGAATAACACCTTAAGATACACATCAACCAAAACCCTAATGTCACCTAGGCACTCCAATGTCACCACGAGTACCCATGGGTTTGATTATACGATATGCATCACACAATTTCAGATTTATCTATTCAAACCAACACAAAGAACTTCAAAGAGTGCCCCAAAGTTTCTACCAGAAAGTCAACACAAAAACGTGTGCCAACCCTTATGCATAAATCCCCAAGGTCACGGAACCCGCAAGTTGATCACCAAAACATACATCAAGTGACTCAAGTGAATATCCCATTGTCACCACAGATATCCATATGCAAGACATACATCAAGTGTTCTCAAATCTTTAAAGACTCAATCCGATAAGAAAACTTCAAAGGGAAAACTCAATTCATCACAAGAAGATAGAGAGGGGGAAACTCCATATGATTCATCTATATCAACAAAGCTCGCGATACATCAAGATCGTGCCATCTCAAGAACACGAGAGAGAGAGAGATCAAACACATAGCTACTGGTACAAACCCTCAGCCCCGAGGGTGAACTACTCCCTCCTCGTCATGGAGACCGCCGGGATGATGAAGATGGCCTCCGGTGATGCCTTCCCCCCTCCGGCAGGGTGCCGGAAAAGGGCTGGCTGACGGCAAATTTGCTGATTCCAGTAGTGCCTCTAGAATATTCATCTTGGGACCAAATTCATATCTTGTGCAAATTACCATTACTATTATTAACTCTCAAAAAGATATAAGTGAAGCATGAGAATTAATGACAAACTACTCCAAAATATATAAGCGAAGGTCAATGAGTAGTGAAACAATTAAGTAGCTATGTAAGGACTCTCTCAAAAAAAAAGTTTCAGATCTTATTATTTTATTCAAACAGCAAGAAAAACAAAATAAAATGACATTCCAAGAATAGCACATATCATGTGAAGAAGCAAAAACTTAGACTCAACCAAAACTGACCGATAGTTGTTGAAGAAGAAAGGTGGGATGCCTACCGGGGCATCCCCAAGCTTAGTTGCTTGAGACTTCTTAGAATAAATACTTGGGATGCCTTGGGCATCCCCAAGCTTGAGCTTTTGTGTCTCCTTAATTCCTCTCATATCACGGTTTCTCTAAATCTTAAAAACTTCATCCACACAAAACTCAACAAGAACTCGTGAGATAAGTTAGTATAAATCAACTCAAAACTTTAACATTCTATACTGTAGCAAATCACAAAAATTATAATTAAACATTGCATACTAAATTCCTATTCATATTTAATACTCCTATCCTCAAATAGAAACATTAAACACGCAAACATATGCAAACAATGCAACTATAACAGCAATCTGCCAAAACAGAACAGTCTGTAAAGAGTGAATAAGAATCCATACTTCCCTAAGTCCAAAAATTATGAAAAATAACCACGTGACAGAGAACTCATGCATGCTTTCTGTGTAAAAATTTCAGATTTTTATCATGTTCTGACTATTCAGGGATATTCTGGACATAACAGAAAACTTTCTGTTTTCAGACAGCAACTCATGAACTTGCAAACTGAGCATGGTAAAGGCTATCATTAGCATTTTATTGAACTAAAAGACACAAAATATGATTATTGATAGCAGCAAACAAATATCAACAGAAGAAAATGACGCTCCAAGCAAAACTCATATTATGTGACGAATAAAAATATAGCTCCAAGTGAGGTTACCGATAGTGTTGAAGACGAAAGAGGGGATGCCTTCCAGGGCATCCCCAAGCTTAGACGTTTGAGTCTTCCTTGAATTTTACCTTGGGGTGCCTTGGGCATCCCCAAGCTTAGGGTCTTGCCACTCCTTATTCTCCTCATATCGATATCTCACCCAAAACTTGAAAACTTCAATCACACAAAACTTAACGGAACTTCGTGAGAACGGTTAGTATGATAAAGAATAAACCATCACTTAGGTACTGTCCAAGACAAGATTCACAATTGTTCCCATATAATGCCTACTGTATTCTATCATTTCCACAATTTATATCTCATAATATAAGCTATGGAAACATTAAAACAAGCAAACTATGCATAGAAAACAGAATCTGTCAAAAACAGAACAGTCTGTAATGATCTGAGCAACTACCATACTTCTGGAACTCTAAAAATTCTGAAAAATTAGGAAAACGTCAACAATTTTCATATCAATACTGTATAAAAATTTCAGAATTTTTTGACGCTCCAGTAAAATCTAGGAAATTATTGCACAGAATTGAATCAACGAGTATCCACACTATCCCAAAGGTTTTACTTGGCACTTTATTGAAAGAAAACATATAAAACATGATTACTACAGTAGATTAATCATGTGAACACACAAAAACAGTAGGTATAAATATTGGGTTGTCTCCCAACAAGCGCTTTTCTTTAAAGCCTTTTAGCTAGGCATGATAATTTTGAATGATGCACTCATAGAAGTAAAAGATTGATACATAACGGGGGCATCATGAATCATAAGTTCCTCTCTCATAATAATTTTCAGTAGCATCATGAATGAGTTCAGCAATATAAATATCAAATAAAGCATTCTTTTCATGACCTACAAGCATAGAATTTTTATTACTCTCCACACAAGCAATTTTCTTCTCATTCATAATAGTGGGAGTATCATATGAAACTCGAATGCTATAAATTGTTTCCACATTAAAAGAGTGATGTTCAGTAAAAGGATTTTCATAATTATAACAAGTATAATAATAATCATCACTATTTTTCATAACATAAGTATCATCACAATAATCATCATAGATAGGAGGCATGAAATCATCATAACAAATTTGATCATTCAAAGTAGGGGGACTAAAAAGATCATCTTCATTAAGCATAGTATCCCCAAGCTTGGGACAAATATTAATTGCAGCAAATATATTCTCAAAAATTTCATTCTCATCAAACATAGCATCCCCAAGCTTGTTGGTTTGCATATCATTGGCATTATCACTATTTTCATCAATAGTACGAATAGCACCAATAGTAAAACAATTATTATCATCATAATTTTCCAAATTGGCACCATAAAGATTTTCAAGATTATAAGAAGTATCATTATCTTCCCAATCATAATCATCATAATGAGTAATAGGCATAACAAAATCATCCTCAATAGTTCCTTCGGACATTGTGCCATAAGACAAAGAAGCAATATCATCATCAAGTGTATCATCTTCCACAATTGTTTTTGATTCATTCTCATGAGGCACAACAATAATAGGAGCATTATTTGGGAGAGATGCCTTTTTACCTCTACTTTTCCTTCTTTTCTTTTTCTTCTTCACCACCTCATGTGTGGGTTTAATCAATTTTTCCATGCACTTTATTGAAGAGATTGGTGAGTAAAAAGCTCCTCCTCGTTACCTGATTCATCATAAGAAAAAATAGGAGGATATTGGGAAACCTCTTCCCTTTCATTAGTATTCTCTTTGTCTTCTATTTGTTTTCTTGTCTTTAAATAATTGGCAATATGAGGATTTTCAATGCAATTTACCGCACAATACATGTAAATTTCCTCTAGATCAAAATCGAGAAATCTCTTGAGATTATATTCTGGAATATCCCTTGTTATACGTTTCATTTGTTCATACCCCAGAAGCAGACTAAGTTCATTATGATGCGCAAGGGTAATCAAGTTATCACAATTTTTGGACACAATTCGATCATGAGCATTGGAGATTTAAATGACCACGTTCATTGCAAAGTTCACAAGGATGGCGAGAAAAATTAAATCTTTCAGCACAATCATCTAGCCTCTCTTGCAACCCTTTAGTTTCTAAATACTTATGCCTCTTACAAAATCTATTTTCCTTTTTTGGTATGCATTTGCACTCCCAATTCACTCCACAAAAATTGACATCCTTATAGGAGACATCATTATCATGACTAGTGCAATCATCATTAGTATTATGGACATTCAAATAATTCATACAAGCAACATTGCAATCATGCTCATCATTCATGGATTTTATGCCAAACATTTTATTGAATTCTTCTTCTATCAATTGAGCACAATTATCGGAATCCTTATTTTCAAGAAAGACATGATAAAGACGAATAATATGAGGCAACCTCAATTCCATTTTTTTGTAGTTTTCTTTTTATAAAACCAAACTAGTGATAAACAAGAAACTAAAAGATTCGATTGCAAGATATAAAGATATACCTTCAAGCACTCACCTCCCCGGCAACGGCGCCAGAAAAGAGCTTGATGTCTACTACACAACTTGTTCTTGTAGACTCGTGTTGGGCCTCCAAGCGCAGAGGTTTGTAGGACAGTAGCAATTTTCCCTCAAGTGGATGACCTAAGGTTTATCAATCCGTGGGAGGCGTAGGTTGAAGATGGTATCTCTCAAGCAACCCTGCAACCAAATACAAGAAATCTCTTGGGTCCCCAACACACCCAATACAATGGTAAATTGTATAGGTGCACTAGTTCGGCGAAGAGATGGTGATAAAAGTGTAGTATGGATAGTAGATATAGGTTTTTGTAATCTGAAAATATAAAAACAGCAAGGTAGCAAGAAGTAAACGGGCATAAAAACGGTATTGCAATGCTTAGAAACAAGGCCTAGGGTTCATACTTTCACTAGTGCGATCTCCCAACATTGTTGACATAGTTGAATCATATGTAAATCCCTCACGTGCGACAAAGAGTTCACTCCAAAGTCACAAATAGCGGAGATCAAACGAAGAGATTGTTGTAGGGTACAAAACCACCTCAAAGTTATCCTTCCCGATCAATCTTATGAGCCATCCCCATTAATTTTCATGAACAGCCATAGAGTTCGTACTAGAATAACACCTTAAGATACACATCAACCAAAACCCTAATGTCACCTAGGCACTCCAATGTCACCACGAGTACCCACGGGTTTGATTATACGATATGCATCACACAATCTCAGATTCATCTATTCAAACCAACACAAAGAAATTCAAAGAGTGCCCCAAAGTTTCTACCAGAAAGTCAACACGAAAACGTGTGCCAACCCTTATGCATAAATCCCCAAGGTCACGGAACCCGCAAGTTGATCACCAAAACATACATCAAGTGAGTCAAGTGAATATCCCATTGTCACCACAGATATCCATATGCAAGACATACATCAAGTGTTCTCAAATCCTTAAAGACTCAATCCGATAAGAAAACTTCAAAGGGAAAACTCAATTCATCACAAGAAGATAGAGAGGGGAAAACTCCATATGATTCATCTATATCAACAAAGCTCGCGATACATCATGATCGTGCCATCTCAAGAACACGAGAGAGAGAGATCAAACACGTACTACTGGTACAAACCCTCAGCCCCGAGGGTGAACTACTCCCTCCTCGTCATGGAGACCGCCGGGATGATGAAGATGGCCTCCGGTGATGCCTTCCCCCCTCCGGCAGGGTGCCGGAAAAGGGCTGTAGATGGGATCTCTCTGGTACAGAGGCTTGCGACGGCGTAAAAACTCATCTAGGTTAATTTTCGGGGGTTTCTGAATATATATGATTTTTCAGCGTTGGAATCACACGAAACGGAGCCACGTGGGCCCCACGAGGTACCAGGGCGCGCTTGCGGGGGGTGGCGCGCCCTGGTGCCTCGTGGGCACTGGGTTGCCCCCCTCCAATGGGTCTTGGTGCCAATATTTTTTATTTGTCCAATAAAAAATCTCCAAAAAGTTTCAGCTCATTTGGAAAACTTTCATTTCTGCACAAAAAACAACACCATGGTAGTTCTGCTGAAAACAGCGTCAGTCCGGGTTAGTTCTAATCAAATCATACCAAAACCATATAGAATTGTTATAAATATGGCATGAATACTTCATAAATTATAGATACGTTGGAGACGTATCAGTGTCCTCCATATGCCTCAGAGTGACACTTACGTAGGATTTGTTCCTGTTCATGCTCAGGTACACAACGTCTAATAATACCATCTACTCCTTCTTTATATAAGTGTGGGTCATCCCAAAAGTAGTGTCTTAAATCAAAGAAAAACTTTTTCTTTTGTTGGTATGTGAAACTAGGTGGTATATATTTAGCAACAATGTAATAAGCATAATCTGCATACCAAGGAGTATTACGAGAAGCATTTATGACAGCTAATTGTTCATCAGGAAAATCATCATTAATAGGAAGTGGGTCATCAAGAACTTTTTCCATTCTAGACAAATTATTAGCTACGGGATTCTCAGCTCCCTTTCTATCAACAATATGCAAATCAAATTCTTGTAGCAAAAGAACCCACATAATAAGTCTAGGTTTAGCATCTTTCTTTTCCATAAGATATTTAATAGCAGCATGATTGGTATGAATAGTAACTTTGGAATCAACAATGTAAGATCTGAATTTATCACATGCAAACACAACTACCAAAAATTCTTTTTCAGTAGTAGCATAATTTCTTTGAGCACTGTCTAGAGTTTTACTAGCATAATGGATAACATTTAATTTCTTATCAACTCTTTGTCCTAGAACAGCACCAACAGCATAATCACTAGCAACACACATAATTTCAAAGGGTAGGTTCCAATTAGGTGGTTGAACAATAGGTGCAGAAATTAAGGCTTTCTTAAGAATTTCAAAGGCTTCTACGCAATCATCATCAAAAACAAATGGAACATCTTTTTGCAAGAGATTAGTAAGAGGTCTAGAAATTTTAGAGAAGTCTTTTATAAACCTTCTATAGAAACCAGCATAACCGAGGAAACTTCTTATACCTTTGATATTTTTAGAACATGGCATTTTCTCAATAGCATCAACTTTAGCTTTATCAACTTCAATACCTCTTTCAGAAATTTTATGCCCAAGGACTATACCTTCATTCACCATAAAGTGGCACTTCTCCCAAATCAAGACAAGATTAGTTTCTTCACATCTCTGCAAAACTCAATCAAGGTTGCTCAAGCAATCATCAAAACAAGTTCCGTAAACAGAGAAATCATCCATGAAAACCTCAACAATCTTTTCACAAAAGTCAGAGAATATAGCAGTCATACATCTTTGAAAGGTAACAGGTGCATTACATAAACCAAAAGGCATACGACGATAAGCAAAACTTCCAAAAGGACAAGTAATGGTGGTTTTCTCTTGATCTTCAGGTGATACAGGTATTTGAGAGAAACCGGAATAACCATCTAGGAAGCAAAAGTGTGTATGCTTAGATAATCTTTCTAACATTTGATCAATAAAAGGCAAGGGATAATGATCTTTCCTAGTAGCTTTATTTAATTTCCTGAAATTAATTACCATCCTATAACCCGTTACAATTCTTTGTGGAATAAGTTCATTTTTATCATTCGGAACAACAGTAATACCTCCTTTCTTAGGAACACAATGAACAGGACTTACCCATCTACTATCAACTATAGGATAAATTATACCTGCCTCCAGAAGCTTTAATATTTCAGTTCTTACCACATCCTTCATTCTAGGATTCAGCCTTCTTTGATGATCAACAACGGGTTTAGCATCTGGCTCCATATGAATTTTATGCTGACATAAAGTGGGACTAATGCCCTTAAGATCGTCAAGAGTATATCCAATAGCAGCTCAGTGCTTCTTCAGAGTTTTAAGTAATCTCTTTTCTTCATGCTCTAAAAGGTTAGCACTAATAATAACATGATATATCTTCTTTTCATCAAGATAAGCATATTTAAGTGTATCAGGCAATTGCTTTAATTCAAACACAGGATCACCCTTGGGTGGAAGTGGATCTCCCAAGGTTTCAACATGCAAGTTATGTTTAAGGATAGGTGCTTGTTTAAAGAACATCTCATCTATTTCATTTCTATCATTCATATTCATATAATTCTCATGGTCTAGCTAGTATTGTTCTAAAGGATCAGTAGGAGGCACAGCAATAGAAGCAAGACCAATAATTTGCACAAGATATGAATTTGGTCCCAAGATGAATATTCTAGAGGCACTACTGGAATCAGCAAATTTGCCATCAGCCAGCTCTTTGCCGTCTGCTAGCTGACGGCAAAGAAGGTCTTTGCCATCAGCTTACAGAAAACTGACGGCAAAGAAAGAGCTGACGGCAAAGATCATGTTTGCCTTCAGCTAGCTCTTTGCCGTCTGCTAGCAGACGGCATAGAAGCTTTGCTGTCAGCTCGCAGACGGCAAAGAGGGAGGGTGGCCCACTAACGAGAACCACCTAACGGCCACTTTCTTTGCCGTCTTCTAGTAGACGGCAAAGAAAGTGGCCAACTAACGGCCGTTCCCCCCCGCCCCCCACCCCACTAGAGAAAGAGGTGGGGCTATCTTTTTTTTTGCGGGTAAAAAATAAAACCGTTGTCCCCACCTCCTCTCTCTCTCTCCCCTCTCTCTCCGCCCGGCCCCACCCCTCTCTCTCTCCCGCTCGTCTCTCCCTCTCCATCGCGCGAGCAGCTACGGCGGCCGATTCCGACGAGCTCTGGCGGGATTCGACGACGCCCAGCACACCCACGTGACCCCCTCGCCCCGCTCCTCCATCCCCTCCGACCAGATCCGATGCGCGCGTCCTCCTGCGACCACGCACGAACCTCCCCTGCGGCTAGGGTTTCGGCCACCATGTCGCCGGCGTGGCTCCGGTGTTGCTCCGGTGACTCAGGTGAGTCCCTTCACTCCTCCTCGTCCCATCCATCCCTCTCTTTCTCACCGCGTCGTGTCGCGTCTCCTCTCCCTCCCAGATCCAGCACGCCGGGACGCCGGCCGATTTCCGACCGCTCCGGCTATCTCCGGCGATGCCCTGGCCCTCTACTGCTTTCTCTCGACAAGCTCTATCGATTCGTCCGCATCGATCTGCTTTTCCCCGCCTCCTACGGTCGTCCCCTTTGGTTTCTCCCCGTTAGGATTTCGGTGCTGGTGGTGGTTCGGCCGTGGTGCTCCGATGATGGTCCGGTCGCCGTGAGGATCCTCCGGCGGTGCTGGATGTGCCGTGGCGCGGTGGTGCTCCTGGGTGGCGCCTCCGTGCTGCGGTGCCCCTGGGTGGTCGCCTCCGTGCCCGTGCTCTCGCTGGGGCCGCCGTTGTGGTGCTCTCTGGCGAGCTCCGGCGTGCTGTGGTGGTGTTGGTTGTGCTGCTGGTCACACCATAGTGATGGTGTGGCTGCATCCTGCTTCGGCTACAACTCCTCTTGGTGAGCTTCTCCTTGCTCCCCTCCTCTGATCTCTCTAATGCATATCTCTAGCTCTTGATCTTGTTGGATGTGAGGCTGTATTAGCTGTGGTTAGCTGTTGTAGATGAGCATCAACTTGTGTTGGAGCTCTCTGTGATGGATTCTTGCTGTGTCAGGGTTTTGGTCAGTGGCCATCTATGTGTATTTGTGAAGTATATATGCTCCTGTACTGCTCTGTTCTGTGTAGTTGCTCCTGGAGTTGTTACTTAATTCAGTTAACTGAATCTCTAGTGTTACATTTTCTTTTCCATTGGTCTGTTTAACCTTTGGAAATTAGTTATCACTTCTGTTGTTATTTGCTGCTGCTGCTATTACTTGCAGTAGCAGTTTATAATGGTACTAGCCCCCTGTGCTTGTGGGTGCAGTGCCCTAATTGCAGAAAAATACCAGGTGCAAGTGTGGTGCTGTGTTCTGCAAAAGCAGATAATCATTTGGGGTGCTACCCTGCTATTTCTTCTATGCTATAGTTACTTTACTCATGAACAGATACTCACTTGTTCTTAGTTGTTTTACTTCTAATACTGATATGAACAGATACCACTTGGTTTGGCTATTCCTATTGGTCTCTTTCTAATAGCCTATGAACAAATGCTATACTTGGTTTTGGCTGTTACTTTCCTAGTTTTCTACTGATAAGACAAATACTACATCTGATTTGGGCAGTGATGCTGGTCTGAGCCCCCCTCTCTTAGGCGTAATTTACATGTGGCTATCCCTGTGCTGTGATGAACTAGCCCTGGCACTTCCAGGCTGTCTGAGCACATAATCCCTCAAGTATACCTTGAGGTCTTCTATAGCTTGGTCTTGTGGATTCTGGTAAACCTGCTTCTTGTGGACAGCCTGCTCGTCCTAGCTGCTTCACACTATCTCACAGATATGGTTTTGGGCCCAGTCCTGTTTGATGTTTTGGACACCAAGTGTCTAACAGACCCTACTCTACGGTTGGCTGCCCTATTTATACTGGCCTGAATGGTGTGACTAAGCTGTGTGTGTGTTTGTGCTGTCCTCACGGGTGGCTTTGGTGATTGTGGTGTTAACAGCAGCTGCTTGCTGTGTCAAGCTCTCCTTGATAGTTATCTCTTCTAAGCTGCTGGTGGCTGGATGTGTTGGGACTTGGTCTGGTCGGCTGGTTGTGATGTATATCTCCTCCTGGAGCTTTGTTTTTGGCGTTGCACAGTGACATGTACCTATTGTCACTGGACAAAACTGATTGTGGTGATGAAATCTAATCCTTGGCTTTAATCACTAGTTTTTAGTTGGCTTAATTCCTGGAGCTAGTACTGATAGTGGTCTTTGTGTTGGCATTTAACTTACTACTAATTGTGGTGGCTTCTTGATTGGGTCCTTGGCTGGTTCTCTCCTTTGGCTCTATGGTATTGGCTTACTCTATTTGGCTTTCTAATTAAGATCACTTTGAAAATCAGGATCTTAACTAAGATTGTCTTGATCTCAAGTGTTGGCTCCTACAGCATTGCATTTCACCAAGTGAAATGCTACATTTCTACTCCTAACCCATTCTCTCTTTCTTAGTGTTTTTGTTATGCAGGTTGGAAGAAAAGAAGAAGATCCAGAGAAGATCTTAGTAATAAGATAGTTGTTAGGAAAATAGATATTTAGTTTTAGATCATTTCTTGCAATTTCAGATATGGAGTGCTTGTCTTTAGTTTTTGTTTTGACTTTGTGAAACTTGCTACCTATGGATGAAACTGTGTAATATTGATGAAACTATGTATATGTATGGATGAAACTTGCTACTATTGGTAACATGTGTTGGATATATATGTGTTCATGACTATTGGTAATATGTGTTGGATATGCTATATTGGTCATATATATATATATCTGTGTTTGATTTTCTGTGAAAATGAATTGATATAAGAAAAAACAGAATTAAATGGGGCAATATAGGCACTTTGCCATCTGCTGGCAGATGGCAAAGAGCTTTGGGCTGGCCTATTTGGAAGCTTTGCCGTCTGCTGGCTGATGGCAAAGACCTTTGCATCTTTGCCGTCAGCCAGCAGACGGCAAAGCACGCCGTTAGCCCCTTAACGGACCTAAACTGCCACGTGTGCCGTCCATGCCCTTTGCCGTCTGCTGGCAGACGGCAAAGATCTTTGCATCTTTGCCGTCGGCCAGCAGACGGCAAAGTGGCCTTTACCGGAGCTTGTTCAGCCGGACGTGTTGCCCTCTGCTGGCTGACGGCAAAGACCTTTGCCGTCCGCAAAGCATGCCTTTGCCGTCAGCCATGGCGGACGACAAAGTTGCTGATTCCAGTAGTGAGGGATATAATAAAAACTTTCATATAGATCATTTGATATGATAAGTGTGATTCCTTGCAATGAAAATAATGAAAGAGATCATATGTTAATCTTATGGAAAGTAATGACATCACATAAAGAAAAGTATAAGTGGTAAAATTTATTGGAGGTTAACAAGCATAGCATTAGTCAATGATGCAATTCATGAAAAAGTTAATAAGGGAAGAGAAGATTCACATGCAAATATACTATCTTGGACATCTTTTATGATTGTGAGCCCCCATTAAGTATTTTATGTCAAAGTGTTGACGTTGGACAAGGAAGACAACGTAATGAATTATGTTTGTTCATATTCACATAGAAGTTATATTGTTATAGATCCTCCAACATGTGGTGCTTGCCCAATATCTTTGCTAGCCAAAAATCCGCACCAAGTAGAGATACTACTTGTGCATCCAAAACCCTTAAACCCAGTTTCTTCCCATGAGTGTCCACCATATCTACCTATGGATTGAATAAGATCCTTCAAGTAAGTTGTCATCGGTGCAAAAAGCAATAAAAATTGCTCCTAAAATATGTATGATCTTTTATTGTAAGGGAAATAAGCGTTGTACGAACTTGTGATGGTAAAGAAATAAAAGCGACGGACTGCATAATAAAGGTTGCTATCACAAGGGGTAATATAACGTGATGTTCCTTTGCATTAAGGGCTTGTACATCCAAAAATAAAAAGCGCATGACAACCTCTGTTCCCTCTGCGAAGGGCCTATCTTTTAGTTTTATGCATTTACTTTTATGTATTTACTTTTTATGCAAGAGTCAATAGTGTTCTCCTCTACCTCCTTTTTATTTTTCTCTTTTGCAAGCATCATGTGGTGGGGAAAGATCTAGGCACATATATCCAGTTGGATATGAGTGATCATGAGTTATTATTGTTGACATCACCCTTGAGGTGAATAAGTTGGGAGGCGAAATCACAAGCCTCTATCTTTCTATGTGTCTGGCTGAAACTTTTGCTCCGTATATATGTCGTGAGTGTTAGCAATCATAGAAGACTAAATGATGGTTGCGTATGTGGACTTGCTAAAAAGCTCCTACATGAGACCCTTCCTGAAAATATGATGAATTGCAATTGCATTGTTGACTAGAATAGTTTGTTGGTTTCCAAGGAAGTTTATGCCTTATACTTCATTGTTGTGATGAATTATTACTTGCTCATGAGAAGTTTTATGATAATAAATATTGCTGTTATAATAATGATCTTGCTTTGAATCATTCAAGTCCAATGTCCATGCAACAAAAGAAAAGATTATATGATGATTATGATAGGTAGCATTCCTCATCAAAATTTCTGTTTTTAATTGCTACTTTATCATGATGACTTTTATGAGAAAAAGTTGCTGTTATGATGCTAGGAAAAGTGATTGAAATTATCATTGATCAAACTTTTGCACTATGCTAGCATTCACACTTCATAAATTATTTCTTTTATCATTTATCTACTCGAGGACGAGCAGGAATTAAGCTTGGGGATGCTGATATGTCTCCAACGTATCTATAATTTATGAAGTATTCATGCCATATTTATAACAATTCTATATGGTTTTGGTATGATTTGATTAGAACTAACCCGGACTGACGCTGTTTTCAGCAGAACTACCGTGGTGTTGTTTTTTGTGCAGAAATGAAAGTTTTCCAAATGAGCTGAAACTTTTTGGAGATTTTTTATTGGACAAATAAAAAATATTGGCACCAAGACCCACTGGAGGGGGGCCACCCAATGCCCACGAGGCACCAGGGCGCGCCACCCCCCCCCCCCAGGCGCGCCCTGGTACCTCGTGGGGCCCACGTGGCTCCGTTTCGCGTGATTCCAACGCTGAAAAATCATATATATTCAGAAACCCCCGAAAGTTAACCTAGATGAGTTTTTACGCCGCCGCAAGCCTCTGTACCAGAGAGATCCCATCTACAGCCCTTTTCCGGCACCCTGCCGGAGGGGGGAAGGCATCACCGGAGGCCATCTTCATCATCCCGGCGGTCTCCATGATGAGGAGGGAGTAGTTCACCCTCGGGGCTGAGGGTTTGTACCAGTAGCTATGTGTTTGATCTCTCTCTCTCGTGTTCTTGAGATGGCACGATCTTGATGTATCGCGAGCTTTCTTGATATAGATGAATCATATGGAGTTTTCCCCTCTCTATCTTCTTGTGATGAATTGAGTTTTCCCTTTGAAGTTTTCTTATCGGATTGAGTCTTTAAGGATTTGAGAACACTTGATGTATGTCTTGCATATGGATATCTGTGGTGACAATGGGATATTCACTTGAGTCACTTGATGTATGTTTTGGTGATCAACTTGTGGGTTCCGTGACCTTGGGGATTTATGCATAAGGGTTGGCACACGTTTTCGTCTTGACTTTCCGGTAGAAACTTTGGGGCACTCTTTGAAGTTCTTTGTGTTGGTTTGAATAGATGAATCTGAGATTGTGTGATGCATATCGTATAATCAAACCCGTGGGTACTCGTGGTGACATTGGAGTGCCTAGGTGACATTAGGGTTTTGTTGGTTGATGTGTATCTTAAGGTGTTATTCTAGTACGAACTCTAGGGCTGTTCGTGACAATTAATGGGGATGGCTCATAAGATTGATCGGGAAGGATAACTTTGAGGTGGTTTCGTACCCTACAACAATCTCTTCGTTTGTTCTCCGCTATTTGTGACTTTGGAGTGAACTCTTTGTCGCACGTGAGGGATTTACATATGATTCAACTATGTCAACAATGTTGGGAGATCGCCCTAGTGAAAGTATGAACCCTAGGCCTTGTTTCTAAGCTTTGCAATACCGTTTTTATGCCCGTTTACTTCTTGCTACCTTGCTGTTTTTATATTTTCAGATTACAAAAACCTATATCTACTATCCACACTACACTTTTATCATGATCTCTTCGCCGAACTAGTGCACCTATACAATTTACCATTGTATTGGGTGTGTTGGGGACACAAGAGATTTCTTGTATTTGGTTGCAGGGTTGCTTGAGAGATACCATCTTCAACCTACGCCTCCCACGGATTGATAAACCTTAGGTCATCCACTTGAGGGAAAATTGCTACTGTCCTACAAACCTCTGTGCTTGGAGGCCCAACACGAGTCTACAAGAACAAGTTGTGTAGTAGACATCAGACACCATGCGGGAGACAGAACTGCACACAAGGTATTACAATCTGGTTTTTATTGGCCTACTCTTTTCAAAGATGCACGTAAGTTTGTCCTTTCTTGTGATGAATGTCAAAGAATTGGTAATGTTGGTAGACGTCAGGAAATGCCTATGAATTATTCACTTGTTATTGAACCATTTGATGTTTGGGGTTTTGATTATATGGGCCTTTTCCTAAATCCAATGGGTATACTCATATTTTGGTTGCTGTTGATTATGTTACTAAGTGGGTAGAAGCTATTCCAACTAGTAGTGCTGATGAAAACACTTCCATTAAAATGCTTAAAGAAGTTATATTTCTGAGGTTTGGAGAACCTAGATATTTAATGACTGATGGTGGTTCACATTTTATTCATGGTGCTTTCTGTAAATTGCTTGCTAAATATGATGTTAACTATAGAATTGCATCTCCTTATCATCCTCAGTCTAGTGGTCAAGTTGAATTCACTAATAGAGAAATAAAATTAATTTTGCAAAAGACTATTAATAGATCCAGAAAGAATTGGTCTAAGAAACTTGATGATGCATTATGGGCTTACAGAACTGCTTATAAAAATCCTATGGGTATGCCTCCGTATAAAATGGTTTATGGAAAGGCATGTCATTTACCTATTGAATTAGAACATAAAGCATATTGGGCAATTAAAGAACTCAACTATGATTTTAAACTTGCCGGTGAAAAGAGGTTATTTGATATTAGCTCTTTAGATGAATGGAGAACTCAAGCTTATGAAAATGCCAAGTTGTTTAAAGAAAAGGTTAAAAGATGGCATGATAAGAGAACTCAAAAACGGGAATTCAAAGTAGGTGGCCATGTTCTATTATACAATTCTTGTTTAAGATATTTTGCAGGAAAACTTCTCTCTAAATGGGAAGGACCGTATATCATCGAAGAAGTTTATCGCTCCAGAGCCATTAAAATAAAAAACTCCGAAGGCAATAATCCGAGAGTGGTTAATGGGCAAAGAATTAAACATTATATCTCAGGTATGCCCATTAATGTTGAAACTAATATTATTCAAACAATTAAACCAGAAGAGCACATAGAGGAAACCTTCCGGAACGCTCCAGAATCCTGAAAAGGAGTAGCTATGTGGTACGGTAAGTAAACCACCCCCCAGGCTTGTGGCTCCCTCGTGGACTTTCCCGGCTCCGTTTTTCTTCCATATTACTTGTTATGTGCTACTTGTAGTCTGCGTTGGTATTTCCCCGAAGAGGAGAGGATGATGTAGTACGGTAGAGATAAGTATTTCCCTTTGTTAAGAACCAAGGTTATCAATCCAGTAGGAGAACCAAGCAAAATTCCGTTAAGCGCACCTGCACACACAAGAGCAAACACTTGCACCCAATGCAAATAAGAGGGTTGTCAATCCTCTTAGCGGTTACTTGCAAGGATTAAATCTTATCGAGGTAAATAGATAAACTAAAATACTAATTAAAATAAAAGTAAATAAATTGCAGCAGGGTATTTTTAGGTTTTTAATATGATAAAGATAGACCCGGGGGCCATAGTTTTCACTAGAGGCTTCTCTCTCGAGCATAGAAACATACGGTGGGTAAACAAATTACTGTTGGGCAATTGATAGAATAGCAAATAATTATGATGGATTGATGGCAATGATCATGTATATAGGCATCACGTCCGAGACAAGTAGACCGACTCCTGCCTGCATCTACTACTATTACTCCACTCATCGACCGCTATCCAGCATGCATCGAGAGTATTAAGTTAATAAAAACAGAGTAACGCCTTAAGCAAGATGAAATGATGTAGAGAAGCAAATTCAAGCAATATGAATAAACCCCATATTTTTATCCTTAATGGCAACAATACAAATACGTTTTATGTCCCCTTCTGTCACTGGGATTGAGCACCGCAAGATTGAACCCATCGCAAAGCACCTCTCCCATTGCAAGATAAATCAATCTAGTAGGCCAAACTAAACCGATAGATCGGAGAGAAATACACAGCTATAACAATCATGCATAAAAGAGTTTAGAGAAGACTCAAATATTTCTCATGAATAATATCATCATAAACTCACAATTCATCGGATCCCAACAAACACACCGCAAAAGAAGATTACATCCGATAGAACTCCAAGAACATCAAGGAGAACATTGTATTGAAGATCAAAGAGAGAGAAGAAGCCATCTAGCTACTAGTTATGGACCCGTAGGCCTGTGGTAAACTACTCACACATCATCAGAAGGGCAGCAAGGTTGTTGTAGAAGCCCTCCGTGATCGATTCCCCCTCCGGCACAGTACCGGAAAAGGCCTCCAGATGGGATCGCGGAAGAACAGAGGCTTGCGATGGCAGAAAGGTTATTTCTTCTGGCTCTCGGGTGGTTTCCCAATATTTGTGAATTTATAGAAGTGGAATTAGGTCAAACGAAGTCATGTGGGCCCCACAAGGCAACACGGCACGCCCCCCTGGGGCGCGCCCTGTTGCCTTGTGAAGCCTCCGTGAGGCTTCTGGCCTCCTCCCAAAGCTTCCAAGGTTTCTTTTGTCCAGAAAAAAATCTCCAAAAAGTTTCGTGGCATTTGGACTTCATTTGATACTGTTTCTCTGAAAAGCCAAAAACAAGCAGAAAACAGCAACTGGCACTGGGCACTAGGTTAATAGGTTAGTCCCAACAAATGATATATAATTGCATATAAAAACATCCAAGATTGATACTATAATAGCATGGAACAATCAAAAATTATAGATACGTTGGAGATGTATCAAGCATCCTCAAGCTTAATTCCTGCTCGTCCTCGAGTAGGTAAATGATAAAAACAGAATTTTTGATGTGGAATGCTACCTATCATGTTTCATCATGTAATCTCTCTCTTACGGTATGAATAATAAGATCCAAATGATTCAAAGCAATAGTCTATAATTTGATATAAAGACATCAATACTCAGGCATACTAGCAAACAATCATGCCTTTCAAAATAAAAATGCTAAAGAACGTTATCCCTACAAAATCATATAATCCTGTCATGCTCCATCTTCTTCACACAAAGTATTTATCATGCACTACCCCGATGACAAGCCGAGCAATTGGTTCATACTTTTTAATGCGCTTCAGCTTTTTCAACTCCCACTCAATACATGAGCGCAAGCCATGGATATAGCACTATGGGTGGAATAGAGTATGGTGGTAGAGATAAATAAGAGAAGTCAAAAAATGGAGAAAGTCTCACATCGACGAGGCTAATAAATGTGCTATGGAGATGCCCATCAATTGATGTCAATGCGAGGAGTAGGGATTGCCATGCAACGGATGCACTAAGAGCTATAAGTGTATGAAAGCTCAACATGAAAACTAAGTGGGTGTGCATCCAACTTGCTTGCTCATGAAGACCTCGGGCATTTGAGGAAGCCCATCATCGGAATATACAAGCCAAGTTCTATAATGAAATATTCCCACTAGTATATGAAAGTGACAAAATAGGAGACTCTCTATATGAAAAACATGGTGCTACTCTGAAGCACAAGTGTGGAAAAGGATAGTAGCATTGCCCCTTTTTTTCATGGCTCTTTTTTGCCTCTTTTTTTTATTTAGAACAATCTCATGGACCTCATCCCCACTTTTTCGAGGACTCATTAGTGTCCATCATTCTTACCTCACTAGGACAATGCTCTAATAATGATGATCATCACACTTGTATTTACTTACAACTCAACATTACAACTTGATACTAGAACAAAAATATGATTCTATATGAATGCCTCTGGCAGTGTACCAGGATGTGCAATGATGCTAGCATAACATGTATAACAATGATGAGCGGTGGCTAAGCCACAAATACTATGTCAGCTATATGATCATGCAAAGCAATATGACAATGATAATGTATGTCATGAAAACGGAACGGTGGAAGTTGCATGGCAATATATCTCGGAATGGCTATGGAAATGCCATGATAGGTAGGTATGGTGGCTGTTTTGAGGAAGATATAAGGAGGCTTATGGGTGATAGAGCGTATCATATCACGGGGTTTGGATGCACCAGCGAAGTTTGCACCAACTCTCGATGTGAGAAAGGGCAATGCACGGTACTGAAGAGGCAAGCAAATTGCGGAGAGGTGAGAGTGCGTATAATCCATGGACTCACATTAGTCATAAAGAACTCACATACTTATTACGAAAGTTTATTAGCCCTCGAAGCAAAGTACTACTACGCATGCCCCTAGAGGGATAGATTGGTAGGACAAGGTCCGTCGCTCGTCCCCGACCGCCACTCATAAGGTAGACAATCAATAATAAATCATGCTCCAACTTCTTAGCATAACGACAGATCATACGTGCATGCTTTGGGAATCACAAACCTTAACACAATTATTCTTACTAAACCACAATTATCTACTAATACCTCCGCCATATTACCATCTTAATATCGCAAAACTATTGCAAGGAATCAAATTTATCATATTCAGTGATCTACATGAAAGTTTTTATTATATCCCTCTTGAATACCAATCATATCAGGACCAAATTCATAACCCGTGCATATTACCATTGCTATCATGAGACTCTCAAAAAGATATAAGTGAAGCATGAGAGTGCAACTATTTCTTTAAAATATAACCACCGCCGTGCTGTAAAAGATATAAGTGAAGCACTAGAGCAACTGCCTAGCTCAAAAGATATAAGTGAAGCACATAGAGTATTCTAACAAATCACTAATAATGTGTGTCCCTCTCAAAAAGGTGTGTTCAGCAAAGATGATTGTGAAAAACTAAAAAGCAAAAAAAAAGAAAGCAAACTATTTCACAAGACGCTCCAAGTAAAACACATATCATGTGATGAATAAAAATATAGCTCCAAGTGAGTTACTGATAGATTGTAGACGAAAGAGGGGATGCCTTCCGGGGCATCCCCAAGCTTAGACGCTTGAGTCTTCCTTGAATATTACCTTGGGGTGCCTTGGACATCCCCAAGCTTAGGCTCTTGCTGCTCCTTATTCCTTTATCCATCGTAGTCTCACCCAAAACTTGAAAACTTCAGCACACAAAACTCAACAGAAACCTCGTGAGATCCGTTAGTATAACAAACAAATCTTAAACCTTAGGTACTGTAGTAAATTGATTCATATTTAATATTCACATAATGCTTCTGTACTCCAACTTCTCCATGACTCATACCCCTGATACGATCCATAGAGTCATCAAAATAAGCAAACTATGCAAAAAAAACAGAATCTCTCTAAAACAGAACAGTCTGTAAATATCTATTTAAAATCCATACTTATGTAACTCCAAAAATTCTGAAAAATTAGGACAACGTAAAAAATTCATATACCAATACTGTGTAAAAATTTAAGATTTTTCTGACGCTCCAGTACAGAATTAAAATTCCAGCACTGGACGCAAACTTTCTGTTTTCCAAACAGCATCAATTATACTATCATCAACATCATCCCAAAGGCATTACTTGGCACAAACACTAATTAAAAGATAAAAACATGATCATAATAGAGGCTATAATTGTGTAAACACACAATAATATAAAGCATTGGGTTGTCTCCCAACAAGCCCTTTCTTTATAGCCATTAAGATAGGCTTCGAGATTTTAATGATGCTCACATAAAAGATAAGAATTGAAGCACAAAGAAAGCATCATATAGCATGTAAGAAACATATTTAAGTCTAACATACTTATTATGCATAGGCATTTTATAGGCAAACAAATTATCAAGACAAAAAGTATCTAGCATATGCAAGGAAGAAGAACGAAGCATTAACAATTTGAACTTCGAGAGAGGTAATTGAGTAACATGAAAATTTCTACAACCATATTTTCCTCTCTCATAATAATTACATGTAGGATCATATTCAAATTCAACAATATAGCCATCACATAACATATGCTCTACATGATCCACATGCATGCAAAGTTGACACTCTTCCAAAATAGTGGGATTATCATCAACTAAAGTCATGACCTCTCCAAACCCACTTTTATCAAAAATTTCATAAGATTGAACACTCTCCAAATATGTGGGATTATTTTTACATAAAGTTGACACACTTCCAAACCCACTTTCAATATTATTGCAAACATTATTATCAATGACATATTCATCATGGGGCTTAAATAAATTTTCAAGATCATAAGAAGCATTATCACCCCAATCATGATCATTGCAATAAGTGGTGGACATGACAAAATCATCATCCCCAAGCTTGTAGTTTTGCAAATTATTAACACAATTGACATAAATAGAATTTATAATAACATCATTGCAATCATGCTTTTCATTCAAGGAGCTATCATGAATCACTTTATAAATTTCTTCTTTTAACACTTCATCACAATTTTCAGATTCACGATTTTCAAGCAAAACTTCATAAAGATAATCTAGTGAACTCAACTCACTAGCAATTGGCTCATCATAATTGGATTTTTTGAAAAGATTCGCAAGTGGATGAGGATCCATATCAACAATTTTTAGCAAGTGAAGATGCAAGCAAATTGAAGGCACATGGTAACACAAACAAAGATAGTAACGCAATTTTTTTTGGTATTTTTGATTTTTATGAGAAGTGGGGGAGATGAAAACGAGAGGCAAATGCAAATAAAAATGCAAATAAAATAAATGCAAGTGAATGATAGTTTGTGCGAAGGTACTTGGTAATTTTGATGATGTCTCCCCGGCAACGGCGCCAGAAATTCTTCCTGCTACTTGTAGTCTACGTTGGTATTTCCTCGAAGAGGAGAGTATGATGCAGTACAGTAGAGATAAGTATTTCCCTTTGTTAAGAACCAAGGTTATAAATCCAGTAGGAGAACCAAGCAAAATTCCGTTAAGCACACCTGCACACACAAGAGCAAACACTTGCACCCAACGCAAATAAGAGGGTTGTCAATCCTCTTAGCGGTTACTTGCAAGGATTAAATCTTATCGAGGTAAATAGATAAACTAAAATACTAATTAAAATAAAAGTAAATAAATTGCAGCAGGGTATTTTTAGGTTTTTAATATGATAAAGATAGACCCAGGGGCCATAGTTTTCACTAGAGGCTTCTCTCTGGAGCACAGAAACATACGGTGGGTAAACAAATTACTGTTGGGCAATTGACAGAATAGCAAATAATTATGACGGATTCATGGCAATGATCATGTATATAGGCATCACGTCTGACACAAGTAGACCGACTCCTGCCTGCATCTACTACTATTACTCCACTCATCGACCGCTATCCAGCATGCATCTAGAGTATTAAGTTAATAAAAACAGAGTAACGCCTTAAGCAAGATGACATGATGTAGAGAAGCAAATTCAAGCAATATGAATAAACCCCATCTTTTTATCCTTAATGGCAACAATACAAATATGTGTCATGTCCCCTTCTGTCACTGGGATTGAGCACCGAAAGAGTGAACCCATCACAAAGCACCTCTCCCATTGCAAGATAAATCAATCTAGTAGGCCAAACTAAACTGATAGATCGGAGAGAAATACAAAGCTATAACAATCATGCATAAAAGAGTTCAAAGAAGACTCAAATATTTCTCATGAATAATCTGATCATTAATTCACAATTCATCGGATCCCAACAAACACACCGCAAAAGAAGATTACATCAGATAGAACTCCAAGAACATCAAGGAAAACATTGTATTGAAGATCAAAGAGAGAGAAGAAGCCATCTAGCTACTAGTTATGGACCCGTAGGTCTGTGGTAAACTACTCACACATCATCGGAAGGGCAGCAAGGTTGATGTAGAAGCCCTCCGTGATCGATTCCCCCTCCGGCAGAGTACCGAAAAAGGCCTCCAGATGGGATCACGGAAGAACAGAGGCTTGCGGCGGCGGGAAGGTTATTTCTTCTGGCTCTTGGGTGGTTTCCCAACATTTGTGAATTTATAGAAGTGGAATTAGGTCAAACGGAGTCACATGGGCCCCACAAGGCAACACGGCGCACCCCCTTGGGGCGCGCTCTGTTGCCTTGTGAAGCCTCCGTGAGGCTTCTGGCCTCCTCCCGGAGCTTTCAAGGTTTATTTTGTCCAGAAAAACATCTCCAAATTTTTTTGTGGCATTTGGACTTCATTTGGTATTGTTTCTCTGAAAAGCCAAAAACAAGCAGAAAACAACAACTGGCACTGGGCACTAGGTTAATAGATTAGTCCCCAAAAATGACATATAATTGCATATAAAAACATCCAAGATTGATACTATAATAGCATGGAACAATAAAAAAAAATAGATACATTGGAGACGTATCATTATGCACTGGAAAAATTCATTATATATACTCACGGGTGTTTTGACCACCGCATCGCAAGTTTCTCCCTTGTTCTTGTTTCGGGATATTTTTCTGACAGATATAGATTGCCATGGGGTCTCCAAGCTTGTCCAAGGACAATTTCTACGAGAAGGTCATCAACCCGTACCTACCGGAGGTGATGAAGCACCCTCAAGCCATTGAGATGCGTGAGGGGGTGCTCCACATCCGGGACGTTCAAGGACCTAAGAAGACCGGGAGCGAGAAGGCCAGGCTGGAAGCGGTGGAACATGAGATCTTCAAGTGCCATGGGAAGGTGGAGTGCGGACTTTGTGCTAACCACTCCATGATCACGGACTTCATCCGTGAGCACAAGGTTGACGGCAAGAATATTGGGGACGTCATCTTCAAGCTCAATGACCGGATTGATTATCTTCAGGCCCAAATATATGATCTACTGTAACACCCCCAATATCTTACTACAGTAATCTTCCCCCTGATGGTGGTCATGTCATTATGATCACTAAGTCAATCTGCCACTTGTCCAAAATCCAAGCCAAATTCAAATTCAAATTGCATGTCAAATATTTATTTCATCTATCATGCAATCAAAATAGTTCATTATTTGGAAAATATTCCCTAAATATTTGTCATGTTGAAATCAACCTCATCTGGATTCCCAAATTGCCCCTGGAAATTATTTTAGTGGTCCAGCAGCATTTATCTTGTCCTTTTCTATTTCTAGAAATGCTTGACCTTCTCCTCTTGGCTTCAAACTTTTTGTGCAGCACCACAATATTATGCTCGATTTGTATGCCAAGTTTCTCTCTCACCAAAAATCATTTGCTAGCTCTTTTAATTGCAAACAATAGCTCTTTTCATTTTCTGGAACAGAAAATAGCTAAACTCTACTGTGCACGTTGGCCCAACTTACAACAGCAGCCCAGCCCAGCCCACTAACCCTTCCCCTACCTGCTCCCCTGCGTGTCGATGCAGGACACGCCGGAGCACGCCGCGCCGCCCACCGGCCGCCACGGCGACGTAGTGGTTGGCCGGAGGGGGATAAGATCGCCTCGAGCTCTCTCCCTCCCCTGGACCCCTGGCGCCACCCCCTCCTTCTCTCGCTCGCCCCCCTTTTTCCTCTCTGCCTCGCCCAGCCGAACGCGGCAGTCACCGCGCCGTCTCACCGCCGCAGCCACCGGCCACCCCGAGCCGCGCCGAGCTGTCCATCGGCTCCGTAAGCGACGTCCTCATCCGCTACACCGCAAGATCGACGCCGGGTGGGCACCAGCAACGCCGCCCGTGCTGTTCCCTCGCCGGGATCCGCCTCGGCCGCCGGCGTCGATTCAAACGGCCTCGACTCCCCGGACCTTCCCCGAGCCCGAGCCCGACCTCGCTGTGACCAGCACCTCGTTTCCCCTCTCTCTCTCTCTGCGCTTGGGTGCCCGTTAGCTAGCCTGCCTCACCACCGTACTCCGGCGCCCGCCGCGACTGTCGTCGCCGTCGTTCGTGGCCTCCCCGTGCCCACCCAGTGCCGCCAACGCGCGCGGGGCCCTGTAGCCGATCGAACGAGCCTAGCCCTGCCCGCCCCCGTGGCCGGAATCGGCCTACCGGCGATCGCCGGAGCCGCCGGTTTAGCGCCGGCGTTAACCTGCTGACATGGCGTTTTTAGCCACTAATCACCGGGGCTAACCCCACTGACACCGGGCCCTTTGCACTGTAGATCATTAGGTTAAATTCTAACAGAGCCCCTGTGCCACTGACAGTAGACCCCACCTAGTTAATTAGTCTAATTAAAATGTTTAGATTAACCCTGTGCCTATGACAGCTGGGGCCCACGGTACTGTTCACGTTTGACCTCAGTCAACCTATTGACTGTTGACTGCTGAGTCAGCACACCCCTGGCCCCACCAGTCAGTGACTGTGGCTGGCTGGGGCTGAGTGTAAAAAGTTTTGGCACTGTTTAAATTCGAATTAAATAAATCTTGTAAATTCCAGAATATTGCTAAAACTTCGAAAGATCGTAGAAATTAATCTGTAGCTCGGATCGAAAAACTTTCTACATGAAAGTTGCTCAGAAAAATCCCACGAATCCGATCGTGCCATCTGTTTTCGTGACGGGACCCTCTACGTAGGTGAACCCACAACTTTTTGCCTGTTTCCGGTAGATGAATAGTGCATGCATACGTGCTAATAATTCCAACTTAAATCCTAAAATAACTAAAATGGTTTAGAGATACATTTAGGCAACCCTGCACTGCATTTCAGCATGTCATGCTCTGTGTTGCATTTGTCTGCCTTTATTTATTGTTTCTTCCCCCTCTTCTTCTCCGATAGCCCCCGAGACCGACACAGCTCACGAGACCGACGACACACTGACGATCCCTCTTTTGCCGCAGAGCTTCCAGGCAAGCAACCCCTCTTGACGCATGCCTATATCACCTATTCTCTCTCCCTCCTGCTTGCATTAGAATTTGCTACTGCTATTGTTTTATCCTATTCTGATGCATAGCCTGTCCTTGTAACTGCTATTGATACCTGCTTGTTATCCAAAATGCTTAGTATAGGTTGGATGGTAAAACATCTGTGGCCCCTCTTCCTTGCTGTAGTTGCCCCGCTGTAATACTTGTGCCCCGATCGATGTGATCGTCGGTTTGAGACCCGTTCATCACCACACATTTTCCCCTAAGTTGCTCGATGCTACAGAGCTAATATCGAGAGCCGAGGGTGATACCTCTTATCTCACTCCCGATGATGCCTCTGTAGTACAGCTAGTTGGTTGTGGGTTAACGAGGGTGATTCCTCTTCCACCACCTCCGATGGAGCTTTTGTCGTGCAACCCCGCAAGTGTGAATACCATAGAGGGTGATTCCTCTGGGTTCACCTTGTCGGTTACATCTAGTGGGAATCCAACGAGGGTGATTCCTCAGGTTCCTGCTTGATGTTATGGACACACGGTTACTTGCACTTTATTACTGGTACTGGTTAAAGATGGGTCGGCCCCGAGGGGTACCCGCGAGAGATATGTTATCGGGTTAACCATGAGGGTACCCGAGAGGTGAATACGTGGCACGACCGGGCATTCTTAGCCCTTGCCGTAAGTCCACGAGACGGGGCGACGGCGTCACAGGATCGTGAGTCTCTGCTCGTTACCGCGCGCTCCAAATGCACTAAGGGTTAGGATATGTAATCTGAGTAGGCCTCTGGCCTTTTCGCGCTAACCAGCACATGGGAATAATATGGGTACTTGGCGTCGTGGTATCAGCCGAAGTTCTTCAGACGTCAGCAGTTGAGCGGCACGCGCCCGGGTTGGACCGTGAAAGCATGCGCTTGTATTAAGGGGGCTAGGTCTGCTCCCAGCCGTCCTCGCAACGCGCAGGAGTGCAAAGGGCGATGGGCCCAAGACCCCTAAGCGCTTAGGATGTAGACCGGCGTGCTGACCTCTCTGTTGAGCCTAGGTAGGGCTACGACGTGTCGATCAGCCGAGGCCGGGCATGGACCGAGCAAGTGTGTCCGGCCAGAGTTAATTGAGCGTGTTGGGTAAGTTGGTGCACCCCTGCAGGGAAGTATATCTATTCGAATAGCCGTGTCCATGGTAACAGGATGCTCGGAAAATATCCCGATCTTCTACAACTAGAATTGGGTTGAATATATTGGCTCCGGGATTGCTTTCTCGCAGGGAGTCGAGGATGGATCTCTGGGCGATGTTGATGCTTGTTGCTACTACTATATTTATGTACTAATCTGCACTCTTCTTATGCTGCAAGACCCTGAAGATGCTAGTCTTCGATAGGCTAGGCCTTTCTCTCTATTCTGGCATTTCTGCAGACCAGTCCACTTATACAGCCTTCCTTTGATAATGAATGCATACATAGAATAGATCTGATGTAAGTCTTGCTGAGTACTTTGGATGAGTACTCACGGTTGCTTTGCTTCCCTTTTTCCCCATACCCAATTGATACGACCAGATGACGGAGCCCCGGAGCCAGCTGCCCCAGCCGACGACTACGACTACTACTACCCCGCTGGCGGTTACTACTACTACGAGGAGCCCTCCGACGACCAGGAGTAGATAGGAGGCACCCAGGCAGGAGGCCTGCGCCTTTCGATCTGTGTTTTATTTTGCCCCGCCTTCTTAAAGGCCTATCTGTTTAACTTTGTGTCTGTACTCAGATACCTAATGCTTCCGCTGATGCTTGTATGACATCGAGCTTATGTATTCGAGCCCTCGAGGCCCCTGGCTTGTAACATAAAGCTTGTATGACTTTTATTTGTGTTTAGAGTTGTGTTGTGATATCTTCAAGTGAGTCCTTAGGCTTGATAGTGTGCATTTGCGTGTATGATTAGTACACGATTAAGTCGGGGGCGTCACATCTACAAAACCAAAATTTTGAGTATGAGGCCAAGTTCAAAGGTATGAGTTTAGCTGCAAATTTCAGGACTCTGGAAACACGTTCGTCCTTTTATGATGGAGAGCCTATGCCTTGGAAGACGAAGGACAAGCCTATCACTTCATCACCACCATCACCCAAGAAGGAGATTTGAGTACATGGGTATGGGCACCACCCTTGGCTTTTGCCAAGCTTGGGGGAGGTGCCCCGGTATCGTATCACCATCACTTTTTCATCATCATTATCTTTCTTAGTTCGATCCTTAGTTATTTCATGACTTAGAAGAATAAATTTTTAGTATGATTTAGTTTCGAGTGCTTGCTTTGTGATCTATCTATGTAATCGTGTGTGAAAGTTATATAATAAAGAGCAGTTTGAGTTGAGTGTTTTGCTTTTGATGATCCAATCTTAGAAATAAACAAAGAATAAAAAGTAAGATCATATGCTAATCCCATGGGGAGTGATGACTTCACATAAAGGAAGTATAATTGATAAAAGTTGTTGGAAGTTGACAAACATAGTATTGGTCATTGTTGCAATTCATGAAAAAGTAATAAAGGAAGAGAGGTCTCACATATAAATATACTATCTTGGACATCTTTTATGATTGTGAGCCCCCATCAAGTATTCTATGTCAATTAGTTGACGTTGGACAAGGAAGACAATGTAATGGGTTATGTTTGCTTATATTCACATAGAAGTTATATTGTTTTGGATCCTCTAACATGTGGTGTTTGCCCCCTATCTTTTGCTAGCCAAAATTCTGTACTAAGTAGAGATACTACTTGTGCATCCAAAAACCCTTAAACCCAGTTTCATGCCATGAGAGTCCACTATATCTACCTATGGATTGAATAAGATCCTTCAAGTAAGTTGTCATCGGTGCAAAGCAATAAAAAATGCTCCTAAACATGTATGAACTTTTATTGTAAGGGAAAATAAGCTTTGTACGATCTTGTGATGGTGGAGCAATAAAAGCGGTGGACTGCATAATAAAGGTCGCTATCACAAGGGGCAATATAAAGTGATGTTCCTTTGCATTAAGAGCTTGCACATCCAAAAACAAAAAGCGCATGACAACCTCTACTTCCATCTGCGAAGGGCTGTGACGCCCCGACTTAATCGTGCGCTAATCATACACGCAAATGCACACGATCAAGCCTAAGGACTCACTTGATGATATCACAACACAACTCTAAACACAATTGAAAGTCATACAAGCTTTATATTACAAGCCAGTGGCCTCGAGGGCTCGAATACATAAGCTCGATGTCATACAAGCATCAGCGGAAGCATTAGATATCTGAGTACCGACATAAAGTTAATCAGATAGGCCTTTCGGAAGGCGGGGCAAAATAAAACACTGGACCGAAAGGCGCATGCCTCCTGCCTGGGTGCCTCCTATCTACTCCTGGTCGTCCGAGGGCTCCTCGTAGTAGTATCCGCCGTAGGGGTAGTAGTAGTCGTAGTCGCCGACAGGGGCAGCTAGCTTCGGGGCTCCGTCATCTGGTCTCATCAATTGGGTAGGGGAAAAAGGGAAGCAAAGCAACCGTGAGTACTCATCCAAAGTACTTAGCAAGACTTACATCAGATCTATTCTAATTATGCAACATTATCAATGGAAGGCTGTATATGTGGACTTGGCTGCAGAAATGCCAGAATAGAGAGAAAGGCCTAGCCTATCGAAGACTAGCATCTTCAGCGGTCTTGCAGCATAAGAAGAGTGCAGATTAGTACATTAATATAATAGTAGCAACAAGTAGCATCAACGCCCAGAGATCCTTCCTCGACTCCCTGCGAGAAAGCGATCCCGGAGCTAACATATTCAACCCATTTCTAGTTGTAGTAGATCGGGATATTCTTCGAGCATCCTGTTACCATGGACACGGCTTTTCGAATAGATATACTTCCCTGCAGGGGTGCACCAACTTACCCAACATGCTCGATTAACTCTGGCCGGACACACTTGCTCGTTCCATGCCCGGCCTCGGCTGATCAACACGCCGTAGCCCTACCTAGGCTCAACAGAGAGGCCAGCATGCCGGTCTACATCCTAAGCACTCAGGGGTCTTGGGCCCATCGCCCTTTGCAGTCCTGCGCATTGCGAACGCGGCCGGTGAGTAGTCCTAGCCCCCTTAATACAAGCGTAGCCTTTACCAGACCAACCCGGCGCGCGCCGCTCAACTGCTGACGTCTGAAGAGCTTCGGCTGATACATACGACGCTGAGTACCCATATTATTCGCACGTGCTGGTTAGCGCGAAAAGGCCAGAGGCCTACTCAGATCACCTATCCAAACCCTTAATTGTGTTGGGAGCTCGCGGTGATGATCAGTTGCTCCACACTCTGTGGTCCCGTCGCCCCGTCTCGAGGACTTGCGGCAAGGGCCAGGCCCACGGTCCGCCTGCCCGTCTGCGCCTCGTAATTAACTCGCGGGTACCCTCCAGGTCAACCTGACTTCCCATTTCTCGCAGGTACCCCTCGGGGCTGACTCGACTCTATCGAGTATCAGTAGTAAGCTGTAAAGTATCCGTGTGTCCACATCATAAAGAAGGAACCCGAGGAATCACCCTCGTTGGATTCCCATTCGATGTACCCGTCAAGGTGAATCCGGAGGAATCACCCTCGATGGTAACTTAGGGGGTAAGATAAGAGGTATCACCCTCATCACTCGATATTGGCTCTGCAGAGGCAACATCAGGAGTAAGATAAGAGGTATCACCCTCGTCACTCGATATTGGCTCTGCAGAGTCGAACAACTTAGGGGGTGTGTGGTGAGGTGCTGGTCTCAGCCCGTTTGATCGCATCGATCGGGGCACTGGTAACTAAGCGGGGCAACTAAGACAAATAGGAGGGCCACAGATGGATTTCCATCCAACCTATACTAAGCATTTAGGATATCAGGTAAAGTATCAAAAGTAGTTACAAGGACAGGCTATGCATCAGATTAGGGTAAAACAATAGCAGTAGCAAATTCTAATGCAAGCAGGAGGGGGAAAGAATAGGTGATATAGACATGCGTCAAGGGGGGTTGCTTGCCTGGAAGCTCTCCGGCAAAGGAGGGGTCGTCAGTGGTGCCATCGGTCTCCTGAGCTGCGTCGGTCTCGAGGGCTATCGGAGAAGAAGAGGGGGAAGAAACAATAAATAAAGGCAGACAAATGCAACACAGATGCATGGCATGGTGGTATGCAGTGTTAGTGGTGACCTAATGCAGTGCTACATGTCGCAGATGAAACGGGAAAATATCTGGGATATTTTCCCGGCGTTTAGGCGGATTTCGGAGTACTGAACCGGAGGGGAAGGTTCCATGTTCAGGTAGTTAGGAGTGATGGTCAAGCATTTCGACCACGTATTCGGATTCGTCTCGTTTTTCTGATCATCTTTCATGTAGAAAGTTTTTCGATCCGAGCTACGGTTGAATTTCTACGAATTTTCAAAGATTTAAACTATTTTCTGAAATTCCTGGATTTAATTTAATTAATTAATTCGTATTATCCAGAACAGCATATACTTTTGTCACCTAACAGTGGGCTAGCCACTGAGGCTGACAGTGGGCCAGGGCTGCCTAGTCAACCACCCAGTCAGCATTGACTAGGTCAATATTTGACCTGTCAAACTGATAGGTGGGGCCCCACTGTCAGTGACATAGCTAAAATAGCAGGTTTTATTTATTTTAAAAACTCTAATTAAATGGTGGGGTCCATCTGTCAGCGGCACATGTTTTAACAAAAGGTTAATCTACAGCGCGAGCCCACACGTCAGTTGTAGTTAGAGGGGTTAGCAGGTTAATTAGCTACTAACCTAAACCGACTGGGCCCACTGGTTAGCGAGCTAGCCCGCTGGTTTGAACCAGCGCGCGCCGGCGGCGGCCTACAGGAGCGGCGGCAGAACGCCGGAGGCCGAACCCGGCGTCCATTTGGACTGCCGCGGCTACCCAACGTACGGGCGCAGTGCGCCGCGTCGACCTGGGCTACGGCCACGAGCTAAGGAGGAGGGAAACGACGACAACGGCGAGCTCCCACGGCGGCCGGAGCTCGGGCTCGCCGGCAAAAGAAGCTAGAGGGCACGGGGGGAGAGGGGAGAGGCTGCGAGGGGCCGGAAGCTCACAGAGAGGCCGGGAGACAGCTCGGGGAAGCTGAAAGCGGCCGGAGACGGTGGATCGAGGCGGCGGTCGACGGCGGATGCCGACGAGAGGAACGGGCGCGGACGGCGTTGCTGGGGCTCCCCGGCGTCGACTCGGTGATGTGGTCGATGGAGACGAGTGCTGCGGTCCTCCTGTACACAGCTAGGTGGCGCGGGGGCGACGGTTGCCACACGGACGAGCAGCGGCGACGTCGGCTACGTTCGGTGGTGCTCCGAATCGAGAGAGAAGAGGGGAACGAGGAGGAGCGGGGCTAGGGTTAGGTGCAGGCGTGGTTGGGGAGGCCGCGAGCGGCCTTATCCGTGTCGGAGACGGGCAGATGGGCGACGCGTGCGGCGTGGATGATCACGGCGGCTCCGGCGCCGCCACGGGTAGGGGAGCAGGTGGGGAGGAGGGAGAAAGGTCCTGGTGGGCTGGGACTCCCCACTATAGCCAGTGGGCCGTGGCACACAGGAGGCCTTTTCCTCTTTTCCTTTTCTGAAAAAGGAAATTGCTCCTGTTGAAAATATCTGAGCTAGCAAATGAATTTTTCTCAACATGAAACTTGGCAAAAAAATACAGGGCAATATTTTGGGCTGGCACAAAAAGTTTGGGACCAAAAGGAGATGTCCAAGCATTTTTAGAAAATGAAAAGGCCATTTAAAATGCTGCTGGACCAGAAAATAAATTCCCAGGGGCAATTTGGGAATTCCAAAAACGTTGGTTTCAATATGAAAAATATTTAGGGATTATTTTACATAGGATGAACTATTTTGATTGCATGACAGAAGAAATAAATATTTGACATGCATTTCAAATGGGAAAAAGGCTTTGATTTTGGACAAGTGGCAAAGGGGCTTAGTAAAGCATGATGATAAGGCCACCATTAGAGGGGAATTACTGTAGTGTGATGCTGGGGATGTTACAAATCTCCTCCACTACAAGAAACTCGTCCCGATATTTAAGAGGTGGAGTAAGGGTGTATCTTCGGGAGATCGGACCTTTGCAAGGTCGATTATCTGGTGGATAATCCAGGGAATGTGGCAGGAAGTATCTCTCGAATTGAAACTTAAGAAAACATCGAGAGGAAAGTAAGACGGTACCATAAGAAGTTTCAAGCGGATAGACCATTGTTCGATGCCTGAACAGAGCGTGAAAGGGGTCGGAGCAACGGGAATAGATCATCTCTCAGAAGGTGGCTCGTGACATCATACGAAGCCAAGTGCAAAGGATACTTCAGAATTAAGGATGTATAAGAGAGTCAGGTTTTCGATCCTGTGGAAACTGGGGTGAGTGTCGATCGAAAGTAGGGAGGACGATGACATCTTACACGGTCACGACAACAAGGCATGTCAGAGGATAGCTTGTCAGCTATGTCGGCAACATCGTCGGTACCTAGGGCAGGGGATGAAGAGAACCATTTTCCTACTCGTTATTACGAGGCGGACCAATAGGCAAAGTTCTCGTCCACCGGCGGTTACCGGAATGTCAACAACAATTGTGGCAGGGTCTTACTGACAGAGTTGTAGACCGAGGTGTTTTCATAAGCAGAGAATTATTACTGCTTAGATCATATAGATCACAAGAAAAGTTAAACAGACAAATGGAAAGGAAAATGTGTTTATACACAGGAATTAGGAGTATATTCTTTCCCAAGGAGAAGCAGAGCATGATATCCTCGAGATACCATAGGGTGACATTCGAAGGCAGAACAAAATGGAAGCTGGACTGGATCATTGACCTGCGGACAATAGATACTCTACCCTTGCCGAAGAATAGACGAGGCACGGGATGAAGTTATCAAATGAGGTCAGTCTGGTCGAAACCATCACTGCATGGAATCAAGTTAAGGATACCGAAAGAATTATACACATGAACAAATATTTTGCAAGAAGCTTCCATGACGGTCTACATCGTTTCCATGGGCATGAACGCAAAGTTCAAGGTCGACTCCCACTTCTTCAATGCATAACCTTTCACTCACTTCTCGCTTTCGATGAAGTTATAGTGTTGAGGATTTACCTGGCGAAACACCAGAAGAGTATGACCCGTAAAAGTTACCGGGTTCACACAAATTTCAGAAGGCACAAATACAGCTCATCAGGGGAGTTTCGGAAGCTGTACTTCACACGTATAGAAGCGACGGATACAAGCTTGAAAGCAGAGTACAGACGGCAAAGCAGAGGATACAATTCACGAAGGCATCTTGTATCAGGGAAATTTTCATCAATGATTTAAAACATGAAGGAACGGTCAGATAGTAATCCACCAAAAGGTCTGGCGGTCCGCAAAGAACCTGATGTGAGTATCGGTACTCAACCAGAAGAGCAAAGAATGCAAGCGCATCGTTTATGGAAACATCTAAATAATTGGAAGTTTAATTACAAATGAATTACGATTTTCGAATCAGGGGATCAGTAGCATATGCTCTAATCCGAGAATGAATAAGTTGAATAGGGTTAGATGGATAATCAGTTGCAACTTGATTGGCCGAGAACCAACTCATGTCCAAAATGACGTCTGAGCCAGAAGGACAAAGTCTAGGAATTAACTGATGATAGGGGGCATTCACATACATATTGAATCCATAGGCTTAGAATGACAAGGACAAAGGATGCTAATGAATGTTGCTAGACATATGGAATTAATCATAATGCAGACAAGTAAGACTACTCAAAGCAATGGGTTGCAGAGGACTCTCGGGAGATCAGATAGTATTTCAAAGTATTTTGGGAATCATATGTTCAACTGGGGATGAACGGATCCCCGGTAAGTGTCAGGAATTATCCTCAGTGCGAAAAGAAGCTGCAAGGCAGTAGGCACAAAGGATTCTCAGAACAACGGAGAGTGTTTCGGGGTATCTTGTAAATACAAGAACAACTGGGAATGAAGGTACAAACGGCAAGGATGTGTAGTTCTCCACGGGGATTTATCGGTGATAGAGAACTGCAAAAGCAGTGGGCACAAGGGTCACGGAACTATCGAAGAGTATCTCCGGAATCTTCTGGTGAACCAAGTCATCATCTGGAATGAGGGGGGCTCTCCGGGAGGAAACTGTTATGAGAACCTAGTGTTAGAGTTAGCAAAAATTTTAACCCGAAGGGATGAGAGATCAGAGTCCCAGAGCAAGGAAGAGGATAAAAGATCCTAATACCACCCATTGGCGACGTGGGCCCGTAAGCCACACAACCATGTTAGTAAAATCGTTTTGCAAAGACTAGACTCAACTTTGGCCAAGGAGTTGGAAAGGGGGTTCCTACAGGCAGTCGACTCTGATACCAACTTGTGACGCCCCGACTTAATCGTGCGCTAATCATACACGCAAATGCACACGATAAAGCCTAAGGACTCACTTGATGATATCACAACACAACTCTAAACACAATTAAAAGTCATACAAGATTTATATTACAAGCCAGGGGCCTCGAGGGCTCGAATACATAAGCTCGACGTCATACAAGCATCAGCGGAAGCATTAGATATATGAGTACAGACATAAAGTTAATCAGATAGGCCTTTAGGAAGGCGGGGCAAAATAAAACACTGGATCAAAAGGTGCAGGCCTCCTGCTTGGGTGCCTCCTATCTACTCCTGGTCGTCGGAGGGGTCCTCGTAGTAGTATCCGCCGTAGGGGTAGTAGTAGTCGTAGTCGCCGACAGGGGCAGCTGGCTCCGGGGCTCCGTCATCCGGTCTCATCAATTGGGTAGGGGAAAAAGGGAAGCAAAGCAACCGTGAGTACTCATCCAAAGTACTCAGCAAGACTTACATCAAATCTATTCTAATTATGCAACATTATCAATGGAAGGTTGTATATGTGGACTTGGCTGCAGAAATGCCAGAATAGAGAGAAAGGCCTAGCCTATCGAAGACTAGCATCTTCAGCGGTCTTGCAGCATAAGAAGAGTGCAGATTAGTACATTAATATAATAGTAGCAACAAGTAGCATCAACGCCCAGAGATCCTTCCTCGACTCCTTGTGAGAAAGCGATCCCGGAGCTAACATATTCAACCCACTTCTAGTTGTAGTAGATCGGGATATTCTCCGAGCGTCCTGTTACCGTGGACACGGCTATTCGAATAGATATACTTCCCTGCAAGGGTGTGCCAACTTACCCAACACGCTCGATTAACTCTGGCCGGACACACGTGCTCGGTCCATGCCCGACCTCGGCTGATCGACATGTCGTAGCCCTACCTAGGCTCAACAGAGAGGCCAGCACGCCGGTCTACATCCTAAGCACTCAGGGGTCTTGGGCCCATCGCCCTTTGCACTCCCGCACGTTGCGAACGCGGCCGGTGAGCAGTCCTAGCCCCCTTAATACAAGCGCAAGCTTTACCAGACCAACCCGGCGCACGCCGCTCAACTGCTAACGTCTGAAGAGCTTCGGCTGATACATACGACGCCGAGTACCCATATTATTCCCACATGCTAGTTAGCGCGAAAAGGCCAGAGGCCTACTCAGATCACCTATCCAAACCCTTAAGTGTGTTGGGAGCTCGCGGTGACGATCAGTTGCTCCACACTCTGTGGTCCCGTCGCCCCGTCTCGAGGACTTGCCGCAAGGGCCAGGCCCACGGTCTGCCTGCCCGTCCGTGCCTCGTAATTAACTCGCGGGTACCCTCCAGGTCAACCCAACTTCCCATTTCTCGCGGGTACCCCTCGGGGCCGACCCGACTCTATCGAGTATTAGTAGTATGCTGTAAAGTATCCGTGTGTCCACATCATCAAGAAGGAACCCGAGGAATCACCCTCGTTGGATTCCTACTCGATGTACACGTCAAGGTGAATCTGGAGGAATCACCCTCGATGGTATTCACGCTTGCGGGGTTGCACAACAGATGCTTCATCGGAGGTGGGGAAGAGGAATCACCCTCGTTGGATTCCCACTACCGACTAGCTGTACTACAGAGGCAACATCAGGAGTAAGATAAGAGGTATCACCCTCGTCACTCGATATTGGCTCTGCAGAGTCGAACAACTTAGGGGGTGTGTGGTGAGGTGCTGGTCTCAGCCCGTTTGATCGCATCGATCGGGGTACTGGTAACTAAGCGGGGCAACTAAGACAAATAGGAGGGGCCACCGATGGATTTCCATGCAACCTATACTAAGCATTTAGGATATCAGGTAAAGTATCAAAAGTAGTTACAAGGACAGGCTATGCATCAGATTAGGATAAAACAATAGCAGTAGCAAATTCTAATGCAAGCAGGAGGGGGAAAGAATAGGTGATATAGGCATGCGTCAAGGGGGGGTTGCTTGCCTGGAAGCTCTGCGGCAAAGGAGGGGTCATCAGTGGTGTCGTCGGTCTCCTGAGCTGCGTCGGTCTTGGGGGCTATCGGAGAAGAAGAGGGGGAAGAAACAATAAATAAAGGTAGACAAATGCAACATAGATGCATGGCATGGTGGTATGCAGTGTTAGTGGTGACCTAATGCAGTGCTACATGTCGCAGATGAAACGGGAAAATATCTGGGATATTTTCCCGGCGTTTAGGCGGATTTCGGAGTACTGAACCGCAGGGGAAGGTTCCATGTTCAGGTAGTTAGGAGTGATGGTCAAGCATTTTGACCATGTATTCGGATTCGTCTCGTTTTTCTGATCATCTTTCATGTAGAAAGTTTTTCGATCCGAGCTACGGTTGAATTTCTACGAATTTTCAAATATTTAAACTATTTTCTGAAATTCCTGGATTTAATTTAATTAATTAATTCGTATTATCCAGAATAGCATATACTTTTGTCATCTAACAGTGGGCTAGCCACTGAGGCTGACAGTGGGCCAGGGCTGCCTAGTCAGCCACCCAGTCAGCATTGACTAGGTCAATGTTTGACCAGTCAAACTGATAGGTGGGGCCCCACTGTCAGTGACACAGCTAAAATAACAGGTTTTATTTATTTTAAAAACTCTAATTAAATGGTGGGGTCCATCTGTCAGTGGCACATGTTTTAACAAAAGGTTAATCCACAGCGCGGGCCCACACATCAGTTGTAGTTAGAGGGGTTAGCAGGTTAATTAGCTACTAACCTAAATCGACTGGGGCCACCGGTTAGCGAGCCAGCCCGCTGGTTTGAACCAGTGCGCGTCGGCGGCGGCCTACAGGAGCGGCGGCAGAACGCCGGCGGCCGAACCCGGCGTCCATTTGGACTGCCGCAGCTACCCAACGGACGGGCGCTGTGCGCCGCGTCGACCTGGGCTACGGCCACGAGCTAAGGAGGAGGGCAACGGCGGCAACGGCGAGCTCCCGCGGCGGCCGGAGCTCGGGCTTGCCGGCAAAAGAAGCTAGAGGGCACGGGGGGAGAGGGAAGAGGCCGCGAGGGGCCGGAAGCTCACAGAGAGGCCGGGAGAGAGCTCGGGGAAGCCGGAAGCAGCCAGAGACGGTGGATTGAGGCGGCGGTCGACGGCGGATGCCGACGTGAGGAACAGGCATGGACGGCGTTGCCGGGGCTCCCCGGCGTCGGCTCGGTGATGTGGTCGATGGAGACGAGCGCTGCGGTCCTCCTGGACACAGCTAGGCGGCGCGGGGGCGACGGTTGCCACGCGGACGAGCAGCGGCAACGTCGGCTGCGTTCGGTGGTGCTCCGAATCAAGAGATGGGGAGGCCGCAAGCGGCCTTATCCGCGTCGGAGACGGGCGGATGGGCGACGCATGCGGCGTGGATGATCACGGCGGCTCCGGCGCCGCCACGGGTAGGGGAGCAGGTGGGGAGGAGGGAGAAAGGTCCTGGCGGGCTGGGCCTCCCCACTGTAGCCAGTGGGCCATGGCGCACAGGAGGCCTTCTCCTCTTTTTCTTTTCTGAAAAAGGAAATAGCTCCTGTTGAAAATATCTGAGCTAGCAAATGAATTTTTCTCAACATGAAACTTGGCACAAAAATACAGGGCAATATTCTGGGCTGGCACAAAAAGTTTGGGGCCAAAAGGAGATGTCCAAGCATTTTTAGAAAATGAAAAGGCCATTTAAAATGCTGCTGGACCAGAAAATAAATTCCCGGGGGCAATTTGGGAATTCCAAAAATGTTGGTTTCAATATGAAAAATATTTAGGGATTATTTGCCATAGGATGAACTATTTTGATTGCATGACAGAAGAAATAAATATTTGACATGCATTTCAAATGGGAAAAAGGCTTTGATTTTGGACAAGTGGCAAAGGGGCTTAGTAAAGCATGATGATAAGGCCACCATTAGAGGGGAATTACTGTAGTGTGATGCTGGGGATGTTACAAGGGCCTATCTTTTACTTTATGTATTTACTTTCATGCAAGAGTCAATAGTATTCTCCTCTATTCCGTTTTTATTTTTCTCTTTTGGCAAGCATCATGTGGTGGGGATTGATCCATGCATATATATCCAGTTGGATGTAGGTGATCATGAGTTATTATTGTTGACATTACCCTTGAGGTAAATACGTTGGGAGGCGAAATTATAAGCCCCAATCTTTCTATGTGTTCGACTGAAACTTTTGCTCCATAAGTATGTCATGAGTGTCAGCAATCATAGAAGACTAAATGATAGTTGAGTATGTGAGCTTACTAAACAAAGCTCTTACATAGACTCTTTCTGATAATATGATGAATTGAAATTGCTTCAGTGACTGAGATCATGGTTTGTTAGTTTTCAAATTGATTTATGGTTCATACTTTAACTTGTGGATGAATTGTCACTTTTTCATGAGAAGTTTTATGATGATATATTGCTGGTATAATAAAGATCATGATGTTCCATGTCTGTATTTTATTTTTATCGATGCCTCTCTCTCTAAACATGTGGTCCTGATTATCGATTTCGGCTTTCGCTTGAGGACAAGCAAAGTCTAAGCTTGGGGGAGTTGATACGTAAAATTTCCATCATGATTTCCTACCAATAATTATTATGTTTTGATCATTATTTCACTTTATAGTACCATTCTTATGCCTTTTCTCTCTTATTTTGCAGGATTCGCATGAAGAGGGAGAATGCTGGTAGCTGGAATTCTGGACCTGAAAGGGGTGAAACAGAGATAGCTATTCTGCACAACTCCAAATGACCTGAAAATTTACGGAGAATTATTTTGGAATATATAAAAAATACTGGCGAAAGAATCAACAGAAGGGGGCCCACCAGGAAGCCACAAGCCCGGGAGGGGGGGCGCCCTACCCCCTAGGCGCGCCTCCCTGGTTTGTGGGGCCCCTGGCAGGCCTCTGGCCCCCTCCTTCTGCTATATGAAGCCATTTCCCTAGAAAAAATCAGAACAAGACTTTCGGAACGAAGTGCCGACGTCTTGAGGCGGAACCTAGGCAGGAGATATTTTGCTCTCCGGCGGAGCGATTCCGCCGGGGATACTTCCCTCCTGGAGAGGAAATTGAAGCCATTGACATCACCAACGATCCTCTCATCATGGGAGGACCAATCTTCATCAACATCTTTACCAGCACCATCTCATCTCAAACTTTTGTTCATCTCTTGTACTCAATCTTTATCTCAAAACCTCATATTGGTACCTGTGGGTTGCTAGTAGTGTTGGTTACATCTTGTAGTTGATGCTAGTTGGTTTATTTAGTGGAAGATTATATGTTCAGATCCTTAATGCTATTCAATACCCCTCTGATCTTGAACATGAATATGATTTGTGAGTAGTTACTTTTGTTCTTGAGGACATGGGAGAAGTCTTGTCATAAGTAATCATGTGAATTTGGTATTCGTTCGATATTTTGATGATATGTATGTTGTTGATTCTCTTAGTGGTGTTATGTGAACGTCGACTACATGACACTTCACCATCTTTGGGCCTAAGGGAAGGCATTGTGGAGTAGTAATTAGATGATGGGTTGCTAGAGTGACAGAAGCTTAAACCCTAGTTTATGCGCTATTCCGTAAGGGGCTGATTTGGATCCATCTATTTCATGCTATGGTTAGAGTTATCTTAATTCTTCTTTTGTAGTTGCGAATGCTTGCGAGAGGGGGTAATCATAAGTGGGAGGCTTGTTCAAGTAAGAACAGCACCCAAGGACCGGTCCACCCACATATCAAATTATCAAAGTAGCGAACGCGAATCAAACAAACATGATGAAAGTGACTAGATGAAATTCCCATGTGTCCTCGAGAACGCTTTGCTTACTATAAGAGTTCGTTCCGGCTTGTCCTTTGCTATAAAAAGGATTGGGCCACCTTGCTGCACTTTATTATACTTGTTACTTGTTACTTGTTACGAATTATCTTGCTATCGAAACTATTTGTTACCGCTACTTTCAGTACTTGCAGAGAATACCTTGCTGAAAACTGCTTGTCATTTCCTTCTGCTCCTTGTTGGGTTCGACACTCTTACTTATCGAAAGGACTACGATTGATCCCCTATACTTGTGGGTCATCAGGGTTCGCCTAGAGTCGTGCGCGCATTAGGCATGGAGCAGGGCACAATATGGGCATTCCGCTTCACCTTCTCTAGCAACCAAAATGTCTTCCACCTCTCTCTTTACAGTCTTTAGTACAACTGTGGTTCATCATTCTTTACTTGCTACTTCTGTAGTTCTTCAGTATATGTACCTGTGCATCGAATTATGCATTCTTCCTTGAACTTGTATTTGTAATAAATATGGTTCGGTATGAAATAAGTGATTGCCTACTTTCATATTGAAAATCTGTTTCAAATTCAAATTCTGTGAATTTTAAATGCAGGGATTAAATTAGGGATAAATTATGCTCTACAGGCCATTACACTGCACACGGTTGGTGAAAGCAAAACATCTGTGATAAACGGCAAGATCAGACATGTTTCCCAGATCAGTACGTGTGCGATGAAACTCTACTGCACACACAATCAGACAGGAAAAAATGTGTGAGATTAACAACAACAACGCACACAGTTCCTTCTTAATAAATGTTTGTGAAAGTCACCTTATCACACACGCTAGGCAATTGAGAACTATTTATGATGTCGTGTGCATTGTAAACGTTTATGGAAAGAGAAACGTGTGGGATATATTCAAGCTTCGCATACATTTTTATAGGGACAACTGTATGTGATCTTACATCGAATCGCATACGGTCTAGGAAAGGTAAATGTGTGTGATAGTATACTTATCATACACGCTTTACAATCGTGAACTATTTGTGATGGGGCGAGCATCGTAAACATTGCACCACAGAATACCAAGTGCGATGGTAATGCGAGCACACACGAGTAGCAAGGACGAAGCATTTGGGAAAGATGCGGGCATCGCATACGCTTAGTTCTGCGAAACATATGCTTGCGTGCTCCCTATCGCCGACGGTTTCTGGGTCGTGTGGGAAGGACCCCCCTATCGCACACAGGCAAGGCGACGGTTTAAATCTCTATCGCGGAAAGGGGTAAAAACCGTTTATATAGCAGGTCGCCGCACCAGGAATCCCTCTTGGAAGAAGATCAAATCCATGAAGTAGTCGAACAAGCGTGGTCGAACGAATCCTCACAATCGCAATGTTACTGGGAACTAGCGAGAAGAAGCACAACCAGAAAGAAGCAAACAATATGGTAAACAAACATAACATAATCGTGGCATGATGCACAATCAAGTATGATGGATGTCCAGTTTAATGAGGCATGGCATGGCAAAGTGCAACAAACAAGCACTACACATTAAGTGAAGCTCAATATGCATCGAGTTGCATATTGATGAAACTTCACAACATTTATTTAGTTCTCTCTCTTTTAAGCTACTCATCAGTATTAAATGTTGGTTGACATGGCAAGAGGTGAAGCATAATAAAACTACCTATCTAGGCAATTTAAATGAGGCCGGAAACAACAAACAACTATTCCGGAAAATCCCCATATGTAAATTTTGAAATTGGTACTGTTCTACCTTAAACACAATTTTATTGTTGTTAAACATGCCAAGTAAGTGCACCATGTTAATCTACACATTTTTCTAGACCAATTACATATAAAGTTTATTTAATTCGGAGCTACGGTTATTTAGTTATGAAATAAACCATTTTAGCATGTCAGTTATGCAAATTAACGCAAACAACAAATTTAAACATTTTTATCATGGATGAGAGTTGGATATTATGAAACTACACAAAATTCTCAGCATTTTACATATATGAATCATTTTAATCCGATGCACGGTTATTTAGTTATTATATGCATGGAAATGAGGGTGTTTTATGTAAATCTAAAATTCATTGGATAATTAGATAAATCGCAGAGGAAAAAAAATACTGCTGGTTCGAACAGATCGAGCGCGACATAGCTGAACAGAACCCTGAGCACGGCATAGCAAAACGTGATATGAACCTCGGTCCAACAGGGACAGAGGGCAGGCTGGGAGGGGTTCTCACCGTGGGCCTTGGGCCTTCGGTGGAGGGGAATGGGCTAGGGCGACCGACGCGGCTGCGGGGGTGGCTGGGCCGTGGGCGAGGGCACAGCCCAGGCAGCGGGATCAAGCGCTCGTTGCCTTCGTATCAACCTTCTAGTCGAGGCAGGGGACTTGGCGGCAGCGGCCTCCGAGCGGAGAATGGCGGAGCACGGCAGGGAGGCACAGGCGAGCAAGGGCGGCCGGATCCGTGGGCGCAGTGGCGGATCTGGTTGGTGGAGAGGTCGGTGGCGCTTGGCGGCGGTTGTTCCTACACAGGACGCCCATGGCGGCCAGGACAGCGAAGAGAGAGAGAAAAGGATGCGGGGAACGACAACGCCACCTTGGTGGTTGATGACCCACAAGTATAGGGGATCAATCATAGTCCTTTCGATAAGTAAGAGTGTCGAACCCAACGAGGAGCAGAAGGAAATGACAAGCGATTTTCAGCAAGGTATTTTTTGCAAGCACTAAAATTGTCGGTAACGAGTGGTTTGATAGCAAGATAATTTGTAATAAGTGACAAGTAGCAATAGTAACAAAGAGTGCAGCAAGGTGGCCCAATCCTTTTTATAGCAAAAGACAAGCCAGGACGATCTCTTATAATAAGCAAAGCGTTCTCGAGGACACATGGGAATTTCATCTAGTCACTTTCATCATGTTGGTTTGATTCGCGTTCGCTACTTTGATAATTTGATATGTGGGTGGACCGGTGCTTGGGTGCTGTTCTTACTTGAACAAGCCACCCACTTATGATTAACCCCTCTCGCAAGCATCCGCAACTATGAGAGAAGAATTAAGATAAATCTAACCATAGCATTAAACATATGGATCCAAATCAGCCCCTTACGGAATAGCGCATAAACTAGGGTTTAAACTTCTGTCACTCTAGCAACCCATCATCTAATTACTACTCCACAATGCATTCCCTTAGGCCCAAAGATGGTGAAGTGTCATGTAGTCGACGTTCACATGACACCACTAAGAGAATCAACAACATACATATCATCAAAATATCGAACGAACACCAAATTCACATGATTACTTATGACAAGACTTCTCCCATGTCCTCAAGAACAAAAGTAACTACTCACAAAACATATTCATGTCCAAGATCAAAGGGGTATTGAATAGCATAATAGATCTGAACATATAATCTTCCACCAGATAAACCAACTAGCATCAACTACAAGATGTAATCAACACTACTAGCAACCCACAGGTACCAATCTGAGGTTTTGAGACAAAGATTGAAAACAAGAGATGAACTAGGGTTTGAGATGAGATGGTGCTGTTGAAGATGTTGATGAAGATTGGTCCTCCCACGATGAGAGGATCGTTGCTGATGTCGATGGCGATGATTTCCCCCTCCCGGAAGGAAGTATCCCCGGCAGAATCTCTCCACCGGAGAGCAAAAGTGCTCCTGCCCAAGTTCCATCTCGTGGGCACCTGGGTGGCCCCCTCTGGTACTTCTTGCTTCCAGTATTTTTTATTTATTCCAAAATAAATCTCCGTGAAATTTCAGCTTATTTGGAGATGTGCAGAACAGGTATCTCTGACATAGCTTTTTCAGGTCCAGAATTCCAGTTGCCGGCAATCTCCCTCCTTGTGTAAATCTTGCATATTAAGAGAGAAAAGGCATTAGAATTGCTCCATAAAGTGTTATTTAGATTAAAAACATTGTAAATAACAGTAGTAAAACATGATGCAAAATGGACGTATCAACTCCCCCAAGCTTAGATCTCGCTTGTCCTCAAGCGAAAACTGAAATCGATAATCATGTCCACATGTTTAGAGAGAGAGACAGAGAGAGAGAGGTGTCGATAAAAAAAATACGGACATCGTAGCATCGTGATCATTATTATAACAGCAATATTTATTATCATAAAACTTCTCATGAGCAAGTAACAATTCATCACAGCAACGAAGTATAAGGCATTAACTTTCTTGAAAACTAACAAACTATGTTCTCAGTCAACAATGCAATTGCAATTCATCATATTTTCAGGAAGGGTCTCATGTAGGAGCTTTTTAGCAAGTCCACATACTCAACCATCATTTAGTCTTCTATGATTGCTAACACTCACGACATATATATGGAGCAAAAAATTTCAGCCAGACACATAGAAATATAGGGGCTTATAATTTCGCCTCCCAACTTATTCACCTCAAGGGTGATGTCAACAATAATAAATCATGATCACTCATATCCAACTGGATATATATGCCTAGATCTATCCCCACCAAATGATGCTTGCAAAAGAGAAAAATAAAAAGGAATAGAGGAGAACACTATTGACTCTTGCATAAAAAGTAAATACATAAAAGTAAAAGATAGGCCCTTCGCAGAGGGAAGCAGAGGTTGTCAAGCGCTTTTTATTGTTGGATGCACAAGCTCTTAATGCAAAGGAACGTCACTTTATATTGCCCCATGTGATAGCAACCTTTATTATGCAGTCCGTCGCTTTTATTTCTTTACCATCACAAGTTCGTACAAAGCTTATTTTCCCTTACAATAAAAGTTCATACATATTTAGAGGCAATTTTTATTGCTTTTTGCACCGATGACAACTTACTTGAAGGATCTTATTCAATCCATAGGTAGATATAGTGGACTCTCATGACATGAAACTTGGGTTTAAGGATTTTGGATGCACAAGTAGTATCTCTACTTGGTGCGAATTTCTGGCTAGCAAATATATTGAGCAAGCACCACATGTTGGAGGATCTATAACAATATAGATTATATGTGAATATAAGCAAACATAATTCATTACATTGTCTTCCTTGTCCAACGTCAACAATTTGACATAAAATACTTAATGGGGGCTCACAATCATAAAAGATGTCCAAGATAGTGTATTTGCATGTGAATCTTCTCTTCCCTTATTAATTCTTTCATGAATTGCATCATTGACCAATGCTATGCTTGTTAACTTCCAATAAATTTTACCACTTATACTTTTCTTTATGTAATGTCAATACTTTCCATAAGATTAGCATATGATCTTTTTCATTATTTTCATTGCTAGGCTTGAAACATAAAAGTAAAGAAGCAAAAACTCAAACTACTCTTTATTATATAACTCTCAACTCGATTACATAGATAGATAGATCACACAACTAGCACTCGAAAATAGATCATACTAAACTTTTATTCAACTAGATCACGAAATAACTAAGGATCGAACTAAAAATAGGTAAAGATAATAAAAGTGATGGTGATACGATACCGGGGCACCTCCCCCAAGCTTGGCACAAGCCAAGGGGAGTGCCCTTACTCGTGTGCTCAAGTTTCTTTCTTCGGTGATGATGGTGGTGATGAAGTGATGGGCTTGTCCTCCGGCTTCCATGGCATAGGTTCCCCGTCATAAAAGGATGAACGAGTCTCCGGAGTCCTGAAACTTGCAGCTAAACTCATCCCTTTGAATCTTGCCTCATACTCAAAATTTTGGTTTTGAAGATCATAGATTTGGCCTTAGAGATAATCAATTTGTTCGTTGAGCTTGAAGATGATGTCCCTCATTGATTGGCCATCCACCTTGTGTTCACGGGTGAATTCCGTGATCATGGAATGGTTGGGACTGAGTCCGCGTTCCACCATCCCTTGGCACTTGAAGATCTCCTGCTCCACCGCCTCAAGCCTGGCCTCCACGCTCCCGGTCTTCTAGGGTCCTTGAATATCCCGGATGTGAAGCACCCCCTCACTCATCTCGATGGATTGAGGGTGTTTCATCACCTCCGGTAGGTAGGGGTTGATGACCTTCTCGTAGAACTTGTCCTTGGAAGAGCTTGGTGGAGCCATAGCGATCTAGATCTGTCAAAAAAATAGCACGAAACAAGAACAGAGGGGATTTCTGCGATGCGGTGGTCAAAACATCCTGGAGTATATATAAAGAATTTTTATCTTGCAAAACAAGTAATCCAGGAGAAAACGGAGTCGGGAAGGCTCACGAGGGGCCCACGAGCCACCAGGGCGCACCTGGGGGGGGTGCGCCCTTGTGCCTCGTGGGCACCAGGTGGGTCCCCTCGGCTTTCTTATTTTTGTATTTTTTCTAATACTGCAAAACTGACAGAAAATATTTTTATGGAATTTTTGGAGTCGGTTTACTTACTGTATCACATACCTACCCCTTTTCAGTGTTCTGGAGCGTTCCGGAAGGTCTCTCTTATGTATTCCTCCGGTGTAATTGTTTCAAAAATATTAGTTTCAACATTAATAGGAGTACCTGAAATATAGTGCTTGATTCTTTGCCCATTCACCACTCTCGGATTATTTCCTTCGGAGTTGTTTATTTTGATGGCTCCGAAGCGATAAACTTCCTCGATGATATACGGTCCTTCCCATTTAGAGAGACGTTTTCCTGCAAAGAATCTCAAACGAGAATTGTATAATAAAACATGATCACCTACTTTGAATTCCCGTTTTTGAATTCTTTTGTCATGCCATCTTTTAACTTTTTCTTTAAACAATTTGGCATTATCATAGGCATGGGTTCTCCATTCATCCAACGAGCTAATATCAAACAACCTCTTTTCACCGGCAAGTTTAAAATCATAATTAAGTTCTTTAATTGCCCAATATGCTTTATGTTCTAATTAAAGAGGTAAATGACATGCTTTTTTGTAAACCATTTTATACGGAGACATACCCATAGGATTTTTATATGCAATTCTATAAGTCCATAATGCATCATCAAGTTTCTTAGACCAATTCTTGCTAGATCTATTGACTGTCTTTTGCAAAATTAACTTTATTTCTCTATTGCTCTATTCAACTTGACCACTAGATTGAGGGTGATAAGGAGATGCAATTCTATGGTTGACATCATATTTAGCAAGCAATTTATGGAATGCACCATGAATAAAATGTGAACCACCATCAGTCATGAAATATCTAGGGACTCCGAACCTTGGGAAAATAACTTCTTTAAGCATTTTAATAGAAGTGTTGTGATCAGCACTACTAGTTGGAATAGCTTCTACCCACTTAGTAACGTAATCAACAACAACTAAAATATGAGTATACCCATTGGATTTAGGAAAAGGTCCCATATAATCAAATCCCCAAACATCAAATGGTTCAATAACAAGTGAATAATTCATAGGCATTTCCTGATGTCTACCAACATTACCAATTCTTTGACATTCATCACAAGATAAGACAAACTTACGAGCATCCTTGAAAAGAGTAGGCCAATAAAAACCAGATTGTAATACCTTGTGTGCAGTTCTGTCTCCCGCATGGTGTCCTCCGTAAGCCTCGGAATGACACTTCTGTAGGATTTGTTCCTGTTCATGCTCAGGTATACAACGTCTAATAATACCATCTACTCCTTCTTTATATAAGTGTGGGTCATCCCAAAAGTAATGTCTTAAATCGAAGAAAAACTTTTTCTTTTGTTGGTAAGTAAAGCTAGGTGGTATGTATTTAGCAACAATGCAATTAGCATAGTCTACATACCAAGGAGTATTACGAGAAGCGTTTATGACAGCTAATTGTTCATCAGGAAAACCATCATTAATAGGAAGTGGGTCATCAAGAACATTTTCCATTCTAGACAAATTATCAGCTATGGGATTCTCAGCTCCCTTTCTATCAATAATATGCAAGTCAAATTCTTGTAGTAGTAGAACCCACCTAATGAGTCTAGGTTTAGCATCTTTCTTTTCCATAAGATATTTAATAGCAGCATGATCAGTGTGAACAGTTACTTTGGAATCAACTATGTAAGATCTGAATTTATCACATGCAAACACAACTGCTAATTTTTTTTCTCAGTAGTAGCATAATTTCTTTGAGCACTGTCTAGAGTTTTACTAGCATAATGGATAACATTTAATTTCTTATCAACTCTTTGTCCTAGAATAGCACCAACAACATAATCACTAGCATCACACATAATTTCAAAAGGCAAGTTCCAGTCAGGTGGTTGAATAATAGGTGCAGTGGTTAAGGTTTTCTTAAGTGTTTCAAAGGCTTCTACACAATCATCATCAAAAACAAATGGAACATCTTTTTGCAAGAGATTAGTAAGAGGCCTAGAAATTTTAGAGAAGTCTTTAATAAACCTTTTATAGAAACCAGCATGACCAAGGAAACTTCTTATACCTCGAATATCTTTAGGACATGGCATTTTCTCAATTGCATCAACTTTAGCTTTATCTACTTCAATACCTCTTTCAGAAATTTTATGCCCCAAGACAATACCTTTATTCACCATAAAGTGGCACTCCTCCCAATTCAAGACAAGATTAGTTTGTTCACATCTCTGCAAAACTCGATCAAGGTTGCTTAAGCAGTCATCAAAAGAAGTTCCGTAAACGGAAAAATCATCCATGAAAACCTCAACAATCTTTTCACAGAAGTCAGTGAATATAGCAGTCATACATCTTTGAAAGGTAGCAGGTGCATTGCATAAACCAAAAGGCATACGTCTATAAGCATAAGTTCCAAAAGGACAAGTAAAGGCGGTTTTCTCTTGATCGGCTTGTGATACAGGTATTTGAGAGAAACCAGAATATCCATCAAGAAAGCAAAAGTGTGTATGCTTAGACAATCTTTCTAACATTTGATCAATAAAAGGTAAGGGGTAATGATCCTTTCTAGTGGCTTTGTTTAATTTTCTAAAATCAATTACCATCCTATAACCAGTTACAATTCTTTGTGGAATGAGTTCATTTTTATCATTAGGAACAATGGTAATACCTCCTTTCTTAGGGACACATTGAACGGGACTTACCCATCTACTATCAGCTATGGGATAGATTATACCTGCTTCCAGAAGCTTTAATATTTCAGTTCTTACCACCTCTTTCATCTTAGGATTTAATCGTCGTTGGTGGTCGACAACTGGTTTAGCATCAGGCTCCATATTAATTTTGTGCTGACATAGAGTGGGATTAATGCCCTTAAGATCATCAAGAGTATATCCAATAGCAGCTCGGTGCTTCCTCAGAGTTTTTAGTAATCTCTTTTCTTCATGCTCTGAAAGGTTAGCACTGATAATAACAGGATATATCTTCTTTTCATCTAGATAAGCATATTTCAATGTATCAGGCAATTGTGTCAATTCAAACGCAGGGTCACCCTTAGGTGGAGGAGGACCTCCAAGAGTTTCAACGGGCAAATTACGCTTAAGTATAGGTGGTTGATCAAAGAACATCTTATCTATTTCAGGTCTTTCATTCATATGCATATCATTTTCATGGTCTAGCAAATATTGTTCTAAACGATCAGTAGGAGGTACGGCAATAGAAGCAAGACCAATAATTTCATCTTTACTAGGAAATTCTTTATCATGAGGTTGTCTACGAAACTTAGAGAAATTAAACTCATGAGGTTTACCACCAAAATTAACACTAACAGTTTCTTTAGCGCAATCAATCTTGGCATTAACAGTGTTCAAGAAAGGTCTACCAAATATAATGGGACAAAAATTATCTTGTGCGGAACCAAGGACTAGAAAATCAGTAGGGTATTTTATTTTTCCACACAAGACTTCAACATCTCTAACGATCCCAAGTGGTGTAATGGTATCTCTGTTTGCAAGCTTAATAGTAACATCAATGTCCTCTATTTCAATAGGTGCAATATCATTCATAATTTCTTGATATAAGGTAAATGGAATATCACTCACACTAGCACCCAAATCACATAAGCCATGATAACAATGATCTCCTATTTTAACAGAAACAACAGGCATGCCTACTACGGGTCTGTTTTTATCTCTAGGATCTGGTTTAGCAATTCTAGCTGCTTCATCACAGAAGTAAATAACATGCCCATCTAAATTATCGACCAAGAGATCCTTGACCATAGCAACATTAGGTTCAACTTTAATTTGTTCAGAGGTTCTAGGTGTTCTAATATTACTTTTGTTAACCACAGTTGAAACTCTAGCATGTTCCTTAATCCTAACAGGAAAAGGTGGTTTCTCAATATAAGCAGTAGGCACAACTGGATCAACATGGTAAACAATCATTTCTTCTTTAACACTAACTGGTTCTTCTATCTTTTCTTTAATAGGGGGATGATATTTAAACCACTTCTCCTTAGGGAGATCAACATGAGTTGCAAAAGATTCACAAAAGGAGGCTACTATCTCAGAGTCAAGTCCATATTTAGTGCTAAACTTGTGGAAAGCATCGGTATTCATAAAAGATTTAACACAATCAAACTCAAGTATTATACATGACTCATTACCTTTGTTGAGTTCCCAATCTTTAGAGTTGCGTTTAATTCTTTCCAGAAGATCCCATCCGAATTCAATAGTTTTCTTCATAAAAGAGCCAGTCGAAGAAAAATCGAGCATGGTTCGATTATCATGAGAAAGCCGAGCATAAAAATTCTGTAAGATAATTTCTCTTGAGAGCTCATGATTGGGGCATGTATGCAACATATACTTAAGCCTCCCCCAAGCTTGAGCGATACTTTCTCCTTCACGAGGCCAAAAATTATATATATAATTCCGATCACGATGAACCAAATGCATATGATAAAATTTCTGGTGGAATTCCAGTTTCAATCGGTTCTAGTCCCATGTATCAGTATCATCACATAGCCTATACCATGTCAATGCCTTTCCCTCCAAATATAAAGGGAATACTTTCTTCTTAACTCCATCTCCGGATAAACCTGCAAGCTTAAACAATCCACAAATTTCATCCACATAGATTAAGTGCATATCAGGATGTATTGTTCCATCTCCTGCATAAGGATTAACTAGCAGTTTCTCTATCATACCCGAAGGAATCTCATAATAAATATTTTCAGTAGGTGCAGTAGATTGAGGAGCAACTATTTGTGCTTCCGATCGAGGTGAAGATACCCCGAACAAACCCCTCAAAGGATTACTTTCCATAGTGACAAGTGACAGTAAATTTCAGCACGTAATATAAATGTTTCCTTACCAAATTCCACTCACCAAAGGCGCTTCACTCCTCGGCAATGGCGCCAGAAAAGAGTCTTGATGACCCACAAGTATAGGGGATCAATCACAGTCCTTTCGATAAGTAAGAGTGTCGAACCCAACGAGGAGCAGAAGGAAATGACAAGCGGTTTTCAGCAAGGTATTTTCTGCAAGCACTGAAATTGTCGGTAACGAGTAGTTTGATAGCAAGATAATTTGTAACAAGTGGTAAGTAGCAATAGTAACAAAGAGTGTAGAAAGGTGGCCCAATCCTTTTTATAGCAAAGGACAAGCCGGAACGATCTCTTATAATAAGCAAAGCATTCTCGAGGACACATGGGAATTTCATCTAGTCACTCTCATCATGTTGGTTTGATTCGCGTTCGCTACTTTAATAATTTGATATGTGGGTGGACCAGTGCTTGGGTGCTATTCTTACTTGAACAAGCCTCCCACTTATGATTAACCCATATCGCAAGCATCCGCAACTATGAGAGAAGAATTAAGATAAATCTAACCATAGCATTAAACATATGGATCCAAATCAGCCCCTTACGGAATAGCGCATAAACTAGGGTTTAAGCTTCTGTCACTATAGCAACCCATCATATAATTACTACTCCACAATGCATTCCCTTAGGCCCAAAGATGGTGAAGTGTCATGTAGTCGACGTTCACATGACACCACTAAGAGAATCAACAACATACATATCATCAAAATATTGAACGAATACCAAATTCACATGATTACTTATGACAAGACCTCTCCCATGTCCTCAAGAACAGAAGTAACTACTCACAAAGCATATTCATGTCCAAGATCAGAGGGGTATTGAATAGCATAATAGATCTAAACATATAATCTTCCACCAGATAAACTGTAACATCCTCAGATCCTAACCTTGTCATCAAGCTAATTAAATTGCCATGTCATCATGATCATCTTAATTGAATTGCATTTAGAAAATAATCCAACTTCAAATTCAAATTCCAAACACAAGTCAAATATTTAATTCTTCAAATTGCAAAACTAAAGTGTTCATAATTTTGCAAATAACCATTAAGTAATTGAAAAATAGAAACCAGCATTATTTGAATCATTAAAATGCCCCTAACAAAAATAAAACGGCACCTAAGTAGACTCTTTTAAATCATTTTTATTTTAATAAAATTCAGTTGAAATATTTTTTTTGTCCCAAACTTTTTGAGCCAACCCTAAATATTGCAATGCAATTATGTCCTAAATTTTTCATTAAACAAAAGTCGTTTGATGCTCCAAATAAATGCAAAACAGTAGTTAGAGAATAAACAAAAAAGTAAAAAAAAAGAGTAATACCTAAAAACCCTACTGTGCACCTACCGGCCTGCTACTACAGCCGAGGCCCAGCCCGCCATGGTCGTCTCCCACCTGCTCCCGCTCGTTGTTGCCCGCAGGAACGCCATGGCCGCCGATGCGCCGCGCGTCGATCATCCGCGCCTCCCTTCGGGGATAACGACCCCCTCCGGCGTCCCTCTCTCCCCCGAAACCCTAGCCTTCCCCTTTCCTTCGATCCCCTTTCTCCCTCTCGATTTCATCTTTGCCCGAGCGCAACCGACGCCGGCTCGCCGTCGTCTACGCGGCCACCGACCTTCCCTCACTCCATCGTCATGACCAGGAGGACCGCGAAGCTCGCCCTCATCTCTACGCTGAAGAACTCGACCAGGGAAGCACTACATCGCCGTCCCCGCCATCGTCTTCAAGTTCCGGCTCCGGCGGTGTTCTTCTTCGATTCGGCGCCCGCAGCACCTCCCTGGCCTCTCCGACCACTTCCTCGAGCTCATGGTGAGCTTCTGAGCATCTTCCCCCTCTCCCCGTCGTCCCGCGTGTGCTCTTGCTGCCCCGTTCGCCGAGACCGAAACTGCACCGCCGCGGGGGTCGACCTCGCCGTCGACTCCGGCCACCCCGCGGCCTTCCGCAAGCTCCTCTGGACGCGCACGAACTGGGGGAACCCGCTGGTGCCCTCGGTTTGACCCCTAGCCGCCCGTAGCGCCTCTCCGATGAACTCCCGCTGCGCCTGGACGTCGCCGGTGGCTGAATGCCGTTTTGGCTGACGTGGCCGGTTAGTTTAGGGCTAATTACGCGCTTAGTTTAGCTAATACTCACTGACAACTGGGACCCGCAGCTTAAATTAACCAGCTAGTTAAAATAAATAAACTGCAAATTAAAATCTGTGTCTCTGACACGCGGGCCCCACTGGACCCAGTTGACCAGTCAACTGGCTGACTGGGCAAGCCCAGTCACTGGCAGGTGGGTCCAGTGGACCCCCTTTGACCAGTCAAGCCTCCAGTTGACTGCTGACTGGGCAGTCAACTGGGGTCTACTGTCAGCCTCGCAGCTGCTACTGTGTGCACTATTCTGGGTGCATCTAGCATTTAGCCATTAAATATTTTCGAATTTAAAATAAATCAGAAAATTCCAGAAATCTTTTAAAACTTTGAAAAATCATATAAAATAATCCGTAAGTCGGATGAAAATAATTTATGTATGAAAAATGATCAGAAAAATATGACGAATCCGAATATGTCATCTGCATGCATGATAGAATCCTCTAAGTAGCTGAACCTGTAACTTTAGGCCTGTTTCTGGTAGATGAATAGTGCCTGACTACCGGTAATTAATTCCAGATAAATCCCTAAATCATCTAAAATAATTAGAGAGGCATTATATCACCCCTGCATATCGTTTAGGCATGTCATACATATTGTTGCATTTGTATGCCCCGTTATTTATTTGTTTCTTCCTCCTCTTTCTTCTTCGATATACCCTGCGATTGTTGCCGATGCCCCTATGATCGACTGCGTCATCGACGACCCTTCTTCCTTTTTAGCAAAGCTACCAGGCAAGCAAACCCCCTTGAGCATGCCTATATCACCTATTCTTTCTCCCTCCTGCTTGTATTAGAATTTGCTATTGCTACTGATTGATCCTAATTCTGATGCATAGCCTGTTTTTGTAACTGTTATTGATACCTGCCTGCTATCCGAGCTGCTTAGTATAGGTTGGTTGATAAACCATCTATGGCCCCTCTTCTCGTTCTAGTTGCCCTGCTTAGTTACCTGTGCCCCGGTCAATGTGATCGACGGGCTGAGACCAGCACATCACTACACACCCCCTAAGTTGTTCGACTCCACAGAGTTATCCTCGACTGCCGAGGGTGATACCTCTTATCTCCCTTCTGATATGTCTCTATGGTACAGTTACTCGGTTGTGGGATACGGGGGTGATTCCTCTTCCACCACCTCCGATGAAGCTTCTGTCGTGCAACCCCTCAAGTGTGAATCCATCGAGGGTGATTCCTCCGGGTTCATCTTGACGGTAGCATCAAGTGGGAATCCATCGAGGGTGATTCCTCGGAATACCCTCTTGATGTTACGGACACACGGTTACATTTAACTATTGCCCCCTTGTACTGTTACTGCGGGACTGAAGGGACAGGCGGTACCACCCCGGTAGAGGTGGACCTGAGTTCCCGACAGTCTCCTGGGAAGATGGGTTGACCTGGAGGGTACCCGCGAGATAATTACGAGGCGTGGCCGGGCAGGCAGAGACCGCCCTTGAGAGGGATGGGCCTGACCCTTGTTGCACTTCCTCAAGACGGGGCGACAGGAGTACTGATCGTCACCGCGAGCTCCTAATAATGCACTAACGGATTTGGGTATTGATCTGAGTGGGTCGTTGTCCCTATACGCACTACCACCACGTGGGATAATGGTTATGGGACCCTCGACGCCGTATGTATCAGCCGAAAGCTCTGTCAGACGTCCAGTTCAGCATTGCAGCCGGGACGGACCGGTGCCATCCAACACAGGGGTGGTGCCTGGCTTCACCCTGCACGCAACGACCCGGAGTGCTAAGGGCGATGGCCCAAGACCCCTCAGCGCTTAGGATGTAGACCGGCGGGGACCTCTCTGCTGAGCTCTAGGTAGGGCTGCGGTGTGTCGATCAGCCGAGGCCGGGCATGACCCAGGAAAGTGTGTCCGGCCAGAGTTAATCGAGCGTGTTGGGTAACCGTAGTCCACCCCTACAGGGAAGATTATCTATTCAAATAGCCGTGTCCACGGTAACAGGACGCTCAGTGTTGTATCCCGATCTACTACTTGAACTGGATACTTTTAATTAATTGTAAGCTCCGGGATCGCTTTCTCGCTGGGAGTCGAGGAAGGATCTCTAGGCTTTACTACAACATGCTTGCTACTTTAATTATGTTACTAATCTGCACTCTTCTAATGCTGCAAGACGCTGAAGATGTTAGTCTTCGGTAGGCTAGACTCTCTCTCTATTCTGGCATTTCTGCAGTCCAGTCCACATATACAGCCTTTCTTTGATACCGATGCATAATTAGAATAGTTCTGATGTAAGTCTTGCGAGTACTTTGGATGAGTACTCACGGTTGCTTTGCTTCCCCTTTTCCCATACCCGTTTGCTGCGACCAGATGACGGAGCTCCGGAACCAGCCGCCCCAGTCGACGACTACTACACTTCTGGAGGAGCTTACTACCACGTGGAGACCGCCGACGACCAGGAGTAGATAGGAGGCTCCCATGCAGGAGGCCTGCGCCTTTTCGATCTATGTCGTTGTTTTGCCCTGCCTGTTTAAGGCCTATCTATTTTACTTTTATATCTGTACTCAGATATCTAATGCTTTCGCTGATGCTTGTATGACATCGAGCTTATGTATTCGAGCCCACGAGGCCCCTGGCTTGTAATATAAAGCTTGAATTATTTTATTTGTGTCTAGAGTTGTGTTGTGATATCTTCAAGTGAGTCCCTAGGCTTGATCGTGTGCATTTGCGTGTATGATTAGTGCACGATTAAGTCGGGGGCGTCACATAAACCAACTAGCATCAACTACAAGATGTAATCAACACTACTAGCAACCCACATGTACCAATCTGAGGTTTTGAGACAAAGATTGAATACAGGAGATGAACTAGGGTTTGAGATGAGATGGTGTTGTTGAAGATGTTGATGAAGATTGGTCCTCCCATGATGAGAGGATCGTTGGTGATGTCGATGGCGACGATTTCCCCTTCCCGGAGGGAAGTATCCCTGGCAGAATCTCTCCACCGGAGAGCAAAAGTGCTCCTGCCCAAGTTCTGCCTCGAGACGGCGGCGCACCATCCCGAAAGTCTTCTCTATATTTTTTCTAGGGAAAATGGGCTTATATACCAGAAAATGGGGGCCGGAGGCTGGCCAGGGGCCCCACGAGCCACCAGGGCGCGCCTGGGGGGGTGGCGCACCCTGGTGCCTCGTGGGCACCTGGGTGGCCCCCTCTGGTACTTCTTGCTTCCAGTATTTTTTATTTATTCCAAAATAAATCTCCGTGAAATTTCAGCTCATTTGGAGATGTGCAGAATAGGTATCTCTGACATAGCTTTTTCAGGTCCAGAATTCCAACTGCCGGCAATCTCCCTCCTTGTGTAAATCTTGCATATTAAGAGAGAAAAGGCATTAGAATTGCTCCATAAAGTGTTATATAGATTAAAAACATTATAAATAACAGTAGTAAAACATGATGCAAAATGGACGTATCAGCGGTCACCGACGACGCGCTCCGACGGCAACCGGCGGGGACAGGCGACGAGGCCAAGACGGCGGCGGGGCACGCGAGGCAGACGCTTCGAAGCTGGAGCTCAGGGGAGCTCCTGCAGCTGCGGGCTCATCCAGGCCCAGATGGGCTTGGGCGGGCCCCGATCTGGGCTGGGAGGGCCAGCGCGAGGTGAGACACAGGGGCGGCGCTGGCTGGTGGTGGCTGGCGATTGGGGGCGCTCGGAAAACAAGGCAGGGGTAGGGTTTTCCAAAAATGGAGGGGTAGGGGCTACTTGAATAGGCAGGGTCTAGGATTTGGGGGGTGTTTCGGAGCCCTCTAGGTGGGCTATAGGTGGGTTGTGTAGAGGGTTTGGCTGAGAAGAGAGAAGAAGAGTGGCCCGGCACAGGTTTTGCAATACCGAAAACGTCTGTGATTTAGACCGGCGATAGTGCCGCTATAGTTATCCGTTGGTGTACCAAACGAACTCCGAATGCGATGAAATTTGGCAGGTGATCTACCTACAATATAACACGACCGCAAGCCAACTTTCAACCCATTCCAAGAAAATTTTATTCCCACTTAGAAAATTATATTTTTAATGATGCCACGGGCGCGTGCATGTGTGGTTAGTCTCAGAACTGACAACAAAGACAACGGAGAGAAGCGGCGACTACGAATGGATGCACGTTTGAAAAATGACGGCAACGGAATGCCGATGCAATGCGAATGATGCAATGATGAATGCAACAAACAAATAATTGAAGCAGCAATCACAAAAACCATGGAAGGCATCTGAAGCGTCGGGCTCGGGCTGTCACAAAACCAAGCAAAATGCTCCAAAATGTTCACAAACAAGAATAGATCACAAACACAGATCATAACTTAGCATAATCAGGTTCACATCATAACTTAGCATCAAGTTTCACAGGTTCACAACAAGTGCACATCACAACTTAGCATCAAGTTTCATAGGTTCACATCATAACTTAGCATCAAGTTTCACAGCACATCAAGTGCACATCAAGTTTCATAGCACATCAAGTGCTACCATAACTAAGCGAAAATGCTCCAAAGAGGTCCACAACACATAAGAGTTATCACACTGCTTTAGCTCCTAAGAGAGCCATCAAGCGCGCCAACTTCTCATCTTGTTCTTGAGTCTTCTTGCGTAGCTCCTCGTATTCCTTGTTGCGTGTAGCTTCAGCTTCTTCCGACTTCCTCTTGAGTGCCAACATTTCTTCTCGCACCGCTTTAGTTTGAAGTTCAAACCTCTCCAGCTTCTCCTCGAGGTCACACAAATGAGCAGCCACAACAGCACTTGCTTTGCTGGACTTGTTCCTAGATGGCCGGAGCCCAACATTTGTCAGGAATGTGCTTTGCCTGCCTTCCTCCTTAAGCACTTCTTCAACAATCTCAGCGGCAGACTTTGGCTCTTGACCTTCTGGTACCGGCGCGTCCTTCCTTTTATCCATCTCGAACTGGCATATGGAGGATTGCACATTAGTAGCAGAATAGATCAAGTTCACAATTTCACAATGAGAAACCGAAACCCAAATAGAAGAAAATGATGACTAGTAGTAACTTGGCAAGATGATCACCCTTTGTAGATATTATTAATAGCAGATGTTCTAATACATTCAGATTAATTTTCATATGCCAGCTACAACAAATAGGACAAATAGCTACAGCAAATACCATCAGGAATGATCATCATAAATATCAGCAAATAGCTACAGCAAACCAAGTGATCATAAAAAATGCAGCAAACCAAGCCAAACTAAAGGCTCCAGCAATAGCAAAGCAGCACAACAATAGAACATGCAATAGCAGCAACAAAGTATTGAACATAGGAAACATTAGGCTCTAGAAGTAGGAGTGACTTACTATAGCATTCTTAACTGGCTCCGAAAACCCAAACTTCTTGCTGTTGTGGGTGGCTTTGAACAAGTCAATCGCGGACATGTCTTCACCCTTACGTTCTTCTTTCTGAAATGTTTTTCAACAATAATACAAATGTTATTCAACTAGAATAAAAAATGTTATGCAACAAGAATCAAACAGTAAGCTCTCTAGATAAAAGTTACTTACATTGGCAAATGTGTGGTATGTAGTGCCTCGAACCAGTTTTCTGTTGGAACACGACCTTTTGTCAATTCCTCTTGTTCGACATACAGGTTTTCTACAAAGAACTGGCTGTCAGCATGGTCTAGCACAAGCATATCATGTGCGAAAGATAAAACAACAACTACAACAGAATCTCAGAGCAAGATGCCATAGATATACATCAGAAGAAGAATAAATGAGACCACATCTTGATACAAACCTTGTGTCTTGGGGTAGACCACATCTTCACCAGTGCTTGCCATTCACCATCTGACATATCTGGCACCGGAGACTTGACGTTGACTTTGTTAGCTGCTACGGGGTCAAAATATTTCTTCTTGATCTGGTGGCGTCTGTTCTTTGATACTTTTTGCAGCATATCAGTGCACGCGCTCCGAATGATCTCCAAATCAGTGTTCATCTCAAAATTGGCCTACCAAGACAGCAAACAAGGCAAGGACAAGATTAGTGATTATATGAAGGTGTAACAGAAAGAAGAAAGCACACTCAGCTACGAAACAAGTAGCTTAAAGCAACTTTTCCAATGTAGTTCTTCACTAGAGCAGCGTATGTGTTCTTGCAATGAGTCCACACTCTGAAGCAAGCTTTGTAGCCTGCAAAGGCTGCACCGGACGCTTCATCCCTTTGGCAATTTTGATTGCCACCTTGGTACCTAGTGTCTTGGTCATCTTCTCTAGCCATGCGTCCTTTCTATTTCTATGCTTGACCATGGCAGTTGTATCTGAAAATGAAATTGACCTCATAAATTAGAAGAGAAATTGACAAATGCAGGAATGGTTCTGCCAAACAGGTACGCATACATGATTGCTTACATTTAGAAAATGCACTAGTAAAAGAGAGCATTGCAAAGGTGAACTTGCCTGTTTGAAGCACAAGTTGTTGTTCTTCTTAAGTGATGATAGCATTCCTATCCACAGAAGGTGCAACAGGGCTGAGGTCCATGTGGACAGTGCCTGCTTCATCTATGGAGATAGTGCCTCGTTCATCTAAGCAGTTAGTGCCTCTTTCATCCATCCGGAGAGTGCTTCCTTCATCCATGGGTGGAAACTCATCACCCATTTGGAGCGAGCTCTCGCAGTCCATGTGCAGCGGACTTTCCTGATGGTCCGTAACAGCCGCCATCTTTGCTTTCTGCCTTGTGACTCTAACAGGGGCAGGTTCATCAGGTTCCAAGATCCTCTTTAATTGTCCTGGAGGTACGTCCATCACCCTTCCCAGAGGCATTGGAGCAGATGTTTCTGAGCTCTTCCTCTTCTTGACTGTCTTCTTAACAGCAGGCTTCTTCCTCGTAGATTGCTTCAGTGCCTTGTATAAATAGCATGGAAAAAAGCATTAGATCACAAGACAATTGTGTGAGCACAAGGAAACACAGAGCATACAAGTACTCCCAACCCTCCAAGCAAGACAGAGTTTGCACCTTAACAGTCTTCTCCACTACAACATCGTCCACTTCCTCTCCGTCAATAACTTCATCCACTTCCTCTCCGTCAATAACTTCATCCTCCTTAGGATTATACTCTGAGTCATCATTGGTAATTCCACTACATTCTTGAACATCATTTGTTTTCCTAATCATTGACGCTATTGCACCGATGCCAAGGGACTGGAATATCCGATTGTTTCTCATCATATTTCTAGCCCTAACCTTCTCGTACTCGGAGAGAGGCGCTTCTTTGCATGATAAATGAAACATAACTATTAGGTGAATGGTTGGAATGCATGGACAAACAGCCAAAGATATGCTATCTGATTTTATTTTCATTTAATCCCAGTTATTCAGGTAAGGAAGACTAACATCACACAAGCACAATTAAGCCAGCTTATTCTAATTACAGCAATACATTTCACTTAGCACATTAACACACGTCTTTTATAAAACTGACAGTATAACCACAAGGAGCAAGTTGCATACCAACAGTCTGCCTCATCTTTGAACTTGTCATCCTTGCCCTAATAGCTTGCAAAATAGAATAAACAAGAATCAGATACAACAGGGATAAAGTAGAATGATGCTTCAATGAACTACTTATCAGTTACACACACTTGTAGCAATAAAGGAAAGCACTTGAACCAGCATGCACATACAGGTGTAGCAATGCGTCAACAGTAATACATGTGAAGCAAACTTGCTGGATCAACAATATAGTGATGCAATTAAATTAATTAAGCAAACATGTATATGCACTAAACAAGCATGCATGTACACAGGAAAGATATTAAGCATCCCTTAATATCTTCACTACATCAAGCAGGAGGTAGTAATGGACATCAAGAAATTTGCCTAGTAATGAGTTAATGAACATCCCTTGATCTCTTCACTACTAATAGGAGGCTTGAGCACATGATAAAGTACACAAGCAAGCAAGCAAAGTGCTACTGATACAAACAAGCAAAGTGCTACTGATACAAACAAGCAAAGTGCTACAAGCAATAAAATTGAAGAGTAGCAGCAAGTACTACTGATACAAACCCTAGTAGCTTGCCAAGTGCTACTGATACAAGCAAGTACTACTGATGCAAACCCTAACCCTATGTACGCAAGCAAGCCAGAGTACTGCTGATAGAAGCAGCATGAACCCTAACCCCATGACATGGTACACGCAACATGAACCCTAACCCCATGAACCAGAGGGGGATCATCCCCATGCAACAAGCAACATGAATCCATCCCCATCCCCATCGATCCATACCCATGAACAAGAACAAGCAAACCCTAACCCATGAACCAGACTACCAGAGGGGGATCTACCAAACTACCAGGAGGTCCTAACCCATGAATCAAATGGAGATCCTAACCCTAACCCTAAAAGGACGGAAGAACCACATGGAGATCGACTGAATCCTAACCCTAACCCTAGAAGGATAGAAGAACTTGGGAGATGGACAAAAGAACTCATCGGAGACATGTTGTAGATGATGCAGCTGTGGCCGTCATCGATCGCGCCTACCTTCCTATCGCCGTCGTCGCTCGTTCGTACCCTCCTGTCGCCGTCGTCGCACGCGCCTACCCTCCTGTCACCGTCATCACACGTAGACATTGTCACGCATGCCATCGGGGAGAGGGGAGAGGGGATTCGTCATCGGCGATCGTAGCGGCGCTGGGAGGGGAGGGGATAGGAGAGGGCTAGGGTTGCGGGGAGGGGAAATTCTGGGGAGATTGTGGGCGGGGGAATGGGGAGGGGATCCCGCGTGGTAGTGGGAGAGGGAGTGGTGGGTCCCGCATGGTAGTGGGAGAGGAGTGGAGGGAAACTTTGGTGGCACTGGGATGTAAATTTTGGTGTTGGGAGGGAAATTTTCAACAATTTTTTTGGGTTTGGAGGCAGAAATTTTTAGTTTTTTTTGTAAACTTTGTAGAAATAATAGTTAAAATCATACCGAATAGCACAAGAAAACATCAGTATTCCAAGTTTTATATTTTTGCTTGTTGCTACGTCACATATCATGATGTGACGCGGAGGTTTCCCATTTTTTGATTTGTTTTTAAATTAGTTGTGGTGTTTTCAAAATCCGATCGAATTCGTCACGGCGACCGTTCGTGGCTAGGGATTAAATCATGCAAAGCTCTTGGTGATTCTTTGATGAAATACCTACCTGTGAAGCTAAAAATGATTTTTAGTAAAAATAACGGGAAAGCTATGGAGCACCCGCAGTTCAAATTTTAGCCGGTTCCAGCTGAATCGGTAGATGGTTATCTGGATGGCCGGGAGTAGCTAGAAGGCTCGGAAATGCAAGATTTTTGGTGGTTGTCCATAAAATATGGTCTACTTTGAGATAGACATGGAATGGTGCCATTTAGAATGATACTCTTTGTAGCTGCTTCACGGAAAAACCATGTTTTTAGCATTTAGAAAATGAAAAATGGGTTTTTGTGAAACAAGTTGGAACCTCGCTTTGGCAACATTGTTTGCCATCCCGAGATGCAGACATGTGCCAAATTTGGGCATATTATCATAAACTATTCCATGAATGTGCCCATATCATTGCTCGTTTGGCTTGAAAACCATGAATCTTCGTTCATGGTAGCTCGTTTTTTAGAACACTTTTTCAAGAAAACATCGGTATTCCAAGTTTTATATTTTTGCTTGTTGTTAGGTCACATATCATGATTTGGCGTGGAGGTTTCCCATTTTTTTCGATTTTTTTGAATTTTTTGTGGTGTTTTCAAAATCCGGTCGAATTTGTCGCGGCGACCGTTCGTGGCTAGGGGTTTAATCATGAAAATATCTTGGTGATTATTTGATGAAATGCCTACCTGTGAAGCTAAAAATGATTTTTAGTAAAAATAACGGGCAAGCCATGGAGCACCCCAGTTCAAATTTTAGCCGGTTCGTACTGAATCGGCAGATGGTTGTCTGAATGGCCGGGAGTAGTTAGAAGGGTTGGAAATGCATGATTTTTTGGTGACCGTCCATAAAATATGGTCTACTTTGAGATAGACATGGAATGGTGCCATTTAGAATGACACTCTTTGTAGCCGGTTCACGAAAAAACCATGTTTTTAGCATTCAGAAAATGAAAAATGTGTTTTTTTGTGAAACAAGTTGGAACCTCGCTTTGGCAACATTGTTTACCATCCCAAGATGCAGACATGTGCCAAATTTGGGCATATTATCATAAACTATTCCATGAATGTGGCCATATCATTGCTCGTTTGGCTTGAAAGCCATGAATCTTCGTTCATGGTAGCTCGTTTTTTAGAACACTTTTTCAAGAAAACAACGGTATTCCAAGTTTTATATTTTTGCTTGTTGATAGGCTACATATCATGATGTGACGCGAAGGTTTCCCATTTTTTTGATTTTTTTGTGGTGTTTTCCAAATCCGGTCGAATTCGTCGCGGCGACCGTTCATGGCTTGGGGTTGAATCATGCAAAGCTCTTGGTGATTCTTTCATGAAATGCCTACCTGTGAAGTTAAAAATGATTTTTAGTAAAAATAATGGGCAAGCTATGGAGCACCCGCAGTTCAAATTTTAGCCGGTTCCATCTGAATCGATAGATGGTTGTCTGAATGGCCGGGAGTAGCTAGAAGGCTCAGAAATGCATGATTTTTGGTGACTGTTCATAAAATATGGTCAACTTTGAGATAGACATGGAATGATGCCATTTAGAATGACACTCTTTGTAGCCATTTCTCGAAAAAAAACCATGTTTTTAGCATTCAGAAAATGAAAAATGGGGTTTTTTGTGAAACAAGTTGGAACCTCGCTTTGGCAACAATGTTTGCCATCCCAAGATGCAGGCATGTGCCAAATTTGAGCATATTATCATAAACTATTCCATGAATTGTGGCCATATCATTGCTTGTTTGGCTTGAAAGCCATGAATCTTCGTTCATGGTAGCTCATTTTTAGAACACTTTTTCAAGAAAACATCGGTATTCCAAGTTTTATATTTTTGCTTGTTGCTAGGTCAGATATCATGATGTGACACGGAGGTTTCCCATTTTTTCATTTTTTTGAATTTTTCGTGGTGTTTTCAAAATCCGGTCGAATTCGTCGCGGTGACCGTTCGTGGCTAGGGGTTGAATCATGCAAAGGGAGTGTCAAGTTGATGTTTAACATTGACACTTACATAGTGATAACCCACAAGTATAGGGGATCAGTTGTAGCCTTTCTAGATAAATAAGAGTGTCGAACCAAACGAGGAGCTAAAGGTAGAATTAATATTCCCTTCAAGTTCTATCGACCACCGATACAACTCTACGCACACTTAACGTTTGCTTTACCTAGAACAAGTATGAAACTAGAAGTACTTTGTAGATGTAATGCTAGAACTACTTTGCGAAAATAAAACTTGGAGTACTTAGCGAGAATAAAACTACGAGTAATTTGCAAGATAATAAAAGTTAGTTGTTTAGAAGAAAGCTTTTGTAACACAAGAGAAGGATTTGTCCCTAGGCAATCGATTACTAGACCGGTAATCATTATTGCAATTTTATATGAGGGAGAGGCATGAGCTAACATACTTTTCATACTTGGATCATATGCACTTATGATTGGAACTCTAGCAAGCATCCGCAACTACCAAAGATCATTAAGGTAAAACCCAACCATAGCATTAAGTAACAAGTCCTCTTTACTCCCATACGCAACAACCCCCTTACTCGGGTGTAAGCTTCTGTCACTCTAGCCGCCCACTATAAGAAAATTATGAACGTATTGCAAACCCTACAGCGGGAATCCCTCACGCTTGCGCGACATGGAGGGCACCATAGGACAGCACCAAAATAAAACATACAACTCAAACCAATCACGATCATCAATCAACCCATAGGACAAAACGAATCTACTCAAACATCATAGGATGGCAACACATCATTGGATAATAATATGTAGCATTAAGCACCATGTTTAAGTAGAGATTACAGCAGGGAGAAGAGGTGTTACACCGCTGCATAGAGGGGGGAGAGTTGGTGTTGACGGCGGCGAAGTTGTTGGTGTAGATCGCCATCACGATGATTGCCCCGGCGGCACTCCGGCGTGATACGTTGGAATTTTTGATTGTTCCATGCTATTATAGTATCAATCTTGGATGTTTTATATGCAATTATATGCCATTATATATCATTTTTTGGGATTAACCTATTAACCCAGTGCACAGTGCCAGTTGCTGTTTTCTGCTTGTTTTTGCCTTTTCAGAAAATCATTATCAAAAAGTGTCCAAACGAGAAAAAAACTTTGGATTAATTTTTTCTGGACTAGAAGAGACCCACGAAGCTTCGGGAGAAGACCAGAAGAGCCACGAGGAGGTGACAAGCCTGGAGGGCGCGCCTAGGGGGGTAGGGCGCGCCCCCAGGCTTGTGAGCCCCTCGTAGCCTCTCCTGACCTAATTCCAGCGCTATAAATTCCCAAATATTCCCAATATACCAGGGAGACAGAAGAGAAAACCTTTCCGCCGCCGCAAGCCTCTGTTCTTCCGTGATCCCATCTGGAGGCCTTTTACGGTACTCTACCAGAGGGGGGATCGATCATGGAGGGCTTCTTCATCAACCTTGTTGCCCTTCCAATGATGTGTGAGTAGTTTACCACAGACCTACGGGTCCATAGCTAGTAGCTAGATGGCTTCTTCTCTCTCTTTGATCTTCAATACCATGTTCTCCTCGATGTTCTTGGAGTTCTATCCGATGTAATCTTCTTTTGCGGTGTGTTTGTTGGGATCCGATGAATTGTGAGTTTATGATCAGATTATTCATGAGAAATATTTGAGTCTTCTCTGAACTCTTTTATGCATGATTATTATAGCTTTGTATTTCTCTCCGATCTATCGATTTGGTTTGGCCTACTAGATTGATTTATCTTGCAATGGGAGAAGTGCTTTGTGATGGGTTCAATCTTGTAGTGCTCAATCCCAGTGACAGAAGGGGACATGACACATATTTGTATTGTTGCCATTAAGGATAAAAAGATGGGGTTTAATCATATTGCTTGAGTTTACTTTGTCTACATCATGTCATCTTGCTTAAGGCGTTACTCTGTTTCATACTTAATACCCTAGATGCATGCTGGATAGTGGTCGATGAGTGGAGTAATAGTAGTAGATGCAGGCAGGAGTCGGTCTACTTGTCTCAGACGTGATGCCTATATACATGATCATTGCCATGAATCCATCATAATTATTTGCTTTTCTATCAATTGCCCAACAGTAATTTGTTTACCCATCGTAGGCTATGTGTTCGAGAGAGAAGCCTCTAGTGAAAACTATGGCCCCCGGGTCTACTTTATCATATATAAAAAACCTAAAAATACCTTGCTGCAATTTATTTACTTTTATTTTAATTAGTATTTTAGTTTATCTATTAACCACTATCATAATTAATCCTTGCAAATAACCGCCAAGAGGATTGACAACCCTCTTATTTGCGTTGGGTGCAAGTGTTTGCTTTTGTGTGTGCAGGTGCGCTTAATGGAATTTTGCTTGGTTCTCCTATTGGATTGATAACCTTGGTTCTTAACTGAGGGAAATACTTATCTCTACTATACTGCATCATCCTCTCCTCTTCAGGGAAATACCAACGCAGTCTACAAGTAGCAGGAAGAATTTCTGGCGCCGTTGCCGGGGAGACATCATCAAAATTACCAAGTACCTTCGCGCAAACTATCATCCACTTGCATTTATTTTATTTGCCTCTTTATTTGCATTTTCTTCTAGCTTTCATCTCCCCCACTTCTAAAACAATTTTACAAAAACACAAAAATATTTTATTTGCTCGTTTGTTTGCTTGTGTTACCATGTGCTTCCTATTTGCTTGCATCTTTGCTTGCTAAAAAAACTATTGATATGGATCCTCATCCACTTGTTAATCTTTTCAAAAAATCCAATTATGATGATCCAATTGCTAGTGAGTTGAGTGCACTGGATTATCTTTATGAAGTTTTGCTTGAAAATCGTGAATCTGAAAATTGTTATGAAGAAATTTATAAAGTGATTCATGATAGCTCCTTGAATGAAAAGTGTCAGGCCCATTTCTGGGATAAATCACAGAAGAGCCTCAAGTCATACCAGCCCCAAGAACAACTGGTAGACTTCCTTGATACAGATAACCAGTACAAATATAATATTACACAGTGGTTGAGCCAGGGTGCTCAACAATTATTACAAGCTTGCCAATATACTACGGTGGTGGAATAACACAGTGGTGTGGTGGTAGAACAACACTGATACAATAAAATAAAGTCAAGCGTCAGTGTGAGGCTTGACTATTTTATTGGGTAGCGGAAACACAGCGGATGATACATGTGGTAGACTCCAATCTCACAGGCTGTCTGACTGGGAACACCTCTAATCATCGGGCTCGCTAGTGCAATCTCCTTCCACAAGCTCGTCCTTCTCCAGGTCTGGCTAATGAAATAGCCAGGGACAAGCCAGTGAGTACGTTGGAATGTACTCGCAAACATTATGAACAAAAGATATACCGAATGCATATGCTCATGATGGGTTAAACGATATGCTCATGCTGACTGAAATTTTATCACATGGCATAATAAATATTAGCATGTGCAGAAAAATAAAATATTAGTGATAAACCAAGAAAGTTAAAAGAAATGCCAAACGGGTGTCTAAAAGAGTATCGGGCGAGACAGACCGCCCATGAAATCAAGCGACGCCACGAGAGGTCTTGAAAAGAAATGCCAAACGGGTATCCACAAGAGTGTCATGCGAGACAGGACCGCCCGAGAACTCGAGGGACGCCACGAGAGGTCCTGAAAATAAAACTGGCTGTCCGGGGTAGTCTAGCCAGCCCCTGAGACACTCAGGAAAATAAAATAAGAGAAACGGGTTAGTCCATAATAATATGCATAGTAGCAATAATATTCATAACCATAATCTTCATGATAACCAAAATATCCATGACAGCGTTAGTGATGAAATAATAATATCCTGCAAAATATCTGATGCTCAAATTAATTATTTCCTCCAAAGACCGACACCGGACCGACACTTGACCCTTCCTAGCTAACGTCCTTGACCGCGGACACGGCTAGTCGAATAGGTATAACTCTGCAGAGGGTGTACTCTTTACTCACATGTATGAGACTTCTTTAGTCAACACCATGGCACTGACTAATTCCCACTACGGTCTCTGAGTTGACAACACACCTGACCAGCACACTCCAGATTAACTTTCCGGATGCCAGGAATCACCCAAAGCACCGTTCAAGAAAAACTCTAAGTCGGGGAGACTACAATCTCGAATAGCATGGGATCACAATATTTATATCGGCGCGCAAACAGGGGTGCTACCCCCTCGGTCCCAGACCGGATACACCCATGCCCCCTGACCTGAAGACGGGATTTAGTCCATGGCCGTGGAAACCCTCATCATGGCCCTCTATGTGGTGTGTACACAAACAGGGGTTAGCAACTTACTAAACCGTACTTCCCTCGCGGGAAGACCCGTGGCAGGACGGTGTTTAGCTAGGTGTGACGGAACAAGACTCGATCTAGGTCGACTCAGGAGGTGTTGTTATTATGACAGGCATGTCTCACAAGCCACAGTGACACCGGCATGTCACAATAGGACCGTGCTCACCAGCACGTCCAAGGCAGGAGCTGCACTCCTGGTTGTCTCATAACTTTTATTCACGGTAGAAATTCACTTGAGTGAAGTGCAAGCAAATGCAAATATGATATGACCATGCATGCATGCACTATCTCCACAAATATGGTGCAACTCAAATCAATGCAAACATGCAATGCAATTCACCATATCCCAGGTTCAAAATGCTTGCCTTGTCCAAAGTAGTCAGAAAAAGAACCCTCGAAATTCCCGGCAAAGTTCCCCTCTTCTTTTTCTATACAAAAGCAAATTCAAATTCAAATTAAAATTCCATAACAGTACAAAAAAGTGTCTCAAAATATTTTTAAATAAATACTAAAAAAACTAGAGAGAAAAATAAGAATTTCCAAAAAAGAATCAACTCACTTGGAGTTGTGGTTTAAAAACTAGAAGTAGTCAAAGTGGTGGTCAAATCTATTTTTTGTTAAAACAGAAAAAGAAAACGTTTCAGAAGGAATACGTTTTCTCGTGCGGAAAGCGTAAACCTGCGAAGGCGCTTTCTGTTTTAAACGGAAAATAATAAAACGCTGACGGGTGGGCCCCACCCGTCAGGTTTAAAGTCAAACGCGATCGCGCGCATAGACAGAAGAGGTGCGGCGGTCACCGGCGACGATCGCCGGCGTATCCGAGGGCGGCGATGGTGCGGTCATGCTCAGGGAGTGTTTCCGCACCGGTGAGTGGTGGTGGTGGTCGCCGGCGAGCAACCGAACGACGGCGAGGTCGACGGCGGCGGACGGCAATTCGGGTGACGGCGGATCTCACCGGAGAGACGGGGAAGCTGCGAATTGGTGCGCGGGATCGACGAGAGGGAGTGAGAGAGGGCTTCTGGCAAAGTTTGGGCAGTGGGGATGGAGTAACGACGACGAACTGATCATGGATAGTGGCGGTGGAGCGGTGGTCAGAGAGGAGGAAGATGACCTCCTCGAGGTCGGGGGAGTGCACTGGGAGTCGATTGAGATGTAGTGTGGGTGGTGTGCGAAGTGAATGGAGCTCGGGAGCCCTTTTTATAGGCAGTCCGGGGTGGTCAGTGGCTTGCGGCTGACGCCGGAATTAATTCGGCCGGCGAGGTGGTTAGGGGCGGTGGTCATGGGCGGTGCAGGATAAGTGAGGGTGATGGAGTACTCCGAAAGATTCAGCGTGGACGAGCTCGATCTCTATCCATCTCCCCTCGGCTGGAGACCCGTACGAGTGCGGCGGCGGCTTTCGTCTCTGGTGACTGCCAGGTGGGGTCCAGAGCGGCGAGGTCAGCGCGTGGAGAAGCGGAGGGAGGCGACGCGTGGAGCAGGTGGTTGGAGAGAGCAGTAGGAGGAGCGAAGATGGCGGGCGCCGTTCTGATCCGCCCGCGCTGCCGCGGCCGAGGACGGTGGCTGGTGCACCGGCCAACTCCTGTGTCGTCGGTGGCGAGTGGCTGTCCAGGGGGGTCCACGGCTGCTCATTTAAGGTGAGGGAGGGCGTGGATGAGAAGGAGAGCGATGGAGTGGCGTATTGTTTTTCGTGCCAAATTTTGACCATAATTTCAACTCAATTTTTTAATGCATGTCATCAAAAATTATATCGTTCGATTCGTATTTGAACATAGTTTCCAATGATATTATTTTTGGTGACATGCATTAATATTATTTTAGTTAAATCTAAGGACAAAATTTGACACAAAATACGAAGGGGACCCATAAACCAGGACGGAGGCCTCTGCACTAGAGTATGGAGTGTTTATTAACACATGGCCCACCTCACACTCTCAACAAATTTCTGGGAATCCATGCTACAATCTCTCCCTCCTCGTCTCTCTCTTCTAGTGTGTTTTTTACATCAATCGTCTCTCTTCAGCCGACGCGGGCGGGGGATGGGGAGATGGAGGGGGAAAGTTTGCCTACCGTCGGTTTGCTCTCAACTGCGGTCCCGCAAGCGAGCGAAAATGCAAGACGAAGTGCGTTCCATTCAGTGAGCGATGTGCCGGACCGACGGTGTCGGGGTGCAACGCGAACGCGACAAGTGTGATGTACACCGTCAGTTCCTTTTGAACTTCCATACTTCTTTTTTTGGAATGGCTATCGCGCGCGCGCGCGTCGGAGCGCACGATTTCCGACCGGCTTGGCTTGTCCTAATTAAGTAAGTTCATCAGGGTGTATTAGTGATAATTAAGGAAAGGGCGGGCAAGTAGCTGGCGTAGAATATCGGGGGTTATCTTCACAAGTTTAAAATGAGGAAAAGGAACAATCACAGCACGCCTATCGCGTTCGCATCAGACCAGCACACGGTCGATCTACCCCGCCGCTCAACGCCAACCGGCTTGGCATTTCACTAGCATGTGGGAACGCATGTCAGCAATCCGACCATGGGCTAAACTAGCCTGCCCCGCCGTCGCCATTTCCTCCACGCGCGTGGTTCGGCCAAAATTTTCGTAAGGTGACTTATCCACCTGGACGGAGGGAGAAACCGGATGTGATCAAACCAAACTCAGCCATCCAATCGCCGACACCTAATTTTCGTCGATACAGTGTGTTTATAAGGCCGATTTATTAAATATAAATATGTTTTTACACAGCAAATGATCCCTAAGAACAACAACATAAAGAAAAACTATCACTGCTCACGGAACGAGCCGGCCTCGTCGTCTTTGGCTGCCGGCGTGAACTAGCCGGAGCTGCCGACGTGTGTCTCTGCGGCGTCGTTGTCCTTGGCCTCTAGCTACTCATTCACGTGGAGCGTGATGGCGCTCTGCATGGACGCGAGCACCGCCCGGTTCACATCCACGACGTTCGGTTCCGCCTGCAGGAGGGCCTCAATGGCAGCGGCATCCGCGCGCTCCGCGTCGAGTTGAGACTCCGCCGCCCGGTTCAAGTCCAAGACGTCCGGTTCCGCCTGCAGGAGGGCCTTAATGGCAGCGGCATCCGCGCGCTCTACGTCGAGTTGCGCCTCCGCCACCCGGTTCACGACCACGACATCCTGTTTCGCCTGCTGGAGGGTCTCGATGGCAGTGGCATCCGCGCGCTCCGCGTCGAGTTGAGCCTCCGCCGCCCGGTTCACGACCACGACATCCGGCTCCGCCTGCAGGAGGGCCTCGATGGCAGCGGCATCCACACGCTCCCCGTCGAGTTGAGCCTCCGCCGCCCGGTGCTTCTTTAGGATCGCCAGGTTGAACCGCTGGTCCGCCTGCACTATGGGGGACCCGGACGCCGGCACGAAGTCGACGTCCAGCGTCTCCTTCGCCGCGGGGGGCTTCTGCGCCGCGACCTCCGCCATGAACATTGGATCGACTTCCTCCTCGGAGCTCGGCTCCAGAGGACTCGGGGATTGGCCCGCCGCAAAGCGAGCTTGGGAACGGAGGTCTGTGGCGCATACCGCCGCCGCGATTTCTGCGCGGCGCTCCAGCGTCAACATCTTGTAGTACGTGATCTTGCTGCACACCATGGCTATCCGGCGAACTAGGGGACGGCTGATGCGGGCTAGGGGATCGAAAGATGGGAGAATGGGCTGGGAGGTGGGGTTTTGGGGCAGGGGTGACCGGCCGGCAAGTAGCTGGCGTAGGCCGAGCAGCGAAGGTTCCGGTGTGAATAGTGGTACCGGTGACGACCGGTCAATCGGTTTTGACTGTGCGGAGTTTGCAAAGCCGGACGGCTGGAACCTAGAGAGTTGTGGGGTGGGATGGGACCAAAGGTCCGGACCTCCCCACCCGTTCGGTCTGTGGGATTTTTTTTGAGATGTTGTAAGTGGGATTCGTATCTGAAAAGACTCTTCCGCGATCGCGCGTGCCAACGCGCAGATCCCCTTCTCGCAACCTCAATCAACTTCCGACCAAGTCTGTTTCTTTCCGAATTAATAACTGCAGCCATTTCCATGTATTTATAGTGGCCCCACCTCCTCCTTTGACGATACAAGCAGCACATCGTTGCATGCACGTTGGCCCACTTTACTTTCCATTTAATCCTCGCCTGGTGAATGCGCATGGACCTTTCCATCCCCAATTAATCGCCCCCCCTGATTTTCACTTGGGTGGTGCCCGCCCTTTCTTTAATTATCAATAATACACCCTGATGAACTTACTTAATTAGGACAAGCCCAGCCGGTCGGAAATCGTGCGCTCCGACGCCCGCGCGCGTATCCAAAAAAAATTGTGAAGATAACACTTGGTTCCTTGCCTTCGTGCGATACATCGATGGAAATTCCGATTATAATGACGCAGAATTTTCTACTAAATCCCATAAAAAGGCGTCCTCTTCGCCCCTCCAGCCGCAATCATCACGCTAATCATATACTTTCTATTTGACTTCCTTCCCCTCCGGCGAAGTGCGTTCGACGGAGCGCACCATTGAGGTAGACGACGGTCATGTCGTTCGGAAGTGCTGCCTGGAAGCCGAGACAACCGCCTTCTTTGCATCCAGGAAGTCCGTAGGAGACAGCAACTGTCGTGTCACCGTGACCGTTGGATGCGACGTGACCACATCGTTTGAGCTCGAGCTGCCGCAAGGGGACTCAAACGTGACCGTGTACCCTTACACGGGCACCAGTTTACTGTCGGAAAGGCTCTTCCGTGTCGGGGACCTGTCCAGCCTGTGTAACCAACGGAAATGCCGGCGTGTAGTTCGGGGCTGGCTCCGCTCATCGATCTACGTCCCAATGAAACAGAGTGGGAGACGGTCGTCCCCGACGGTGTTGCGAGGAAGATAGTCCAGGAGGCGAATCGTCGGCGGTTGCATCAATGAGGAGGGTGTGACTTCAGCTTCGACATGAATGTGGACCGGCGTCATGTCGTTACCCTGTCGGCGCTACGTTCATGGAGAAGCTTCTTGGCGAGGAAGGTGCTGGGACGTGCCCGGCATGTCTCGCACACACCATCAAACAAGTAGTACAGTAGTACCGCTTATCTAGGCTTTCGCCGGCCTATTGATGCACAAACGAGAATTTTTAAATCATATAATGCTCTATGTATGTTTGGTCTTGTCACTAATAAGTACTAGTACTATATTTGCAACCATTGAGTAACTGGTACTAGTTGGTGAATGTTGCATAGTCGTGGATGTCCGAGCTAAATTTGAAACACAGTCACGATCAAACGAGATGTTACCATTGGGCTCCACCACTCCACCAGCCGGAATCACCTTGGCCTATTTGATTTGCAGGATCCTCAAAACGCCGGAATTGCAAAAATATATGATTGTTCTCTTTGGATGGGAATGGCTTGGATTGGAGTATAGGATTAGGATTGTGTGTTTGATGTCATAGGAAAGACAGATGCATTTTTAAAATACTCCTAGGTTGGAGTAGATGCAGGATTTCCTATATTATTAAATGTAGCACAATAGCTTTGTCTGTCCAGCTTACTGCAGGAAAGGTCGTTTCTGGAAGAAGACGATGGAGAAGCGGATTCAGCGAAGAGTGAAATTATGGTTGCTTCGCCCGTGACTTTGTGATTTGAAGCCTCATTGCTTTGTGATTTGTGATAGTAGAAGGGAGTAGACTCTGTGCTCTATGCATGCGTCCATGCAAGGGAGAAAGAGGAGAGAGGTTGCATTTTTTTATTTCTTCAATCAATTTGGCATCGGCGGACCACCGAGTTCCGGTTCCCTCTTTTTTTGGCTTCCGCAGCACCCTCCACAATGGTTCCCATCGATGCCAAAAGCTATCTTACCATTTGGCTACACATTGTGGATGCCCTTAAGCGTACCACTTGGTTAAAGAGGAGGTGCTTTTGCCGCGCGGAAGGCAGGGGAGGTTGGCCTCACGGTTTGCTAACATGCGGTCCCACGTGTCAGTGATGTACCAAGCCGATCCGCGTCCCACATGACTACATGAGGCAGAACAACGGCAGAAGCAACTTCAGCGAGGAGTGAAATGATGGTTGCTTCGTCCCTCCAACATATACTGCGGGAAAGCTGCAGCTTTGTGATTTGACGCCTCATTGCTCATTACTACTGCGACGCCACGACCGGGGTGCGTCCCCCTGCTGCTCTGCACTGTTATTTGGTGCATGGCACGTGGACCCGAATGCTGGATGTCCCACATGTCGGCGAAAGGGAGTAGAACATTTATGAAAGCGAGCGCTCCACTCTTACGACGGAGGAGTACAAGACATGGCGGCCCAGTGAACTATAACTTGTACTGTACTATACTACCTCCGTCCTGGTTTATTGGTCCTCTTTGAATTTTGTGCCAAACTTTGACCTTATATTTAACTAACAAAATGTTAATGCATGTCACAAAAAATAATATCATTGAAAACTATGTTCAAATACGAATCCAACGATATAATTTTTGGTGACATGCACTAACATTTTGTTAATTAAATCTATGGTCAAAATTAAGCACAAAATACGAAGGAGACCAATAAACCAGGACGGAGGTAGTACTTCTGTAGTAAGTACTATGTGGTAGTCTTGTACTACTATACTACTGTAGTAAGTACTATGTGGTAGTCTTGTACTACTACTCTTATACCACTTGGTTTTGCTGTTTCGCGCGATCCATCGATACAAACCCGATTAAACAGGCGAGGGCGGGTCTTTTCCCGTGCGGTAGGCAGGGTAGTTTGGCAGTCGGTTTGACAGAGAGACCGAGAGAAAGATGTGAAATGCTTGAATGTGTAGTGGGCCCTTTTTCTGTGTCATGTGTGTGTGTAATCGGACCTTTCAGATCACTAGATGAAACTAGCCATACATTTCAACGCAATTTGAATGTATGCAACATGAATAATTGAAGTAACAATATGAGATCTAAAACTTAAAATACATATGATTTATTGTGTTAGAGTATAGTAGTACTGTATTGCATAGTTGTTAGATATAACATGCGAGAATGTGTAGGGACGTATTTTTGAGGGCCTACAGAGAGAAATTCGGCATAAAGTGGATTCAAATATTTGTATTCGTCATCATAGCATTTGTAACTCATATCTAGAGTTTATACGGTAGACGTGAATGTTTGTTCGCTCTTACCAAACCAGTACAACAATATTGGGTGGCGTGCGCCAATTTAGGCATGGGAGGTTGGCCTAGTCGGCTCCACGGAGAGAGCGAGAGAAGAGATAAATACACTGGTGGTCACTGTATTTGAAGTGAAAGCATAACACGGTCACCGGACTTCAGAATACGCTCATTAGGGTCACTGTATACGTTTGATGGTGATTATACGGTCACTCGCTCACCGTTCAGCATCGTATTGCACTCTGTTGACCGGCCAAATAGTATATGTGGCACTATGTTGACTGGTTAAATTTGCCACGTTCCTTGTGGGTCCCACCTGTTAGTTGGCAAAGGAAAGAGATAAGATAAACAAAAATTTACGCAGGCGCGACAAGACTCGAAATCTTGCGCGCGAACCACCTGGCTGTGTATGTGTGTGTCAGGGCCTCATGTGTGTGCATGCACGTGTAGGTTGAGCACTTGAGCGTGAGCGTGTGTGTTGGACGTGTGGTGAGTGCATGCATGCGTGCGTGCGTGTCTGCGTGTGTGTGCATGCATGCGTGCGTGTGTGCGTGTGAGTGTTGCATGCATGCAGTTCGTGTGCATGTGTGCGTGTGTGTATAATCACCACACTAGATCCTGTGTATTAAAAGAACCAGTCAACCAGCACAGCATACCAATACAGGGCCACCTTGTCCGCGCCACTTCAAATCTCTTCTACTAGTGATACCCACCGTGCAATATTTTATTTTCGTTTGTTTACATTCTTATACCCGCTGACAGGTGGGCCCTATGGTAGTGAGATAATGAGCGCTGATGATGCAACACTAGATGCGCCACGTGGACTGTTTAACTAGTCAACCAATCGTGTCTTCAACAAATACAGAGCTCTACGGTGAGTCTGTGACTGTATAACAACCACAAAACTTATATGGTGACCGTAGTGAGTGTATTGTGAAGTCTAGTGATCGTATCGTGCTTTCGCTTCAAATACAGTGATCGTTGGTGTATATCTCGCGAGAGAGAGATGGAACATGCGTGAATGTGACGGGGCGTACTTTTAGAGGGCCTAGAGATAGTTTGTGTGCGTACGTGAAAGAGGCGTAGAAAGGGGGGCGATGGGGAGAGAGAGAGAGATGCTCTTCGTTTCTCTTTATTATGACTAACTTCATAGTATAAAAATATAAACATTCACAATGCGGAATAAATATCATTGGATGCACCATGCAATTAACTTTCGTACTCCATATAACTTTGCAATATTGTATAGATGTACATTTTATAAAATAAATTTTGGCCACACTTTGCGTAGTTCTAATTCAAAAGGAATCTTGTATGCGAAGTAAACGTGAACAGAGGGCTTTTTAGATCAATGGAGCACATGATAAGATGCAACATGTGTGAATGTGTAGTTTACGTATTTGGCAGGGCCTGGAGAGGGTATGTGTACGTATTCGAGAGAGGTGCGGATAGAGGGGGGGTGTGTGCGATGAGAGATAGATAGCACGAGAAATGAGAGAGGTCTAGAGAGATAGAGACAAATAAGATATGTCTCGACGAGAGATGGTCTTGAGTGTGCGTATGCAAGGGAGAAGGGGAGAGAGACATGAGCAGAAATAGTGTGTGGGGTGTGTGTGTCTGGTATGCATGTGTGGGTGTGACAAGGTACCGAGACCTAGGGGAAGGGGTGTGTGAGCTAGGTCTGGTGGGCCGAGGTGAGGCCCCGGGTCGGTTCCGTCCTGCGCCACATTGGTCCGCCCGTGACACATTATACGGAGACCCTTGGAGGACTAGTCGCACAAGACAAAGAAACCAGAGCCGCGAAGGACTTTGTGTCCACCGACAAAGCCGGCTAGGAATTGTAACCCTAGGCCCCAGGTATGTTTATACAACCCCGGGGCCTAGTCTGTCGATAGCATGCATACACAGAATCCCTTGGTATTCACGTAGTGTACTCTGTACACACCCTAGTCACAAATATACATGACCGGGGGTAGGGTATTTCCTGGATCGCAAGGGCCCGAACTAAGGTAAATCCTTGTCTCTTATTACCATGCATCCAACCTAGCTGTAAGGGATATCCTACCGAATGCTCTGCTGGAATCATATTCGTGAACTAGTAAGAGAGGTGGAGATCGACAATGCGTGCGAGATAGGCCTAAGCATCTGGGAGACACATAGGCAGGTATATGTATAGAGAAAAGGGTCGATGTAGATCGTGCGTGCCTATACGTGTGAAAGGAGTCGTAGATAGTTATGAGATAGAGGGAGGGAGGGTGATATATATATAGACAGTGTGTGTGCGAGAGACACCTCAGGAGAGAGTGTGAGGATGTGCGAGAGAGAAGGCCGATGGATATACAGCGTGTGCGCGTATATGTGTGAGAGAAAGATAACACGTGTGTGAGGAGGGTACGCGTAAAAGACTGATGTACACATCAATTTAAAATATAAAATTGTATCATATTTGGATGGGATCATGATATTAGCGATTCGCGTATGGAACGATCATTAGTGTATCAAACATCCATATTCTGTCGAATTTGAGCATGTGTATGGTATTATTCGACATAATTGATCCATAGAGTCAATATTTTGAAATCCAGGCAATGCATGGCTTTAGCAATTCAAATATAAACGTGATTATAGTTTATGTTGTGTGTGTAAAGCACATTATACATACAAAAGATACATAGTGAACATTCTAAATAGCTAGCTAGGAACTAGCATACGTTTGAAATCAACTTAAGGTGGTTTCAAATATTCGAATTCAATATGAAGTGCATTCAATTATTTGAATTCGAGATCATGCCATTTGTAAATCATACCTAAATTAAGGGTGCATCATTCTTTGCTTGGCTTTTGTACATAATAACATATAGTCATGTACAAAATACATTCAAATTTACCACCTCCATTCCAAAATAATAGTAGTTATAGGATTTTCAAGAGTCAAAATTTCAAAAGAAGCACATAATTTAATGAGGTTTTCAATCATACAAGGTCAAATTTAACAAGGTCTATTCAGGTCAATCCTAATAGTTCAAGAGTACTGTAAACGTGAATGCTTCTGGTTCAAAATTTTGAACGAAGCGCTAAAAGAGCCTCTCCTCGCGCGAAACCGTGCGAGACCAATGTTTGGTAGAAGGAAATTACCGTCGTAACTCTGACCAGTGAAGCCTATCGGCCAGACGTCCAGAAGTCTAAACCGGGGTAGGTTTGTAACTTCACCGAGACGCCACACAACCGCCTCTGAAAAACATTCATATACCGCGGGCGCCTAAACGCCGATGCGCTCGGCCGAAATCACTCCCGCCCACTATTTTGGACACGTGAGATTACCGTCCTACCCCCGACCCGCTGCATGTCCGAAATTTTAGATGGGGGCAAAGTTTGTAACTTTCCCCAAATTTCAAACAAGCGCGTCCCGGAAACATGGTTCCCCCTTAGCTTCCCCCCTTCCCCGTCCGATTCCCCATTCATACTCCATGGGCGCCAAAACTCCCTCTCCACCAGCCGTGAAACCCCAGCCTCCTCCGTCCGCCACCCCATCGCACCGATCCACCACCGCCCTCCGTCCTGCGCCTCACCGCTGCTGCTCCAACGTCGCAACCGTCCACCGCACCAGAGCTGTTCCCGCTACGCCGTCGTTCGCCGCCTCGGATCTGCTTCTCCGCCGCCGACAGAGGGCCACCGCACCACACTCAACAACTTGGCCATGGGTGCGTGCAAGGCTCCACCGTCCTCCACAACATCTGATTTCCAGCGAACCACAAGAAGATCGTCGAAAAATCATAAGGAGGACACATCATGGCAAGCCGATATTGGTACTCCTCTTCCCTTATTCTTGCAAATCTTACATGTCTGCTCGCACGGTATTCATCCCACGAAGGAAACTAGTTGACCACTTCTTACTGCACATTCTTCCTGATTCTAGATGTTCCAAGTAACTCGCGATGCACAAGGTTTCCCCCCATTTACTATTTCACTTTAGCTAGAGGTCCGTCGCCTGCCTAGATTTCAATTCAGTGTCAGTTGATTCCCAATTAAAGGAAGCACCACCCGCGGATGCGCGCGGAGCACCTAGTCCGCCTGTTCGCCGGGGAATCAGTGCCTCAGTGTCTATCTTAGAGGTGTGTGTGGCGCAGGAGCTGCTGGCACCCGATCTGGAGGTCCGTCGGGCTTAAAGGGATGGCCGGGGGGTGCTGCCAAGCACAACGGTGGGGTGAGGTCGAGGGGAGGGCGGGGCGGCGGAGGCAGGGGTCTGGGCCGGTGGTCGCTGCAGTTCGAGGAAGATCATCAACAGTGACTGGCGGGAGGTAGATGAAGGCCATCTGCCCGTTCCTTGTAGATCGGACGGTGCATAAAAAATCAACTGACCTATTTGTTTTTAGTCGATTGCTATTTTCATAGGACCACATGTGGTGGTTTGCTGGAGGATTACCTGCACTTCCCAACCATCCCTGTGCTCATATTTCAAAAGCCTAGAATCTAATTTCGTGTGCCATGCATGTTGTAGAGCTATCATATGTCTGCCGTCATTTGTTTTTGACCCACCAGCTATCTGATACTTTTACACTGCACTACTTGTGCACAAACTACACCCATACTCTCTCACTATTGTTTTATTATGCATGGGTATTTCAGAATCTCAACCACGGTATTCTAAAAAGAAAACACAAATGTCGCTCCAGACTGCATCGAGGATTGGAAAGGCACGGTTTGACGCTCTAAAGAAGAGTGTAGTGTCATTCGATGAAGACTGTCAACGTAGCTCTGTAGTTGATGACCCCATTCGCCATACACCAGCATCGCAGGTGCTTGCTTTAACTTCATGGTGTCATATGTGGTTGCATGTTGCATATGGTGTCTACCTTGTATATTGCTTCTAAATTGGTTAAATTGCATCTGCTTAGCCATATATTGTGAATATGACATGCCTTCCTGTTTTTGGTACATACTGCATGTCTATTAACCATGTTCTTACATCAAACTAATGTTCTTGTGTATCCCTCATCAATCACTTATGATGAGACAGTCAGACAGGTGGGTTAGTGTGAGACGCGCTACTCTTTTAAAGAGTGCAGTGTCATCCTCCCCACATGATTCTCAACAAATAGCAAGGCTAGATGAAGATAGTCAACGTAGCTCTGTAGTTGGTGACGGCATTTCTCCTACAATACCATCGCAGGTGCTTGCTCTAACTTGGCAGTGTGATATGTGGTTGCATGTTGCATATGGTGTCTAGCTTGTAATTCTTCTAATTTGGTTAAATTGCATCTGCTATTCTGCTTAGTTTACACATTATACCTGTTAATGTGACATGCCTTCCTGTTTTTGGTACATACTAGAGCTGTCTATTAACCATGTCCTTACATAAAACTATTGTTCTTGTGTATCCCGCATCAATCACTTATGACGAGACACCTTTAGTATATGCCGCTTGATATTTGTTACATCTTGCATATGATTTATAGCATGTACTGTGTCTAATTTGTTGAAACGCCATTTATTATGAGACACTTTTAACTTGGCAGAGTCATATTGGTTGCATCTTTCATGTGGTGTCTACCTTGCATTGCTTCTAATTTGTTGAAATGGCTTCTGCTTAGTTTACACAAATAGGTGTGAATATGCCATGCCGTCCTGTTTTTCATACATATTCCATCCTTGTATCATGTGTTTGCCTTACATCCAAGTAGTGTTCGTCAGTATCATGCATCAATGAGTTCTGAAGAGTGATTTTTATTCCTTTTTCTTGTCGTTTGACTTGACAATGCAAAATCAATAAAGCGGAAGGAAATTAGCAAGGCAGTGGATGATGGTGCTCCTTTCGACCAACTGAAACGGAGGGTCTCTACAGATTCTACTCCGCTATCCTCCAAACAAGATTTGCAAGACAACACATGCATAGACAGTCAACATAGTTGTGTTGATGATGAGCAAATCTCCCCTACCCAACCATCACAGGTGCTCGCTCTAACTTGACACTGTTATATGTGGATGCATGTTACGTATGATGTCTAGCTTGTATTGCTTCTAATTTTGTTGAATTGCATCTGCTTAGTTTACACATTATACTTGTGAATAAGACACGTGTTCCTGTTTCTAGAACATACAATATCTGTCTATCACGCCATGTTCTTACATCAAAGTACTACTATTGTGTAACCTGCAACAATCACTTCTCATAAGCCACATTTAACTTGGGAGTATGATATAGGTTGCATCTTGCATTGTTTTCTAGCTTGTACTGCTTCTAATTTGTTGAAATGGCACTTATGACGAGACAGTTTTAACTCGGTAGAGTGACATTCGTTGCATCTTTCATACGGTGTCTAGCTTTCATTGCTTGTAATTTGTTGAAATGCCTACTGCTTAGTTTACACATCATAGGTGTGAATATGCAATGCTGTCCTTTTTTCTTACATATTCAATCCTCCTATCATGTGGTCGCCTTACATGAAAGTAGTGTTCGTCAGCATCATGCATCAATGAGTTCTGAAAAGTGAATTTTATTCATTTTTCTTGTGGGTTTGACTTGACAAGGCAAAAAAAATAAGAGAGAGAAAGGAAAAAGGTAAGGCAGGGGCTGATGGCGGTCATCTAGCGCCACCGGTAAGGAGGCGCTCTAGAGATTCTGCTACTACTGCTAGTGCAGTAGAAGTTCCAAGTAAATATGATGTGCCCAACAACCCTACTCCAGCATCCCAGGTGCTTTCTCTAGCTTGTCAGTGTGATATTTGCTTGCATGTTGCATATGGTGTCTAGCTTGTATTGCTTCTAATTTGATTAAATTGCATCTTCTTAGTTTACACATTATACATGTTAACTTGCCATGTCTTCCTTTTTTTGCATATACTACATCTGTCTATTACATGTTCTTACATCAAAGTACTGTTCGTGTTTATCCTGCATCAATCACAAATGACGAAACAACTTTAACTTGGTAGTGTGATATTGTTTGGATCTTGCATATGATTTATTGCTTGTACTGCTTGACATTTGTTTAAATGCCACTTATGATGAGACACTATTAACTTGGCAGAGTGATATTTGTAGCATCTTTCATATGGTGTCTAGCTTCCATTGCATTGCTTCTAATTTATTGAAAAGCCTTCTGCTTAGTTTAAGCATCATAGGTCTGATTACCTCATGCCATCCTGTTTTTCGTACATATTACATCCTCCTTTCATGCGGTTGTCTAACATCAAAGTTCAGTTCGTCTGAATCACACATCAATTAGTTTTGAAGAACTAAATTTTTATTCCTTTTTTTCGTGGGTTTAACTTGACATGGAAAAAGAGAGGAAGGTACACAGAATGGTAGGGGATGGTGTTACTACTCGGGAGGCACGGAAACGGAAGCGGAACAGCTCTGTAGATTCTGCTGGTACTGATAGTGCAAGAGAAGGTCGAAGTCCACCGGATAAATGTACAAACACAGTATCCCCCGCTACACCACCTGCAAAACGTACCAAAGACAAGTGAACCAAACAAGCAACGACAACCCTATTGGTTGCACCACCTTCTTCCACAGTACCAACATGTGCACGACTTACTCGTGTGTCCACTCTGCTAGCGGCAAGTTCCCAAGCTCCTTTGCCACCTGACACTACTTCCGAAGCACTCTTGGCACAAGAGGACTTGGCAAGATCAAATGAACCTTGTGAGCTTCACCACCAAGATAGTAGTTGATCGAGTCAAGTTACAGTTGCATGCTTCTTTATATGTAGTCTTTGACGAACTCTTTATATGTAGTCTCACAGTTTGATGTACACTAACACTTCCCATGTTCGTTGTTGAACTAGCACCTAGGCACAAGAGGAAACAGACATCAGGGATAATGCTCGACAGGTTAACTAAATCTAAAGGAGGAAGAATGGAGATCCATTTTGAGTCAGGTTTAAAAAGGCCACGTGATGCTACAGAGTCAGCCAAGTTAGTATCAGAGGCAGCCGTTGCTGTTAGGTGTCATGTGATGTCTACTACGCAACTTTTATTCTTGTAGACGTTGTTGGGCCTCCAAGTGCGGAGCTTTGTAGGACAGTAGCAAATTTCCCTCAAGTGGATGACCTAAGGTTTATCAATCCGTGGTAGGCGTAGGATGAAGATGGTCTCTCTCAAACAACCCTGCAATCAAATACAAGAAATCTCTTGTGTCCCCAACACACCCAATACAATGGTAAATTGTATAGGTGCACTAGTTCGGCGAAGAGATGGTGATACAAGTGTAGTATGGATAGTAGATATAGGTTTTTATAATCTGAAAATAAAAAAACAGCAAGGTAGCAAGTAACAAAAGTGAGCACAAATGGTATTACAATGCTTGAAAACAAGGCCTAGGGTTCATACTTTCACTAGTGCAATCTCTCAACAGTGCTAACATAGTTGAATCATATAACAATCCCTCAACGTGCGACAAAGAATCACTCCAAAGTTCCTATTAGCGGAGAACATAAGAAAGAAATTGTTGTAGGGTACGAAACCACCTCAAAGTTATCCTTTCCGATCAATCTATTGAGCCGTTCCTATAAGTGTCACAAATAGCCCTAGAGTTCGTACTAAAATAACACCATATGATACGCATCAACAAACTCTAATGTCACCTAGATACTCCAATGTCATCACAAGTATCCGTGAGTTGATTATTCGATATGCATCAAACAACTTCAAATTCATAATATTCAATCCACACAAAGAACTTCAAAGGGTACCCCAAAGTTTCTCATCGGAGAAAAGATAATGAAAACGTGCAACCAACCCCTATGCCTAGATCACCCCAAGGTCACGGGAATCCACGAGTTGATCACCAAAACATACATCAAGTGACTCAATAGAATACCCCATTGTCACCACGGGTATCCACATGCAAGACATACATCAAGTGTTCTCAAATCTGAAATATTCAATCCAACAATAACGAAACCTCAAAGGGAAAGATTCAATTCATCACAAGAAGATAGAGAGGGAAGAAACACCATATGATCCAACTATATTAACAAAGCTCGCGATACATCAAGATTGTGCCAAATCAAGAACACGAGAGAGAGATCAAACACATAGCTACTAGTACATACCCTCAGCCCCGAGGGTGAACTACTCCCTCCTCGTCATGGAGATCGCCGGGATGATGAAGATGGCCTCCGGTGATGATTCCCCCCTCCGGCAGGGTGCCGAAACAGGGCTCCAGATGGTATTTCTTCGGTACAGAGGCTTGCGGCGGCGACGTCAAAGTTCTAGGTTTATTTCTGGGGGTTTCTCTATTTATAGGATTTTTTAGCGTTGGAATCACGCGAAAAGGAGCTACGAGGGCCCCACAAGGCAGCACGGCATGACCCCCCAGGCCACGCCGTGGTGCCTTGTGAGCACCTCGTGAGGCTTTTGGTCCTTCCATGAAGCTTCGGGGGTCTCTTTTGGTCCAAAAAAATCATCAAAAAGTTTCGTCCAATTCCGAGAACTTTTATTTCTGCACAAAAAACAACACCACGGTAGTTCTGCTGAAAACAGCGTCAGTCCGGGTTAGTTCTAATCAAATCATACCAAAACCATATAAAATTGTTATAAACATGGCATGAATACTTCATAAATTATAGATATGTTGGAGACGTATTAGCATCTCCAAGCTTAATTCCTGCTCGTCCTCGAGTAGGTAAATGATAAAAGAAATAATTTATGAAGTGTGAATGCTAGCATAGTGCATAAGTTTGATCAATGATAATTTCATTCACTTTTCCTAGCATCATAACAGCAACTCTTTTTCATAAAACTCATCATGATAAAGTAGCAATCAATTCACATGTTATGGTTCAAACAATGCATTCTCTTGAAACTTAACAACCTATGTTCTTAGTCACCAAACAATTGCAATTCAACTTAACTTCAACAGAGTCTAAGTAAGAGCTCCACATACTCAATTATCATATAGTCTTGTATGATTGCTAATACTCAAAGCATATTTTTAGAACAAATAGCATCCATCGAACACAGAGAAAGATAGGGGCTTGATGTTTCGCCTCCCAACTCATTTATCACAGAGATTATTGTCACCAATAATAAATCATGATCAAATATATTTGAATGGATATATGTGCCTGGATCTATCCCCACCACATGATGCTTGCCAACTATAGAATAGGTTGGAATAAGAAGTTGACTCTACAAAAATAAATAGCATGAAAGTAAATAACATAAAAGTAAATAGAATGCCCCTTCGCAGAGGGAAGCAGAGATTTGCAGAGGTGCCAGAGCTCATAGCTTAAAACAGAGATGAATACATTTTGAGAGGCATGCCTTTCCTGTCAATGTCACGACCGAGAGTTCTCAATATCTTCCATGCTAAACACATTATAGGTGGTTCCCGAGCAGAAAGGTAAAGTTTACTCCCCCTCAACCATTCAAACACAAGCCATGGCTAGCCGAATCCTCGGGTTCCCTCCATACAATCAACTTTTCGGGGGAGTTTGTTTAATTATATATTTTTGTTTTGCGGGACTGGGCATCCCAATTACCGCCCTCTCTCGTGCAATGACAAGTGAATAAACACTCATCTGAGAATAACCTGCTTAGCATGGAAGATACTGACCACCCCCTGCCGCTTCATGAGCGGTACGGGCACACAAAACAGATGCTTATTTGAATGATTAGAGGTGGCACATGCAAATTTACTTGGAACGACAGAGTAATACCGTATATAGGTAGGTATGGTGGACACTCATGGAAGAAACTTGGCTCAAGGATTTTGGATGCACAAGCATTATTCCCGCTTAGTACAGAAATTTAGGCTAGCAAAAGATTCGAAACAAGCACAACATGTTAGAGGATCCATAAAAATATAACTTCTATGCAAATATACCCAAACATAACTCATTACGTTGTCTTCCTTGTCCAACTTCAACTACTTGATCAAGGATGAAAATAATAAATGGGTATTCACAATCATAAAAGATGTCCAAGATAATATATTTATATGTGAAAGTTCTCTTCCATATACTATCTTTCATGAATTGCTTGTATGACCAATATTGTGATTGTCAAACTTCAATAGATCTTACTTTATAAACCCAATGTGAAATATTACTAAGCATATGGAACATGGATAATTTCAGATTTATGATATTCAATTCATTCAACAATTTTCTCATAGGATATAAGTGAAGCACAAGAGTGAACGAGAAACTACTCCAAAAGGTATAAGTGAAGATCAATGAGTAGGCAAACAATTAAGTAGCTATGTGAAGACTCTCTCTCAATAAATATTTCAGATCTTGATAATTTTATTCAAGCAGCAAACAAAATGAAAAAAAAGAACACTCCAAGAATAGCACATATCATGTGAACAAGTAAAAACTTAGGCTAACCGATAGGTGTTGATGAAGAAAGGTGGGATGCCTACTGGGGCATCCCCAAGCTTAGTTACTTGAGACTTCTTGGAATGTTAACTTGGGGTGCCTTGGGCATACCCAAGCTTGAGATCTTGTGTCTCCTTAATTCCTCTCATATCATGGCTTCTCCTAAATCTTAAAAATTTCATCCACACAAAACTCAACAAGAACTTGTGAGATAAGTTAGTATAAATCCACTCAAAACCTTAACATTCTCTACTGTAAAAAATCACAAAAACTATAATTAAACATTGCATACTAAATTCCTCTGCATATTTAATACTCTTATCCACAAATAGAAACATTAAACAAGCAACATATGCAAACAATGCAACTATAACCGAAATCTGTCTAAACGGAACAGTCTGTAAAGGGTGAATAAGAATTCATACTTACCTAACTCCAAAAATTCTGAAAAATTACCACGTGACATAGAACTCATGCATTCTAACTGTGTAAAAAATTCAGATTTTTTTCATGTTCTAACAATTCAGGAATATTCTGGACATAACAGAAAACTTTCTGTTTTCAAACAGCAACACATGAACTTGCAAACTGAGCATGGTAAAGGCTATACTTGGCATTTTATTGAACTAAAAGATACAAAACATGATTATTGATAACAGCAAGAAAATCTCAACAAAATAAAATGACACTCCAAGCAAAGCACATATTATGTGACGAATAAAAATATAGCTCCAAGTGAGGTTACCGATAATGTTGAAGACGAAAGAGGGGATGCCTTCCGGGGCATCCCCAAGCTTAGACGCTTGAGTCTTCCTTGAATATTACCTTGGGGTGCCTTGGGAATCCCCAAGCTTAGGGCCTTGCCACTCCTTATTCTCCACATATCGATATCTCACCCAAAACTTGAAAACTTCAATCACACAAAACTTAACGGAACTTTTGAGATAGGTAAGTATGATAAAAATAAATCATCCACTTAGGTACTGTCAAGACAAGATTCATAATTGTTCTCACATAATTCCTACTGTATTCTATCATTTCCACAATTTATATTACTCAATATAAGCTATGGAAACACTAAAACAAGCAAACTATGCACCGAAAACAGAATCTGCCAAAAACAGAACATCGTGTAGTGAGCGATTTAAAAACCATACTTGTGTACCTCAAAAAATTCTGAAAAATTAGTACAACGTAGAAAATTTGCAACCCAATACTCTGTAAAAATTTCAGAATTTTATCGCGCTCCAGTACAGAACAGAAATTCCAGCACTGGACGCAAAAATTTCTGTTTTTGCACAGAATCAAATCAACAAGCATCCACACTATCCCAAAGGCTTTACTTGGCACATTATTGAAAGAAAACATATAAAACATGATTATTACAGTAGCCTAATAATGTGAACACACAAAAATATAAGGTATAAATATTGGGTTGTCTCCCAACAAGCGCTTTTCTTTAAAGCCTTTTAGTTAGGCATGATGATTTCAATGATGCTCACATAAAAGTAAAGAATTGAAATATAACGGGAGCATCATGAAGCATATGACTAGCACATTTAATCCTAACCCACTTCCTATGCATAGGGATTTTGTGAGCAAACAATTTATGGGAGCAAGAATCAACTAGCATAGGAAGGCAAAACAAGCATGACTTCAAAACTTTCAACACATAGAGAGGAAACTTGATGTTGTTGAAATATATATAAGCATATCTTCCTCTCTCATAATAATTTTCAGTAGCATCATGAATGATTTCAACAATATAGCTATCACATAAAGCATTCTTTTCATGATCCACAAGCATAGAAATTTTATTACTCTCCACATAAGCAATTTTCTTCTAATTCATAATAGTGGGAGCAAACTCAACAAAATAACTATCATGAGATACTTGATTGGCATAATCCAATTGAAAATTAAAATCATGATGACAAGTTTCATAGTTATCATTATTCTTTATAGCATATATGTCATCACAATCAATTGAAACCTCTTCCAAAATAGTGGAATCATCTTTAAATAAAGTCATGACCTCTCCAAATCCACTTTCATAATTATTACAATAAGATTCAACACCCTCCAAAATAGTGGGATCATTAGTACCTAGAGTTGACACTCTTCCAAACCCACTTTCATCAATATAATCATCATAAATAGGAGGCATGCTATCATCATAATAAATTTTCTCATCAAAACTTGGGGGACTAAAAATATCATCTTCATCAAACATAGCATCCCCAAGCTTATGGCTTTGCATATCATTAGCATCATGGATATTCATAGAATTCATACTAACAACATTGCAATCATGCTCATCATTCAAGGATTTTATGCCAAACATTTTATTGAATTATGCTTCTAACACTTGGGCACAATTTTCCGATCCATCATTTTCAAGAAAGACATTATAAAGATGAGGCATGTGAGGCAATCTCAATTCCATTTTTTGTAGTTTTCTTTTATAAACCAAACTAGTGATAAAACAAAAAACTAAAAGATTCAATTGCAAGATCTTAAGATATACCTTCAAGCACTCACCTCCCCGGCAACGGCGCCAGAAAAGAGCTTGATGTCTACTACGCAACTTTTATTCTTGTAGACGTTGTTGGGCCTCCAAGTGCAGAGCTTTGTAGGAAAGTAGCTAATTTCCCTCAAGTGGATGACCTAAGGTTTATCAATCCATGGGAGGCGTAGGATGAAGATGGTCTCTCTCAAACAACCCTGCAATCAAATACAAGAAATCTCTTATGTCCCCAACACACCCAATACAATGGTAAATTGTATAGGTGCACTAGTTCGGCGAAGAGATGGTGATACAAGTGTAGTATGGATAGTAGATATAGGTTTTTATAATCTGAAAATAAAAAAACAGCAAGGTAGCAAGTAACAAAAGTGAGCACAAATGGTATTGCAATGCTTGAAAACAAGGCCTAGGGTTCATACTTTCACTAGTGCAATCTCTCAATAGTGCTAACATAGTTGAATCATATAACGATCCCTCAACGTGCGACAAAGAATCACTCCAAAGTTCCTATTAGCGGAGAACATAAGAATAAATTGTTGTAGGGTACGAAACCACCTCAAAGTTATCCTTTCCGATCAATCTATTGAGCCGTTCCTATAAGTGTCACAAACAGCCCTAGAGTTTGTACTAAAATAACACCATATGATACGCATCAACCAACTCTAATGTCACCTAGATACTCCAATGTTACCACAAGTATCCATGAGTTGATTATTCGATATGCATCAAACAACTTCAAATTCATAATATTCAATCCACACAAAGAACTTCAAAGAGTACCCCAAAGTTTCTCATCGGAGAAAAGATAATGAAAACGTGCAACCAACCCCTATGCCTAGATCACCCCAAGGTCACGGGAATCCATGAGTTGATCACCAAAACATACATCAAGTGACTCAATAGAATACCCCATTGTCACCACGGGTATCCACATGCAAGACATACATCAAGTGTTCTCAAATCTGAAATATTCAATCCGACAATAATGAAACCTCAAAGGGAAAGATTCAATTCATCACAAGAAGATAGAGAGGGAAGAAACACCATATGATCCAACTATATTAACAAAGCTCGCGATACATCAAGATCGTGCCAAATCAAGAACACGAGAGAGAGATCAAACACATAGCTACTAGTACATACCCTCAGCCCTGAGGGTGAACTACTCCCTCCTCGTCATGGAGACCGCCGGGATGATGAAGATGGCCTCCGGTGATGATTCCCCCCTCCGGTAGGGTGCCTGAACAGGGCTCCAGATGGTATTTCTTCGGTACAGAGGCTTGCGGAGGCGGCGTCAAAGTTCTAGGTTTATTTCTGGGGGTTTCTCTATTTATAGGATTTTTCAGCGTTGGAATCACGCAAAAAGGAGCTACGAGGGCCCCACAAGGCAGCATGGCGCGACCCCCCAGGCTGCGCCGTGGTGCCTTGTGATCATCTCGTGAGGCTTCTGGTCCTTCCATGAAGCTTCGGGGGTCTCTTTTGGTCCAAATTTTTTTTTCAAAAAGTTTCGTCCAATTCCGAGAACTTTTATTTCTGCACAAAAAACAACACCACGGTAGTTCTGCTGAAAACAACGTCAGTCCGGGGTAGTTCTAATCAAATCATACCAAAACCATATAAAATTGTTATAAACATGGCATGAATACTTCATAAATTATAGATACGTTGGAGACATATCATCATGCACGTATCCTCCCAACATGGATTCAGTACAGGAATGACAAAGACGAAATCCAGTTTAACACCTTCCTCGACCATTTATCTATAACTATGGTTATTTATGGAACTTAGTAATATAGTCTTGCTCTGTCCCATACTTTATAGGTTGCTGGTAATGAGGCTCCTATAATTTGAACAGATGAGGTTCAAGTTGGATCGGCAAGATGATGCAACCAGACAAGCATGCACTCATGTTTTCAAGTCTGCTCTGCGACAGTATCGGTATAATCTAAGGAAAACTCACTTTGAAGGCAAGGCTAACAAAGAACTTGCCCAAACATCTCCAGTGGAAAATATAACGGATGAAGACTGGGCAGCCCTTGTTAAACACTGGTCTGATCCAAAGTATCAAGTATGTTATATAGATGTGAACAGATCACATGTTGAACTCCTATTTACGCATGTCCCTCACAAATCTATCTTCTTCTAGGTGAACTATTCAAAGAACAAGGCCAACCATACGAAAGTGAAATTCCAACAGACGACAGGATCTCGTAGCTATATTGCACACTGCGAGGCTCTGGTAACTAGCTGCTGTTTCACTCTTTTGGCTATGCCATATTATCATATCTATATTGACTTCTTCCAAATGCAGAGGAAAGCCCGCAAGGACCAAAAAGAACTTGAACCAAATGTGGTGGAAATCTTCAAGGACTGTCACACCAGCAAGACGAAGGGCATGACTACACCAGTCAAAGCCGCTGTAGTGAGTCCTTAATCCTCAGGCCCTTTGAACTACTGGTTACTCTGACTTGTGGTGCATTGAACTGCATGGTTTGTAGCCAATGTCTATTAGTCTTTTCAATTTTATGCACAGTTGTCTGAACGTATCATTGCACTTTACAAGGTTTAAAAGAGAGGAACGATGTTCCTTTGCTCTTGATCTGTAATCTAGTTCCGTGCTGCACACAATGTTACAATTGCCTGTTTGTCTGATCTCAGTAGTTTTGTGATATGAATGATGTCATACTATGCTCACCGTATTATAAACTTTGTCTCTTTATATTAGCTGTCAATACAATGTGAAGAAATAGACAATACATTAGCCATGGTATATGGTCATATGGTTGGAACCTGGTTTTATTATGTACTTTGCAGTAAATACAACTAATATTTTACATGGGTTCACCTAAATAAGTTATGTATATAAACCAAAGCTATTCTGTTTGGTTTTGCAGCCTCATTAGTAACTTCTATTCTGGTACTACTAATGTACAAACTCAACTTTTCAGCAAGCTATGGAACAAATGGTGGAACCGCAACAACCTGCTGAAGGTGATGAGGCAACCATAACCACAATGTCACCTCTTGCTGCAGTGGGTCAGTATCTCTCCACTAACAGTGCCAAAAGCACCTTACTGCGTAATACTGGGTTGGTTGTTAAGGCAACCTCGTCCAAACTGCCTCATGAACAAGATCTGCAAGCTCGATAGAATGATATATTTGCGCTACAGACACAAGTCCAATCCCTAACAGAGACCCTTTGTGAAACAAGAACAACCATTGTTCGATGTCGTCAAGATATGCATGGTTTTGAAACCAGACTATCAGACATTTGCTATGTTGTTCAGGAGCCTAGGAGAAATGACAGCGAAGTTTATGGTGCTCCATCAGACACTATAGCATGAAAACATACCAGTCAGGTCAAATCATCCGAGCTTCTGAACTTCTGATGGTGAATTTACTTTTATGCCAACCCTCCTTATGTTATATGGCTGTAATTTGTTTTGTTGCGTTACAAAATTTGTTCTTAACGGGCAGCGACCGGCTGAAGAAAATAGCAAGTGATTTTTGTATAGTGTAGGGTGTTCCCTATATTTGCACGGGTGGCGAACTTTGATGCCCAGTGGATATAATGTGTGCAATCGCCGTAATAGCCTAGCGTTAGTTGCTTGCTTATTTATTTCCTCGTAGTCATCTTTTTCCTCGGTTTGTTAGTGGCCGCAATAACCATGGGCCACATACGGCCCGTGGTAAACATGGGCCTGCTACCTGCTGTAGTGCCCATGGGCCATCTACGGGCCGTAGGATCCGTGGGCCAAAAGCGGACCGCATTATGGGCCGTAAACGGGCCATAGTGGGAATGGTCCATTTAAGGGCCCATAGCATAACAGGCCGTTAACAGGCCAAAAGTCATCACAGGCTTAATTCTATCGACAGTCATAACGGGTCATTAATGGGCCGGAATACATGACGGGCTGAAAATGGCCCAATGGATTAATAGACCACAAATGGGCCGATTGTAACCACGGGCTGAATCTGGCTCATTAGCATAACAGGCCAGTAACGGACCGTAAGTAATCGAGGGCCGGAAATGATCCCAAGATTTTATGGGCGTTTAGAAGGCCGAAAGAAATCACGGGCTGGAAACAGCCCAACTGAATCATGGGCCTTTAATGGGCTCAAAGCCGTTTACTTTTCATGATGGGCCAGAATCACCACGGGCTGTCAATGGGCCTAGAGAAACAAAAGGCCTAATATGGGCCGAAAGAAGTCACGGGCCATAGATGGGCTAAAAGTGACAACGGGCTGAAATCATAAGGCACGGCCCACATGGCGCTTGTGGGCTGAATTTTGAAAGGCCTTAACGGGCCGTGAGTACCCGGGCCGTAAATGGGCTGTATGCGAACAGGCCGTTAACAGGCTTTCCTTGGGCCGGCCCGCTTACTTTTGACCAAGTCAAATGGGCCTGCCTTTTTAACGTAAATGGGCCACTATTGGGCCGTGCCACGTGTCGATGTATCATAGGTATCCCGCGTCCAATGAATGGATGACATCTGTCCCAACGCCGTGCTGGCACGTGGTTCCGCCGGTGAATGGGAAATTTACACGTGGAAAATCATCATTGGTCAGGGCTGCTAACGGGTTATCGGATCCAAACCGGCACCCGATAGCTTAACGGCGACCCATTACGGTGGATGCCATGTGTCGGTCACCCTTGACGAAAACACTTCCATGACGCGATATTTATCGTCATGGAAGTGGACACTTCCATAATGATTATTTCAGTATTGTCATGGAACACTTCTACGACAGCACAGGTATGACTATCTTGATTCTGTCATAAAATTGTCACGGATGTACATGCATGACAGAAAACTTGACCTACTGTGACAAAGACGTATCATCACGGAAGTGTTTTTTTTGTAGTGATGCACATCAAGTAAAGGCCAATGCATAGTATAAACAGTTTCTTGCAATTTTATCGTACTAGTAACATAGAGAGGTGGATATGTGGTTCCTCTCTCATAATAATTGCAATTAGAAACATCAAGCACATGCATATTATATCCATCAAAATCATCATGTGTAATAGTAAAATGCAACCATCAATATAATCCTTAATAAGTGCAAACTTCTCCGATATAGTGTAGTTGGGAGAATTCAAAAAGATAATAGGACTATCATGTGTGGGTGCAATAGCGACAATTTCATGTTTAACATAAGGAACTATAGCAAGTTCATCTCCATAAGCATCATTCATATTTGCATCATGGCCACAAGCATAGCAAGCATCAATTTCATCAAAAAGGGATATTTCAAACGAATCCAAGGGATCATAGCAATTATCATAACATTCATCCTTCGGTAAGCACGAAGGGAAATTAAACAATGTACGAGTTGAAGAGTTACTCTCATCAGAAGGTGGGCACGTGTGATCAATCCACTCTTCCTCCTTTTGTTCTTCTCTCTTCTCCTCATCTTTTTCATCTAATGGGCTCACAGTTTCAGCAATTTCTTCTTCCATAGATTCCTGCAAAATATTAGTCTCTTCTTGGACAGTGAAGGCTTTCTCAATAAATTCATCAATATCGGCATTGTATTTGTAATTATCACAACAATATTTAAGTATATCATAATTTTCAGATCTGTAAACAACATCATCATAATTTTCATACTTTTCAAACAAAGATTCAATTTCATAAGCACCCTTAAAAGCAACAAATTCTTCTATTTGTTCCACATCATAGTAATCATATATACCATTAGCATAAGAAGCCAAGGTTTCATTATCATTAAATTCACATTGAAAGGGAAGGTGTGGAGCCTTCATCTTAGAGCAACAAGTATAATCACACCTTAAGCACAAATCCCAAGCATAACAACACAACATTTTAATTTGATCCCACAAGTGTTTCTCTTTTTGAGACAAGCGATAATCCCTAAAGTATTCCCGGTGATCCAAAGTCTCCCATTATCAAGTTGAATGGAGATTTATCAGGATTATCAAAGTAGTATTTAATGTTTTCCACATAACCAGCATCGAGGGTTTTAGGAGGTTCCCCATATCCATGAGTAGCAAGTACAACTATTTTTTTTTGGGTATTTCGTGTTCCATATCCATAACTAAAGATAAAGAACAACTTAGAACAGAAAATAAAAACTACTTAGTGATAAAGCAAACAAGCACACATGAGAATATTCACCCCACGCTACTGCTCCCCAGCAACGGCGCCAGAAAAAGGTCTTGATAACCCACAAGTATAGGGGATCAATTGTAGCTTTTTTGATAAATAAGAGTGTCAAACCCAACGAGGAGCTAAAGGTAGAATTTATATTCTCTTCAAGTTCTATCGACCACCGATACAACTCTACGCACACTTAACGTTTGCTTTACCTAGAACAAGTATGAAACTAGAAGTACTTTGTAAGTGTAATGCTAGAACTACTTTGCAAGAATAAAACTAGGAGTACTTTGCGAGATAATAAAAGTTAGTTGTTTTAGTAGAGAGCTTTTTGTAACACAAAGAGAAAGATTGTCCATAGGCAATTGAATATAACACGATAGATACTTATCATATGCAATGAGGGATAGGCATAGCTTCTGTCACTCTCGCCACCCACTATAAGCGAATCATGAACGTATTGCAAAACCCTACAACGGGAATCCCTCACACTTGCGCGACATGGAGGGCATCATAGGACAACACCATATTAACATACAACTCATATCAATCACACCATACCACAATTAACCCGTCGGACCAAAGAAATCTACTCAAACATCATTGGATGGCCATACATCATTGGGTAATAATATATAGCATGAAGCACCATGTTCAAGTAGAGATTACAGCGGGGAGAAGAGGTGTTACACTGCTGCATAGAGGGGGGGGAGAGTTGGTGATGACGGCGGCGAAGTTGTTGGTGTAGATCGCCGTAACGATGGTTCCCCCGGCGGCACTCCGACGCCACCGGAAAAGAGGGGGAGAGAGCCCCCTCCTTCTTCTTCTTGCTTGGCCTCCCCCCTAGATGGGAGGAGGGTTTCCCCTCTGGTCCATGGCCGCCATGGCTCCCGGAGGGCAGGAGCCCCTCCAAGATTGGATCTCTCTCCCTGTTTTCTTCTCAGGTTCCCGTCTGTTTTCTGGCCGAAAACCGTTTCTTATATTCACGGAGATCCGTAACTCCGATTGGGCTGAAATTTTAACACAATTTTATCTAGATATTAGCTTTCTTGTGACCGAAGGACACCTCCAACCGACTTACGGGGTAGCCACAAGCCTGCCAGGCGCGCGCTACCCCCTGGGCGCTCCCCTTGAGCTTGTGGGCCCCTCGAGTATTTTCTCATGTTGATTCTTTTTCCCAAAAATCACATATATTCCAAAAAAACCTCCGTAAATTTGTATCGCATTTGGACTGCGTTTGATATGGATTTTTTTCAAAACAAAAAACATGCAACAAACAGGAAGTGGCACTGGGCACTGGATCAATATGTTAGTCCAAGAAAATCATATAAATTGTTGCCAAAAGTATGTGAAAGTTGTACAATATTGGCATGAAACAATAAAAACTTAGAGATACGATGGAGACATATTAAGGAGTTAAGCCCTTTTGAGGCTTTGATTAGAGATGCTCTCAAAGTGTCCGAACCGTCTGATGCACACATATAGGGTAGAAGTGAGGACTTATGTTGGCGATGCCCTCAGATAGACCCCCTCTGTTGACTATTGCCCTAAAAAGGTTTTGTGAGTGAGGGTCGAGGAGGGTGTCTGAAATCCTAGCTGCCACCCCCATATAATCCCTCTCTCGATGAGCCAGGCTCCGTCACTGGCGACGGCGGGGAGGTTGTTGATCATGTGAGGCATGTTGTGGAGGAGTTGGTGGGTTGATGTGGGTCGGCGACTGATACATCCATTTTGCATCACTATTTTTTTAGTATAGATGGCACATAATTATCCTTGTTTTGCATGTTATCACACTATTCTTATGCATTATCCCTCTATTTTCGCACATTGTATTGCAGGAGTGGAAATAGCGAGAAAACTACCGAAAGGCACCAAACAAGAAGTAGTGAAGAAAATATTTTTTCGGACCCAAGAAAATTCAGAAAAAATAAAATTGGAAGTTTCGCACGGGAGAGAGCCAGGGGTAAATCCTATCTAAGGGGCGCAGTCCCACCATGTGGTCAGGCTATGCGTCTCAACATAGGGGAGCCTAAGGCCGATAGGGCACGCCCCCGGTGCCCTCCGACATCCCTGGTCATATTTTGCCATAAAACTCCCATATCTAATTTACGGGAGTTTTCCACCGCCATCTTCTAGGCAGAAACATAGTTGGACGCTTTTTGCTTCAGGAGGGTTGATTCTCCGGGATTCTTCCCCTCAGCATGGGAGAATTCGAAGCCATCGACATCACCAACACTCCTCTCATCGCGGGGATTGTCATCAACACCATCTTCGTTATCATTCATCTCCAACCCTAGCTTTGAATCTATGAACTATTACATCAGATTTGTTGCTGAGATCACTTCCTATTGTTAATTGCTGCTTAGTAGGTGATGCTTAGTGATTTTCTGGTAAAATATGTGTCTGTTAAGATTGCTTCTCATATCATTACCCCACTGATCATTATCCATATGATGTCTCGCGAGCAGTTTGTTACGTTGTCTTGGACTTGCGAGAAACCTTGTTGCTAATAACCATGTGAACTCAACTATAGTTCAATGTTTGAAATTATGTTTTTTATAATTCTATAATGATGATGTGCGAACTTTGATTTCATATCACCTCATCTGTATGGGCCTAAGAAGAGAATTATATGATAAATTTGCTTAGGATGGTTTGCCAGAGTTTGTGAATTATTGTAGAATGAGTAACTGGGGACCCCAAAGTTCAATGCATTGGTTAGATGTTATCTTACTGCTACTTGTGAGCTGCGTTGGGATTTCCTCGAAGAGGAGAGGATGATGCAGTGCAGTAGAGATAAGTATTTCCCTCAGTTAAGAACCAAGGTTATCAATCCAGTAGGAGAACCACACAGAACCTCGTTAGCAGCACCTACGCACACAAAAGCAAATACTTGCACCCAACGCGACCAAGAGGGTTGTCAATCCCCTTGGCGGTTACTTGCAAGGATTAATTCTGATAGTGATAGATAGATAGATAAATTGCAAAAAAAAAATACAGGAAATAAAATTGCAGCAAGGTATTTTTGGATTTTATATATGATAGATAAATGACCCGGGGGCCATAGTTTTCAATAGAGGCTTCTCTCTCGAACACATAGCATACGGTGGGTAAACAAATTACTGTTGGGCAATTGATAGAAAAGCGCATAGTTATGACGGATTCATGGCAATGATCATGTATATAGGCATCACGTCCGAGACAAGTAGACCGACTCCTGCCTGCATCTACTACTATTACTCCACCCATCGACCGCTATCCAGCATGCATCTACGGTATTAAGTAAATGAAAACAGAGTAACGCCTTAAGCAAGATGACATGATGTAGACAAAGTAAACTCAAGCAATATGAATAAACCCCATCGTTTTATCCTTAATGGCAACAATACAAATACGTGTCTTGTCCCCTACTTTGTCACTGGGATTGAACCCATCACAAAGCACCTCTCCCATTGCAAGATAAATCAATCTAGTTGGCCAAACCAAACGGATATTTAGGAAGAAATACAAAGCTATAACAATCATGCATAAAAGAATTCAGAAAAGACTCAAATATTTCTCATGAATAATCTGGTCATAAACCCACAATTCATCGGATCCCAACAAACGCACCGCAAAAGAAGATTACATCGGATAGAACTCCAAGAGGATCGAGGAGAACATGGTGTTGAAGATCAGAGAGAGAGAAGAAGCCATCTAGCTACTAGCTATGGACCCATAGGTCTATGGTAAACTACTCACACATCATCGGAAGGGCAGCAAGGTTGATGTAGAAGCCCTCCGTGATCGATTCACCCTCCGGCAGGCTGCCGGAAAAGGTCTCCAGATGGGATCATGGAAGAACAGAAGCTTGCGGCGGCGGAAAAGTTATTCCGTGTGGCTCTCTGGTATATTAGGAATATTTGAGAATTTATAGAGGCGGAATTAGGTCAAGATGTGCCACGAGGGTCCCACAAGCCTGGGGGTGCGCCTACACCCCTGGGCGCGCCTCCCGAGCTTGTCGCTCCCTCGTGACTCGTCCGGTTTTCTCCCGAACCTTCTAGGGTCTCTCTTGGTCCAGAAAAAATTAATCCAAAGTTTTTTCTTCGTTTGGACTCCGTTTGATATTGATTTTCTGAAAAGCCAAAAACAAGCAGAAAACAGCAACTGGCACTGGGCACTAGGTTAATAGGTTAGTCCCAAAAAAATGATATATAATTGCATATAAAACATCCAAGATTGATACTATAATAGCATGGAACAATAAAAAATTATAGATACGTTGGAGACATATCAAGCATCGCCAAGCTTAATTCCTGCTCGTCCTCGAGTAGGTAAATGATAAAAATAGAATTTTTGATGTGGAATGCTACCTAACATGTCTATCATGTAATCTCTTTTACGGTATGAATATTAAGAAATGAGTGATTCAAAGCAATAGTTTATAATTTGATATAAAGACATCAATACTCAGGCATACCAACAAACAATCATGCCTTTCAAAATAAAAATGCTAAAGAACGCTATCCCTACAAAATCATATAGCCCGTCATGCTTAGTCTTCCTAACACAAAGTATTAATCATGCACTACCCCGATGACAAGCCGAGCAATTGGTTCATACTTTTTAACGCGCTTCAGCTTTTTCAACCCTCACGCAATACATGAGCGCGAGCCATGGACATAGCACTATGGGTGGAAATAGAATATGATGATAGAGATTAATAAGGGGAAGTCAAAAAGGAAGATAGTCTCGCATCGACGCGGCTAATCAACGGGCTATGGAGATGCCCATCAATTGATATCAATGCGAGGAGTAGGGATTGCCATGCAATGGATGCACTAAGAGCTATAAGTGTATGAAAGTGTGACGCCCCCGACTTAATCGTGCACTAATCATACATGCAAATGCACATTATCAAGCCTAAGGACTCACTTGAAGATATCACAACACAACTCTAAACACAAATAAAAGTCATACAAGCTTTATATTACAAGCCAGGGGCCTCGAGGGCTCGAATACATAAGCTCGATGTCATACAAGCATCAGCGGAAGCATTAGATATCTGAGTACAGACATAAAGTTAAACAAATAGGCCTTTAAGAAGGCGGGGCAAAACAAAACACTGGATCGTAAGGCGCAGGCCTCCTGCCTGGGTGCCTCCTAACTACTCCTGGTCGTCGGAGGGCTCCTCGTAGTAGTAGTTTCCGCCAGCGGGGTAGTAGTGGTAGTAGTCGTCAACTGGGCCAGCTGGCTCCGGGGCTCCGTCATCTGGTCGCAGCATTCGGGTATGGGGAAAAAGGGGAAGCAAAGCAACCGTTAGTACTCATCCAAAGTACTCAGCAAGACTCAAATCAGAACTAGTCTAGTTATGCAATATTATCAAAGGAAGGCTGTATATGTGGACTAGGCTGCAGAAATGCCAGAATAGAGAGAAAAGGCCAAGCCGATCGAAGACTAGCATCTTCAGGGTCTTGCAGCATAAGAAGAGTGCAGATTAGTACATAATTAAAGTAGTAACAAGTAGCAACAACGCCCAGAGATCCTTCCTCGACTCCCTGCGAGAAAGCGATCCCGGAGCCAATATATTTAACCCATTTCTAGTTGTAGAAGATCGGGATACATTCCGAGCGTCCTGTTACCGTGGACACGGCTATTCGAATAGATATACTTCCCTGCAGGGGTGCACCAACTTTACCCAACACGCTCGATTAACTCTGGCCGGACACACTTGCTCGGGTCATGCCCGACCTCGGTCTATCAACACGTCGTAGCCCTACCTAGGCTCAACAGAGAGGCCATCACGCCGGTCTACATCCTAAGTGCGAAGAGGTCTTGGGCCCATCACCCTTTGCACTCCTACGCATTGCGTGGGCGGCCGGGAGCAGACCTAGCCCCCTTATTAAAAGTGCGGGTGTTCCCAGTCCAACCCGGCGCGCGCCGCTCAGTCGCTGACATCTGAAGAACTTCGGCTGATACCACGACGCCGAGTACCCATATTATTCCCACGTGCTGGTTAGCGCGAAAAGGCCAGAGGCCTACTCAGATCACATATCCTAACCCATTAGTGCGTTTGGAGCGCGCGGAAACGAGCAGAGACTCACAATCCTGTGACCCCGTCGCCCCGTCTCGTGGACTTACGGCAAGGGCTAAGAATGCCCGGCCGTGCCACGTATTCATCTCTCGGGTACCCTCTTGGTCAACCCGATACCACATCTCTCGCGGGTACCCCTCGGGGCCGACCCGACTTTATCCAGGTATTTGTAATAAAGTTCAAGTATCCGTGTGTCCATAACATCAAGCAGGAATCCGAGGAATCACCCTCGTTGGATTCTCACTCGATGTATCCATCAAGGTGAACCCAGAGGAATCACCCTCGGTGGTATTCACACTTGCAGAGTTGCACGCAGAAGCTTCATCGGAGGTGGTGAAAGAGGAATCACCCTCGGTAACCCACAACCAACTAGCTGTACTACAGAGGCATCATCGGGAGTGAGATAAGAGGTATCACCCTCGGCACTCGATGTTAGCTCTGCAGAGTCGAGCAACTTAGGGGTGTGTGTGGTGATGTGCTGGTCTCAGCCCGTCGATCACATCGAACGGGACACAAGTAACTAAGCGGGGCAACTAAGAGCAAGGAAGAGGGGCCACAGATGGTTTACTGCCAACCTATACTAAGCATTTTGGATATCAGGTAAAGTATCAAAAGTAGTTACAAGAACAGGCTATGCATCAGAATAGGATAAACCAATAGCAGTAGCAAATTCTAATGCAAGCAGGAGGGAGAAAGAATAGGTGATATAGGCATGCGTCAAGGGGGTTTTCTTGCCTGGAAGCTTTGCCGGAAAAGGAGGGTTGTCGGTGATGAAGTAGTCCTCAGGGGCTACGTCGATGCCAGAATCTACCTGAGAGAAGAGGGGGAGGAAACAGATAAATACACAGCATACAAATGCAACACAGAGCATGACATGCTAAAATGCACTGCAGGGGTGACCTAATGCATCTCTAAACCATTTTAGTTATTTTAGGATTTAAGTTCGAATTATTAACCGGTATGTATGCACTATTCATCTACCAGAAACAGATGAAAAGTTGCGGGTTCTCCTACGTAGAGGGTCCCGACATGAAAACAGATGGCACGATTGGATTCGTGGGATTTTTCTGAGCAACTTTCATGTAGAAAACTTTTTCATCCGAGCTACGGATTATTTTCTACGAATTTTCGAAGTTTAAATCATTTTCTGAAAAATCCTGGAATTAATTTAATGTAATCCGAATTATCCAGAAAAGGAATATGATGTCATGCTGGTGTAATCATTGCGTCAGCAGTCGGCTGACCAGCTGACCAGTCAAACTGGCAGGTGGGGCCCACCTGTCATACACAGGGACTAACTAAAACAACTAACAGTGTTAATTAGCTAGGTAGGGCCCTGTGTCAGTGACTAAGCTAATCAGTGGGGTAACTAATTAAGTATATTTAGCCACTAATTAAAGTGCTTACACAGGGGACCCACCTGACATAAGTCAGCGGTGAACAGTAATGGTTGACCGTGGTCAAAAGTGGCCAGGGGGCCCACTGGCAGTGACCCAGGTGGACCCCGGCCACGCCACGTCGGACGCCGGCGCCGGAACAGGCTCCGGCGAGCCTTTTGCGGTGGCCGAACGCCGGAGATGGCCGGAAAATCGCCACGGTCCACCATTTCGTGCGCCGCGAGTTGCGTTCGATAGCTAGTGCTGCCGCGCGTCATGTGGTGCTATTGGTTCGATCGGAGACGGCCGGAAACGACAGTGGCGACAACGTTCCGCGGCGGCCGGAGTACGGGCGTGTGCGGTTTTGGTGTTTCGACGTGCAAACGAGCAACCCATCGACGCTGTGAGGCCCTACGTGATGCAACCAGCAGGTTAGCCATGCCGGGGTGACCAAAAGGTCACCGGAGCATCACCGATGGCGAGCTCAGGTGGCGGTGGGTTCGGTCTCGACGAACATAAGGGCTACGGGACAAAATCGAGCACGAGGAGAGAGGGAAAAGAAAGGTGAGCTCACGGGGATCACGTCGGTGGTCTCAGCGGGCTCGGGGAAGCACGGACGGCGGCGTACGGTCGCCGGCGATCTCGGGGGCCGAAGGTTGAAGACGCGGACGCCGGCGATGCTGTGGCACGTCTCAGCTCGAACGAGAGGCACTGGAGGTCGTAGCAGTCGACGTAGAAGCGGAGGGGCATGAAGGCGAGGTGGGAGGAGCTCGGTGGCTACGGGAATGGCGATGGCATGGCGACGGTGGCGCTCTGGAGAGGAAGAGAGGGAGGTGATCGGCGTTGGAGAGCGAGGGAGAGAGAGCTGCGACGTCCAGGGGGCCGAGGGAAGGCTCGGCCTTATCCCCTCGCCCACCCACTCCATCGCCGTGGCGTGCAGCGGCCGGAGAGAGCGCGCGCAGCCACGGGCGCCGTGACACGGTGGCGGGAGCATGTAGAAGGAGAAGAGGTGGGCTGGGCCGCGCTGGGCCTTTCGGCCAGGTAAGGCAGGTAAAATTTTCCCTTTCTATTTTTCTCTGTTTTTCCATTTAATTATTTAACAGAGAGGGTTAGGGAATTACTAGAGCTACCAAAATATTTTAGAAAAATGTGGGACTAAGCCACATAATTCCTTGGTGTTATTTGGCACTGCCTCAAAAAGTTTGGTGAATATTTGAATCCAATTGAATTTTTCACAAATGAAATAGCATTTTAAAATGCTGGAATTGCACTGAATTAATTGCTATTTTCCATTTAAGCAAATAAGAGATGTTGTTTCCTTAACAACCATTTGTTAGGGAATATTTGCTAAATAATGAACATTTTTGCAGCAATTTTTGAGCAACTTCAAATTTCACTTGCAAATTGAATTTGAATTCAGTGAGGAATTTGAAATGAGATATGATTTCACTGTGATCAGTCTTTGCAAACAAATTAGTTTAGCACTAATTTGAAGATCACTGTGGCTCATTACTCAGGGGTGTTACAATTCTCCTCCACTACAAGAAATCTCGTCCCGAGATTTAAGTGGTGGAGGTAAGGGGTATCTTCAGGATCAAGGATGTATAGGAGTCAGGTTTTGATCCCGTGGAACTATGGTGAGTGTCGATTAAGCGTGAGAAGGCAGTGACATCTTGAGCCGTCACGACAACAATACGTGTCAGAAGAAAGTCTGTCAGCTATCTCGGCAACCCGTCGGTACCATGGGTGGGGAACGAAGAGAACCATTTTCCTGCTCGTGAAAACGAGGCGGGACAATAGGCAAGGTTCTCGTCCATCGGTGGTTACCGGAATGTCATCAACGATAGTAACAAGGTTTTATTTGGGGGTGTTGACTTAGGCAGGGAATTATCACTGCAAAGATAAAGTTAGATTACAAGAAAGGTCAAACAGACCAATGGAAAGGAAAATGTGATTATATACAACTATTAGGTGTATATTCTTCCCAAGGAAAGCAGAGCATGATATACATGGAAATGAATAATTGCAGATAATCCAGCTCTCCGGGTGAACGTGATTACGAGACCCTAGTGTCAGAGTTAGTAAAATCATTTAACCTGAAAGGAAGAGAAATCAGAGTCCCAGAGTATGGAAGAGGAATAAAAGATCCTAATACCACCCATTGGCGACGTGGGCCCGTAAGCCACACAGGCATGTTAGTAAAATTGTTTTGCAAAGACTAGACTCAACTTCGGCCAAGGAGTTGGAAAGGGGCTTCCTACAGGCAGTCGGCTCTGATACCAACTTGTGACGCCCCCGACTTAATCGTGCACTAATCATACACGCAAATGCACACGATCAAGCCTAAGGATTCACTTGAAGATATCACAACACAACTCTAAACACAAATAAAAGTCATACAAGCTTTATATTACAAGCCAGGGGCCTCGAGGGCTCGAATACATAAGCTCGATGTCATACAAGCATCATCGGAAGCATTAGATATCTAAGTACAAACATAAAGTTAAACAGATAGGCCTTTAAGAAGGCAGGGCAAAACAAAACACTGGATCGTAAGGCACAGGCCTCCTGCCTGGGTGCCTCCTAACTACGTGTCTTGTCCCCTACTTTGTCACTGGGATAGAGCACCGCAAGATTGAACCCATCACAAAGCACCTCTCCCATTGCAAGATAAATCAATCTAGTTGGCCAAACCAAATGGATATTTCGGAGAGAAATACAAAGCTATAATAATCATGCATAAAAGAATTCAGAAAAGACTCAAATATTTCTCATGAATAATCTGATCATAAACCCACAATTCATCGGATCCCAACAAACGCACCGCAAAAGAAGATTACATCGGATAGAACTCCAAGAGGATCGAGGAGAACATGGTATTGAAGATCAAAGAGAGATAAGAAGCCATCTAGCTACTAGCTATGGACCCGTAGGTTTGTGGTGAACTACTCACACATCATCGGAAGGGCAGCAAGGTTGATGTAGAAGCCCTCCGTGATCGATTCCACATCCGGAAGGGTGCCGGAAAAGGCCTCCAGATGGGATCGCGGAAGAACAGAAGATTGCGGTGGCGGAAAAGTTATTTCGTGTGGCTCTCTGGTATATTGGTAATATTTGAGAATTTATAGAGGCGGAATTAGGTCAAGATTTGCCACGAGGGGCCCACAAGCCTGGGGGGCGCGCCTCCCGTGGTTGTCGCTCCCTCGTGACTCCTCTGGTCTTCTCCCAAACCTTCTAGGGTCTCTCTTGGTCCAGAAAAAATTAATCCAAAGTTTTTTCTTCGTTTGGACTCCGTTTGATATTGATTTTCTGAAAAGCCAAAAACAAGCAAAAAAGAACAACTGGCACTGGGCACTAGGTTAATAGGTTAGTCCCAAAAAATGATATATAATTGCATATAAACCATCCAAGATTGATACTATAATAGCATGGAACAATCAAAAATTATAGATACGTTGGAGACGTATCACTTACTTATTCTCTTGCTTGTAGATGCTTCCATGAGGGGTATAATCATAAGTATGTATTTTGTTCACATAAGAACAACACATAATTCTAGGCCCTACCGCACAACACTTATCAAGGCAATATCAATGGAACTAGGTGAAATTTTTCGCCATCCTCGAGAACAATTTGATCCATATAAGTACTACAATTGGCATGTCCTTAGCACAATTAAGGATCGCGTCACTTGCTGCACCTTTATACTTTTATTGCAAAATTACATTCTTGCAATTTCTGTCTTGACCAAACAAACAACCAAACTATCTTTGAAGCTTTTACAGTGTTACCTTGCTATTTTCCATCAACCGATTCTGTCTGCTCCTTCCTGGGTTCAAGACTCTACTTATTGAAAAGATCTACAATTGCACCCCTACACTTGTGGGTTATCATCTAGGAGGTGCGTTCTTCCACAAGCGATGCTCGGTAGTGGCATTGGTGTTTTAACACGGCGATCTTCAACAATGGCCCACCCTGCGTAGGTCACTAGAGAAGAGGGTATCGGTGCATGGTCCTAGGCGATGGTGAGCGAGCTCGACATCAGACCTGGATCTAGATTGCAATGGCATGGGTAATTTGTCTTAGATTTTCTTTAGGAAGTCTTTGTGTCTAGTTTGGGGAGGCAAGGAGGCAACGTTATCCCAGTGTAGGATAATGCCATCTATGCCCTTTCCCCATTATGTTGGTGTGCTTACCATCTTCGACGGAGGGAGTGTGGAGCTATGTCTCCGACGGGTCTTCCGGGATCCGATTAGTTTTGTTTTTGGTGGATCTATCTGGATTCGGTCGGCTTTCGTGGTCTTGGGGGTTTCTACAGATCCTCTTTTTCTGTTTTCTATGTCGGGCGATGATTTGCTTCGCAGATCGCGATTGTCGGTGTCTCTCGGTCAGCATTGATGACTTAACCCACTGCTTCTACAAGCTTCTGGGTTTGAAGTAGTTTGCTCCATTAAGGCGGAGGCCCAGAGGCGGTATCGAGCTGCGCTCATAGCACACTGCCAGTGAATGCATGAGGAAGAAGACTTCGACACTCAAAGAATTTTAATGTAATGTTATTTTTTGTAAGGGTGTATTTGTAAGGACATGTGATACTTAATATATGGCCTTAGGCTCTTAGAAAAAGACATATCTCCTCTGCTAATTGATCACTTTTTTGTGTTACAGAATATCCCAGAGTATGGTTTTGAGTGATGCTGCTCAGTAGTGAGTGTGGAACCGAAGGCTTGTTAGCTTAATGGTTTTTTGGACCCCAATAACGTGATGATGTTCCCTCAAGACGGTTTTATGAGCAAACTATTGCCCCACCAACCAGGTAGGAACGAACGAAGGTTTTCATTCGCTCAAAAAAATACCACTCCCACCGAACGCTTCAGAATTGCTATGCAAAAATAAATAATTTTTTTGTGTTGTTACATAAGGATTAGTCATGTTCTAAAGTAAAAATTGTCATGTTGTATTAAAAGATTGTCAGAAAAATTACATGCTGCATCACAGTAATTGCCATATGTTTTTGGGGATTTGCGATGATTGCAGCATGGAGAATTGCCAGCCTAAAAAATAAAATGGTGAAATTGCCATGCTCATAATTTTCCATGTTGGCCGAAGAGAATTGCCGTGCTACATCAACATGAAAAGTTGAGGATTGCCATGCTCTAAAAACATAAATTTCCATCCTCGAATGTATTTGCTTCGATTGTCATTGATATGTCTCCAACGTATCTATAATTTTTGATTGTTCCATGCTATTATAGTATCAATCTTGGATGTTTTAATATGCAATTGTATGCAATTATATATCATTTGTTTGGGACTAACCTATTAACCCAGTGCCTAGTGCCAGTTGCTGCTTTCTGCTTGTTTTGGCTTTTCAGAGAAACAATACCAAATGAAGTCCAAATGCCATGAAACTTTTTGGAGATTTTTTTCTTGACAAAAGAAACCTGGGAAGCTTCGGGAGGAGGCCAGAAGCCTCATGGAGGCTTCACAAGGCACTAGGGCGGGCCCCGGGGGGGGGGGGGGCGCCGTGCTACCTTGTGGGGCCCACGTGACTCCGTTTGACCTAATTCAACTTCTATAAATTCACAAATATTGGGAAACCCCCACAGAGCCAGAAGAGAAAACCTTTTCTCCGCTGCAAGCCTCTGTTCTTTCACGATCCCATCTGGAGGCCTTTTCCGGTACTCTACCGGAGGGGGAATCGATCACGGAGGGCTTCTACATCAACCTTGCTGCCCTTTCGATGATGTGTGAGTAGTTTACCACAGACCTACGGGTCCATCTCTAGTAGCTAGATGGCTTCTTCTCTCTCTTTGATCTTCAATACAATGTTCTCCTTGATGTTCTTGGAGTTCTATCCGATGTAATCTTCTTTTGCGGTGTGTTTGTTGGGATCCGATGAATTGTGAGTTTATGATCAGATTATTCATGAGAAATATTTGAGTCTTCTCTGAACTCTTTTATGCATGATTGTCATAGCTTTGTATTTCTCTCTGATCTATCGGTTTAGTTTGGCATACTAGATTGATTTATCTTGCAATGGGAGAGGTGCTTTGTGATGGGTTCAATCTTGCGGTGCTCAACCCCAGTGACAGAAAGGGACATGACACGTATTTGTATTGTTGCCATTAAGGATAAAAAGATGGGGTTTATTCATATTGCTTGAATTTGCTTCTCTACATCATGTCATCTTGCTTAAGGCGTTACTCTGTTTCATACTTAATACCCTAGATGCATGCTGGATAGCGGTTGATGGGTGGAGTAATAGTAGTAGATGCAGGCAGGAGTCGGTCTACTTGTCTCGGACATGATGCCTATATACATGATCATTTCCATGAATCAATCATAATTATTTGCTTTTCTATCAATTGCCCAACAGTAATTTGTTTACCCACCATATGTTTATGTGCTCAAGAGAGAAGCCTCTAGTGAAAACTATGGTCCCCGGGTCTATCTTTATTATATAAAAAACCTAAAAATACCTTGCTGCAATTTATTTACTTTTATTTCAATTATTAGTTTAGTTTATCTATTTACCTCGATAAGATTTAATCCTTGCAAATTGATACGTTCATTTTGCATCAGGTTTTACTACTGTTATTTATAGTGTTTTTAATCAATATAATACTTTGTGGAGCAATTCTAATGCCTTTTCTCTCTTAATATGCAAGATTTACACAAGGAGGGAGATTGCCGGCAGCCGGAATTCTGGACCTGAAAAAGCTATGTCAGAGATACCTATTCTGCACATCTCCAAATGAGCTGAAATTTCACGGAGATTTATTTTGGAATAAATAAAAACTATTGGAAGAAAGAAGTACTAGAGGGGGCCACCCAGGTGCCCACGAGGCACCAGGGCACGCCACCCCCCAGGCTTGTGGGGCCCCTGGCCAGCCTCCGGTGCCCATTTTCTGGTATATAAGCCCATTTGCCCTAGAAAAAATAAGGAGAAGACTTTTGGGATGGTGCGCCGCTGTCTCGAGGCGAAACTTGGGCAGGAGCACTTTGCTCTCCGGCGGAGAGATTCTGCCGGGGATACTTCCCTCCGGGAGGGGGAAATCGCCGCCATCGACATCACCAACGATCCTCTCATTGTGGGAGGACCAATCTTCATCAACATCTTCACCAGCACCATCTCATCTCAAACCCTAGTTCATCTCTTGTATTCAATCTTGGTCTCAAAACCTCAGAATGGTACCTGTGGGTTGCTAGTAGTGTTGATTACATCTTGTAGTTGATACTAGTTGGTTTATTTGGTGGAAGATTATATGTTCAGATCTAATATGCTATTTAATACCCCTCTGATCTTGGACATGAATATGATTTGTGAGTAGTTACTTTTGTTCTTGAGGACATGGGAGAAGTCTTGTCATAAGTAATCATGTGAATTTGGTATTCGTTCGATATTTTTATGATATGTATGTTGTTGATTCTCTTAGTGGTGTCATGTGAACGTCGACTACATGACACTTCACCATATTTGGGCCTAAGGAAATGCATTGTGGAGTAGTAATTAGATGATGGGTTGCTAGAGTGACAGAAGCTTAAACCCTAGTTTATGCGCTATTCCGTAAGGGTTTGATTTGGATCCATATGTTTAATGCTATGGTTAGATTTATCTTAATTCTTCTTTCGTAGTTGCGGATGCTTGCGAGAGGGGTTAATCATAAGTGGGAGGCTTGTTCAAGTAAGAACAGCACCCAAGCACTGGTCCACCCACATATCAAATTATCAAAGTAGCGAACGCGAATCAAACAAACATGATGAAAGTGACTAGATGAAATTCCCATGTGTCTTCGAGAACGTTTGGCTTATTATAAGAAATCGTTCCAGCCTATCCTTTGCAACAAAACGATTGGGCTACCTTGCTGCACTTTAGTTACTATTGCTACTTGTCACTTGTTACAAATTATCTTGCTATCAAACTACTCATTACCGATAATTTCAGTGCTTGTAGAAAATACCTTGCTGAAAACCGCTTGGCATTTCCTTCTGCTCCTCGTTGGGTTCGACACTCTTACATATCGAAAGGACTACGATTGATCCCCTATACTTGTGGGTCATCAGGACTCTTTTCTAGCGCCATTGCCGGGGAGTGAAGCGCCTTTGGTGAGTGGAATTTGGTAAGGAAACATTTATATTACATGCTAAAATTTACTGTCACTTGTCACTATGGAAAGTAATCCTTTGAGGGGCTTGTTCGGGGTATCTTCACCTCGACCGGAAGCAATAAGAGTTGCTCCTCAACCTATTGAACCTACTGAAAATATTTATTATGAGATTCCTTTGGGTATGATAGAGAAACTGCTAGCTAATCCTTATGCAGGAGATGGAACAATACATCCTGATATGCACTTGATCTATGTGGATGAAATTTGTGGATTGTTTAAGCTTGCAGGTTTATCCGGAGATGGAGTTAAGAAGAAAGTATTCCCTTTATCTTTGGAGGGAAAGGCATTGACATGGTATAGGCTAGGTGATTATACTGATACATGGGACTGGAACCGATTGAAACTGGAATTCCACCAGAAATTTTATCCTATGCATTTGGTTCATCGTGATAGGAATTATATATATAATTTTTGGCCTCGTGAAGGAGAAAGCATCGGTCAAGCTTGGGGGAGGCTTAAGTATATGTTGCATACATGCCCCAATCATGAGCTCTCAAGAGAAATTATCTTACAAAATTTTTATGCTCGGCTTTCTTATGATGATCGAACCATGCTCGATTCTTCTTCGACTGGCTACTTTATGAAGAAAATTATTGAATTCAGATGGGATCTTCTGGAAAGAATTAAATGCAACTCTGAAGATTGGGAACTCGACAAAGGTAATGAGTCAAGTATAATACTTGAGTTTGATTGTGTTAAATCTTTTATGGCTACCGATGCTTTTCATAAGTTTAGCACTAAATATGGACTTGACTCTGAGATAGTAGCCTCCTTTTGTGAATCATTTGCTACTCATGTTGATCTCCCTCAGGAGAAGTGGTTTAAATATCGTCCCCCTGTTAAAGTAAAGATTGAGGAACCTGTTAGTGTTAAAGAGGAAACAATTGTTTACCATGTTGATCCAGTTGTGCCTACTGTTTATATTGAGAAACCACATTTTCCTGTTAGGATTAAGGAACATGCTAAAGTTTCAACTGTGGTTAACAAAAGTAATATTAGAGCACCTAGACCCTCTGAACAAATTAAAGTTGAACCTAATGTTGCTATGGTTAAAGATCTCTTGGTCGATAATATAGACGGGCATGTTATTTACTTCTATGATGAAGCAGCTAGAATTGCTAAACCAGATCCTAAAGATTAAAACAGACCCGTAGTAGGCATGCCTGTTGTCTCTGTTAAAATAGGAGATCATTGTTATCATGGCTTATGTGATTTGGGTGCTAGTGTGAGTGATATTCTGTTTACCTTATATCAAGAAATTATGAATGATATTGCACCTGTTGAAATAGAGGACATTGATGTTACTATTAAGCTTGCAAACAGAGATACCATTACATCGCTTTGGATCGTTAGAGATGTTGAAGTCTTGTGTGGAAAAATAAAATACCCTACTGATTTTCTAGTCCTCGGTTCTCCACAAGATGATTTTTGTCCCATTATATTTGGTAGACCTTTCTTGAACACTGTTAATGCCAAGATTGATTGCGCTAAAGAAACAGTTTGAGTTTATTTTGGTGGTATGTCTCATGAGTTTAATTTCTCCAAGTTTAGTAGACAACCTCATGATAAAGAATTGCCTAGTAAAGATGAAATTATTGGTCTTGCTTCTATTGCCGTACCTCCTACTGATCCGTTAGAACAATATTTGCTAGACCATGAAAATGATATGCACATGAATGAAAGAAATGAAATAGATAAGATGTTCTTTGATCGACCACCTATCCTTAAACACAATTTTCCTGTTGAAACTCTTGGAGGCCCTCCTCCACCTAAGGGTGACAGTGTATTTGAATTGAAGCAATTGCCTGATACATTGAAATATGCTTATCTTGATGAAAAGAAGATATATCCTGTTATTATTAGTGCTAACCTTTCAGAGCATGAAGAAAAGAGGTTACTAAAAACACTGAGGAAGCACTGCGCTGCTAGTGGATATACTCTTGATGATCTTAAGGGCATTAGTCCCACTCTATGTCAGCATAAAATTAATATGGAGCCTGATGCTAAACCAGTTGTCGACCACCAACGACGATTAAATCCTAAGATGAAAGAGGTGGTAAGAACTGAAATATTAAAGCTTCTGGAAGCAGGTATAATCTATCACATAGCTGATAGTAGATGGGTAAGTCCCGTTCATTGTGTCCCTAAGAAAGGAGGTATTACCGTTGTTCCTAATGATAAAAATGAACTCATTCCACAAAGAATTGTAACTGGTTATAGGATGGTAATTGATTTTAGAAAATTAAACAAAGCTACTAGAAAAGATCATTACCCCTTACCTTTTATTGATCAAATGTTAGAAAGATTGTCCAAGCATACGCACTTTTGTTTTCTTGATGGATATTCTGGTTTCTCTCAAATACCCGTATCACAACCTGATTAAGAGAAAACCACCTTTACTTGTCCTTTTGGAACTTATGCTTATAGACGTATGCCTTTTGGTTTATGCAATGCACCTGCTACCTTTCAAAGATGTATGACTGCTATATTCTCCGACTTTTGTGAAAAGATTGTTGAGGTTTTCATGGATGATTTTTCCGTTTACGTAACTTCTTTTGATGATTGCTTAAGCAACCTTGATCGAGTTTTTTAGAGATGTGAAGAAACTAACCTTGTCTTGAATTGGGAGAAGTGCCACTTTATGGTGAATGAAGGTATTGTCTTGGGGCATAAAATTTCTGAACGAGGTATTGAAGTAGATAAGGCTAAAGTTGATGCAATTGAGAAAATGCCATGTCCTAAAGATATTAAAGGTATAAGAAGTTTCCTTGGTCATGCTGGTTTCTATAGGAGGTTTATTAAAGACTTCTCTAAAATTTCTAGACCTCTTACCAATCTCTTGCAAAAAGATGTTCCATTTGTTTTTGATGATGATTGTGTAGAAGCCTTTGAAACACTTAAGAAAGCCTTAACCATTGCACCTGTTGTTCAACCACCTGATTAGAACTTGCCTTTTGAAATTATGTGTGATGCTAGTGATTATGTTGTTGGTGCTATTCTAAGACAGAGAGTTGATAAGAAATTAAATGTTATCCGTTATGCTAGTAAAACCCTAGACAGTGCTCAAAGAAATTATGCTACTACTGAGAAAGAATTTCTAGCAGTTGTGTTTGCATGTGATAAATTCAGATCTTACATAGTTGACTCTAAAGTGACTGTCCACACCGATCATGCTGCTATTAAATATCTTGTGGAAAAGAAAGATGCTAAACCTCGACTCATTAGGTGGGTTCTATTACTACAAGAATTTGACTTGCATATTATTGATAGAAAGGGAGCTGAGAATCCCGTAGCAGATAATTTGTCTAGAATGGAAAATGTTCTTGATGACCCACTTCCTATTAATGATGATTTTCTTGATGAACAATTAGCTGTCATAAATGCTTCTCGTAACACTCCTTGGTATGCGGACTATGCTAATTATATTGTTGCTAAATTTATACCACCTAGTTTCACATACCAACAAAAGAAAAAGTTCTTCTATGATTTAAGACATTACTTTTGGGATGACCCACATCTTTATAAAGAAGGAGTAGATGATATTATTAGACGTTGTATACCTGAGCATGAACAGGAACAAATCCTACAGAAGTGTCATTCCGAAGCTTATGGAGGACACCATGCGGGAGACAAAACTGCACACAAGGTATTACAATCTGGTTTTTATTGGCCTACTCTTTTCAAGGATGCTCATAAGTTTGTCTTATCTTGTGATGAATGTCAAAGAATTGGGAATGTTGGTAGACGTCAGGAAATGCCTATGAATTATTCACTTGCTATTGCAGCATTTGATGTTTGGGGATTTGATTATATGGGACCTTTTCCTAAATCCAATGGTTATACACATATTTTAGTTACTGTTGATTACGTTACTAAGTGGGTAGAAGCTATTCCAACTAGTAGTGTTGATCATAACACTTCTATTAAAATGCTTAAAGAAGTTGTTTTCCCAAGATTCGGAGTCCCTAGATATTTAATGACTGATGGTGGTTCACATTTTATTCATGGTGCATTCCGTAAATTGCTTGCTAAATATGATGTCAACCATAGAATTGCATCTCCCTATCACCCTCAATCTAGTGGCCAAGTAGAATTGAGCAATACAGAAATAAAATTAATTTTGCAAAAACTGTCAATAGATCTAGAAATAATTGGTCTAAGAAACTTGACGATGCATTATGGGCTTATAGAACTACTTATAAAAATCCTATGGGTATGTCTCCTTATAAAATGGTTTATGGAAAAGCATGTCGTTTACCTCTTGAGTTAGAACATAAAGCATATTGGGCAATTAAAGAACTCAATTATGATTTTAAACTTGCCGGTGAAAAGAGGTTATTTGATATTAGCTCACTAGATGAATGGAGAACCCAAGCTTATGAAAATGCCAAATTGTTTAAACAAAAAGTTAAAAGATGGCATGATAAAAGAATTCAAAAATGGGAGTTCAAAGTGGGTGAACAAGTTCTATTGTACAATTCTCGTTTGAGATTCTTTGCAAGAAAACTTCTCTCTAAATGGGAAAGACCGTATATCATCGAAGAAGTTTATCGCTCCGGAGCCATCAAAATAAACAACTCCGAAGGCACTAATCCGAGAGTGGTGAATGGGCTGAGAATTAAGCATTATATTTCAGGTACGCCTATTAATGTTGAGACTTACATTATTCAAATTATGACACCGGAGGAATACATAAGAGAGACCTTCCAGAACACTCCAGAACCCTGAAAAGGAAGAGGTACGTGATACGGTACGTAAACCGACTCCAAAAATTCCATAAAAATACTTTCTGTCAGTTTTGCAATATTAGAAAAAATACAAAAATAAGAAACAACCGAGGGGACCCACGAGGTGCACACGAGGCACCAGGGCGCGCCACCCCCCTAGGCGCGCCCTGGTGGCTCCTGGGCCCCTCGTGAGCCTTCCTGACTCTGTTTTCTTCTGGATTACTTGTTTTGCAAGATAAAAATTCTTTATATATACTCCCAGACGTTTTGACCACTGTATCGCAGAAATCTCCTCTGTTCTTGTTTCGTGCTATTTTTCTGATAGATCTAGATCGCTATGGCTCCACCAAGCTCTTCCAAGGACAAGTTCTACGAGAAGGTCATCAACCCCTACCTACCGAAGGTGATGAAACACCCTCAACCATTGAGATGCGTGAGGGAGTGCTTCACATCCGGGATGTTCAAGGACCTAAGAAGACCGGGAGCGTAGAGTCCAGGCTCGAAGAGGTAGAGCAGGAGATCTTTAAGTGCCAAGGGATGGTAGAACGTGGACTCAGCGCCAACCACTCCATGATCACGGAATTCACCCGTGAACACAAGGTGGATGGCCAATCAATGGGGGACAACATCTTCAAGCTTAATGAATGAATCGACTATCTTCATGGCCAAATCTATGATCTTCAAAACCAAAATTATGAGTATGAGGCAAGGTTCAAAGGTATGAGTTTAGCTGCAAGTTTCAGGACTCCGGAGACTCGTTCATCTTTTTATGATGGGAACCTATGCCATGGAAGCCGGAGGACAAGCTCGCCACTTCACCATCACCATCATCACCGAAGAAGGAAACTTGAGCACATTGGTATGGGCACTCCCCTTGGCTTGTGCCAAGCTTGGGGGGGGGGGGTGCCCCGGTATTGTATCACCATCACTTTTATTATCTTTACCTATTTTTAGTTCGATCGTTAGTGATTTCGTGATTTAGTTGAATAAAAGTTTAGTATGATCTATTTTCGAGTGCTAGTTTCGTGATCTATCTATCTATGTAATTGAGTTGAGAGTTATATAATAAAGAGTAGTTTGAGTTTTTGCTTCTTTACTTTTATGTTTCAATCCTAGCAATAAAAATAATGAAAAAGATCATATGCTAATCTTATGGAAAGTAATGACATTACATAAAGAAAAGTTTAAGTGGTAAAATTTATTGAAAGCTAACAAACATAGCATTGGTCAATGATGGAATTCATGAAAAAATTAATAGGGAAGAGAAGATTCACATGCAAATACACTATCTTGGACATCTTTTATGATTGTGAGCCCCCATTAAGTATTTTATGTCAATTTGTTGACGTTGGACAAGGAAGACAATGTAATGAATTATGTTTGCTTATATTCACATAGATGTTATATTGTCATAGATCCTTCAACATGTGGTGCTTGCCCAATATCTTTGCTAGCCAAAAATCCGCACCAAGTAGAGATACTACTTGTGCATCAAAAACCCTTAAACCCAGTTTCATGTCATGAGAGTCCACTATATCTACCTATGGATTGAATAAGATCCTTCAAGTAAGTTGTCATCGGTGCAAAAAGCAATTAAAATTGCCTCTAAATATGTATGAACTTTTATTGTAAGGGAAAATAAGCTTTGTATGAACTTGTGATTGTAAAGAAATAAAAGCGACGGACTGCATAATAAAGGTTTCTATCACAAGGGGCAATATAAAGTGACATTCCTTTGCATTAAGAGCTTGTGCATCCAACAACTAAAAGAGCATGACAACCTCTTCTTCCCTCTGCGAAGGGCCTATCTTTTACTTTTATGTATTTACTTTTTATGCAAGAGTCAATAGTGTTCTCCTCTATTCCTTTTATTTTTCTATTTTGCAAGCATCATGTGGTGGGGAAAGATCTAGACATATATATCCAGTTGGATATAAGTGATCATGAGTTATTATTGTTGACATCACCCTTGAGGTGAATAAGTTGGGAGGCAAAATTATAAGCCCCTATCTTTCTATGTGTCTGGCTGAAACTTTTTGCTCCATATATATGTTGTGAGTGTTAGCAATCATAGAAGACTAAATGATGGTTGAGTATGTGGACTTGCTAAAAAGCTCCTACATGAGACCCTTCCTGAAAATATGATGAATTGCAATTGCATTGTTGACTGAGAACATAGTTTGTTAGTTTTCAAGAAAGTTTACGCCTTATACTTCGTTGTTGTGATGAATTGTTACTTGCTCATGAGAAGTTTTATGATAATAAATATTGCTGTTATAATAATGATCATGATGCTACTATGTTCGTATTTTGCTTTTAGCGACACCTCTCTCTCTCTAAACATGTGCACATCATTATCGATATCGGCTTTCGCTTGAGGACAAGCGAGGTCTAAGCTTGGGGGAGTTGATACGTCCATTTTGCATCATGTTTTACTACTGTTATTTATAGTGTTTTAAATCAATATAATACTTTGTGGAGTAATTCTAATGCCTTTTCTCTCTTAATATGCAAGATTTACACAAGGAGGGAGATTGCCGGCAGCCAGAATTCTGGACCTGAAAAAGCTATGTCAGAGATACCTATTCTGCACATCTCCAAATGAGCTGAAATTTCATGGAGATTTATTTTGGAATAAATAAAAAATATTGGAAGAAAGAAGTACCAGAGGGGGCCACCCAGGTGCCCACGAGGCACCAGGGCGCGCCACCCCCCCCCCCCCCCCGAGGCGCGCCCTGGTGGCTTGTGGGGCCCCTGGCCAGCCTCCGGTGCCCATTTTCTGGTATATAAGTCCATTTGCCCTAGAAAAAAAATAAGGAGAACACTTTTGGGATGGTGCGCCGCCGTCTCGAGGCGGAACTTGGGCAAGAGCACTTTTGCTCTCCGGCAGAGAGATTCTGCCGGGGATACTTCCCTCCGGGAGGGGGAAATCGTCGCCATCGACATCACCAACAATCCTCTCATCGTGGGAGGACCAATCTCCATCAACATCTTCACCAGCACCATCTCATCTCAAACCCTAGTTCATCTCTTCTATTCAATCTTTGTCTCAAAACTTCAGATTGGTACCTGTGGGTTGCTAGTAGTGTTGATTACATCTTGTAGTTGATGCTAGTTGGTTTATTTGGTGGAAGATTATATGTTCAGATCTAATATGCTATTTAATACCCCTCTGATCTTGGACATGAATATGACTTGTGAGTAGTTACTTTGGTCCTCGAGAACGCTTTGCTTATTATAAGAGATCGTTCTGGCTTGTCCTTTGCTACAAAAAGGATTGGGCCACCTTGCTGCACTCTTTGTTACTATTGCTACTTGTCACTTGTTACAAATTATCTTGCTATCAACCTACTCGTTACCGATAATTTCTGTGCTTGCAGAAAATACCTTGCTGAAAACCGCTTGTCATTTCCTTCTGCTCCTCGTTGGGTTCGACACTCTTACTTATCGAAAGGACTACGATTGATCCCCTATACTTGTGGGTCATCACAAATAACCGCTAAGAGGATTGACAACCCTCTTATTTGCGTTGGGTGCAAGTGTTTGCTCTTGTGTGTGCAGGTGCGCTTAACGGAATTTTGCTTGGTTCTCCTGCTAGATTGATAACCTTGGTTCTTAACTGAGGGAAATAATTATCTCTACTGTACTGCATCATCCTCTCCTCTTCGGGGAAATACCAACGCAGACTACACGTAGCAGGAAGAATTTCTGGTGCCGTTACCGGGGAGACAACATCAAAATTACCAAGTACGTTCCCACAAATTATCATTCACTTGCATTTACTTTATTTACCTTTTATTTGCATTTGCCTCTCGTTTTCATCTCCTCCACTTCTATTTTTTTTTTACAAAAACACAAAAATATTTTGTTTGCTAGTTTGCTTGCTTTGTCGCCATTAATGAAAGTAAATGAGTCTTACAAAAACACAAGTGGATAAAATTGCTCATGATGTGGAAAATCTCAAAACTAAAATTTTGCCATCTAAGCATGATATAAATGAGTCTATTAAAGCTATCTATGTCTCCATTAATGAAAGTAAAGAAAGGACCGCTAGGTTGAGAGCTAAGCGAGAATTTCTAGAAAAAGTGATTCCACCCGGTTTCTATCGTAGTAATGATGAAGATATTAAAATGATTGGTGTTACACCTATTTAATCTTTGTTTAATAATATAAAACTTGATGAAAGAGGGACTGAAGAAGAGTCAACTTTAGAAAGAAGGAGTCCCACTTGCTTGGAGGGTGATAATCTTGATCATAAAAATGAAAAAAGTGGGTTTGGAGAGGTTAAAACTTTAAATAGTAATGCACCCACTATTTTGGATTACAAGGACTTTAATTATGATAGTTGTTCTTTAATTGAGTGTATTTCCTTGTTGCAATCCATGATTAATTCACCAAATGCATATGAACAAAATAAAGCTTTCACTAAACATATTGTAGAAGCCATGATGAAAGCGCATGAAGAAAAACTTGGGTTAGAAGTATCAATTCCTAGAAAATTACAAGATGAACGGGAACCAACTATTAAAGTAAAAATTAAAGATTATGAATGTAATGCTCTTTGTGATCTTGGTGCTAGCGTTTCCACTATACCAAAGTCTTTGTGTGATGTGCTAGGTCTCACCGACTTGGATCCTTGTTCCCTTAATTTGCATCTTGCGGATTCCACTATTAAAAAGCCATTGGGTAGGATAAATGATGTGCTTATTCTTGCAAATAGAAATTATGTGCCCGTGGACTTTATTGTTCTTGACATTGAATGCAATCTTTCTTGCCCCATAATACTTGGTAGGCCTTTTCTTCGAACTATTGGTGCTATTATTGATATGAAAGAAGGTAATATAAGATTTCAATTTCCACTGAAGAAAGGGATGGAACACTTCCCTAGGAAGAGAATAGAAGCACCATATGAATCCATTATGAGGGCCACTTATGGAATCAATTTGAAGGATGACAACACTTGAAACTATACATTATGCCTAGCTAGGGGCATAAAACAATAACGCTTGTTGGGAGGCAACCCAATGAATAAAATAAATTTTTGCTTTTACCTACTATTCTTGAGTGTTTACATGATTATAACTTCTGTTAGGATTATGTTTTTATGTTTTAATTAGTGTTTGTGCCAAGTAATGCCTTTTGGATGATTTGGAAGATAGTATAATTGATGCTGTTTGGAAAACAGAAAGTTTTGCGTCCAGTGCTGGAATTTTAATTCTGTACTGGAGTGTAAGAAAAATCTGAATTTTTTACACAGTATTGGTATATGAATTTCCCACGTTGTCCGAATTTTTTAGAAGTATGGCTTTTAAATAGATCTTTACAGTCTGTTCTGTTTTAGACAGATTCTATTTTTGTTGCATAGTTTGCTTATTTTGATGAATCTATGGATCATATCAGGGGGTATGAGTCATGGAGAAGTTGGAGTACAGTAGCATTATGCTAATATTAAATATGAATCAATTTAATATAGTACCTAAAGTTAAAGATTTGTTAGTTATACTAACGGATCTCATGAGGTTTCTGTTGAGTTTTGTGTGCTGAAGTTTTCAAGTTTTGGGTGAGACTACGATGGACAAAGGAATAAGGAGTGGCAAGAGCCTAAGCTTGGGGATGCCCAAGGCACCCCAAGGTAATATTCAAGGAAGACTCAAGTGTCTAAGCTTGGGGATGCCCTGGAAGGCATCCCCTCTTTCGTCTACAATCTATCGGTAACTCACTTGGAGCTATATTTTTATTCATCGCATGATATGTGTTTTACTTGGAGCGTCTTGTGATATAGTTTGTTTGCTTTTTAGTTTGTCACAATCATCTTTGCTGAACACACCTTTTTGAGAGGGACACCCATTATTCGTGATTTGTTAGAATACTCTATGTGCTTCACTTATATCTTTTGAGCTAGGCAGTTGCTCTAGTGCTTCACTTATATCTTTTAGAGCACGGTGGTGGTTATATTTTAAAGAAATAGTTGCACTCTCATGCTTCACTTATATCTTTTTGAGAGTCTCATGGTAGCAATGGTAATATGCACGGGTTATGAATTTGGTCCTGATATGATAGGTATTCAAGAGGGATATAATAAAAACTTTCATGTAGATCACTGAATATGATAAATTTGATTCCTTGCAATAGTTTTGCGATATTAAGATGGTAATATGGGGAGGTATTAGTAGATAATTGTGGTTTAGCAAGAATAATTGTGTTAAGGTTTGTGATTCCCGAAGCATGCATGTATGATCTATCGTTATGCTAAGAAGTTGGAGCACGATTTATTCTTGATTGTCTTCCTTTGTGTGGCGGTCAGGGGCGCGCGATGGTTAACTCCTACCAACCTCCCCCCTAGGGGCATGCGTAGTAGTACTTTGCTTCGAGGGCTAATAAACTTTCGCAATAAGTATGTGAGTTCTTTATGACTAATGTGAGTCCATGGATTATACGCCCTCTCACCCTTCCGCAATTTGCTAGCCTCTTCGGTACCGTGCATTGCCCTTTCTCACATCGAGAGTTGGTGCAAACTTCGCCGGTGCATCCAAACCCCGTGATATGATACGCTCTATCACACATAAGCCTCTTTAAATCTTCCTTAAAACAGCCACCATACCTACCTATCATGGCATTTCCATAGCCATTCCGAGATATATTGCCATGCAACTTCCACCGTTCCGTTTTTATGACACACATCGTCATTGTCATATTGCTTTGCATGATCATATAGCTGACATAGTATTTGTGGCTCAGCCACCATTCATAATTTTCATACATGTTACGCTAGCATCATTGCACATCCTGGTACACTGCCAGAGGCATTCATATAGAGTCATATTTTTGTTCTAGTATCGAGTTGTAATTTTGAGTTGTAAGTAAATAGAGGTGTGATGATCATCATTATTAGAGCATTGTACCAGTGAGGAAAGGATGATGGTGGCTATGATTCCCCCACAAGTCGGGATGAGACTCCGGACGAAAAAAAAGAAAAAAAAGAAAAAAAGAGGCGAAAAAGAGCCATGAAAAAGAAAAGAAAAAAAGGAGAAATATATATAAAAAAGAGAAGAAAAAAAGAAAAATAAAAAAATAAAATAAATGAGAGAAAAAGAGAGAAGGGGCAATGTTACTATCTTTTTCCACACTTGTGCTTCAGAGTAGCACCATGTTTTTCATATAGAGAGTCTCCTATTTTGTCACTTTCATATACTAGTGGGAATTTTTCATTATAGAACTTGGCTTGTATATTCCGATGACGGGCTTCCTCAAATGCCCGAGGTCTTCATGAGCTAGCAAGTTGGAGGCACACCCACTTAGTTTTCATGTTGAGCTTTCATACACTTATAGCTCTTAGTGCATCCGTTGCATGGCAATCCCTACTCCTCGCATTGACAACAATTGGTGGGCATCTCCATAGCCCGTTGATTAGCCTCGTTGATGTGAGACTTTCTTCATTTTTGACTTCTCGTATTTATCTCTATCACCATACTCTATTCCACCCATTGTGCTATATCCATGGCTTGCGCTCATGTATTGAGTGGGAGTTGAAAAAGCTGAAGCGCGTTAAAAAGTATGAACCAATTGCTTGGATAAAACCGGGGATGTTCATGATAAATACTTTGTGTGAAGAAGATGGAGCATGACAGAATTATATGATTTTGTAGGGATAACGTTCTTTAGCATTTTTATTTTGAAAGACATGATTGTTTGCTAGTATGTGTCGGTGTATAAAACATGGGTACTTTTATACCCTGACTTATGCACAGACAGTAGCAGCCTCCTTGCCGGCCGAGGCTTGCCGGGAACCGCCAAGACCAAGATTCGGGGCCCAGTTACGGAAGCCACTGGAGAGAAGCTCAAGGCACAACACCAACAAGCACTCAACCAGTGCTGAAGATGAATACGTTTCTTGCCGGCAAGGCCAAACCGGCAAGGCGAAGACCCGGCAAGCTCCGTACCGGCAATTTTCTGCCAGCCCTCCAGCGCTCCACCTCACCGGACAGATGTTCGCTAATGGATGAGGTGTCGACCGCGCAGGCTGGTTGGTGAGGCTTGTCGGGCACGTGTCAGCGCACTGGGACAGGATTTGCCTTTAATGACACCCGTCCAGGAGGCATGTCAGAATAATACGAGGTAGCTGGGCGAGCGGTGCAGAAACCTTGCCGGGGCTACCTCTCCACATGACACCTAACGGGGCATTTAATGCTTTTGTCCTAAACTGGCAGAGTTAGGTATGATAGCACTGTTTGCTATCTAATCGATTTGTAATTACTGTTTTGCCACTGTGGTAACCCCTTGAGCTATAAAAGGTGGGCCAGGGCAACAGTTAGGGGGATTCGGACCCTTTTTCAAACACTTGCACGTCTTGCATGCGTAGCTGCTCTTCCTGCACCTTGTCGGGAGAAGCGCTCCTTGTACTTGTGCTCTCAGACCACCAATACACCAAAGCAGGAGTAGGGTTTTACGCTTCTCAGCGGCCCGCACCTGGGTAAATCCCTTGCACCCTCCATTGATTCAGCTCTTTGTGCATGACGACCCCCCTTGCCGAACCACAAGGGGATGGATGGCCCCATAGATGGTCATACCCATGTCATCTCTGGCGCGCCAGGTAGGGGGCTTCGCGTGCGCGAACCTGAATCAGTGGGTTGCGTGTCATCTTCATCAACTCCATCATCGTCTTCCCCGTCGTCGATGGCGCCCAAGAAGAAGGGCATCATGATGATGGCCCCCTCGCACGCATCTGCGGGCGGCGCAAGCGGCGCAGCCAATGCGGGTGGTGCGGATACCGCGGTTGGCACGACCAGCGCAGGCGGCGTGGTCGTCATGCCCACCGCGGTCGGCGCAGGAGACGAGCGCGCTGGAGGGAGTCGACTTCCTCGATCCTCTGGCGAACGAAGTCGCGACGGTGCGGGCAGAGCGGACGGACGACCTCTTCCTCCTCCTCCTCGCCGCGCCGATGAACGCAGCCACCGGAGCGGCAATGCCCGGGCCGGCGCGAGCCGAGATTCTGTCGCGGCGGCGTCCAAGGATGCAGCTTCAGGACAGACGCCGTGCCCCTCACACAACGGGCACGGTACGGCTCCGAGCGGCACCAACGATTCTGGGCAGCGGCGACCTCACGGCAAGACTCCTATTGATCAGATCCTGGATCCTCAAGCACCACCTCCGCCACAGCGACCCGCTGTGGATCATGTCCCGCGGCAGCAAGACTGCGATGGCGCTCCTGCTGGCTCTGCCAGGAGTCGAGGGACGTCACGCTCTTCGCTTCCGACCATGCCAACCACAGCAGCGGAAGCAATGGCGCGAGCCCAGATGCTGCTGAGCTTCCCTCCGGCAGTAGAGAAGATGGATCTGTGGAGAGCCACCATCCAAAGCTTGATTGGGTTTGCCGAGGCCAGCAAATCGCAGCAAGCGGAGCCCTCACGGCGTCCGCAGACATCACCAATAGCTCCAACTGGTGGCCGCATTGATAGTGTTGCACTAACGGTGCAATCACCTCAGCGGCAACAATCTCAACAGCAGCAACGCCAACAGCCACGGGAAGCTCAACGATCTTTTGAGCCCGACAAGATGTCGATGGCCTCTTCGGACCCGTGAGCGCGGCAAGACCAGCGGCAAGTGCTGCGAGACAGGCGGGTAGAGGATGCCCGCACCACCATTGAACGGCGCCGGGAGGCGCGCCGTCAATCTGACGCGCGCAACGTCCTCATCGTTGATGAGCCTACGCCAGGGGTTGGCGGATATGTACCTTACGAGGTTGGATGTCCTGTCTTCACCCGTGAGCTGCGGCAAGTCCGATGGCCATCTGTCCGGGCCTTCAAGCCAGAAGTACCAGAAAAGTATGACGGCAAGCTGAACACGGCAGAATTTCTGGGCATCTATACGATTGCCATGCAAGCTGTCGGGGGGAGAGATGAGAAGATCCTCGTCAACTAATTCCCATTGGTACTGAAGCCCAACATGAGGTCTTGGCTAATGAACTTGCCGAAGAACTCCATTTCGTCATGGTCAGATCTCTGCAATGAATTTGTTGGTGCCTTTACCGGAGGCCACAAGGCCCTTGGACAGCCCAGTGACCTGCAGGTGATCCCGCAAAGAGATGGTGAACCTTTGCGCAAGTATATCCAGAGATTTAGCCGCGTGCACCGCAATATCCCAGATGTGCACCCCGCAGCCAAGATTGCCGCCTTCCACACGAACGTGCGCAATCGAAGGATGCGGGAGAAAATGAATGTCAGGCTACCGAAAACCGTCAACGAGCTCTACACGTTGGCGGATAAGTGCGCGCGCGCTGAGGAAGGAAGAAGGCTTCCCGGGGAAGATGCTGGTGCCGAGGTGGATTCCGAGGACGACGATACAGCCACCCCAAGGAAGAAGGGCCGAAAGCGCAACAGGAAGCGCAAAGGCAAAACTATTATGGCCGTCGAAGGCTCCGGCAACTCTGAGTCCGCCAAGAAAGCTAAGACTGAGAACCCCGGCAAGGAGGCTACCGTGTGCGCCGCTTGCCAGAAGGCGGTGGCAAACGAGAAGGCCAGCAAGTCTGATGGGCCATACTGCAAGATTCACCGCACCAAAGGCCATGATCTCCAAGAGTGCCGACAAGTCGAGCACCTTGTTGAGAAACAGAAGGCTGAGTACGAAAAACGTGACAAAGAGAAGGGTCAAGATGGTGCCGGCGGATCCGGCAAAAAGGGCCATGGTGGTCGAGGAGGCCGCCGCGGCAAGGCCAAGCAACAGAAGGAGAAGCCTGCTAGAGGCCGCGAGAAGAAGGGGGAAGATGATGGAAGTGAGGAAGAAGAGGACGACGGAGAGTCCAGTGAACATGAATTCCAGAAGGCAACTGAGGCCATGTGCGTTGACGGAGGGGCATCTTTGCACTCCTCTCACCGCCAACTTAAGCAATGGGCGCAGGAGGTTAATGCGGCAGAACCGACAATGGGCTCTCAAAAGCCACTCAAGTGGTCACACACGCCTATCATTTTCGATGCCGAGGACCACCCTGATCGCACAACCACAGTCGGGTGTTTGCCGTTGTTGGTTTCACCAACAATTCGCAACCTCCAGGTCACGAAAATGTTAGTTGACGGTGGGGCCGGCTTGAACTTGATTTCTCCGGAAGTAATCAAGAGGCTATAGATTCCCGACGAGGAGCTCGAGAAGACAGGCACATTCCAGGGAGTAAACCCGGGAAGAAGCCAGCCCAAGGGAAAGATCACATTGCCAGAAACGATTGGCGGGGAATTGAACTACAGGACAGAAAAGATTGTCTTTGACGTTGTCAAGATCCCTTTGCCGTATAATGGAATTCTTGGCCGCCCAGCCTTGGCGAAATTCATGGCAGCGTCTCACTATGCTTACAACACATTGAAGATGCCAGGGCCAATGGGTGTCATTTCCATCAACTCCGACAAGAAGGATGCAGTTATCTGCGTCGATAAAATGTACAGAGATGCGGTTGCAGCAGAGGCCGCCAATGCGCCAGCTCCGGCCAAGAAGAAGGAAAGCAAGAAGTCTGGTAAGACCTCTGGCAAGGATTCCGGGAAGTGCACCTCTTCGGAGTGCTGCGCGCTTGTTGAAGATTTGCCGGAGTGCTCTGCCGGTAAGAAATCCAAAGCCACTTCACCAGCAACCAAAAAGGTGCCGGCGAGGGAGGACAACACTGACGGTACCTTCACCATCAGTGCCACCCTTGACAGCAAATAGGAAAGCGCGCTCATTGCCTTCCTGCGGGCGAATGTCGATGTGTTTGCATGGCGACCATCTGACATCCCCGGTGTTCCCAGGGAGGTAATTGAGCACCACCTTGCTGTCTGTCCCCACGCTCGGCCCGTCAAGCAAAAGGTCCGAAAACAAGCTTTGGAGCGGCAACAGTTCATTGCCGAGGAAATCAAGAAACTTGAAGCAGCAGGTTTGGTTAGAGGTGTACTACATCCAACTTGGTTGGCAAATCCAGTTGTGGTGCGCAAAGCAAATGGGAAGTGGAGACTTTGTATTGACTACACTAATATCAACAAAGAATGCCCAAAAGACCCCTTCCCTTTACCGCGCATTGATCAAATTGTAGACTCTACCTCTGGCTGTGATTTGCTCTCCTTCCTTGATGCATATTCTGGATACCATCAGATATTCATGGCCAAGGAGGATGAGGAGAAAACCGCATTCATTACTCCATGTGGCACATACTGCTTCATGCGTATGCCTTTCGGATTAAAGAGTGCCGGATCAACATTTTCGAGGGCAGTCCAGATTGGTTTTGAGCCCCGGCTACACAGGAACGTGGAAGCATACATGGATGATATAGTGGTCAAAACCAAGGACAAATCGACCCTCATCCAAGATTTGGAACAAACATTTGCAAAATTGCGCAAAATCAACTTGAAGCTCAATCCTGAGAAGTGTGTGTTTGGCGTTCCATCCGGCAAGCTTCTTGGGTTCTTTGTATCTCAACGAGGAATTGAAGCAAATCCCGACAAGATCAAAACGATTGAGCAGATTCAAGCACCAAAAAGCGTCAAGGATGTACGGCGTCTCGCCGGCTGTGTTGCGGCCTTGAGTAGATTCATTTCAAGATCTGCTGAGCGCACCCTGCCGTTTTTCAAGATATTAAAAAAGGCACGTCCAATGAGATGGACTCCGGAAGCGGAGGCCGCGCTATAGGACTTGAAAAGATACCTCTCCTCTGCGCCAACACTAGTTCCGCCTAGACCGCAAGAGCCGTTGCTGCTATATGTAGCGGTAACAAATCAAGTGGCTAGCACTACATTAGTGGTGCAGAGGGAAGTCGATGATGAGGAAGCGACCGCGGCAAGCCCATCCAGCGACAAACCAGAATCTTCTCCGGCAAGGTCCGAAGCCGACAAGTCAAAGACAGCGCGAGCAAGTGGTGCCGAAGAAGAAGGTGGTGCAGTGGCCCGTGTATTTTGTTAGTTCCATTATGCAGGGGGCTAGATCAAGATACTCTGGCGTGCAGAAGTTGCTATTCGGCCTCCTTATGGCCTCGAGAAAGCTGCGTCACTACTTCCAAGCACATGTGATCACCGTCGTCACCCGCTTTCCGTTGCAACGCATCTTGAGAAATCTAGAGGCAATTGGTAGGATAGTGGAGTGGGCGTTGGAATTGTCAAGCTTTGCGCTTAAGTTTGAAAGCACTTCAACCATCCAGAGCAGAGCCTTGGCGGAGTTCATTGCAGAATGGACGCCAACGCAAGATGAAGAAATTCAAGAAATGACTCTCCCCGGCAAAGAAGCAGTCAAAGAATGGATCATGTACTTTGATGGTGCCTTCTCGCTGCAAGGCGCCGGTGCCGGAGTGCTGCTTGTCGCACCCACCGGAGAGCACCTCAAGTATGTGGTTCAAATGCAATTTCCCAGGGAGCAAGCTACAAACAACAGTGCTGAGTACGAAGGACTCCTTGCCGGTCTTAGGATCGCGGTGGACCTTGGAATCAAAAAATTGAGCATCCGCGGTGACTCGCAGCTTGTTGTGAAGCAAGTAAACAAATATTACCAGAGCCCGTTGATGGAAGCGTATGTGGAAGAAGTGAGGAAATTGGAAGAACACTTTGACGGGTTGCAAACAGAGCACATCCCCCGTGCGGAAAACAGCATTGCTGATCACCTGTCAAAGTGCGTTGCTCAAAAGCTACCTGTGGAACCAGGAACTTTTGTGCTCCATTTGAATCAACCAACAGTCACTCCATCAACGCAGGCCAGTAAGAGAAGGAAGATGAACACCGGCAAGTATTTTCTGGCAGAGCTCCCAGAAGCCGCCGGCAAGGATGTTGCCAGGAACAATGACACGGTTGTCGGTGAGCAGCGGCTTTGCATAGAACCTCAGGTTCTTGCCGCAGAAGCATGTGCTCCCGCAGCCGAAGAAATGCCTTTAGTCCTTGTCGTCGAGCCATAGGCTCTGGCATGGGCACAGCAGATAGTTCGTTTCCTTCAAACAGGAGAACTTCCTGATGAGCAAGAAGAAGCCGACAATGTAGCCCGTCAGTCAAGTATGTATCAGTTTGTGGATAACACACTATACAGAAAGAGGCCAAACGATGTGAAATTGAAGTGTATTTGCCGGGAAGACGGACTAAAGCTGTTGGCGAAGATACATGGAGGCATATGTGGCTCTCACATTGGTTCAAGAGCACTTGCCGGCAAAGCTTTCCGGCAAGGCTTCTATTGGCCCACTGCCCTCCAGGATGCAACTGAGCTAGTAACCAAGTGTGAAGTCTGCCAGTTCCATTCGAAGAATATACATTAGCCAGCTCAAGCTCTCCAGACGATCCCTCTCTCCTGGCCCTTTTCGTTCTGGGGGCTCGATATCTTGGGCCCCTTCCCCTATGCTGCCGGGGTCTTTGAGTTCTTGTACGTCGCCATCGACAAGTTCACAAAGTGGCCTGAAGTGGAGCCAGTGAGGAAGGTGACGGCGCAATCAGCCGTCAAGTTCTTCAAAGGATTAGTTTGCCATTTCGGGGTTCCTAACAGAATCATCACCGACAATGGCACGCAATTCATGAGCCGCACCTTCATGCAGTATATCCAAGACCTTGGCAGCAAAATATGTTTTGCATCTATTGCTCACCCGAGAAGCAACGGTCAAGCGGAAAGGAAGAACGCTGAAGTGCTACATGACCTCAAGACAAGAACCTTTGACAGGCTACGCAAATGTGGAAGGCGCTAGATTGATGAGTTGCCGTCGGTTCTTTGGTCACTCTGGATGACACCAAATCGAGCTACTGGCCAAACACCCTTCGCCCTAATCTATGGAGCAGAAGCGGTGCTCCCCACGAAACTCATATACGGGTCACCTCGAGTGCTCGCTTTCGATGAAGCTGAGCAAGAGCAGTTGCGGCAAGACGACGCAACGCTCCTTGAGGAGGATCATCTTCGGGCAGCTGTGCGAGCTGCACGCTACTAGCAAGCCTTGCGCCGCTATCATAGCCGCAAAGTGCACGCCCGAAGCCTTGAGGAAGGCGACCTTGTTCTTCGGCGTGTTTAATCCGCCAAGAAATCAAACAAGTTGACGCCGAAGTGGGAAGGCCCTTATTGGGTAGCACGAGTCACTAGACCTGGCGCAGTCTGTCTGGAGACCGAAGATGGCACCCCAGTGCAGAACTCATGGAATATTGAGCATCTTCGCAAGTTCTACCCATAAGGCGCGGTTGCCGGGCCTCCCGGCAACCCCTTTTGTACAAGCTTTGTCGGCAAGACTTGTAACCCTTTGTATAAAGCCAGGCACAGATCCTGTGCATAATAAAGCTAGGTGTTTCGCAACTCTTCGTACATATTCGTTTATATATGGATACATGTGATGTTGTGATTTACACTTTAGTTTGTATGGGATGGCTGATGAACCGTCAAGGTTCCCAAACCACTCTTTTCTCTTCTTTCTTTTTCTTAAAAGGACAGAGGGATCCCTCGCGAAGTTTCCCGAGGGGTGGAGATGGGGGACCATTTTAATGACGTTCAAGTGATCATTTCGTACGATGAAGGAAACAGCGCAAGGAAAAGCTAAGTTGAAAATTTTCGAAAAAAATTCCTTGTTACATATGCGATTTCCCTTGAATGATTCTATGTTTTGTATGAGAAACCTGCACGCGAAGGAATCTTGTCATGATCAGTCCGCGCTCTAGCTTGCCTCGAGTCCGGTCGGCAAGCCTAGCAGCTGCGTTCTGGCCCGGCAAGTTACCTTGCCTGCAGCGGCACTTCCAGCAAGCTGCTAAGGACCCGTTCCTCGAAGCGCTCGTAGCAAGTGTGCGCACCAGCAAGTTTCCAAACAGCGTAAGGGATGCGATCATACAAAGGCGAAATAAAACAAGGGCACAGTGATGGATGTAAAGGCAAACTCAGTCCCGACGATCGCCCTGGACTCTGGGGATTTGGAGAACCTTGTCGGCAAGAGGGGCAGCGACCTTGTCGGCGGCAGTAACGTCGGTGCTCGCTGGCAGCCTCCTGAAGACCCCAGAGAGATCGAGACTGGGATTGCGATGAGCGATTTTGAGCAGCACCCTATACACGATTTCACTCGCAAATTTCCAGGATTCATCAGCAAATGAAGCAGACCTGTCCTCGTGATACGTCTTCAAGGCGTCGATAAGACCCTCGAAGAACTTGGTCAGCCTAACGCTGGTGGCCTCCTTGTCATTGACGGTGAAACCCCAGCTCTTCATATCCATCACGGCGATTTGGGAACTGATGCGCTCGGCAGCATTGACAAGCCTGCCGGTCCAGAGGGAGAGGTTCTTGTGCAGTTGGGCATACTTGTTCTCAACATCCCTCTTCAAGGCCTCTTCCTTCTCCAGCTTCTCCCTCAAGACCCTCTCCCTCTCCTTGGCGGATTCGAAGGATGTTACCAAGGTGGCTAGTTGGGATCTTAGATCTCCGATTGTCTTGGTGGCGGCGTCGAGATCTTGGTTCTTGGACGACAGCTGCGTTTGCAGGTCCCCTAGAGTGCGGGCTGCCTTCAGCGCTTCATCCTTGAGAGCCTCCATTTCTTTGCCGCTACCGAAAAGGTCTTCCTTTAACTTGGCCACTTGGGATTCCAGTTCAGTCTTGGCGGAGACAGCGGCGACAGTTTTGTCAGAGGCTTCCTTAAGCTTGGCGGCATTCTCCAAGGCCTGGGCTTCAATGGATTTCTTGTGCCCGTCTTCCAGCTCTTGAGTTTGCTGCTTAAGGAGCGCTTCAATCTCCTCATCCTTGCCACGAAGAGTGGCGGCAAGGGCTCCTTCCCATCCAGCAAGATCTTTTTCTTTGGCATTGAGCAGCGTTTCGCGCTCTGTCAGCTTGCCGTCACGAATTGCTGCTTCTTCCTTGGCAGCATTAAGATTGCGGGCCTGCTGACTATACCATGTGCGCAGCTCATCCGCCTTCGCTCTCAGATTCTGGTCAACCAGATCCGCAGCTTTGCGCTCTTCCTGAACCTTGTCCCACCTCCAACTGTACCATTCTTGGACACCCTTGAACCCGACGGCCATGATCTCCATGAAGGCAAGATCTTTGGCGTTGTCGATCGCATCGATGGATTCATCGGTTATTTGGGCCAAAGGGAGCAGTATCCGGGCTATTTCTTCATCAAAGTTTGGCCCCGCAGTACCAGATGAACTGGGGGCTCCGGACCCATGTTGAGAAGCGATCAACGCCAAGCTGCTTGACGGGACCTGCAAGGTTGGCGCCACTAGTTGGTTGCCGGGGTTTGGCGCGTCGGTATTGATGGGCGCTTTCTCCACATCCACCCTAGCAGGATCAGACGTGTTGCCGGGGGACCTCTCGGATTCTTCGAGGAGTATTCTGGTCTCCTCGGCAACTTGCACAAGGCCCTCTTCAGCGGCAATCTTGGTGGCTTCATCAGCAGTGTCCCTTGCGATATTGGCTACCTACACAAGAACTTCGCCTTCTTCGGGAGAGGTCGGAGCTGTGGATCGAAGCAGGAACAAGGGTGAAATAGGGTTCAAAATCACAAGTCAAGTTCAAGAAAACAAAAAAGAAATTTTTTGCGAGAGATGTTTGAAGACAAGGGGATTACCTGTTGGCGTTTGCTGAGGAAGGGCGTCTCCTTCCCCGGCAACTGGCGTTGCCGGTGCACGGTCACTGGCAGCTTCGCTTGTCGGGGCAACCTCCGTGCGGGTAGGCTCATCGGTGGAGGCCCTTGTAGGGGGAAGCATTCTCCGAAACGATGGTTGACGGGGGAACCACTGCAGGGTCCGCCTCTTGACGAACTTATTCTTGGCGGGCTTCCCCCACCTCTTTATCAGGCTCGGGAGGAGGAACTCCAGTACCGATGCCGGTGGACAGGATCTGCGTCACGTCCTCAGGCTGGGGACTGGGCTGGGGGCTGATAACAATAGTTTCAGCCGTCGCAACCCCCTGCCCGGCACTCGCCGCAGGATCTTGTGCTGTTGCGGATCTGGCCCGCTTCGACCGATGTACAAGCGGTTCTGGGTCCCTGTCAAGACAGAAGAAATCAAGTTAAAAGGGCAATCAAATAAAGCCAAGACTTCACTACTAGGAAATACCTTATAGGTGGAGGCTTAACAGTAGCGAGGGGCAAACACCGATGCTACTGGTAATTAACAGTAGCGCGTTCTAAGGACAGGCGCTACTGGTATGAACTTAGCAGTAGCGCGGGTGTACGTGACATCGCTGCTGGTAAATGTGCCCCACAGTACCCACCAGGCCATGAATAGTAGCAGCGCGGGCTGGGGAAAAGGCGCTACTGCTATTGCTATTAGCAGTAGCGCAGGTCAGGTAGCCACCGCTGCAACTACGGCTGCACTGTCCCACGTGGTGGTCCTCGCTTAGCAGTAGCACGGTTTGCGGACCAGCGCTGCTGCTATTGATATTAGCAGTAGCGCCGTTCGCCGACACGCGCTACTGCTAAGCCGCAGCTGGCACCTTTTGCAGCCCCCTTTCCCCCCTCCCCCTCCTCTCTCCCTCACTTCTTCTCCCTCACTTGCTTTCCCCATTAGCTCGCTTTCTTCTCTCTTCTCTCTACTTTAATGCCCCCTCCACCATCTCCATTAATGCACCACTTTTCTCTCTTAGCTTCCTCACTCTTCTCTCCTCCCTCCACTAGTTAGAGCTAGCCATTTCCTTCCCCTACTAGCTATAGATCTATCCATTTAGTGGGACCTATCAACTCCCCAAATAGATCTATTCTTGAATGCAGTAAAGCCATCTAGTCACTGTGCTTCTCTCTCGATATAGCTAGGTGAGTAAAAAATTGTGCTTTTTGGAAGAATTAATGGAAAATATGTGTGCGATATGACCGAATCGGGCGATATGATGGAAATTGTGCGTGTGGCATGAGTTGCCGCCTATATGTTTATTTGCCGAATTGTGTGTGACATGAGATTTGCTTATGTTTTGCCGAAATGTCGATTTATTTCCGTTTCGGCGAATTTCGGGCAAACTCTATATGTCCTTTTCTTAGGGAAGGTCATGTCGAATTTTTGTATGACTTTGATGCATGCATGCATGGATGCATTTATAATCCTTTTGCTTATTAATTATACCACGCAGGCGATCATGAAGGTCAGTGGAATGATGGTGGAAAGATGGTTGCGATCCGCGGTGCACGACATGTATGAAAATAACCGGAAGGAGATTTTCTGTCCGTGTTGAAGATGCAAAGGAGGAGTCTTGCTCGACCCCTTTAAGGAAGGCCGTTTGAAAGCGCACCTGCTCATGACTGGTTTCATGGATGGCTATACTCGGTGGATAAGTGAAGATGATGACGTCGATGGGGCAGCCAAGGACGACATTGGACCAGACGAAGAGATGACCGATAATGGTGGCGGAGAAGAGGCCGGACATGGTGGCGGAGAAGAGGCCGGACATGGGGGCGGAGAAGAGGCCGGACATGGGGGCGGAGAAGAGGCCGGACATGGGGGCGGAGAAGAGGCCGGACATGGGGGCGGAGAAGTGGCCAGACATGACAGAGAAGACGCGGACACGCCGGAGCATTCGTCGCTACTAAGTTCAGTCGTGCGGGACCCTCATGTTCGAGACCTGCTTCGCAAGAAGATGACTAACGACAGAGCTGCTTGTAGAGAGGAGGCCAAGCTGGAGCAACTGGAGGTAGACTCTCATACTCCATTGTATGATGGTTGCGATCCTGAGGTGACCCGCTTGAGTTTCACGCTCGAACTTCTAAAGACAAAGGCTAAAAACAAATGGACCGACAGAAGCCTCGATGAGCTTCTCAAGTATCTAAAGAAGGTTCTTCCCGCGGGGAACATGTGTCCTACTAGTGTCGATGAGGCCAAGAAGATCGTGTGCCCTCTTGATCTGCCGCACATTAGATACCATGCATGCATCAATGATTGCATCATTTATCGGAAGGAGCACACGGAAAAAAACAACTGTCCGGTGTGCAATGCTTCTCGATACAAGAAGGCCGGAAAGAAATCTCCCCAGAAAGTTGTATGGTACCTACCGATCACTCCCCGTCTGCAGCGTTATTTCGTAGATCCTAAGGAAGCAAAGCTCATGCGCTGGCACGCGAAGAGGGTGAAGCCCGACGATGGAGATGATCCAAAGCTGAGACACCTCACAGATGCAAGCCAGTGGAGAGCGTTCAACACCGAATATCGATTTTTTGCAGGTGATCCAAGGAACATCGTGCTTGGCGCGAGTACCGATGGCATGAATCCGTTTGGCAACCAGAACACCAACCATAGCACATGGCCCGTGTTTGTATGGATGTACAACCTTCCCCCTGGAAGTGCATGAAGACAAAGTACATACACATGAGCATGCTGATTCAAGGGCCGAAACAACCGGGAAATAATATTAATCTGTATCTGGGGCTACTTCAAGAGGAGTTAGACACGTTATGGAAAACACCGGCCAAGACATGGGACGCTAGCAAAGGCGAGTATTTCTATATGAGAGCCGCGCTGATGACGATGGTGCACGACTATCTCGGTTACGGATATGTCGCAGGCCAGGTGTGCCACGGATATTGCGGATGCACGCGGTGCATGGATGATACAACGTCTCAGCAGCTAACGAAAGATGGCGGGTCTGGGAAAATCGTGTACATGGGGCATCGAAGATGGCTCGCGAAGGACGACCCGTGGAGAAACCGTGGAGATCTATTCAATGGTGAGGCTGAGCATCGAGGACCTCCATGTAAGAGGAGCGACGCCGAAATCGATGAGCTGTTGAAAAACTGGGAACAGTGCCCCGCGTCGGGAAAGATGAAAAAGGTGTCGGAGCCGCTGCTGAAGGTATGGAAAACGAGGTCTGTTTTCTGGGACTTGGAGTACTGGCCCAAACTCGACACGCCTCATTGCCTTGATCAAATGCATATCACGAAGAATGTCCTTGAGAGCTTGCTTGCAACACTGATGAACATGCCGGATAAGACCAAGGATGGGCGGAAGGCAAGAAGAGACTTGGAAGATTTGAACATCAGGGCAGATCTCCACATGCCGCCCCGTAAAAAGTCGGAGGAGACGGAGACGCGGGACCAGGGCAAAAAAGTCAACAAGAAGGAATAGAATTATTGCCCCCCTTCTTCCTTTACCTTAAGTCCGAAGGAGATCGATCAATTCTTCAATTGCCTTACCGGAATCAAAGTTAGTTCCGGTTACTGTGGGAAGATAAGCAGATTTCTAGACACCAAGAAGAAAAGGTTCAGCGGGATGAAGTCTCATGACTGTCATGTGATGATGACGCAAATACTTCCTGTTGCCCTTAGAGGGATAATGGACAAGCACGTCCGTGACACGCTTATTAGTCTCTGCAACTTTTTCGACGTTATCTCTCGAAAGTCGATCAGTGTGAAGCAGCTCCGAAGGCTACAGGAAGAGATCGTTGTGATACTAAATGAGCTTGAGATGTAATTCCCGCCCGCGTTCTTTGACGTCATGGTGCATCTGTGTGTCCACATTGTGGACGACATCATAGACCTCGGGCCGACATTCCTGCACAACATGATGCCGTTCGAGAGGATGAATGGGGTCATCAAAGGATTCGTTCGTAACATGTCCCGTCCGGATGGAAGCATCATCCAGGGCTATCTGACCCAAGAGTGCACCTCTTTCTGCGAGAATTATCTATATGGCAGAGACCCTGTTGTTGGTTTGCCTGTTAACAAGCACCTTGGGAGGCTCGGAGGAGAAGGTCACACCAACAGCCGGAGGGAACTGCATGTGGACCACTCGGGTCGACGCAATGACTTTTATAGAGCAAACTTAGTAGTGCTACAGCACCTAGACATGGTAGATCCTTTCGCGACACTGCACAACGAAACCATCACAAAGAAGTACCGTGACCGGGGGCTATGCAAGATGAACGCCGAAGTTATTAGAGAGCACAACTCCACTTTCCTGCCTTGGTTCAAAGAGCATGTTCTTGCTAATCCCCCGGAAGAGGGCTCTACAGACGGATTGCTCATATACGCCTTAGCACATGGCCCCGCGGCCAACCTCGCGACCTATCAGGCATGCGATATCAATGGATACATGTTCTACACGGAGGCCAAAGATATAAACAGTGATTTTCAAAACTCAGGGGTGACGATGGAATACATGACCGGCGACAACGCCGCAACTGAAAGATTCTACGGAAGGGTCGAAGAGATCTGGGAGCTTGACTACTCAGGACTGCACGATGCGACGATGTTCCGTGTCAGATGGGTTAAGAACATCGAAAGAGAAAACCGGTATTTCACTACCATGTCTATACCCGACGCCAAGAGCGCTACCGTGAACGCCATCGCAAAAAACGAGCCATGGGTACACGCTAAGCACGTGACACAATGCTTCTTCATAACCGACCCGAGCAATCCCAGCCGTGTTGTCGTGAGGAGAGGCAAAAGGAACATCATCGGAATGGATGGAGTCGCCAACGAGGAAGACTACGACCAGTACGGCAACCCGATGAGGGAAGATGACGATGACGATGAAGCATACGTCAAAAGAAGAATCAATACTACATTACCTAAGAAAGATCGTACTCCATGGAAAAGGAAAAGTCACAACGAGGGGCTCAATTATTCGATAGCGAACAAGAAGGGAAAGAAGCTCACTCAGAAACGAAAATGTCGACGCTGAGAAACCATCATTTATATATATATGTATTTATTTTGTGTACGCACTTAATCGTTATCGGTCAAATGATATGTAATATATATCGTCGCCTGAGTTATATACATTGTATCCGATCCCCTTCTTCCCGGCTCGGTCATCTTTCGGAAAAGAAAATAAAATGAAAAGAAATAGAAAAATGAGAAAGGAAAGAAGAAAATGAAAGGATTAGAAAAGGAAATGAAAAGAAAAAGAAAAAGGAGAAAGGAAATAAGAAAATTAAAATGAAAAGAAAAAGCAAAAGGAGAAAATGAAAAGAAAAATCAAAGGAATAGCAGTAGCGCGTTTATGGACCTGCGCTATAGTTAACTTATCTATAGTGCGGGCTACCCAAACCGGCGCTACAGCTAAGTTAGCTATAGCAGTAGCGTGTGTCCACACCCGCGCTATAGCTAAGTTATCTGTAGCGCAGGTTTGGGTAGCCCGCGCTACACCTAAGTTAACTATAGCGCGGGTCCATAAACGCGCTACTGCTATGTTTGAGTTAACCGCACCGCGCGGGCCTTTCTTCCCCAATTTCCCCCATTCCATCCCCTTGTCCTCCTCCACGCCGTCGCCGGAGCCCTTGTCGCCCTTGCCGCCTCGCGCCGTCGCCGGAGCCTGTCCTCGCTGCGCCTGCCTCCTCCTCGACGTCGCCGCGCGCCTGCCTCCTCCTCCTCGACCTCGCCGCGCCTGCCTCCTCCTCGACGTCGCCCCCTCCGGTGCGCCAGCCTCGTCGCCGCCTCGCCACCGTCTCCCCCGACCTCCACCTCCCCGCTGTCGTCTCCCCCGACAACCGCTGTAAGTCCCCGCCCCTCCTCTCTCTCATTTTAGTATACTGAATTCTAGGGTTAGGTGTTTTAGTTAACTGAATTTTAGAAGTTTAGTTAACTGAATTCTAGGGTTAGGTATTTTAGGTATTTAGGTGTTTTAGTTAACTGAATTCTAGGGTTAGCTATTTTAGTGAACTGAATTTTAGGTGCTTAGTTAATTTAATTCTAGGGTTAGGTATTTTAGGTGTTTAGTTAAGTTAATTCTAGGGTTAGGGTTTTCAGTTCCTGTTAAATGAATTCTAGGTATTTTAGGTGTTTAGTTAACAGAATTCTAGTGTAATGTTAGTAAGTGAGTGAGAGTGTGCTTGCTTTTTAAAGATTGGGGGAAAAGATGCAAAATTAGTTAACCCTAGTAGATAGGAATTTAGCTAGGTTTTTTTATTAGGATAGTAGCTGTTTTATATTAGGACAGTACCTAGGAATTTTAAACATATTTTGATGGTGAATTTCTTTGAAAAATTAAAGTGCATAAATTTCTTTGATAAACATGATGTTGGTTGTTGATGGTGAACATATTTTGAATAATTAAAGTGCCAAATGATGTTGGCTGCTGTTGTTGCCATATGATGTGCCAAATGATGGAGATGATGTGCTATGTTGCCTATATTGGCTTTTCTTGTTTGCAGGGAAATGATCCGAGTGGCCTATGTTTTGCCGGAATGTTGATTCATTTCCGTTCCGGCGAATTTCAGGCGCTCGATATGTCCACTTTTTAGCAAAGGTCATGCCGAAATTTCCCGTGAATTTCGGCATGACTTGTGCTAGAAAGTAGGCATATCGAGTGCCCGGCATTTGCTTGGACGGGAATGAAATGGCATTCTGGCAAACCATAGGCCTTTTTTATGTCATTACTCATTTTATTATAGTTTAAGAATTAAACGAGCAGACTTAATCGTAGGAAACATGTCGAACAACGACGAGACCGGTCCTTCTGACCACGCTGCCGACAACATACAATATGACCGCGAACATGATTACCTCGACTTTTTGTCTAGTCAGCAAACAGAAGGTTTGCAGGGCGACCTGGTCATAGCGGACGATGGTACTGCCGCCGACATCGACCGATTTTGCAGACCGTGTACCGGTCAAAGGTGCTGCGATGTACCATGTCGCGGGCGAGCCGATCCTACCGCCGAAACCGCTAGAGGCCATATCAGGGGATCTCAGGAGACTGCACGACCATGTGATGTCGACTGAGAAAAGCCTTCTCACCTCGGAGGATCCAGGATATCCGCTTTACGCGGTTCGTGTGCCTCTGGCCAAGTGCTACGTCGACACACTGCCTACGGAGGTGTTCTTCCTGCGGTTTGATCACATCTTTGAGATGTTTCTCATGTGGCGGCTCGATTTTACGATCGTCCGCCTTTTTGTGCTACATATGAAATCTGTCATCAGGAGAGAACAAATCTCGCAAATCTCGGTGGCGGATCCATACTACATGCATGAGTCCTTCTTTACTCTCGGCGAGTTTGAACGTAAAGCTGCTAGGGACTACATCAAATACTTCATGGTAACGAATAAGGACAAGGAAACGATTCTCCTGCCTTATCATCCAATGTAAGTCATTTCCGGACAACCCTTTCGTACGTTTCAATCATTCCTTCGCTCATATGGAGACTAATTTGAGGTGTCTTTATTTTCCGCAGCAATGGGCGCGCCGTCCTTATCGTTCTTTTCCCGCGAGTCTCCCACGCCGTGTATTTCGACTCGTCCAGAAACTTCGAGAAGAAAGACTACACCCACATAATGGATATTCTGGATGATGCTCTCCACGGCTTCAGCATGAGGGGTGGCCACATGGAGATCAGGAAACAAAGGAAGAACAAGCCGGGTTTCTCGCATAAAACTACCTTCTGCTCCATCCATCAACCGACAACAAGCAAGAACGATGGATTCTACCTCCTCCATCTCATGATGGAGTACAGAAGGGATCACCAACATCTTCGCATGACAACAAGAAATGATGAACATATCCGCAAATGGGTAGAATCCTTAGGACACGAACTGGATTATAGAGTCAGAGATGACTTCTTTCGCATCCAGAAGGACATTGCAACGATCATCATGAAAGAAGTTGTCAAAGAGAAGGGAATGTTCCACCACGGCCCTATATCGCGAGCTGACGTCAGAATTCGCATAGGCATGCAACGTCAAGACCTGACGCCGTTCACGAAGCTAGGGTGCATCCTCCCGGATATGGATGGGTGGAACTTCCAGTGATTGACGATGTCGATGATGATGTGTCGGTTGAACTTGTAGTTTCTGTAGCGATGAAACTTTGTGATGTAATCTGTCCTGCTGAACTTGCGTAATGCTAGTTTGTTAGTTTGGGTACGATGACCTGCGTACATCTAGTTAATTAGTTTGGGTACGGTGAACCTGCGTTGATTAATTATGTTCACTATATGTTGCATCTATTTAGCTAACTCTTTCTTTTCGTGTTGCTCAAATATATTATGTTGCATCTCTAACAGGTACATAGGTCCTTGATGGCGAAGAAGTGCTATGCCGTGTACATAGGGAGGGTTCCGGGAGTGTACGATGAGTGGCCCTAGTGTCAGGCCCAAGTGTCACAGTTCTCGGGCGACAGCCATAAAGGGTTTGATAGCAGACAAGAAGCATAAGCTAGTTACTTGAGGTTCACGCTAGCGCGAGAGAGGAATCACAACCGGCGCCTCATGTACTGCATAATTCCGCTCTTACTCATAGTGATAGATCTTCTCTTCTATATCATCGTTTTAGATGGATGATGAAACATGTGTATGGGAGGACGATGTAGTTGCATGTATTCGAGACATATCATAACTTGTATCGCTATTTCGAGATCGATGATGATGAGAGACATCATTTGTGTTGGATGATGATGGCATGATTTGATGAGAATATTTGCATGTGTATGATATGATGAGACTATTGTGTGTATGATATGACAAGCTATTGTATAAACCTATTAAAAAACAGAGAAAAAATGCTGCAGAAAAAAATTACAGACAATAGTAACAGTAGCGCGGGGTATGTGTGTAGCAGTAGCGCTGCCTTAGCAGTAGCGCGTGTTAAATAGGCGCGCTGCAGCTTTTAGCAGTAGCGAGGTTCACCTAAACGCGCTACTGCTAAACTGTGTTAGCAGTAGCGCGGGTGGAACAGCACTACTGCTAATAGTTAGCTGTAGCGCCATAGCAGTAGCGCGCCCACCCGCGCTACTGATATTACAAAACCCCGCGCTACTGCTAGGGTTTTCCCTAGTAGTGCTTGGTGGAGATAAGCAAGGTTACTTACTCCTCTTCCACCTCAAACTCGCCAAGGACGTCGAAATCGTACATCATCGATGGAGGTGATTCTCTAGCCCTCTTAAGCGCCGGGGGAGGTGAACCCGTCAGCTGAGTGGATTCGACTTCCTCGACAACCTCTTGCCGAGGAGATGGAGGCTGAGTTCGGGGACACCGGGTTGATTGCTGGCGCACTTCTTCTTGGCGGCCAGTCTTCGTGGTCGTCTTCTTCACCGAAGGGCCAGCCCCTGGCGAAGAAACATGCACCGGCTCTTGATTGACCGCCCTCCGAAGATGGCGCCTCTTCTTTGGGGCTCGAGGTCCTTCTTCTTCTTTGGGCTCTCCAGCAGCCTCAGTCCCGGCAACCTTGGTCCCGGCAAGCTCAGCTTCAGCAATCTCATCCCTGGCAGGCTCTTCTTGTTGCTCTTCGACAACTTCTTCTTCGGGGTACTCTTCGTCATGCTCCTCGGCTGCCACGGCGCCAAGACCGCCCGCTGCGTTGATCCCCGCAATCTCTGTGGCCCTGCTGGCAATGTACGCCAGTTCTTCCTCACTGGTGGCCCGGATGAGGACCTTTTCCTTCTGGGAGGCTTTCTCCGTCAGGTTGGAGGCCCAATCCATCTCGTTCACCAAAGTGGGCAGATCCCAGTCCGCTTTTACCCCGTGAGCATCGCAGTCCGGCATCATCGACAGGATGGAGTCCTTGGCGGAGTTGATGTGCAGCAGAATGATCCCATCCGGCAAATGGAATGTACCGGTTTTCCGGGAACAATTGTTCGCAGAGGCAGGCATGCTCCATGACCGACAAGTTGTTGCCGGTCCCAGGATACAATCTCATAACGTCAGCGGTGTTCTGGTACTGCCAAGCGAATCTTTCTCTCTTCTGCAGCAGTGCTATGCGTCACCGGAGGAAATTGGCGCCAACCATCTCAATGGTCAGATGGGCGGCCTTGAGGCGAGCGATCCTGTTCAGTGCCGGGCGAAGTTTAGCATCAGTAGCACCCATATGGCTCCAGTTCTTGCCGCGCTTGATTGCCACTGTGCATGGTATGCAGAACTGAGGAAAATCCTTTTCCTGGATCCAGCACCATTCTACCCTCCACTCGTCCCATTTGAGGTGGAGCTTCCCGGCAAGATACTGGCCCTTCGTCTTTGCCCTGGGAATCCAGGTCACACTGCCGGAGAGTGATTTGTCTTCGATCCGAGGAACGAAGAAGTGGCGGAATAGATCCACATTGGGGGCAACTCCGATGAAGTTCTCGCATAGGTGGCAAAAACCGCCATGCAAGTCATCGCATTCGGGGTGAAATCCAACAATCTAAACCCGAAACTGAACATCATGGCGCTGAAGAAATCTGAGAATGGAGGGACCAAACCGCAGTAGAAGTAGGCGTAGAAGAACGAATATGAATCTGCGGGGTCCTTGTCACCTTCGGGAAGCACCACAGGTGCCTTGTGGTCCTTGGTGTCCCTTCCCCACATGTATGCGTACCTCCTGATCAGCTCGTTGGCGTCCAAGGAGCACGGCGAGAAGATCGCGTTTTCCCTCCTCCACTTCTGCAGCTCTTCCAGCACTTTCTTCTTCTCCTCCACCTTGGGGTCGAGCGGCTTGGTGGGCTTCTTCCCCGCCGCATCGGCTCTCTTGGGCGCCATCAGAAATTGGGAGGAAGAAGATGGTCGAGCCGAGATGCGAACCAGTGACAGCGGCGGCGGTGGCGGAAGCAGTTCTGGCGAGAGGAAGGAGACGAAGCAGGGGAAAACAGGGGCGAATGAGCAGCGCCTCCTCGCGGTTACCTTTTTATGGGGAAGGCGTGAGGGGGGCTGGCTCTTCACTGTTTACCCCGATGGCGCCCTTTTTTACAGGCGCACTACCGTGAAATAACGGCAACAGTCCATGTTCCCACGTCCCGCATTTAATGCGTGGATGGGACGTGCGTCAGGATAACCATCATGACTAAAAATTACAGCGGCGGTTTTCCCGCCGCGTGTCTGTGCATTGTTTGGGCCTAGCACAACGACGCTTTGCACGCGCGTATGGCCCAGGCTCGGGGCCTCCCGTCGGTGTATAAAACATGGGTACTTTTATACCCTGACTTATGCACAGACGGTAGCAGCCTCCTTGCTGGCCGAGGCTTGCCGGGAACCGCCAAGACCAAGATTCAGGGCCCAGTTGCGGAAGCCACTGGAGAGAAGCTCAAGGCACAGCACCAACAAGCACTCAACCAGTGCTGAAGATGAAGATGTTTCTTGTCGGCAAGGCCAAACCGGCAAGGTGAAGACCCGGCAAGCTCCGTACCGGCAAGTTTCTGCCAGCCCTCTAGCGCTCCACCTCACCGGACAGATGTTCGCTAATGGATGAGGTGTTGACCGCGCAGACTGGTTGGTGAGGCTTGTCGGGCACGTGTCAGCGCGCTGGGACAGGATTTGCCTTTAATGACACCCATCCAGGAGGCGTGTCAGAATAATACGAGGTAGCTGGGTGAGCGGTGCAGAAACCTTGCTGGGGCTACCTCTCCACATGACACCTAACGGGGCATTTAATGCTTTTGTCCTAAACTGGCAGAGTTAGGTATGATAACACTGTTTGCTATCTAATCGATTTGTAATTACTGTTTTGCCACTGTGGTAACCCCATGAGCTATAAAAGGAGGGCCAGGGCAACAGTTAGGGGGATTCGGACCCTTTTTCAAACACTTGCACGTCTTGCATGCGTAGCTGCTCTTCCAGCACCTTGCCGGGAGAAGCGCTCCTTGTACTTGTGCTCTCAGACCACCAATACACCAAAGCAGGAGTACGGTTTTACGCTTCTCAGCGGCCCGAACATGGGTAAATCCCTTACGCCCTCCATTGATTCTGCTCTTTGTGCATGCCGATCCCCCCTGCCGAACCACAAGGGGCTGGATGGCCCCATAGATGGTCGTACCCACGACAGTATGCCTGAGTATTGACGTCTTTATATCAAATTATAGACTATTGCTTTGAATCATTTGGATCATATTATTCATACCGTAAGAGAGAGATTACATGATGAAACATGATAGGTTGCATTCCACATCAAAAATTCTATTTTTATCATTTACCTACTCGAGGACGAGCAGGAATTAAGCTTGGGGATGCTTGATACATCTCCAACGTATCTATAATTTTTATTGTTCCATGCTATTATAGTATCAATCTTGGATGTTTTTATATGCAATTGTATGCAATTATATATCATTTTTTTGGGACTAACCTATTAACCCAGTGCCTAGTGCCAGTTGCTGTTTTCTGCTTGTTTTTGGCTTTTCAGAGAAACAGTACCAAATGAAGTCCAAATGCCACGAAACTTTTTGGAGATTTTTTTTTTGGACAAAAGAAACCTGGGAAGGTTCGGGAGGAGGCCAGAAGCCTCACGGAGGCTTCACAAGGCACTAGGGCGCGCTCGAGGGGGGGCGCCGTGCTACCTTGTGGGGCTCACGTGACTCCGTTTGACCTAATTCCACTTCTATAAATTCACAAATATTGGAAAACCCCCAGAGAGCCAGAAGAGAAAACCTTTCCGCCGCCACAAGCCTCTGTTCTTCCGCGATCGCATCTGGAGGCCTTTTCCGGTACTCTGCCGGAGGGAGAATCGATCACGGAGGGCTTCTACATCAACCTTGCTGCCCTTCCGATGATGTGTGAGTAGTTTACCACAGACCTACGGGTCCATAGCTAGTAGCTAGATGGCTTCTTCTCTCTCTTTGATCTTCAATACAATGTTCTCCTCAATGTTCTTGGAGTTCTATCCGATGTAATCTTCTTTTGCGGTGTGTTTGTTGGGATCCGATGAATTGTGAGTTTATGATCAGATTATTCATGAGAAATATTTGAGTCTTCTCTAAACTCTTTTATGCATGATTGTTATAGATTTGTATTTCTCTCCGATCTATCGGTTTAGTTTGGCCTACTAGATTGATTTATCTTGCAATGGGAGAGCTGCTTTGTGATGGGTTCAATCTTGCGGTGCTCAATCCCAGTGACAGAAAGGGACATGACACGTATTTGTATTGTAGTGATAAAAAGATGGGGATTTATTCATATTGCTTGAATTTGCTTCTCTACATCATGTCATCTTGCTTAAGGCGTTACTCTGTTTCATACTTAATACCCTAGATGCATGCTGGATAGCGGTTGATGGGTGGAGTAATAGTAGTAGATGCAGGCAGGAGTCGGTCTACTTGTCTCGGACGTGATGCCTATATACATTATCATTGCCATGAATCCATCATAATTATTTGCTTTTCTATCAATTGCCCAACACTAATTTGTTTACCCACCGTATGTTTATGTGCTTAAGAGAGAAGCCTGTAGTGAAAACTATGGTCCCCGGGTCTTTCTTTATTATATATAAAACCTAAAAATACCTTGCTGCAATTTATTTACTTTTATTTTAATTAGTAGTTTAGTTTATCTATTTACCTCGATAAGATTTAATCCTTGCAAATAACCGCTAAGAGGATTGACAACCTCTTATTTGCGTTGGGTGCAAGTGTTTGCTCTTGTGTGTGCAGGTGCGCTTAACGGAATTTTGCTTGGTTCTCCTACTGGATTGATAACCTTGGTTCTTAACTGAAGGAAATACTTATCTCTACTGTACAGCATCATCCTCTCCTCTTCGGGGAAATACCAATGCAGACTAGAAGTAGCAGTCATCCTGAGCGAACCATTTAGTAATGTCAGCTTTTAGTTTCGCGGGATCCGACGTGCATGTGGGTGGTTATTTTTTACAAGTGGTTGGATGAGTTAATTCGTCAGTGAGTCCCTGAAGAAAATGTAGTTTTCCTCTCAATGCATTAGCCGTTAATATTCCATGTTGTGGCACCCTGGCTCAAAGCAACTGGTTTACCTTGTGTGACCAACCCAGAGATCATGTCTTCTGGCAACACACAACAACTTGGAACAGAAACAACCGCTTTATTAATATTATACAAGTACAGAGGTTCGGGGTTACATAAGATAGCGAGGCCAAGCGGCACATCCCGTGCGGCGACAATGTGTACATTATTTATGGAACAACTCAGGGGCCTCGATACTAGTGGAGGAATACTACACAGCAGCGGAACAACGGGGTGATGGTACTCCATTCCATAGGGAAACTGCTGGGACACGACCTAGTTCACGAAGTACGGATCATCATCATCTCCATGCATGGCTTCTCCTGCATCTGGCATGATAAGCCAGGTGAGTACTTTGAATGTACTCGCAAGTTCACAGCAACCAAAGCAATCAAGACAAACAATAGCATGTCATATACAGGTTAAGCAATTATTAACATGTTGAAATTGATTATGCCACTACTCTTAAACTTACTAAAGCGTAGGTCGACGTTTAAGGTCACATGGACCAACTTGCACATGCTTGTGATCATCCCATGATCACTTAAAGATCAACCAACTTCTATTCATGATCATCTCATGATCATTACCATAACAACTTTACGATGAGTTCTTCCATCATTATAGTTGACAATAGTGTGACCTAGTACGAACTGTGTCCAATACCGTGGACTTAGCTATTCAAATAGATTCATACACTATGCAGAGGTCACGCACTTTACCCACACTATGAAGCTCCTGGACCCGTACTTCCGTACACTTGCCTTATGGCGGACTGGTGCTGCTTCAACCAAACTTGCCTACCTCATGACACTCTTACTGTACCACTGACATACCCCCCAAGTTATGTCCTGGGTGTCCCCTGTGTCCTCATGACACCTGCCGCCTCGTGGCTAAACTAAATTGTCCCAAACGGGGACCCATGGCCATACAACTCGGGATCACAAGATTATCGCCGCCTACCGGGCCAGGGTAGCGCGCACACTTAATCTTCTCTCTTTGGTGATACCGATAAAAGGCATGACAATAGACCAAGCCAGGGCCTTCCCACAAAGGGGAATGTGGCTGCACTGGTAAGTTCGATTCGGTGGCACTATGACTTGATCAATGCTACTTGTAGTCTGCGTTGGTATTTCCCTGTAACACCCCGATTTTTGGCCCTTTCTTTTTCTTTTGGTTTTATTTGATTCTTGCTCTGGTTTTCTTTCTGAAGCAGTTCTATGGACTTGAAACCTGGGAGGTCATCATTTCTTCCTCTTCCAATATGTGTTTCCTCCTTGTATCTTTCCCAAGATCATGGCATTTCCATTCTGACCCATTTCCAAAATTCTTTTCTTAAGGAATATTCCTTTTCGGATTAACGGAATAACCCTATCTGACCTAGGTTGTGAAGCAACCTATATTTCTGTCATTCCAAAAAATTCCCATAAAATTCTCATAAATTATTTGGATCATATATTCCCCAAATATGTCCCAACCCTTCCTTGCCTAGTTCAAAAATAATTCAGAAATATTCTTTTTCCATTCTGTCCAGTTTGGCACTTTGTGAAGGAAGTGCTATTTATATTTTCCTGATTGCTCTCAAAAATTTTGGGCACTCTTTCCTATCCAAATCATTACCACATGACAAAATTCAGCTCTATTTGTCTAGTGAATCTTCCTCAGAAAATTCCCAAAGTTTCTGTCCAGAGAGAAGCTTTGTGAAGGAAGTACTAGCTAGGAGTATCGAAATGAGTTGAAATTTTGCCAGGCCCTTCATTTGCTCAAATGATTCCCCTACACCAAATTTCAGCCCTGTCCAATCATCTATGTGAGCACACTTTCCAATCTTTGGTGCTAGTTAAATTTTCAGTGTATGAAGCAACTACATTGTATATTGCTTCAAAAATTCTGAAATTAATCCAGGGCCTAAATATCCACATATCCTTTGTGCTTGCCAAATTTCATATCAGTTTACCTAGCCTTTTGCTCTGCAAAATTCTCCCAAGGTTCTGTGCAGAAGGGACCTTTGTGAAGGAAGTACCATCTAGGTATTTCCACATGGCATGAAATTTTGCCAGCATATGCATAATCCTAAATCATCATCCTATACCAAAATGCAGCTCCATCCCTCACTGCATGTGAGTGCATCTTCCTGTTATAGTTTCTATGCTGTTTTGGGCAGTTATATTGCACCTATATTCAAATCTTGTCCAAACCATCTCAAAATTCCCAGGACTGTAGTCCTTCCTATCCTAAACCCTGGAGACATCCCCTCTGGTCCTATGATCAAGTAATTTGACAAGAACATCTAACCACAGTTGACTGCAGTAACAATCCCTTGAGGTTTCCCATCTTCCCATAGTCATTTTGACCGATCTATCTTTTCCGGGAGGCTGTATGATGGGAGGACTTTGCTGTGGACATAGTGTTCCCCGCCTACGTGCCCTCTCCGTGGCCGTGCACGCGGTGACCGCACTGTGGCCACGTGGTCGCGCGTGCTCTGCATGCAGCAAGCGCGCTCTGGCTGTCGCCGAGCTGCGGGCCGCTTCTCCTCGGCTGCGTCCGCGCGTCCGAGGGCGCAGCACTCGCTCTCCGGCGTCCACCTGTCCGACTGATCCTCTCGCTCCCTCCTCCCTTCCCTCTCCTCGCGCCACGGCGGCTCTGCCATTGCCGCGCATGCGCGCACAGCAAGCTAGTGGCCGACCGCGCGTGCGCTGCCATCCCGCGTCGCTGGCCCACCGCTCAGCCTCTTCCCCATCGCCGCAAAGCTCGCGCGCGTGCCCGAAACCCTCGCCGGACCTCGCCCGTATGGCCGCGGCGGCATCCGGTCTGGAATTTCCACCCCGCCTATTTAAGTCATCCTCGACCGCGGTTTGCTTCACCACTCCTCCTCCCACTCACCAAATCGACCCCCAAAGCCTCTCACTCGAGCCGGAGCCCTCTCCTTCCTCCTCTCCGGCCAACACTTCGCCGCTCGGCCCTCTTCTCCTTGAGCTCACTCCGAGCCACCCCAGCCTCAGCTGAGCCCACCATCGAGCTCCTCTCGCTCCCCTAGTCCTCCTCAACCTCTATCCCGAGCCGTTCGTCGCCGGAATCGCCGAGTTCGCCGACGCCCGTAACCCGCCGCCGCCGGAGACGAACAGAACGACGTCGCTCGGCCACCATTCGAGAAGCCATGGGTACAGGCGGGTGCGCCCTCGAGTGGTCGTTCCATCCCCGTCCTCTCCCCGTTCCGCCGACACCTCTACGCCGGTGAACGGTCGCCGGTGAGCCGCCTCCTCTCTGTTCCCCCTCCTCTCTCTTTAAATCTGACGGGGTGACCCCACCCGTCAGCCTCACTCGCCCCCGCCGAAGCGTTTTAAGTGGAGGTGTAAGCCCCACTTTACGCCTTCGATGTCAGCCCCTCCAGAAAATCGATTTAATCTATTTTTAAATCCAGATTTCACCAAACTTTGACCGTGAATTACTCCTAAACTACAAGTCCAAATGATCTGATTCTTTTTGCATTTTTTTTTCAGCTCCTCTATTTTCTGGTAGGATTTGGTATTTTTATCTTCTGTCTAGAATTTCTGGACAGAAGTAGTTGCATTATGGTATATTCTTAAATGCTTGCAAAAATATTTTCAGAGTGTTTGTGGTGTGTTGGTGAAGACCAGGAGCTTCCCCTCTCTTTTGGAGCAAGGCAAGCCACACCCTCCATTTGCATGATTGCAATGCAATGCATGGTTTATTTGAATTAAATTTGCTTAATATTGCCTTATTTAGAAATGATTTATTTATGGCATTATGATTGGATATATGTGAGTTTGTTACTGCCATGATGATGCTTGGATCTCTAGGACTTATATTTTGAAGGGTGAGGATGATATGTTACTTCGGGATTACTAGTAACAGTAGTCATGCTTATTTCGTAGTCATATGGAATATTGTGGATATTTTATGCTTTGGAGTTGGGATGGATATGGCTTTGATTTGAATCACAGGTTGATATGTAACATTGGAGTAACAGTTCTATCACATACTTACCTTGGGGATAAATTCCATCATTTTGTTGGTCAGGTGCCACCGAATCGAGCTCACCAGTACAGCCACACTTGCCTTATGGGGGGCCCTAATTCGGTCTATTGTTATGCCTCTCACTGGTGCCTCCAACTAGGGAAGGTTATGTGCTCGCGCTGCCCAGGCCCAGTAGGCAGTCATAACCTTGTGTGCCCAAGTTGTGTTGTACCCGGGGGTCCCCGTGTGGGACAAGATTGTTGTGTTGGCCACGACGGTGGCAGCCACAGAGGTGGCGGATGTCATGAGGTGACATCAGGGGCCACCCAGGACATAGCCCAAAGGGGAGATTGTCGGGAGTGGCCGGGAGAGTGTCATGCAATAGATTGGTTTTGTCGGAATGTCGTTGGTCCACCCGAATGGGAGCACGAGGCCATGAGTTCCGTGGTGTGGGTACAGTGTACTACCCTCTGCAGAGTGTATAAACTATCGATAGGCGCATCCTCGGTCATGGACACGGTTCGTTGTAGGTCACACCGTTCGATCAACACTCACAATGACGGAATGACTTATATTATGATTTATAGTTGTATGTGGGCAAGTAACAGTTTGGCAAGCTTTCGATGATGGTGAGGTTGACCATCAGATTATGAGGTGATGATGCGGTGGTCACAAGGATGTATCGATCGCGAAGTGATCGAGTGGATATGTTGCTTGGCCAGGTAGCCAAGAGTGAGATGGTTCCTTGCGAACCAAGATGATGGTTCATCAGTGATTCTGTTCTTACCTTATTACTTGAGTAATATTTACTTCCGCCTCATAGTAGTTAGTAATAGTAAACTCGTAAATGCCATGTTGTTGTTTTGCCTTGATGCTTTTGGTTGTTGTGAGCTTGCGAGTACATTCAAAGTACTCACCTGGCTTATCATGCCAGTTTGCAGGTGATGCTGTGATTGATTGCTTGTCGTGGTTTCCGTTCGTGCGAGCTAGGCCGTGTCCCAGCCAGAGTCCCTGCGGAGTGGAGTTCACCACCGTCGTCGTCGTTCCGCTGTGACGAGTTGGTCCGCTGCTAGCATAGAGCTACCTTAGCTGGCGTAGTGTCGCCGTGCTATGTAACCTTTGTAATAGCAAACCTTTGTACCTTTATCTCCTATAATAAAAGCTGATTTGTTCAATGCCAAGCAGTGCCGTATTCCAGAAGACATTTCTGGGCTGGAATACGGGGCGTTCCTGTCCCTCTGAGCCGGGGTGCCACAACTGTTGGTATCAGAGCAGGTCTGGCTGTAGGACGCCCTAGTCAACGCGAGCGTTAGAAACCGGTAGTATAGAATCCTGATTGTTTGTTGCATTTGATTGCTGCACTTGGTTGTTGCATGGCATGCATATTGATTCCGTCTTTCTGCTAATCATCTATTCCATGAGTGTAGATGGCCATCGTTCCCATTGAGTACAACGCAGCCCCTGCACCGCTCACCTTCGCAGCCCTCCTTCACGAGGTGTGGCATAGTCTCTATCCCAATGGAGAGATGTCGCGGAACCAAGTGTTTGAGGTTCAGCTTGGGGGCAGATTACTGGAGTATGTTTCCCATGTTTTTCTGGAAGCCAGGATCCGTATTGGAAGATGTTCCTACAGATTCCATGGTGGATATGGTGCCACTCCAAATCGCGTAGTTCAACTCGCAGCCCTGGCAGGAATCACGGGTCTTCGTCATCAAGAGCTGGTGATGCAAGAAAACCGTGCTTACTCCTACTACCCCACCATAGCCGAGAACCCCAGGCGGGTCAGGTTCCCATCCACTCACCCTAATGATGATGTGGCCATCCCCGCCATGTCTCGTTTCATGACGGCCGAGTATATGCTGATTGCGGAGCTAGTTCGGGATGTGACCCGGGCCAGACACTTGCTCGGTGCTACAATGGCTCCACGCCAATTGCCTCCTTCCTCGACCCCTGCTCCTCCTGCATCAACTGCTTCACCCACCCCTCCACCAGCCGCTTCGCCAGTTGCTCAGCTTTAGTTTGTTCATAGTGCATTAAGATCCGAATAGCTCATGTTGCATCAGTTGTAGTAGCATGCATGTTGTGATGTGTATCGGGTAGTAAGGAATGCAGTGTTACTTATGGAGGCTTATATGACTGTTATGTGCCGTTTTTCGATTGAATTGTTTTCTTTGTTGCTTCTTTTGGGCCTTTGGTGTTACTTCGTTTTTCCCCTCTTATGAAAGTTGCTCATCACTCACCATCGGACCCGAAGATGCAATAAGGCTCGCAATTATTGGAAATTCGGTTAAACGATATGGCAATCTCAGTTGACTGCAACATATTGGGGATATAAATAATAGCCTGGATTGATTATCACCATTGATTTTACAGCAGTTGTGCAACCTTTACCGCAGCAATGATTCAACCCGCAGGAGGACAAGTCAGGTGCAAGGTTAACAATCTGTTTTCCAGTAAAGGTATGAGTAAAAGTTTTATTTCAGCCACAGGTGGGATTTGCAATATGTTGTACCACGAAAGAAAGACAGAAAGGGATATAAGGTCAACCTACAACAAGAAGGACGGTCAGGCAATTCTGCTCATACACATAACCAGCATATGTTATGGGGATATATACAGTATTCAGTCCACGGATCATAATATGAATCTTCTGGTGCAAGGAGAGCAGCCTTCCTCCACACGGTACCGGAGAAAGCTTATGATGCAATACTCCCCAAGTTTCCCCTGTGCAACATATGAACAGCTTCCTGCCCAAGTCACCCGGTCTTCCACTACAAGCTACCTCGGTGAAAGCTTCCGGCCTAAGGCAGTGCATCTTCCTCAGTAAGCGACCAGGGGAGAAGCTTCTCAAGCACGGAACCCAGCATTCTCCAGCAAGCTACCTGGACAAAGCTTCCAGTGTAAGGTATCCAGCCTTCTTCAGCAAGCAACACAGTTTTCTTCAGTACGTAACTACACCTCGTCATCAACACCGTTACAAGATATTACACAGTGAGTTGGCAGTATAAAAAAGGGGGCAACTTTAGAATCTGGCCCGCAACAAATTTTGGCAGAAGTCGGTCAGGACATATGTCTGTTCCGAGAACCTTGGATATGACTTCAGAATTCCGAACCTGTACGCCCCTGATACAAGGGTACAACTGTGTTCACATGAAAGAAGGATAGGATGCAACAATCATATAATTATGCCAGAGGAAGAGAGGTCGGATGTACATCTCATGAGAATCAACAAATGGTGAAGCAGACAAGCGGGAAACAACAGTGTTGACAGCAACTATAAAGATCAGTTTCTCAGCACCGGAAAGGGTGGTATCACAGACTCTTGATACAGCCTTGTCTGATCAGCTCAAATAACGCCCTCTGCACCAACGATATGGTATGTTTATGAGAGCTCGCTTCATACACACGATCAAGGGAGGATAATGAAATAGTGCGCCCCGCAACAACTATGGTCACAAGAAGAACCAAGGATAAACAAATGTGGCCAAGCACTTTCCGCAAGGGATTCCAAAACAGAGAGTACTCACAATCAAGGGGTACGGCTAACAGCAGAAATATGGCAATTACCGCACGACCGACAATAGTCCGAGTACCCAAGTCAGATTGAGCCCATGGTTCCATAAAGATCAACATGGGTATGCACTCAGAAGCCTACCCTGTTCCACAAGGGCCTCCCGATAACCTGTTTGTCCAGTTATGCATGTTTAGAAGGGTCAGTGTGATATATCCAAGTCCGTCTCATCAGATGCAAGACTCCTTCATCGGTTCAGCATGTTGACTCCAGTAACTGTGTTACAATATCCCACGATCCATTAACACCGATGACAATACCGACAAAATGAGTAAGACACACGCGGAGCACCCAGCTCAGATCAGGTGCTCTCACTGGTAGAACTGAGTACAAGGACAACTGGACACGAAGAATATTTTCCCGGCAACGCAACCGTCAGTCCAGACTCGAGATGTTACAATTGCAAGCTCAGATGAAGAGACGAATCCCGATGCTGCAGTATCAGGTAGTTCGATCTCGTTAACAGAACAACTATGATTCTCAGCCATGTTTGCCCCGGAAAACACCCCTTTATTTGAACAAACCAATGGAAGAGATACAAAGGTTTCAGGTGCATAGGAAACTTATTCTCAAGCTATAATCAGCAGACCTAAACATATCCAAGTCAGCATAAAGTTTGACGTAAGAGGAAAGACTCAATGAAGCCAGTCGCCTCAGAGGCAGAAAGTCCGATCATGGGTAATTCTAAGGGAACAATATACAAAGGAGAAAGGACTCCCGAGTTGGAAACGGTTTCCTTAAGTCATATTTGTTCCCTAAGCAACCAAATCTCGAGGACGAGATTTTTGTAAGGGGGGTAGGTTTGTAACACCCCGATTTTTGGCCCTTTCTTTTTCTTTAGGTTTTATTTGATTCTTGCTCTGGTTTTCTTTCTGAAGCAGTTCTATGGACTTGAAACCTGGGAGGTCATCATTTCTTCCTCTTCCAATATGTGTTTCATCCTTGTATCTTTCCCAAGATCATGGCATTTCCATTCTGACCCATTTCCAAAATTCTTTTCTTAAGGAATATTCCTTTTCTGATTAAAGGAATAACCCTATCTGACCTAGGTTGTGAAGCAACTTATATTTCTGTCATTCCAAAAAATTCCCATAAAATTCTCATAAATTATTTGGATCATATATTCCCCAAATATGTCCCAACCCTTCCTTGCCTAGTTCAAAAATAATTCAGAAATATTCTTTTTCCATTCTGTCCAGTTTGGCACTTTGTGAAGGAAGTGCTATTTATATTTTCTTGATTGCTCTCAAAAAATGTGGGAACTCTTTCCTATCCAAATCATTACCACATGACAAAATTCAGCTCTATTTGTCTAGTGAATCTTCCTCAAAAAATTCCCAAAGTTTCTGTCCAGTGAGAAGCTTTGTGAAGGAACTACTAGCTAGGAGTATCCAAATGAGTTGAAATTTTGCCAGGCCCTTCATTTGCTCAAATGATTCCCCTACACCAAATTTCAGCCCTGTCCAATCATCTATGTGAGCACACTTTCCAATCTTTGGTGTTGGTTAAATTTTTAGTGTATGAAGCAACTACATTGTATATTGCTTCAAAAATTCTGAAATTAATCCAGGGCCTAAATATCCACATATCCTTTGTGCTTGCCAAATTTCATATCAGTTTACCTAGCCTTTTGCTCTGCAAAATTCTCCCAAGGTTCTGTGTAGAAGGTGACGAGGGCATGTACTAGGGATAGGGTAATAGGCCTGACCTATAGACCCTACCCTAGGACACCACACGTCTTATACTGGGCCCCAGGGCCAAATCAACAACCCAGAATTCCGCAGACTGACATTCACTCGGAGTTCAACGAACCACTCGGAAGGCAAGAGTTCCCTCTACCAGCTTGTTTCACTCGGAGCATCCGAAAGTTACTCGACCAGAGAAGACCAGGAGACCCGAGGAGCGCAACGGTCGGGACGCACGTTCGCCTGTAGTAATTGTCATCAATACGCCCGTCACCTGGCGCACTTATACCCCTCTTAACCCCTTGTAATGGCTGGCGTTCATTGGAGAGCTGGCGAGACTATATAAGCCACCCCCCAGCTCCATTCCAGGGGTTCGAAACCTGTTGTAATCATACACTCAAGCAATACAGCTCCAGAGCACTGAGACGTAGGGCTATTACCTCCACCGCTGAGGGGCCTGAACACGTAAATCCAAGTGTAACACCTGCGCCGTAGCTAGGCTCTGCCCTCTCATCCTTACCCCTACACACTACTGTCAGACTTGCACCCACGACAGTTGGCGCCCACCTTGGGGCAGGCGTCTAGCGACTTCCGGCGTAGTTGCATTTTTCCGATCATCACCATGGTTTTCGGCGGCAGACTAACTCTGGGCGGCGAGATCCGTTTCGGCGTCCTCAGCTTCATCGCCGACGATTCGGCGTGGCTCCAGGAGGCCCCGCTGGATGTCGAGGCATTGCCCGTCCGCGGCGCAGCGCACTTCCGCGCGAGTTCCTTCAGCGTCCTTCTTCAGCAACCGTCGACTCCTTATCAGTCGACGTCCTCACTCTCCACCAGCCGTTGTCGCAAGCGCTCCGGGCGCTCTCGGCTTCAACAGTGGATCAAGCATGCAGCGGCCCTTCAGGCTGCGTCCCCGCAAATCGCGGCAATCGTGCCCGATGAACCTATCTTTGATCTGTTCGCCTCTGTGCACGAGCACTCGGAAAGCTTGTCCGAGTGCGAGAGCAGCGATACTACTGCAGAGGTGCTGATGGCCGATTCCCCGCCCAGTCCGCCTAGGTACGGCCACGGCGGCATGGAGAACACTGACCCGTTGTGCCCTGATCTTGGCGGCGGCGGAGACCGTCACGACGAGTACTACCCCTGACCTCTCACTCGGTAGCAGAGGGAGGAACTGCAGCGCAGGACCGAACAGGCCCTTCAGACGCCCATCGTTGGGGCGACCCCCGAGGCTCAGGCTTTGGAGGCCGCGCGCCAGGCCAACTTGGCTGAGCGCAATCGTCTGGAAGCGCTCCAAAAATCGCTCGACGACCGCGCCCGCAGGCAGCATCCGCCCAGTTCCAGTCGGTGGCAGCGGCAGTTGTTCTCGAATGACCAGCAACAGAGTTTCCAGGTATTCCGCACTCCCGTCCAGAATCTGGCGGTGCCCACTCGGATAGCAGATTCCATTGAGCCGTCCAGATCCGCGGCGGGGGAGGGTCTTCGGCAGATCCGGGCCCTGCTCAAGGCGGCTGAAGAGCAAAATTCGGCAGTATCTCAGTCGCGCAATAGGATACACAACAGATACATTCGGGCTGACACCGTCCAGTCGGCACACAGCCCAGTGTCTCCAAGGAGAAACAGACACTCACCTCCGCGGCGAAACGACTAAGACCGCCACCGAGACCAGCACTCGGGGCAGGGTCACAGTCGGAATACGCCTCCGCGGCGTCAGGATGATCGTCGCCGCATGCAGTCGCCCCCTCCGTGGGATGGCTCGTACGCGCCTCGACCGTATGACGCCAGGCGTCCTTACGGCAACGATCGGAGGGCCAGCCCTCCCCGTCATGGTGACGGTTATCGCCAGAGAGAGCCAGTCGACTACCGCGACCCGCAGTTCAACGCGAGATCCGTTCTCGCTCAGAACCTGGTCGACAGAGGCAGAGCTCAGAGAGAGAACCTGGACAGAGATCATCCGAGTGGAAGTGGAGCATTCATCTCCGGACCCGAGTGTTTCAGCAGGGCCATCCGGGCCGCTGACATCCCGCCCAACTTCAGATTGGCAGCTGGAGTAAGCAAGTTCACCGGTGAGTCCAAGCCAGAGACTTGGTTAGAGGATTACCGAGTGGCTGTGCAGATTGGTGGAGGAAATGACTATGTGGCTATGAAGCATTTGCCATTGATGCTGGAGGGGTCCGCCCGTGCCTGGCTCAACCAGCTCACTCCGGCCAGCATATACTGCTGGGAAGATTTGGCCCGAGTGTTCATCAAAACATTCGAGGGCACGTGCAAACGCCCGGCTGGATTGTCTGAGTTGCAACACTGCGTGCAGAAACCGAATGAGACGTTGAGAGAAAACATCCAGCGGTGGACAACCTTGCATCATGTGGTGGAGAATGTCACAGAGCATCAAGCAGTCTGTGCCTTCAAGGCAGGAGTCAGATATCGGGAGCTCATCCTGAAATTTGGTCGGTCAGGATCCTTGACCATGAGCCGAATGATGGAGATTGCCACTCGGTACGCAAACGGAGAAGAGGAAGACCGTCTCCGTAACGGCAAAGGGAAAACCAGCGAGCCCAACCCCGGAAACAGTAATCTCAATCGGAAGCCGAAGCGCAAGGCTGATGGTTCGACTCAGGCCGAGGCTGCCGCTCTGGCCGGTCAAGCCAAGAACAAGGGGAAGGCTAAGGAAAAATGGATCCCAAAGAAAAAGAAAGATCAGTCAGGCCAAGATGTCCTCGATTTGCCGTGTCACATCCACACCAGAAAGAATGAAGAGGGGAACTTGATATTGCCCAAGCATACCACTCGACAGTGCAGACTGTTGATTCAGCAGTTCAGAGAGGGCCCGTCGAGTGAGAAGAGCCCGGAAGACGCTGATGATGGAGACAAGGATGAACCTTTTCCCAGTGTCAATGCAACCCTGATGATCTTCGCAGATGTAGAGAGCAGGAGCCGATTGAAAGTTATCAATCGAGAAGTGAACATGGCCATGCCGGCGACGACGAAGTTTCTGAACTGGTCGAAGACTCCGATCACCTTTGATCAGTCGGACCACCCGGCCTACATAGCCACCCCTGGGCGGCAGGCGCTGGTGGTTGATCCAGTCGTGGGAGGCGTCCGATTGCGCAAGGTCCTCATGGACGGTGGAAGCGGACTGAACATACTGTACGCTGATACTCTGCAAGCGATGGGCATCCCGATGTCCCGACTCAGCGAGAGCAGCATGCAGTTTCACGGAGTGATCCCCGGCAAGAAGGCAAAGTCACTCGGGCAGATCGCCCTGGATGTGGCCTTTGGAGACGACAAGAACTTTCGGAAGGAAAGACTGACCTTCGAAGTGGTTGATTTCCGCAGCGCTTACCATGCCATCCTTGGTCGGCCAGCTTACGCACGTTTCATGGCCCGTCCATGTTATGTGTATCTCAAGCTGAAGATGCCGGGCCCCAAAGGTGTGATCACAGTGACTGGCAGTCGACAGCGCGCGGAAGAGTGCTTGCAGCAGGGGTCAAAGATCGCTGATGAGCAGATGGCTATGGTGGAGCTAGAGGAGTACAAAAAAAATGCCGATCCGAGTGATCTGCTACACTCCAAGAAGCCGGCTGTAGAATCTGCATTTCAGTCGGCCGGCGACACGAAGCCTGTGCACATCCACCCGGAAGATCCCAATGATGTCCCTACCAACATATCAACAACACTCGACAACAAATAGGAAGAAGCGCTCATCCAGTTCCTCCGTGAGAACTGGGACATCTTCGCATGGAAACCATCCGACATGCCAGGTGTACCCAGGGAGCTAGCTGAGCACCGTTTGCGAGTCGACCCAAAGGCGAAACCTGTGAAGGAGCATCTCCATCGCTCTGCCACACAGAAGAGGAAGGCCATTGGTGAAGAAGGTGCTCGGCTCCTGGCAGCCGAGTTCATCCGTGAGGTGTACCACTCCGAGTGGCTCGCCAACGTCGTCATGGTCCCTAAGAAGGACAAGTCTCTCCGAATGTGCATTGATTTTAAGCACATCAATCGGGTCTTCCCCAAGGATCATTTCCCGCTCCCCCGCATAGATCAAATCGTAGATTCCACTGCGGGGTGTGAGTGACTATCTTTCCTGGATGCGTACTCCGGGTACCACCAGATCCGACTGTATGGGCCTGAAGAAATAAAAATAGCCTTTATCACCCCATTCGGGTGTTTCTCCTATATCACCATGCCATTCGGTCTCAAGAATGCCGGTGCCACTTTCATGCGCATGATCCAGAAGTGTTTGCAGAAACAGATCAGTCAGAATATTGAAGCATACATGGATGACATCGTGGTCAAGTCCAGAAAAGGTTCCGACCTGCTGGCTGACTTAGCTGAAACTTTCGCAAACCTACGGAGGTACGACATCAAGCTGAATCCAGCAAAATGCACTTTCGGAGTTCCTGGGGGCAAACTACTCGGTTTCCTCATTTCCGAACGAGGGATCGATGCCAATCCTGAGAAGATCGGGGCGATTGTACGAATGAAACGTCCAGAGCGTCTTCATGATGTACAGAAGCTCACGGGTTGCCTCGCAGCTCTGAGCCGATTCATCTCCCGTCTTGGTGAGAAGGCACTGCCCCTGTACCGATTGATGAAGAAATCTGATTCGTTCGAGTGGATTGCTGAAGCACAAACAGCATTTGTTGAGCTCAAAGCCCTGCTTTCCACCCAACCGGTGCTTGCCGCTCCGAACAGCAACGAGCCGTTGCTCTTGTACATTGCGGCCACTGGCCAAGTTGTCAGCACTGTCCTCACAGTCGAGCGAGAAGAACAGGGCAAGGCTTACAAAGTTCAGCGCCCAGTCTATTACATCTCTGAGGTTTTGACTCCTTCCAAGCAGAGGTATCCTCATTATCAGAAGCTCATCTATGGCATCTACCTGACTGCGAAGAAAGTAGCCCACTACTTCCAAGAGCACATTGTGTCAGTCATCAGCGACGCGCCACTGTCTGAGATCATGAACAATCGGGATGCGACTGGTCGAGTGGCGAAATGGGCTATCGAGCTCCTACCCCTGGACATCAAGTTTGAGGCGAAGAAGGTGATCAAGTCCCAAGCATTAGCCGATTTCCTAGCCGAGTGGACCGAACAGCAACAACCGACTCAGAGTCACCCGGAACACTGGACCTTGTTCTTTGACGGTTCCAAGATGCTGAATGGTTCAGGAGCCGGAGTGGTGTTGATATCTCCGAAGGGCGATCGTCTCAGATATGTTCTACAGATTCTCTTTGATTCCTCCAACAACGAAGCCGAGTACGAGACGCTCCTTTATGGTCTACGTATGGCCATCTCACTCGGCGTCCGGCGCCTGATGGTCTATGGAGACTCGGATCTAGTTGTGAACCAAGTGATGAAAGAGTGGGACATCAGAAGCCCTGCTATGATAGGATACTGCAATGCAGTGAGAAAGTTGGAGAAGAAATTTGAAGGTCTGGAACTGCACCACGTTCCCCGAGCCAAGAATCAGGAGGCAGACGATCTGGCAAAGATCGGGTCCACTCGGAAATCCATACCCAGCAATGTGTGCCTCGAGCATTTGCGTTCTCCGACAGTGAAAGAAGATCCCTTCACGGAAGATCCCCCGCATGCGGTTAGTCCGTCTGATCCGACTGAAGTTGAGGTTCCGGCAGTCATCGATTTGGTCATGGAGGTCCTAGCAATCACACCCGAGTGGACGGTGCCTTACATTGCATACCTGCTCAGGCAGGAACTTCCAGAAGATGAAGCTGAGGCCCGCCAGATTGTTCGCAGGTCCAAAGCCTTTGAAGTGGTCGGTGATCAGTTATACAGAAAGAGCGTCACCGGTGTGACTCAGCGCTGCATTTCCCCGGAGGAAGGTCGATTGATCCTGGAGGAGATTCACTCGGGAACTTGTGGACACCACGCGTCATCTCGGACGATCGTGGCTAAAGCTTACCGAGCCGGTTTCTTCTGGCCCCGTGCCAATGAAGCTGCGCAGGAGATAGTCCAACACTGTGCCGGGTGCCAGTTTTATGCAAACTTATCCCACAAGCCTGCGTCTGCTCTGAAGACAATTCCACTCGTCTGGCCGTTCGCAGTCTGGGGACTCGACATGGTAGGACCCCTCCGGACAGGGGCGAGTGGATTCACTCACTTGCTGGTTGCAGTCGACAAGTTCACTAAGTGGATCGAAGCCAAACCCATCAAGAAGCTAGACTCTCGTACAGCGATCAAGTTCATGAAGGAGATAGTCTTCAGATACGGCGTGCCCCACAGCATCATCACTGACAACGGTTCAAACTTCGACTTAGAAGAGTTCAGAGCTTTCTGTGCCGCGCAAGGCACCCGAGTCGACTATGCATCTGTGGCGCACCCGCAGTCGAATGGACAAGCTGAGAGAGCAAACGGACTGATTCTACAGGGCTTAAAGCCACAACTCATGCGCGATTTGGAGCACGCAACTGGAGCTTGGGTCACCGAATTGCCATCAGTTCTTTGGGGCTTGAGGACGACCCCCAATCGGTCTACCAATCGCACTCCCTTCTTCATGGTGTACGGAGCCGAAGCCGTCCAGCCGAGTGACTTGCTCCATAATTCACCCCGAGTGGAACTGTATTCTGAAGCTGAAGCAGAGCAAACACGACAAGACGGCGTTGATCTCTTGGAGGAGGAAAGGGAGATGGCCCTGATCCGATCGGCCATTTATCAGCAAGATCTGAGACGTTTCCATAGCAGACACGTCCGAAGTCGGACCTTTCAGGAAGGAGATTTGGTGCTCCGCGTGGATCAGCAGCGACCTCACAAGCTTGCTCCCGCGTGGGAAGGCCCTTTCATCGTGTCAAAAATTCTGCACAACGGAGCATACCGCCTGTACAACCTTCAGAAGCAAGCAGACGAGCCCCGTGCTTGGAATGCATATTTGCTTCGATGATTTTATACTTGATGATGAGATGTAATAAAAGTACTCGAGTGATATTTGGTGAATAAAAGCATGACTTTTTCAGTTCCACATTGAGTTCACTCGCACGCATTTTCTAGCTTACAACCCCCAGTGGGTGCACGCTTTTCAACTTAGCTGCAAACCATCTTTTGCCTAAGTCAAAAATTACTCCGAGTGAAGAGCAACCCTCTCACTCGGGGGCTTGGCTGCGGACCAGCTTCCGCCCAAGTTAAAAACTACTCCGAGTGACGAGCAATCCTCTCACTCGGAGGCTTGGCTGCGAACCAGCTTTCGCCCAAGTTAAAAAACGATACTCCGAGTGACGAGCAATCCTCTCACTCGGGGGCTTGGTTGCGGACCAGCTTTCGCCCAAGTTAAAAACTACTCCGAGTGACGAACAATTCTCTCACTCGGGGACTTGGCTGCGGACCAGCTTCCGCCCAAGTTAAAAACTACTCCGAGTGACGAGCAACCCTCTCACTCGGGGGCTTGGCTGCGAACCAGCTTTCGCCCAAGTCTAAAACCCTACTCCGAGTGAAGAGCAACCCTCTCACTCGGGGGCTTGGCTGCGGACCAGCTTCCGCCCAAGTTAAAAACTACTCCGAGTGACGAGCAACCCTCTCACTCGGGGGCTTGGCTGCGAACCAGCTTTCGCCCAAGTCTAAAATGCTACTCCGAGTGAAGAGCAACCCTCTCACTCGGGGGCTTGGCTGCGGACCAGCTTCCGCCCAAGTTAAAAACTACTCCGGGTGAAGAGCAATCCTCTCACTCGGAGGCTTGGCTGCGAACCAGCTTTCGCCCAAGTTAAAAAACGATACTCCGAGTGATGAGCAATCCTCTCACTCGGGGGCTTGGCTGCGGACCAGCTTCCGCCCAAGTCTAAAACACTACTCCGCGTGACGAGCAACCCTCTCACTCGAGGGCTTGGCTGCGGACCAGCTTCCGCCCAAGTCTAAAACACTACTCCGAGTGACGAGCAATCCTCTCACTCGGGGGCTTGGCTGCGGACCAGCTTCCGCCCAAGTCTAAAACACTACTCCGAGTGACGAGCAATCCTCTCACTCGGGGGCTTGGCTGCGGACCGGCTTCCGCCCAAGTTAAAAACTACTCCGAGTGACGAGCAACCCTCTCACTCGGGGGCTTGGCTGCGGACCAGCTTTCGCCCAAGTTAAAAATCTACTCCGAGTGAAGAGCATCCCTCTCACTCGGAGGCTTAGCTGCGAACCAGCTTTCGCCTAAGTCAAAACCCAGTTCAAAGATACGAAAGACTCGAAGGAAAGCATTTGATTAACTCCAGAAGTTTAAAAGCGAATACGAGTACTCGGGCCCAAAGCCCGAAAGAGTTTAACAATTCCACTCGGCATACCGAGGTTAATGGATAAGACTTAAAGTTTTTTCACGCCCCTGCTGGGCTGGCTGGTTCAACGAAAGCATCCAAGTCGATGCCGTCTGCAATCCGAGTGGCCGCTTCGATGAATGTCTCCATGAAGTCCTCAAACTGGAGTTTCTTCGTGTTGGCAACTTGGAGAGCCTTCAGTTTCTCCTCCTTGGCCTCCTAGCAATGCACTCGGACCAGGGAGAGCGCCACGTCGGCCCCACAGCGAGCAGCTGACTTCTTCCACGCTTGCACTCGGCTGGGAATGTCGTTGAGACGAGTGATCATGGCTTCTAGGTCGGTGTCGAGGGTATCTTCTGGCCACAGCTCCTTGTCGATTCTACCGAGTGCGCCCCGCAGACGAATGATGTAACCTTAGACGTCTTCGATGCGAGATTCCACCCGCAGGATTCCTAGTGCGGCCTTGTCACCGACGAGCGACTGGGAAGGATTCAGATCCCTCTCGATTCGATCAGTTTCCAGCTCGAAATTTCGGCAGTACTCTGCGGACGAGAATAGAGGAGAGTTGAAGGTCAGCATGCATGAAGTTCACTCGGAGGCTGTAAGTTACCTGCAAGCTTATTGTACATCTCCTCCGTGAACTCCTCTATGTATCTCTCCAAAGCGTTCCTCTTCTCGATAAGCTGGGTGGCCTTCTCGTTCAGGGTCTTCTTCTCTTGTTCATAGACCTCCGCCTGGGCCTTGAGCTTGCCATCCCACTCGGTCAGCTGCTTCTTGAGCTCGAGCATCTCCTTCTTCAGCGATGTGTTCTCTGCTTCAAGCTTCCCGAGTGAGGCCAGCTTCTCTTCGGCAGCCTTGGTCTTTTCCTTCACCACTTTTTGAGCCCCCGCCAGCTCGTTGTCCTTACTCTCGAGTGCCTGCTTCATAGTTTCTAAAGAAACAGAGGTTCTGAGCTGCACTTGGAGTTGATGGTTTTCACTACGCACATCTGTCGAGTGAAGTCACTCGGTTCAAGGAACGGTGAGAGATGGAAGCAAAATGCTCAGTAATTGGAGCTTACCTCCCATGGTCCTGAGGTCTGCTTGAGCACGCGCCGTGTTCCTCTTCTCCACCTCCAAATCAACTCGGAGCTAAGCCGTCTCCTTCTCCAACGCCACGTACTGAGTCCCAAGCTCGCAAGTTTTCTGAAATACAAGAGAGAACAGTTAATGTCAAGAAATATTTCGAGTGCCCAAAGACCAGTACTCGATCAGTATCAGATCCTAAGTTCTAAGACTTCCGCCGACTGCCCGCAGTCGATGGTAGTCTCGGGGACTACACCCAGTGGGTGCACTCAGCGTGCCCCCACTGGAATGGCATCCACTCGGAACGGTCCGCCTGAACCGAGTGATGGCCAAACACAAAACAACAAGACAAAAAAGTTTCGGGTGCTCAGAGATCGACGCTCCTGGAAGGAACAAGCTTGACCAGTATCAGGTCCTAAGTTCTAAGACTTCCGCCGACTGCCCGCAGTCGACGGTAGTCTCGGGAACTACACCCAGTGGGTGCACTCAGTGTGCCCCCACTGGAATGGTATCCACTCGGAACGGTCCGCCCGATCCGACTGATGGCCAAACAGCAAAAAAAAGAAGACAAAAGGTTCTAAGACTCCCGCCGACCGGCCGCGGCCGACGGCAGTCTCGGGGACTACACCCAGTGGGTGCACTCAGCTTGCCCCCACTGGAGCGGTATCCACTCGGAAAGGCCCGTCCATTCCGAGTGATGGCCAAACAAAAGAAAAAACAACAGCAACAACACCAGAACGGGTTCTAAAATCTAAGACTCCCGCCGACTGCCTGCAGTCGACGGCAGTCTCGGGGACTACACCCAGTGGGTGCACTCAGCATGCCCCCACTAGAGCGGTATCCACTCGGAACGGTCCGCCCGAACCGAGTGACGGCCAAACACAAAAACACCCAGTGGGTGTAACGGAATTAATTTTCTGACTAAAATTCCTACTGAAGAAAAACGACTTGGAGATTGACTTACAAGAGCACTTACTCGAACGTTCTCCTGGAGAGCGGCACTGGCATCATATGCCAGCTTCCCAGCCGCGCACATCTCTCTGAGCCGTTGGGTCATCAGTTCCGCCTGGATCATTGCCTCCTTGCTGGCCCGAGTTTGGTCCTCCGGCACCTTGTACAGATTGAAGATGTTGACGGGAGGAGTCAGAACCGAAGCCAGAGCAGTCGATGGGGCCGCGACGGGACCTGCCCCAGCCTGAGAAGAATCCTGCCCCAGCGGCACGATCAAGGCAGGCGCAGGTGGAGCTCGAGGCACTTCGTTCGGCGGCGCCTTCCGTGTGGTGGCCTGAGGAGCAGTCGGAACTGGGGTCTCCTTCTCAGTGTCCCTCCGCGGCGGCTCTTCTTCATCATCTCTGACGTGGATGACCTCTGCAAGCACTACGTTCACCCGACGCGATTAGTCGCAATACTCGATTCAATTAGATGAAAGCATTACAGTCGACTGACAGGTCGAAGCAAAATTGAAGTTATTGTTACCTCTTTGAGAAGTGGCCGCGTCTGCCGTCTCAGCTTCGGTGCGGTCCCCGTCAATCTGCATGGGAGACGTCGTCGAAGTTGCAGCACAGGTTCATAAGATGCACTCGGTCAGGAGATTCATGAAAGTTGACAAAGATAGAAAAGTAAAGCCGAGAACGATACTCACGTTGAGGCGACAGACACGGTGACCTTGATCCGGGGCAGAGCCTTCCGAGGCTTGGGGGAAGTGACCTTGGGCTGCTTGGCGGTCTTCTCAGTCGGCTCGGCCGACGGCGGCCGAGTGCGCTTCGGGGCCTTAGCACTCGGAGTCGCCTCCTTCTCCGGGCCAGCACTCGGATCTTGAGCTCGTTTGGAGCGGTGCTCGGAGCGCAACTCCGGAGACAGAGAAGACTCGACCTCGTCGCTCCCTTCCGAGTCCTCGCTCTCCTCCTCGCTGTCCTCCGCGTAGCTGCCCCCGGTGCTGCCATGTTCGCTCTCCACGCCTCCAATGTGTTGTTCTCCATTCGGCACAGGCGAGAGCATCGTCTGGAACTCCTGCAAGACACAAAGATCAGAGACAGTCTATTCAGTTAGATTTTTCAGTTCACTCGGAGAATTTGCGCATAAGTGATTCACTCGGAAATGGATGTCATACCTCCAACGGCAGGTTATTGGCGTCGAAGGGCGGGATCCGTCTCGACTCTCTCGGATTGTCACGCGCAAAAGTGATGCACCTGATCCACTGTTCCACCGTCTTTTCCTCGACATCTTCTGGATGCACTCGGGTCGAGTCGTTGGCCCCAGTGTAGCGCCACATGGGGTGAGCCCGCTCCTGTAGCGGCTGGATCCTCCGACTGAGGAAGACCTCCAGAAGATCCAAGCTAATCAATCCACCCTGAATCAGACTGACCATGGCAGTCACCAAGATCCCTACATCCGTCTTCTCCTTTTTATAAACCGTCAGCGAGGGGGGAGTCTGAACCCTCTCGGTCATGTAAGGAGGAAGGCCAGTCGACGAGCCAGAGCACGGCAGGTCGTTGCAGTAGAACCAGGTCGACTGCCATCCCCTCACCGAGTGGGGAAAGGACATAGACGGAAATGCGCTCTTACCCCTCATCTGAATGCCCAAGCCACCGCACAGCTGAATCACGTGCGTCCTCTCTCCGTCAGGGTCAACCTTCTTAACCGATTGAGATCGACACGTGAAAATATGTTTGAACAAACCCCAGTGCGGCGGACAACCCAGGAAATTTTCGCACAAAGAAACGAATGCAGCAAGATACATGATGGCATTTGGAGGCAAGTGATGGAGCTGAGCACCGAAGAAATTCAAGAATCCGCGGAAAAAGAGATGGGGTGGCATGGAGAAACCTCGCTCCACGTGCGTGGTGAGGAGCACTCGCTCCCCAGGGCGCGGCGCGGGCTCGGTCTCCCCCTCTTCCGGCAGCCTCCACGTCCCGTCGCGGATCAGCCCGTCCACGACGAACCCGCCGATGTCGTCGGCCGTAGTGGTTGGCGGAAGCCAGTCGCCCTGGATCCACCCGGGCGGGAGCACAGCTCGCGAGCTCGATGCCTTCCTTCCCTTCGGCGCCTTCTTCGCCTTCTCAAGCTTCGCCGTCTTGTCCTTCACCATCGCCGCCAAGCTCTCCAGCACCGAGGAAGATTTGCGCGGAGTGGATTGCGGGAGAAGGGATCGGGCAGACTGAGGAAGTTGGGAAAAGGGGATCTGTCTCTCTCTCCCTCTCCGCCACGGCCGCCCTTTATATCGCCGCTCGCACCGCTCCCCAATCCGCGCCGCTGAACTGCGGGCCCGCAGATCTCCTCAAATCGTGCCGCCGAAGATCCAGCGGTACGTGGCGAGGAATGGGGCGAAAATCGAGGCGTCACGCCCCACTTTCCCCACTCGTTGCGATGCAACCGTTCGCGCGCGCTCAAACATGGTTTCAAATCTCGCAAAATCCGGAGTCCGGCAACCCGATTGCTCTCACTCCGAAGACGTGCCGCGTACGCTCGGATCCGCTCCGGCACACGGCATATGGCTACTCATTTCACTCGGATGGTAAGCTACTCACTCGGATGGAAGCTACTCACTCGGATAGAAGCTACTCATTCGGATGAAGACTGCTCATTTCACTCGGACGTCATATGGTCCAGAATCCATCAAGGTACGGCACGAAGACAAGGACGCCTAACGACCAGTAAGAGTTCTTGGGCACCTCCGTAGCGCTCAACTCGCCTGGGAATCTGCCTTAACTCGACCCGCTTAACCTCGACCGATTCGGGGGCTAATGACGAGGGCATGTACTAGGGATAGGGTAATAGGCCTGACCTATAGACCCTACCCTAGGACACCACACGTCTTATACTGGGCCCCAGGGCCAGATCAACAACCCAGAATTCCGCAGACTGACATTCACTCGGAGTTCAACGAACCACTCGGAAGGCAAGAGTTCACTCGACCAGCTTGTTTCACTCGGAGCATCCGAAAGTCACTCGACCAGAGAAGACCAGGAGACCCCAGGAGCGCAATGGTCGGGACGCACGTTCGCCTGTAGTAATTGTCATCAATACGCCCGTTACCTGGCGCACTTATACCCCTCTTAACCCCTTGTAATGGCTGGCGTTCATGGGAGAGCTGGCGAGACTATATAAGCCAACCCCCAGCTCCATTCCAGGGGTTCGCAACCTGTTGTAATCATACACTCAAGCAATACAGCTCCAGAGCACCGAGACGTAGGGCTATTACCTCCACCGCTGAGGGGCCTGAACTCGAAAATCCGAGTGTAACACCTGCGCCGTAGCTAGGCTCTGCCCTCTCATCCGTACCCCTACACACTACTGTCAGACTTGCAACCACGACATGACGAGGGCATGTACTAGGGATAGGTTAATAGGCCTGACCTATAGACCCTACCCTAGGACACCACACGTCTTATACTGGGCCCCAGGGCCAGATCAACAACCCAGAATTCCGCAGACTGACATTCACTCGGAGTTCAATGAACCACTTGGAAGGAAAGAGTTCACTCGACCAGCTTGTTTCACTCGGAGCATCTGAAAGTCACTCGACCAGAGAAGACCAGGAGACCCCAGGAGCGCAATGGTCGGGACGCACGTTCGCCTGTAGTAATTGTCATCAATACGCCCGTTACCTGGCGCACTTATACCCCTCTTAACCCCTTGTAATGGCTGGCGTTCATGGGAGAGCTGGCGAGACTATATAAGCCAACCCCCAGCTCCATTCCAGGGGTTCGCAACCTGTTGTAATCATACACTCAAGCAATATAGCTCCAGAGCACCGAGACGTAGGGCTATTACCTCCACCGCTGAGGGGCCTGAACTCGTAAATCCGAGTGTAACACCTGCGCCGTAGCTAGGCTCTGCCCTCTCATCCGTACCCCTACACACTACTGTCAGACTTGCACCCACGACATGACGAGGGCATGTACTAGGGATAGGGTAATAGGCCTGACCTATAGACCCTACCCTAGGACACCACACGTCTTATACTGGGCCCCAGGGCCAGATCAACAAACCAGAATTCCGCAGACTGACATTCACTCGGAGTTCAACGAACCACTCGGAAGGCAAGAGTTCACTCGACCAGCTTGTTTCACTCGGAGCATCCAAAAGTCACTCGACCAGAGAAGACCAGGAGACCCCTGGAGCGCAACGGTCGGGACGCACATTCGCCTGTAGTAATTGTCATCAATACGCCCGTTACCTGGCGCACTTATACCCCTCTTAACCCCTTGTAATGGCTGGCGTTCATGGGAGAGCTGGCGAGACTATATAAGCCACCCCCCAGCTCCATTCCAGGGGTTCGCAACATGTTGTAATCATACACTCAAGCAATACAGCTCCAGAGCACCGAGACGTAGGGCTATTACCTCCAGCGCTGAGGGGCCTGAACTCGTAAATCCGAGTGTAACACCTGCGCCGTAGCTAGGCTCTACCCTCTCATCCGTACCCCTACACACTACTGTCAGACTTGCACCCACGACAGAAGGGACCTTTGTGAAGGAAGTACCATCTAGGTATTTCCAAATGGCATGAAATTTTGCCAGCATATGCATAATCCTAAATCATCATCCTATACCAAAATGCAGCTCCATCCCTCACTGCATGTGAGTGCATCTTCCTGTTATAGTTTATGTGCTGTTTTGGGCAGTTATATTGCATCTATATTCAAATCTTGTCCAAACCATCTCAAAATTCCCAGGACTGTAGTCCTTCCTATCCTAAACCCTGGAGACATCCCCTCTGGTCCTATGATCAAGTAATTTGACCACAACATCTAACCACAGTTGACTGCAGTAACAATCCCTTGAGGTTTCCCATCTTCCCATAGTCATTTTGACCGATCTATCTTTTCAGGGAGGCTGTATGATGGGAGGACTTTGCTGTGGACATAGTGTGCCCCGCCTACGTGCCCTCTCCGTGGCCGTGCACGCGGTGACAGCACTGTGGCCACGTGGTCGCGCGTGCTCTGCATGCAGCAAGCGCGCTCTGGCTGTCGCCGAGCTGCGGGCCGCTTCTGCTCGGCTGCGTCCGCGCGTCCGAGGGCGCCGCACTCGCTCTCCGACGTCCACCTGTCCGACTGATCCTCTCGCCCCCTCCTCCCTTCCCTCTCCTCGCGCCACGGCGGCTCTGCCATCGCCACGCACGCGCGCACAGTGAGCTAGTGGCCGACCGCGCGTGCGCTGCCATCCCGCGTAGCTTTCTGCCATCCCGCGTCGCTGGCCCGCCGCTCAGCCTCTTCCCCATCGCCGCAAAGCTCGCGCGCGTGCCCGAAACCCTCGCCAGAGCTGGCCCGTATGGCCGCGGCGGCATCCGGTCTGGAATCTCCTCCCCGCCTATTTAAGTCGTCCTCGACCGCGGTTTGCTTCACCACTCCTCCTCCCACTCACCAAATCCACCCCCAAAGCCTCTCACTCGAGCCGGAGCCCTCTCCTTCCTCCTCTCCGGCCAACACTCCGCCGCTCGGCCCTCTTCTCCTCGAGCTCACTCCGAGCCACCCCAGCCTCAGCTGAGCCCACCATCGAGCTCCTCTCACTCCCCTAGTCCTCCTCAACCTCTATCCCGAGCCGTTCGTCGCCGGAATCGCCGAGTTCGCCGACGCACGTAACCCGCCGCCGCCGGAGACGAACGGGACGACGTCGCCCGGCCACCATTCGAGAAGCCACGGGTACAGGCGGGTGCGCCCTCGAGTGGTCGTTCCATCCCCATCCTCTCCCCGCTCCGCCGACACCTCTACGCCGGCGAACGGTCACCAGTGAGCTGCCTTCTCTCTGTTACCCCTCCTCTCTCTTTAAATCTAACGGGGTGACCCCACCCGTCAGCCTCACCCGCCCCCGCCGAAGCGTTTTAAGTGGAGGCGTAAGCCCCACTTTACGCCTTCGACGTCAGCCCCTCTGGAATTTCCAGAAAATCGATTTAATCTATTTTTAAATCCAGATTTCACCAAACTTTGACCGTGAATAACTCCTAAACTACAAGTCCAAATGAACTGATTCTTTTTGCATTATTTTTATTTTGAGCTCCTCTATTTTCTGGTAGGATTTGGTATTTTTATCTTCTGTTTAGAATTTCTGGACAGAAGTAGTTGCATTATGGTATATTCTTAAATGCTTGCAAAAATATTTTCAGAGTGTTTGTGGTGAGTTGGTGAAGACCAGGAGCTCTTCCCCTCTCTTTTGGAGCAGGGCAAGCCACACCCTCCATTTGCATGATTGCAATGCAATGCATGGTTTATTTGAATTAAATTTTCTTAATATTGCCTTATTTAGAAATGATTTATTTATGGCATTATGATTGGATATATGTGAGTTTGTTACTGCCATGATGATGCTTGGATCTCTAGGACTTATATTTTGAAGGGTGAGGATGATATGTTACTTCGGGATTACTAGTAGCAGTAGTCATGCTTATTTCGTAGTCATATGGAATATTGTGGATATTTTATGCTTTGGAGTTGGGATGGATATGGCTTTGATTTGAATCACAGGTTGATATGTAACATTGGAGTAACAGTTCTATCACATACTTACCTTGGGGATAAATTCCGTCATTTCGTTGGTCAGGTGCCACCGAATCGAGCTCACCAGTACAGCCACACTTGCCTTATGGGGGGCCCTAATTCGATCTATTGTCATGCCTCTCGCCGGTGCCTCCAACTAGGGAAGGTTATGTGCTCGCGCTGCCCTGGCCCGGTAGGCGGTCATAACCTTGTGTGCCCAAGTTGTGTTCTACCCGGGGGTCCCCGTGTGGGACAAGATTGTTGTGTTGGCCATGACGGTGGCAGCCACAGAGGTGGCAGATGTCACGAGGTGACATCAGGGGCCACCCAGGACATAGCCCAAAGGGGAGATTGTCGGGAGTGGCCGGGAGAGTGTCAGGCAATAGATTGGTTTTGTCGGAATGTCGTTGGTCCACCCGAATGGGAGCACGAGGCCATGAGTTCCGTGGTGTGGGTACATTGTACTACCCTCTGCAGAGTGTATAAACTATCGATAGCCGCATCCTCGGTCATGGACACGGTTCGTTGTAGGTCACACCGTTCGATCAACACTCACAATGACGGAATGACTTATATTATGATTTATAGTTGTATGTGGGCAAGTAACAGTTTGGCAGGCTTTCGATGATGATGAGGTTGACCATCAGATTATGAGGTGATGATGCGGTGGCCACAAGGATGTATCGATCGCGAAGTGATCGAGTGGATATGTTGCTTGGCCAGGTAGCCAAGAGTGAGATGGTTCCTTGCGAACCAAGATGATGGTTCATCAGTGATTCTGTTCTTACCTTATTACTTGAGTAATATTTACTTCCGCCTCATAGTAGTTAGTAATAGTAAACTCGTAAATGCCATGTTGTTGTTTTGCCTTGATGCTTTTGGTTGTTGTGAGCTTGCGAGTACACTCAAAGTACTCACCTGGCTTATCATGCCAGTTTGCAGGTGATGCTGTGATTGATTGCTTGTCGTGGTTTCCGTTCGTGCGAGCTAGGCCGTGTCCCAGCCAGAGTCCCTGCGGAGTGGAGTTCACCACCGTCGTCGTCGTTCCGCTGCTACGAGTTGGTCCGCTGCTAGCATAGAGCTACCTTAGCAGGCGTAGTGTCGCCGTGCTATGTAACCTTTGTAATAGCAAACCTTTGTACCTTTATCTCCTGTAATAAAAGCTGATTTGTTCTATGCCAAGCAGTGCCGTATTCCAGAAGACATTTCTGGGCTGGAATATGGGGCGTTCCGGTCCCTTTGAGCCGGGGTGCCACATTCCCCGAAGAGGAGAGGATGATGCAGTACAGTAGAGATAAGTATTTCCCTTAGTTAAGAACCATGGTTATCAATCCAGTAGGAGAACCAAGCAAAATTCCGTTAAGCGCACCTGCACACACAAGAGCAAACACTTGCACCCAACGCAAATAAGAGGGTTGTCAATCCTCTTAGCGGTTATTGGCAAGGATTAAATCTTGTCGAGGTAAATAGGTAAACTAAAATACTAATTAAAATAAAAGTAAATAAATTGCAGCAAGGTATTTTTAGGTTTTTTATATGATAAAGATAGACCCAGGGGCCATAATTTTCACTAGAGGCTTCTCTCTCGAGCACAGAAACATACGGTGGGTAAACAAATTACTGTTGGGCAATTGATAGAAAAGCAAATAATTATGACGGATTCATGGCAATGATCATGTATATAGGCATCACGTCCGAGACAAGTAGACCGACTCCTGCCTGCATCTACTACTATTACTCCACCCATCGACCGCTATCCAGCATGCATCTAGAGTATTAAGTTAATAAAAACAGAGTAACGCCTTAAGCAAGATGACATGATGTAGAGAAGCAAAATCAAGCAATATGAATAAACCCCATCTTTTTATCCTTAATGGAAACAATACAAATACGTGTCATGTCTCCTTCTGTCACTGGGACTGAGCACGGCAAGATTGAACCCATCACAAAGCACCTCCCCATTGCAAGATAAATCAATCTAGTAGGCCAAACCAAATCGATAGATCGGAGAGAAATACAAAGCTATAACAATCATGCATAAAAGAGTTCAGAGAAGACTCAAATATTTCTCATGAATAATCTGATCATAAATTCATAATTCATCGGATCCCAACAAACACACCGCAAAAGAAGATTACATCGGATAGAACTCCAAGAACATCAAGGAGAACATTGTATTGAAGTTCAAAGAGAGAGAAGAAGCCATCTAGCTACTAGCTATGGACCCGTAGGTCTGTGGTAAACTACTCACACATCATCGGAAGGGCAGCAAGGTTCATGTAGAAGCCCTCCGTGATCGATTCCCCCTCCGGCAGAGTACCAGAAAAGGCCTCCAGATGGGATCGCGGAAGAACAGAGGCTTGCGGCGGCGGAAAGGTTTTCTCTTCTGGCTCCCTGATGGTTTCCCAATATTTATGAATTTATAGAAGTGGAATTAGGTCAAACAGAGTCACGTGGGCCCCACAAGGCAACACGGCGTGCCTCCCCTGGGGCACGCCCTGTTGCCTTGTGAAGCCTTCGTGAGGCTTCTGGCCTCCTCCCGAAGCTTCCAAGGTCTCTTTTGTCCAAAAAAAAATCTCCAAAAAGTTTCGTGGCATTTAGACTTCATTTGGTACTGTTTCTCTAAAAAGCCAAAAACAAGCAGAAAACAGCAACTGGCACTGGGCACTAGGTTAACAGGTTAGTCCCAAAAAATAAGAAGATAGTCTCACATCAACGAGGCTAATCAACGGGCTATGGAGATGCCCATCAATTGATGTCAATGCGAGGAGTAGGGATTGCCATGCAACGGATGCACTAAGAGCTATAAGTGTATGAAAGCTCAACATGAAAAACTAAGTGGGTGTGCATCCAACTTGCCTGCTCATGAAGACCTCGGCCATTTGAGGAAGCCCGTCATCGGAATATACAAGCCAAGTTCTATAATGAAAAATTCCCACTAGTATATGAAAGTGACAAAATAGGAGACTCTATATGAAAAACATGGTTCTACTCTGAAGCACAAGTGTGGAAAAGGATAGTAACATTGCCCCTTCTCTCTTTTTCTCTCATTATTTTTTTTTCATGGCTCTTTTTCGCCTCTTCTTTTTTTTAGAACGATCTCATGGACCTCATCCCCACTTTTTTGAGGACTCATTAGTCTCCACCATTCTTTCCTCAGTGGGACAATGCTCTAATAATGATGATCATCACACATCTATTTACTTACAACTCAACATTACAACTCGATACTAGAACAAAAATATGACTCTATATGAATGCTTCTGGCAGTGTACCAGGATGTGCAATGATGCTAGCGTAACATGTATAACAATGATGAACGGTGGCTGAGCCACAAATACTATGTCAGCTATATGATCATGCAAAGCAATATGACAATGATGATGTCTGTCATAAAAAACGGAACGGTGGAAGTTGTATGGCAATATATGTCGGAATGGCTATGGAAATGCCATGATATGTAGGTATGGTGGCTGTTTTGAGGAAGATATAAGGAGGCGTATGTGTGATAGAGCATATCATATCACGGGGTTTGGATGCACCGGCGAAGTTTGCACCAACTCTCGAGGTGAGAAAGGGCAATGCACGGTACCGAAGAGGCTAGCAAATTGCGGAAAGGTAAGAGTGCGTATAATCCATGGACTCACATTAGTCATAAAGAACTCACATACTTATTGCGAAAGTTTATTAGCCCTTGAAGCAAAGTACTACTACGCATGCCCCTAGGGGGGAGGTTGGTAGGAGTTAACCATCGCGCCCCCCCGACCGCCACACAAAGGAAGAGAATCAATAATAATTCATGCTCCAACTTCTTAGCATAACGACAGATCATACATGCATGCTTCGGGAATCACAAACCTTAACACAATTATTCTTACTAAACCATAATTATCTACTAATACCTCCCACATATTAGCATCTTAATATCGCAAAACTATTGCAAGGAATCAAATTTATCATATTCAGTGATCTACATGAATTTTTTTTATTATATCCCTCTTGAATACCTATCATATCAGGACCAAATTCAAAATCCGTGCATATTACCATTGCTATCATGAGACTCTCAAAAAGATATAAGTGAAGCATGAGAGTGCAACTATTTCTTTAAAATATAACCACCACCGTGCTCTAAAAGATATAAGTGAAGCACTAGAGCAACTGCCTAGCTCAAAAGATATAAGTGAAGCACATAGAGTATTCTAACAAATCACGAATAATGGGTGTCCCTCTCAAAAAGGTGTGTTCAGCAAAGATGATTGTGACAAACTAAAAAGCAAACAAACTATATCACAAGACGCTCCAAGTAAAACACATATCATGCGATGAATAAAAATATAGCTCCAAGTGAGTTACCGATAGATTGTAGACGAAAGAGGGGATGCCTTCCAGGGCATCCCCAAGCTTAGACACTTGAGTCTTCCTTGAATATTACCTTGGGGTGCCTTGGGCATCCCCAAGCTTAGGCTCTTGCCACTCCTTATTCCTTTATCCATCGTAGTCTCACCCAAAACTTGAAAACTTCAGCACACAAAACTCAACAGAAACCTCGTGAGATCCATTAGTACAACAAATAAATCTTTAACTTTAGGTACTATTGTAAATTGATTCAAATTTAATATTGGCATAATGCTACTATACTCCAACTTCTCCATGACTCATACCCCCCGATACGATCCATAGATTCATCAAAATAAGCAAACTATGCAACAAAAACAAAACAGTCTGTAAAGATCTGAATTATGGTAATACTTCTGTAACTCCAAACATTCTGAAATATTAGGAAAACGTGGGCAATTCATATATCAATACTGCGTAAAAAATTCAGAAGGTTCTGACACTCCAGCGAAAATTAGAAATTCCAGCACTGGACGCAAAAGTTTCTGTTTTCAAACAGCATCTATCATACTATCTTCCAAATCATCCCAAAGGCATTACTTGGCACAAACACTAATTAAAACATAAAAACACAATCATAACAGAAGCTATAATCATTCAAACACACAAAAACAGAAGGTAAAAGCAAAATTTTATTTTATTCATTGGGTTGCCTCCCAACAAGCGCTATTGTTTTATGCCCCTAGCTAGGCATAATGCATAGTTTCAAGTGTTGTCATCCTTCATCCCCAAGTCCTTTTTGAATAAATCTTCCAAAACTTTTCTCATTAATTCTCTACTCTCATGCTCTTCTTTTCTAGTGGGTGAGCTTAGGTAATTGAAGGGGCTTTGATTGGTAACCTTAACATTCATAACTTCAAACTCAGGATCATCACCATAAACGTCCTCATATAAAACATGTATCTCATCATCAATAGGATCTCTAGCCGTACTCTCAAACCATTCTTCACTAAATCCCTCATCAATTCCTTTAGTAACCCATTCAAATTTATCACAAGCATGGTGGTACACAGTTTTAATTATTTCAACGTATGGAACTCTCCTTCTAATATTTTTACCATAAGCAAAGTAATCTTTAGATTCCAACCTACGAATAGTATCTTTATCATGAAGAATCTCCTCTATAGGAGGATGCTCAAAATTTATTTTGTAAAAGGAAAAGATATCCCTAGCTTCTCGGATTATATAATCAAATTCATGCATAAGGATTATAGTGGCAATTTCCTTAGCCCTAGGATTATGAATGTTGGGAAGTTCATAAAATATTTTTTGTAAGGCGGGGTGGATATGTAAAAAATTTCTTTGTAATTTAACCACAAGCATTGCAATAGCATCCACATAACAATTTTTTTTATCAAGAATGGATCCATTAATTATTGGTATAACTCCCGCGCAATTAAAGAACTCCTGAATAATGTTTTTCCCAATAATATTACCACTTCCCACATGATAGACTTTAGTTTTAAAATTAGTGGGGGAGTTAGTCTCCGGAGGGTCATGATTAAGATCAAAAGAGTGTGTTTTATCCCCAAGAGATTCACTACCACTATCCTCACTAGCACTTTCAACTACAACTTTCTCAAATTCATACATGATAACAATTTCAAGCAAAGCAAGCAAACTAGCAAACGAGCAAATAAAATATTTGTGTGTTTTTGTAAAAAAAAATAGAAGTGGGGGAGATGAAAACGAGAGGCAAATGCAAATAAAAGGTAAATAAAGTAAATGCAAGTGAATGATAATTTGTGCGAAGGTACTTGGTAATTTTGATGATGTCTCCCCGGCAACGGCGCCAGAAATTCTTCCTGCTACTTGTAGTCTGCGTTGGTATTTCCCCGCAGAGGAGAGGATAATGCACTACAGTAGAGATAAGTATTTCCCTTAGTTAAGAACCAAGGTTATCAATCCAGTAGGAGAACCAAGCAAAATTCCGTTAAGCGCACCTGCACACACAAGAGCAAACACTTGCACCCAACGCAAATAAGAGGGTTGTCGATCCTCTTAGCGGTTATTTGCAAGGATTAAATCTTATCGAGGTAAATAGGTAAACTAAAATACTAATTAAAATAAAAGTAAATAAATTGCAGCAAGGTATTTTTAGGTTTTTTATATGATAAAGATAGACCAGGGGGTCATAGTTTTCACTAGAGGCTTCTCTCTCGAGCACAGAAACATACCGTGGGTAAACAAATTACTGTTGGGCAATTGATAGAAAAGCAAATAATTATGACGGATTCATGGCAATGATCATGTATATAGGCATCACGTCCGAGACAAGTAGACCGACTCCTGCCTGCATCTACTACTATTACTCCACTCATCGACCGCTATCCAGCATGCATCTAGAGTATTAAGTTAATAAAAACAGAGTAACGCCTTAAGCAAGATGACATGATGTAGAGAAGCAAATTCAAGCAATATGAATAAACCACATCTTTTTATCCTTAATGGAAACAATACAAATACGTGGCATGTCCCCTTCTGTCACTGGAACAATCAAAAATTATAGATACGTTGGAGACGTATCAATCAACAGGTTAATTCAAGTTTATTTAATTATGATCTTAACTTGACTAACATGATCTAGGTCATAGCATGATAAACCTACCAGAGCAACAATTAAATTGATCATAGCATTTATACCAATATGTGAATGAATATAACAAGTGATCATGCATAGGTTAATACTCCACAAGCAATCAATGAACATGCTAAATGCAAGATGAACATGGCATAAGTATGAGTATGAATAGAGCAAGTATAGTCACCATATCCTCTAATTAAGAAATATGCAAAATTAACCCAAATATTAATTTGAAAACCATGGCCATTGTAATGCCATCATGCAAATGGGTGATGTGGCTTGCCTTGATCCAGTGGAGTGTCACAATACTCCTGGTGTTCTCCAACAAAGTTACTTTACTCTGAAACTATTTTAAATAGCGAAAAGAAATATCACATAAAGCATTTTCTTCTGCCAGAAATTCTAGACAGAAAATAAAAAAATACCAAACTTTGCCAAAATGAAGAGGGGTTCAATACAAAACCAATGCAAAAAGTTTCAACTCATTTGGACTTATGGTTTGAAAATGGGAGCTGGTCAAAGTTGGGTCAAAGTTCTGGATTTAAATGAACTTAACAGAATTTCCAGAGAAGGCCACGTTGAAGGCGTATTCCTCGCGGGCGCTTCCACTAGAAAATGGTTCGGGGGCGAGAGAGAGGCTGACAGGTGCTCCCCTATCAGGTTTAATAGAGAGAGAGAGGGAGGGGGAAGAGGAGGACGGTGCTGCCGGCGGTGGTTCTCCAGCGAGGAGGCCACGACGGCTGCCGATGATGGGTGGAATGGATCCAGGGGAGGGAGAGAAACCCGTACGTACCCGCAGCATGACCGGAGGTGGACGGACGACGAGGCTAGCTTCCTCTTCAAAGACGGTGGGTAGCGGAGCTCGGCGTAATTGGCTTTTCCCGACGCCAATTCGACCAACCGACCACTGTTGCTTGCTCAGGAGAACGAGAGGGACTCAAAGGAAGTGATGGCAGAGGCTGGGGAAGACCGGAGGTGAGCTACCGCCGTGGGGGTCCGCGGCGGAGCTCCGACGAGGATCCGAGGCTAGAGGCCCTCCTGGCCTTGCCCCGGGGCTTGGGTGTTCACTTTGTGGCCAGAGGTGGTGTTGTGGATGCGGAGGAGGGCTGGGGAGAGTTCCATTTATAGTAGACGAAGATGCCGAGCTCTGGTCACCGCCATGGAGAAGCTGTCGGCGTTCTGGCGACGGTTGGGGCTCGCGAGAGAGATCTGGGAGGACGAGAGAGGAGGATAGTGGGGAGCAAGAGCATAGGCGAGGCGCCAGGCGCACTTGGTGGGACTTGCCAGCCACTACGGGTCACGGTTCACCCGTGGCCGAGCCGTGTTTGCTTCCGGCGAGTCGCTTGCCAGCGTCGAGAGGGGTTCTGGCGCGGCTACGTGGACGAGGGGGGGTGAGGGTGATGTTGTGGACATGCTGCGGTGGATTGAGTGCGTTGCTTCGACGGTGGCCGAGGGGCCCAACGGCCAGAGCACGCTATTTGGCATGCCAGGCACCGGCCAGCCTCGCGGTCACCACGTGCACTGGTGCACACGATGCGACCTGGCCTCGCAGACCATGTCCAACGCGTAGTCCTCTCAATCTGGAGTTCCACTATGGCTTGGGTTCGTTTAAAGCTGCACTGAATCAATCAGTCTCTTCTAGCAAAGTTTCTGGACAAAAACTTTGACTAATTACTGGGGAAGATTGACCGAAGGGATTTGGCTGAAAATTTGTGGAGGAGGGTTACTTAGGAGGGTGCTTAAGTGGTAAAAATTTCAGCCACAATGGATGCTTCAAAAATATAGTTGCTTCACAAAGTGACATTTCTGTCCAGAAGCAAGAATGATTTTCTAGCAGAAAGATTGTATTGCCCAAGATATATTTTTCGATATTGTTGAGAGATATGATGTCAAGGACATGTGGGATTAATTTTAATAATTGTTGTTAAGCAGAAATGTGGGTTGCTTCACAACAGAAGGAAGAAATGAATATTCCTGATGAAGAAAAGGAATATTTTGTGAAAAAAAATTAGGGCTTGGGATGGAAAGTGTGAGGCAGGCTTTTGAGAAGGTCTTGAGCACTTGGATTCACTTGGAAAAGGAATTCAAAATTATTTCCAAGTGTTAAGTCCAAAGAGTTGACAGAAAAACCAAATTAAATGGCAAAATTTTAAAATAACCAAAAAAGTTTTTGAAAAGAAAAAGTTGCAAAAACCAGGGTGTTACACATGCAATTCCGCAATTTGATAACTATTTGCTGAGAACTTTCCAGAAAAAAAAAAGATCACAACAGAAAAGAACACTTCAATTTGTTCATGTGTCCTTTAATGTCTTTCCACCTAGTACCATCTCTAATTTGTTCGACAACTGGTTAATTGGGGTTGAGCCTAATACAACGACACAAATTTGCGTGGGAGTCTGTGCGTTACTTTGGACTATTTGGAACTGTTGGAATGACGCTATTTTTAACCGAACCAATATCACAAACTTTTTGCAAGTTATCTTCATGGTATCTGCATGGATCCGTACGTGGTCACTAGTTAGCCGTGTGGAAGTTAGGGAGCGTATGACATTTGGGTGCAACCGCCAGGAGACGGTAGCACGGGATACCTACAACCGGTTTGGATGATAATCTAGTAATAAGATATGTGTTTAGGCATCTTGTCATATTTTTGTCGGTTGTGGATTTTTGTTTTATGATTCAATTCTGCTTGTGTACCTGAGATGAGTTTCGTACTTTGTTGATACTTTAATTAATAAAATGGATGTGTGCTTCACTTGATGCAGAGGCCGAGGGTAATCCTCCTATTCTCAAAAAAAAAAGACAAAACATTTCAATTTTTTTGCGGGTGGATACTTTATAGTTTTCAACTTGAACTTCTTTTTATCAAATAATGAAATTGATGTGAGCACGAACTACTTTTGTTTTTTAGCGTTCATGCTCATCAGACGAAATCAAGTAAGAGCGAACGTTTCCGTTGACGCGGACATGCTGCCTTCCGTGCCAACGATGGTGCATTTTAAGTCTCAGCGCAAGTGAGGACACATGTGCTGGATCTTTAAAAACACTAGAATCGATGGTTACCTCTATAGATACACAGCTGTAATCGCGGGTGTCATAAGTCAAAGGGTTTGAGTCCAAACCTTGGAACCCTTGGTTCATTTTGTATAAGTACTAACTTGGTGGCTCAATTTGCAAATTAGTGAAGGATTTCGAACTTGCTGCCTATTTGCACGGTTTCAGTAGAGACCATTTCATAACAGCCTTATTTTGAATATACAAATCTATTCATACGAAGTCCAAAAGTTATTTTTTACAAAAATTAACATAGAGATGCCAAAGAAGAATACAAAGTATTGCGCTAGAACAAGCATAACTAGATAAATAACTTTACAATTTACATTTGGCGCATTCGCTCCTAAGACATAGCGATGCAACACCGGATGAAGAATTTGTGCTTTCAGGGCAAACATAAATAAATCTGTAACTGCAACTCTACAATGCGAACATTCCCCAGGTATTTTTCCAGCGCAACAACGTTTGCATCCGCGGATTTGCTGAGCTGCCACAGGCAGGCATGATGGTGACGCGGCAATGATGTCAGCAACCCTTCACATGTGAGTGCAGATGTGGCATCGCGTAAAACTGTGTCCCGCTGTAGTGGAGTCCAACAAATTTTCTTTTGGATTTTATAACTATGTATAAAAAAAATCGCGCATTCAGGATGTGCTCTGAAGTTGCGCATTTTGTTTTGATAAAATGGGCTTTTACAACCCATGCGAGATCAATGTATTTACTCTTGTTTTTTCACATATAGAATAGCATCATATTTTGTAATAAAATTAACAGGCATGCACTTCATCTTGTAAACTTGCACGTATGATTTTTTTTACAGTATTTAAACCTTGTACACATGAGTTTACCATTCTAGAAACCCATCGTGGTGGTTCTTCACAAAGTACATAACAACAACGCGGGCATTGCATTTTATTTGTGTGACAACTAAAAATGCAATCATGCCTTTAATCGCATTATAATTATATACTCATAGAGCACTAATATGTTTGCTAAAATATACCGGTTTTACCCCCCATCGATACTTCGTGTGAGGATCATAGACCCCTAGAGTGTTAATTGACTCAAGACATTTCCGGAACTTACTCCGAAACTTCCGTGCTGGTCCAGAATCCGGACTATCTTCCGGGTTGTGTTCCAGAACTGACCAATGACTCTCAGGAGCTCATGCCTTTTCCAGAACCTACCCCGAAATCTGGGCAAGCCTAAACCTAGTACGTAACTTCCGAAAGAAGCTTGGGTTCTATAAAAAATGGCTCAAACGGGTAGATATTTGAAGTGGGCTATAGAAGGCACACTCCTTCCCCAATAGTTATCTTCTGCCCCCACTTCGAGCTGAGCTGTTTTCTCTCTCTCTCTCTCTTACTCCATTTTCTCAAACTCTAAACCTTGAATGCGTCCACATCCATCCATCATAACACATCCATCCTTTGAGGGAAAAGAAATAGGAGCCCTCGATCTACATTCTCACCAAAGGAAATCGCGCTTCCTTTGAGTTCATCATTTGGCTTGATACTCTTATAGGTTGGAAACTCCTAAGCGGCAGGAGTCCTCGATGAGGAATCAACTTGTGATTTGCCCCCATTGTGTGTGAATGTTTGGAGACTGCATCAAGGTGTACCACTAGTGGTAGAGAATCACCTTTGTTCTGAAGGAGAAGAAGGTGAGCCTTTGTGGTACTCCCACCTCTCCAATGGTGACTAGCTCCCCTCCAAGGGAGTGAACAACATCTTTGTCTCTGTGGTCTTCGGTTAACCCTAACTGTAGCTCATTTACTTCTGTTTATACTTTCTTGACCTTGCAAGCATCATATCGGTTGTTTATCTCAGCTAATCATTGTTAGGCTCACATTTCATATTCCGGAAAACCTAACTTGCTAGTAATTCAGTAAAAAATTGTAGAGGATCTATTCACCCCCACCCCCAGGTCCATCGCGATCCTTTTAGGGGGTTAACTAAACTGGCCTATACAATTCCAAGCGACACTCGAGTACACATAAACGAAGGAAACCAAGTTATAATTTTTCTAACCATGTGTGATCGATGATTTCAATGAGAATGAGAGATGGAAGTATATTCTCAAGTACATGTAGGAAAAAGTATAGTCTGACATACGGCCATCATGCACAACCGTATAACTCGGCTATATATGGAACATTGATTCAGTGGCAATCTGAATGAGATGTTATTAACACTATTTTAACTAGATGACAAAACTACTATTTTTTGGACGTCAATTCTATGGTTGAAGATGCTTTGTAGTGTAGGGTATCAGTACATAGAGGATTATTAAAAACCAGTCATTAATCAAGTTTAGTTAGCCCCCCCCCCCCCCCCCCTTCGGAGGTTCGGTATATTCAAGTGGGGAAATCCACTTCCCCTCGACATAATCTGTCAACGAATGTAGTGTGAGGTTCTCCGAGATGTTAGTTTACGGGGGTAAGTGGTCCCAAGAAAACATGTGGAAAAAAGGGTAACAAAGCAAACATTTTACGAAAAGATTACGAGGAAGCGGAGTCGGGGGAGGGGGTGGTATCGGTACCTAAACTAGCCTATGCAGTTGCAAGCGACACTCGAGCACACACATTCAAGGAAACCAAGCTATGATATTCTGAATCACGTGTGATCGATGATTTCAACGAAAATGAGATATGGAAGTATGTTCACATGTACATGCAGAAAAAATAGCATGGCGTATACACCCATCATGATGTATAACTTGATAGGGATAACACGTTGATTCACATCTGCAATCTAGGTGAGATGTTATTAATACTTTTTTTACCAAGATGACAAAAATACTACTTTTTTGGACACAATACTATGTTTGAGTTTGCTTTGTAGGGTAGGGTACCTTTTTCGATAAAGGACATTTCATTGAATTGATTTATCAAGGTTATACAACCGCATTCAAAGAATGCCCAGCCTCAGCATAACATGATGCACAAAACCAACAAGTCCAAACGACCAAAAAATAAACAATGTTTTGCAGCAAAAAATAAACAAATCCAGCCTAGGGTGGGGCATATCCTATCCGGAGATTACACCGCCATCCATGGAGGGAGAAAGCCTCCATGGCCGTACGCTCGAGCCGTGTAGACGCCATCATAAAAAGGTCTTTGTCCTCCGGCTTCTGCAGGATAGACCAAGTACGGAGCCATCGCGTACATGCATGAATAACATGCACAAAATCAAGATATAGAGAATGATGAAAACTAGCCATTAAGCCAGTTTAGTTAGCCTCCCTCCCTCCCCTCAGAGGCTTGGTACGATCAACTGGGAAATCCACTCCCTCTCGACAAAACGTGTCAAGGGAAGTAGTGTAAGGTGCTCCGAGGTGATAGTTTAAGGGGATAAGTGGGCCGATAAAAATATGTGAAAAAGGTAACAAAGCAAAAGGTTTAGAGGAACAAAGACACGAGGAGGGGGGAGGGGGGTTAACTTTTTTTTGAGGAAACTTCTGATCTATTCATCATGCCATGACGGTACAAAGAACACAAAAATAATAAAAATTACATCCATATCCGTAGACTGCAATTTTTACTTTTACTCCCCTTATATCTGTTTTTAAAGTTAATTCGATGGCTTTTTCATTTCTTTTTGGAATGAAACTCTATTTTTAATTGAAAAGCTATATATTCTGCAAGAATGTTAGGCTGTTTATAAGGTTCTTTAACTTTTTCGATAGAAATATTAAATCTCTGGTTTATAGAGTTAATTTCCTTTTAGATCTTTCTCAAATTCTTCAATTGCTCCTATTTTTCTATAATAAATTTGGGAATCCAATATGGATTATGACGTGGATGCATTGTATGTATATGTGTGTATTGACCTACATTTACATACAACCTCAAGATGCCACTTAAATTGCCATGAAATGCCCTTTCAACCTTACTTAAGCGTTGTTTAGTTATTTTGTGGCACCTGTTAATTTGCGGGCAGCAAATTAAGTGGAAAATAGATGGTTGCGGATTGTGGACCTACACAGTTCGACTGCAAGGACGTTTTCTTGAGAACATCCTGGCAGAAAAAGAAAAGAAAAGAAAAGGTTTCTTGTGAGCTTCCTACGTTGAAAATCATATGAATTCTGGTTGTTGAGAGCATGTTCGTGCACGTAGCACGTTGCTGGCAGCATAGGACAGTTTCTCCTTGGAAGAAAAGTTGACAATGACAATTCTCTAAAAAAAAGGGACCTCGTAATAATTCTATCAGTTGAGCACGATTAGTTGAACCGCATGTACATCAATCACCCTACACATTTGCGACTTTTTCTGAAAGATCTACAGTGGCTACTTCTTCTTTTCCGATTATAGAACTTGCCAACAACCACTTAGTAGTAGTAGTTCCCACCACGTGACGACGGAACAGTTGCTGCTGCATATCGTGAGACAGATCAGCCTTTTGTTTTGCAAAATAACAATTCAAATCTATTAAAAAATCATCAGTACAAAGCAAAAGCACCTTATATAAACATAATAGGAAACCTTCAAACTAGTAGGTTGGTTACATCAAGGTCTCGAGATCCATCGAGGTCTCGAGATCACCAAACAATCGCTACCGCCGCCGGAACAAGCTGCCGATGCGTCGTTCTCGTCGCTTCACTATCCAAGGTGGCTCGGCCTTGTCGATGACAATCGAAAAATCTTCGTGCACATGCCTATAAGAACGAGCACCCTGAAACACAGTCATCGCCGTTGGGACAGATTCGCCTTAATACCACTAGACAAACAGCCTGGAAGGCGGGAACACAAATACAATCACACCACTTGGGACTCCAACAAAGTTACTACTGTATCCGCTATGAAATGGTACACTGGCCATATTTTTCTGATTTTGGCCATTAATTAAGTGATTTTGTTGATTCTTAATCGTCCGAGAATCTCTTAGCAGTCAGTCAACTCCATGAACCACAGTTCTGACAAGGGGCATGTGAAACATTCCATACTTGTTGTATCTAGAAGTAAATGTCCCCTTTTCCACTAGATGAAAAAATTATTAGTACACTCTTTTTTTACTTATATGAGTAAATTTGTAAAATCGATTTGAAAACCTTCATTAATTGGCTAAGTTATATTCTTCTCTTATTGGTGGAGTTCCGTCCTGCGCGACGGGTAGTGTAGATGATGATCGTGTAAACATTTCTGGGTAAATATGTGTGGCTTTCAAAAATAATAATTAAAATATGATCAATTTTTTCATCACAAAAGAAAAGAAACGTTCTTCGTAATATCATACGGAAAATAGTACTATCATTGTTGTACATTGAAGACAATATTAATTATCATCCGTGTACATTGAACACTATTCTAACTATACCAATATCTGACTACAATTAAACAGAGGAAGCACACAATCATGAGCAAGAAAAAAAGAATGTTATCGTCTTTGTTCAATCAAACTCTCTACTGCAGGTGCTCCAATGCCCGCAGCAGAGAAGGCCTAAACCTCTCCACGTTGATCCGTACGTCCTGCTTGCCGAGGTACCACTCCGCCACGTTCCCCCACCCGCTCAGGTGGATGGCGGCGGGGTCCTTGATCATGGGGTGCTCCTTCCCGAACACGCCCATCAGCGAGCTCTCCTCCGCCGCGACGCTGTACTCGATGTACCGCAGCCCCATGTCGCGTGCCGGGTCCCCGAAGTCGGTCCGGGCGATCTCCTCCAGCCGGCCGTACGGCACGATCTGCAGGAACACGGCCCCCGTGGGCAGGTACACGCAGTTGGTCAGCCCGGCGCCGTGCACGCCGACCATGACGTCGAAGGAGTTCATCTCCCGCGTGAACTCGTCGTAGCTGGCCTTCGGACGCCCGGCCACGATCACCTTGAACCCCGCGGCCTCCGCCGCCGCGATGACCTCCGGGAGGTTGAGTATCTTTCGGCTGTTCGTCCTCTCCAAGATGATCATTCGCGGACGCTGACGGCGCCCGCCGGGCGGACGAACGTCGCTGAGCTTGATCGGCCGGTCACGCGGTAGCGAGTACGCGTGCCTCAAGAACTTGGTGAAGTCAACCATGGTGTAGTCCCCGCCGGTTTCGTCGAGGGAGGGGTCGATGGTGAACTCCTTGCGGCTCCCGTAGCCCACGACGACGTGCGGGTAGCACCGGACGGCGCCGTCGTCGTTTTCAAAGTCCACGATGTCGTGGCGCGAGATCTGGCCAAAGATCCGCTTGTACCTGTCCACCCAGAAGGGCAGGAGGTTGACGACGAGGAGCTGGACCTCCCCGTTGAAGCGGCGCGCGCCGATGAAGAGCGGGACGAGGACGTCGGTGAAGTCGTGCCAGTAGTTGCCGGTGAGCCCTCCGAGCTCGATCACCATCGCCGGGATGTTGAGCCGCGTGGTGCACTGCGGGGCTTCCTCGGTGCTGGGGACGGACCTCACCGTGACCGCCTTCAGCCGGTCGAGGTACTTGCGGGAGTAGGGCTTGATCTGCCACTCCTTCGGGGGAGCCCGCGGCAAGACGAGCGTGACGGTGGCGCCGGGGCCTCCCTGAGCCCGCGTGTCGCCGGCCAGCTCGCAGATGTCGTACTTGCCGAACGACGTGTCGCAGATCGGCTTGGCGTTGGCCACATTGTTGTAGTCATCTGTTCCTCCGCCTGAACATCGATCGCAAACATGATGATGTCCACCAAATTGAACTTGACAGTTTGGACAAAGCAATTGAAGTCAGTCACATGTATTATCGTACCGAATTCCTTTGATTCGGCTGCCTCCTCGTTCTTGGCTTGGCTTTTCGCCTCCCAATTGTCGGATTTCATTTCGTTGCCTGACCGACATCACACAATAGACGAATTTGATGATACGATGACTGCTAAATGCTAATTGAACAATAATAATAACAATAACGGATGAACAGAAATGGTACCTAGTTGTTCCTCGATCGAATTTCTCCCTGCCCATTGCTGCTCGCTTTCGTCCTGTTTCTCTGTAGAGGGAACGAAAAGATCGAAATCGATGTTTATCTTGTTCTTGGTTGATCAGCTACTATTATGACGTTTACCTTGACGCCGTGGTGTTGATGGTTCCGTGTGCGCCTTGGCCTTCTCCTCCTCCTCCTCCCTGCTAAATTCCTCCATTCCTTTGCTCGCATCATCTACAGTAGCTTCAAAACTTCAGCAACTACAGCATCACAAAATTATCTAAAGATCCCTACGTATATATTGATTCTGCGTGCGTGCCTTGCCCCGGATGGCTTCTTCGATGCTTTGCAGGGCTTTTTTAGAAAAGAGGCTGGCGCCCGGCTTTAAATTAATGAAGCCCTTACAACCAACCAACGGTACAACACAACACAGAAGAACAAAGCAAAGAAAGAGCCTCGGCAAGATACATGGGTGCCCAGAGGCAGCAACAAAGCTCAAAAATAAGACAGGAGACACTGGAGCCCTCATACATGCGCCTGGGTGCCCAGCAGACTAGCGCCATCCTGTTCCATCGCCAGAAGGAGCCCCCAGCTCCTCGCCCCGGCTCGAGAGGCGCCGCACCGTCGGACGATGGAGTGTTCACCACCCTAGAACGCGGATCGGAACCAGGGCCAGGACACCAAAGGGAGGTCTTCTATCACAACCTCCTCGCCGAACCTAGCTCCGCACGAGAACACCACCGTCGAGGCAAGGACCCGACACACGACGAGAAGAAGCTGTTGTTCACAAAACTCCCCCCAACAACCAGCAACCTAGGACCCTGCTCACAAGACGGAGCCTCCAAGGAGGACACGACGCCACAACGCCGCCACCGTCCGGTCTGGAACCAGCCAGACCAATGGTTTTCACCCAGAGCCCGTGGTGAATGGGGTCACCCACGATGACACCTCCAAGAAGGAAAACGGCACACAACAGCGTCGATATCACCGGCACCGACATAGTCGGGCAGAGCTTTCGCTCGGGATTCAACCCCCACCACCCAGATCCAACAGCCATGGCCGGCTAAGGAAAGTTGCAGACAACGCCCGAAACAGGCTGCGTGGCAACGAAGACCACACCCGCATGATGGACGCCCCCAGAATGAGCCGCCTCACCGCCCACACGGCCGAGGCAACACACGAGCACCCGCACAGCGACACCCGCCGGAAAGGTGCCGCCGTGCCCACCGTTCGGAGCCGCCGCTCCGGAAACCCAGGGGATCCATCCTCATCCACCACACACATGGCAATGGACCGCAAGCACGCAGCAGACCACCCCTGCTACCGCACCGGCGCAGCTCCGCCACCCACAACACCCAAAGCCGCCACCTTTCACCCGAATGGAGACAAACCCTAGATCTGGCCTCCTGGGCATCCCAGATAAGCAACCACAAGGGCTACCAACAGGACAAGGGCCATGCCCACGGACGCCATCAGATCGGAGGCAGCCCGCCGGAGCTGGTGGATCCGGCAACCGGCGATGATTGGGACACCCACCCAAGACCGCCCGCCATATGCGCGGATCCGCACCTCCAGGCTCCAACGGCAGCCGCCCGCGCCACCCCCACGCCCGCATGCCTGCCGAGGGCCGCGCCGCCACCAAGCGAGTCCACGGCTGGCCAGGGCAGGGGAAGGACGCCGGGGCGAGATCTGGCCCGATTCGCCGGACGAGGGAGAAGGAGAGCGCCTGAGGAGCAGGGGAGGGGAGAAGGAGATGGGAGGGAGCGCCCCGCCGCCGCCGCGGGCCGGCCGGAGGCCGCCGGCGACGGCGGCGAGGGAGAGGAGCGGGGAGGCGGGGAGGTTTGGGAGGGCGGCGGCGGTCGCCTCGTGAGTCGCAGGAGCGACCCACGAGACGCGAGGTGTCGGTTCTAACCCTTTGCAGGGATTGCTTCAGCTGAATCGATTGCCGCTGGGTCCAACAAGGCTGGGTATGAACCGAAGATCAAGCTTGTAAGGACTGATCATAAAACTTTCCTGCTCCTTGAGCTCGCAAAATTTATTCACTTTATAACAATTAGAAGAAGGGGAGGATTGATCATGATACCTTTTTGGCTGTAGCTGAACTGCGTCGACACCATCAGGTAGAGTAGCACGAGCAGGGAGCCAAGCAACAGGCCGTATGCAACATAGCTGCTCTTCCACGGCGACGATCGGTTCGCGTTCCTCGTCGCCTTCCCCTCCGGTCGCATCATCTTGATATTAGCCTCTTTGACCACACCGCGGCATAAGCACAGATCTCCCGAGAGCCCTGCTTGGCTTTCAGGGTGTTTGTATTTTCGGTTTCTCTCTTTGATAAGAAGAGGGAGGACTAGTTCGTTGCCAGAATATAGAATAAGAGAGACACTTGGACTTCCGGAGGTTAGTTTACTGGTTCTTTGTGCTTCATCGTGAGAAGGAATGGAATTGTGGATCCTTCTCCCTTTGTTTTCTTTGACATGGACGTACGGTCTTATATCCAGAACAAGTGATTTCACAGCACATGAGGGGGACCTTTGCAAGCTTGTATATTTGGACGCAGCAAACAAACAAAGAATAAGGTTTTTGAATAATATGAATTGACTTATTGAAAAGGAATTCCAATTTTTTAACAATTTGAATTCTTCATTGAATGTACTTTTATGTGTAGAATTACTCGGTACAATATGCTTAAAAAAAGTTTTGTTTGGTATACTGCGTGCTAAGTAAAGTTCCATAAAGATGTCAACAAAAGAATATTTTGAGTACCGTAAATATACAAAAAATTCTAAAAATATGTCACTGTTACCGCATCCACTTCAGGAAGAGGGGGGGATTCTCGCGCAATGGTGATGGTGTGGTGTGTCAACATGTATTTTCCAGACGATGATTGATTAGAAAAGGATTGCGCACGTGGAGCCTCCCAAATTGGATAAGGCGGTTGGGCAACTATCTTGTCCGCAAAGACTCAGAAAGAAGCAATTGGAGAACAGTACCTTCGACGATGCCCATAGTGTTGCACCCATGTAAAGTATAAAGAACCAACATGTTGTTCATGAACACCAACGGGGATAAAAACTCCCTAGCTCATCAATTCTAAACCTTGCCATTAAAATGGGATCCAAACGCGAACCAACCTGTGGTTGGATAGTTAGGAGGTCAGTGGTATCTCTAACCCATCAGGGAACCGTCGAACTCATTCAGGATCGAGAGAACGCTAGAATGAAAAATGTTAGATTGAGGAGGGCAAGATGATATTTTCAGAACCAACGAAGCTAACTGAAGACAAGTCCGATCGTGATGTGTTTGGAAAAACAATGAGGGTTGACAAGTTCAAACGTGAGCATGCATTGTGCTACAGCGTGCCCAGCTAACCATCACGCACGATGTTCCCATGTGCCTGGGAGTATGTCGTTATTAGATAACTCGAACTTGCTTACCACTACCATTTGTCACAAAACATCTCTAGATCTTCTAAAAACTAGTTTCTCTAACTAGCAGATCCTCAGGCCTCATTTGGTTTACACGAATTTTATAGTAATTCTATTTGATGGAAATTTTGTAGATTTTTTTTCTTCGGAGCCCTTCCTATGCAGGATAGGAGCTAATCCTTCACATTTTAAAGGAAAAAAAAATATACTAGACTCAATGAAAAAAAATTCTATCATACGAATCAAATGGCATATCGTTTCTTGTAGGAAATAACATACATATCATCTCACTTCCTATGGTTTTCCTATTCTCAAGATATTTCTATCCTGAACCAAAGAAGGCATCAACATATAACTCCTTTCAAAAGTTATAAGTTTGTTTCCACTAAAAAAGGTTATAGGTTTGCATCCCTTAAAAAGCTATACTTTGGACTATTTTTAGTCCAAAAAGGACAACTCTCACGATAAATAGGGAGATGATCGTGCCGCCCGCAGTCACTGCCACAGCCGCCTACCTCGCCATCGGCCACCCCGGGCCAACCCCGCCGCATGGGCCTCCCCGTCGTCTCCGGCCACGATGATTTTTTTCTTCCCCGTCGTCTCTGGCCACGGTGACGCTACTTCTCCCGGCGTCGCTGGCCCGGCGGCGCTCCTCTCCGTCGTAACTGGCCACGATCAGAGCAGCAACATGGGCGGAAGAATTGTTATAGAGGAGAAACATCACATACACTTTTTATATACAGAGAAACATGGCCGCCAGCTTCCAATGATACTTTGCATTTTGGACCATGCCATCGTGCCACTAGGAGAATTAAGACGAGAAGAACCCATTCAAATGAAGTGCCCAAACTGTGGTCCGTGGAGGATGAATTTTGTCTACTTTCTTGACTCCTTCGTATGTGTACGTCGCGCTTGGTGAGTTTTTAACAAATTACTTATGTGGATCATCTATCATAGGCCCTAGCTATCTAATGGACATCAATCTAGTGGCCGCGTGAAAGAAAGAAGAAAGAACAAGAAGGAAGAAGGAATAAGAAAATGAAGAGAGGCTTTCATGTGGGGTTGAGTTGGTTTGGGAATTAAGTTTAGGGGATCTGCTAGATGAAGAAAAGTTCAATCCCAAAAAAAATTAACTCTTCAAGATAAGGGTTACGTTTTGGCATTATAGGTGTTATAGTAATAACTCTAATACTACTTAAGGTCCCACCCCTATCCTACATGCCATGCCACATAAGTAATCAACACAAGTCAAGACCAGTCAACAAGGCTCAAAGCAGTCATCCATAGTCAAAGCCACCCCTCGTGGATCCAAGCAAGTCACCGTGTCAACAAAAGTCCAAGCAAGGTTTTGTAATCAACAAATCAAAGGAAGAGGAACACATTACCCCCGTAAAGGATATTGGAGTGCCCGCCTTCTGGGAGCCTCGCCGCGCGAGAGTGCCCTCCCTGCCATCTGTTGTACCTGGGCCTCGCGCGGCTAGCTCCCTGGTGCTCTCGCGACCATCCAATTTCCGTGCCCACCTCACACCCGGACGACTTGCATCGGGGGTCCATGATGGGTGGGCTGCGGGCGCGGTCGAGGCCACCTCTCTGTGGTGGGTTTCATCGCGCCCGCGTGCGCCCTCTCATGTGTTGCCCGGCGGGAAACGAGGGACCCAGGTTCGCCATCAGTGTCACTCACCCTCTGTTGGCCTGGTTCACTCGTGGGAGCAGGGCCAGTGCATGCGCCCGACTCGGTGAGTTGCTTGCCCGGCCTTGCTGTGTGGGGTTGTTAGGGGTTTGGTTGGCCAGCTTTGTTTATGTGCGCCCGGATCGACGTGCTGCATGCGTGGGTGCTGTGCGGCGCTTTCACCCGGGCTCTGTCTTCCTAGACCCTTGTCGTCGCAGGCCTGACCGGCTAGCGTGTGTGGGACGGCTTCTCGGGCTCACCTGTTGGTCTTGGTCAGATGCAGAGGAGTGTTCCTTGCCCGGGTTCTTGTCATCATGGGGTGTGGTCGACTGATGTGTTTTGGAATGTGTGCCCATTTTTTGGACACCGCGGGAACGTGTGGTCGCGCTCTTCCCATGGATCGTCTGATTGGTTTGCTCGGTTCCCTTTTGACAGTCGATATCGGGTTCCTGCCGACGATATTTCCCATGGATGTTCTGGTCGGCTCGCTTGGTATTGTTTTGCCTGTGTTGTTCCGGGTAGGAAGCTCACCCAGGTAAGGCCGGTGGCATGACTCTCGATCACGCGCCGACCAGGGTGATAGTGGGGGCTGGGGCCGGGCTACCATATGAGTCTTCCTGTTAGTGTGGTGGGCCAACAGTGCGAATGGTTAGTCTTCTTTCTTCTCCATACGTGGCAGCCCGCCGTGGGATGAGACATGTAACGTCGGTTGATTCTTTGGCATTTATCACCCGCTTGCTCTGTGGGTTTACTGTTGTCCTCGTCGTCTCATATGACGGTGTGCCTTGGTCCTGTATGTCAGTGTGTGTGGGTGGGGCGGGGGGTATTGTTATGTAACACCCCAAAAATCGGGTTATCGATTTTTGTGCTGTTAATCCTTCCTAGCTTTCCTCTCCTAAATTTTTTCTCTGGAATCTGGTGAGTGACCAGGTGAATCTAGGCAATCCTCAGCCTCTCAATGCCTTTCCCATGCTCTTGTGCCAACCAAGTTCCCGCCAATAAACCCCGAACCTTATTCAAACCCAAGTTCCAAAATATTGGAACTGGAAATCCTGCCTTTGTGTTTACAAAGGAGCTATCATTTTCCTTGCTCTGTTAATCCTCCAAAAATTTCCAGAGATCCTTCTTCACTCATAAACCCTAGATGTGCAAAAATATTGCCAAGTCATATGCAATATTTTTCATCTAGAATTAATTCCTTTATCTGCCTTTCTGAGGAATTAAATCCAAAGGGATAGCTAGACATCTTTAAATTTCTTGAAAATTGGTGGAGATGATCTTTGTACCTATCTCAAGCTCTGATAAAAATATTGGCCACAATTAAATAAGGGAAATTGCATTTTCCTATTTAAAGCCAATATTTCAATTTGGGGCCTTTCCAAAGGAACTACCATTTTGGTAGCCAGGAAAAATCCCAAATAACTTGTGGAGCTTATCCTATTCATATCTTCACCATTTCCATCCAAATCCCAAGTTCCACAATTCAAATTTTGAGCACAACATCCATTTGCAAATTCTGTCCAGATTTCCAAGTTGCAAAGGAAGCGCTTGAACCCTTGATCCTTTTTGGGATGAACTTTTTCAGGGTGGTTAACATTGATAAATCACTCATGCAATCCAAAAACCAGCCCATTTGATCTAGCCAATCTTCTTCAGGAAATTATCTAAGTTTCTGCCCAGATTGCATCTCTGTAAAGGAAGTACCTTCATAGATGATCAAATTGAGCTGAAATTTTTCCAGCTAGCCTTCATGACTACATCATCACCCTCCAACAAAAATCAGCCAAATCCATCTAGCCAATCCTGCCCTGCATCACCATTTTCATTTCTGGCCAGATTCCAAGCTTACAAAGGAAGTGCCAGCTAGAGTTGTCCATTTGAGCTGATTTTTTGGCCACGATGACCACCTTAGTAGGTGACTGACGCCAGCCCAAGATCAGGCCAAGAGGAGCACTGTGCTGGCCACAACACATGTCAACATTTTGCTGCTGGAAACTGTTTGACCTAGGTGCAGTCACACCAGAGCTCTCCCGTGCCATCCAGCTGCACTAGTCAACTCAGTGAAGGAGGGAGAACGTCCCAGACATGGTTTGGCATCACGCAGGGCGTGGCAATGCCGTGGCCATGCGGTGACCACGTGCGGAGCACGCCAAACCAGAGCACGGCGCTCGAGAGCCTTCGGGAGCTCGCTCCAGCGGGCTCCGGCTTGTCCGGGAGCGCCGACGAGCTGCCCACAGCACACGTACACCCTCTGGATTCTTCTCCCCCTCGTCCCCTAGCCCTTGGGCGCCTCTGCCGACCGCCGGAGTGGTGCCACATCGCCGTGCGTCCAGGAGCTTCGGCCGGCGTCGCGTAGCCCTCCCCGAGCCTATTTAAGCAGCCTCCGAGCCCCTCCTCCTCTCCAGCAAGCCTTCCCGCCCCTCAACCGAGCTCCCGGAGCTCTCTTCTCCTTCCTCTGGCCGTGATGCCGCCGCCGATTCCCCTCGGCCCACCCCGCGGCCTGGCTCTTCCCCTCCCCCCCTCTCCTTGCCCTCGGCCTCCCCTGAACAACCACAAGCCGCCGCCGTCCTCCATTTCTTCGGGGAAGCACTGCCGCCACGGCTCCCCCTGGAACTCTCTAGTCGCCCCGCCATGGATGTTGGAAGCGGCGCTACAAGCCACCGGGCGCGGCCCCGCGATCATCTCCAAGCACGGCGAGGTGTGCCGGTTCCAGATAGCCCGACGGCCGGCCCTCGGATGCGGCGAGGTGACGGCAGCGCCGGCGGCAAGCACGGCCCGAGTGGCCGCAGCCTCCTTTGTCCGGCGTCGGGAGAGAACAGAGAAGGGAGGAGAAAGAGAAGGGGATAGGCCGGGCCCACCTGTAAGTGACCTAGCTCCGGGCCCAGCTGCTGTAAGTGGAAGCGCACTCCAGGCGTTACGCTTTCTGTTCGTTGAAAGCGCATTTCTGAAAATGCGCTTTCGCTTTTCAGCCGGCGGCCGAAACAGCTATTTAGCGAACGTTCGCTCGTTAAGGACTGAAATGCACAGTTTTCTGTCCGTTTCTCAGCTTAACGAACGAACGGCCGTTTCTCTTCAACCGTAACTCCGATTGAGGTAAATCCAACGCCCACGTTTTCAGTTCGTCGAGCCCATTCCGTTGGTATCATTTTCATAATGTTTTCCCACAGTGAAAATGACCATTTTTCCCTTGCCCCTCAATCAGCCCCTTCGAGACGGAAACTTTTTCGGCAAATCTTTCCGCGAGCTCATCGCACTTCTTCCTAGTGACTCCATCAACCCCAAGGCAAGCCAACCTCTTATCATGAGCCCCGGACTTGCATGTTGACTTTGCTTGCACCCTATGCGTGTACTGCTGCATGTTTCGGATCGTCTGTTAGTCTGTAGTAGCATAGCCCTGTTATTTTATCCGTACTAGATGTTAGTGGTATTTACTATATAATATCATAACTTGCTTCCGTATCATGTTTTTCCATGTTAGTAACAACATTTTTAATACCATTATCCTGTTAGTACTATGATTTGATCTCATGCCATGACTGTCAGCACTGTTATGAGGTTCCTATGCTATTGCTAAGAGATTGTTCCCGCCTAAATGGTGATGTTATGGAATGATGATGGAAATGTTAAATTGAACTTGTAAACTAAACCTCCTCCGTCATTGATGGGATCGAGTCATAGTGCCACCGAACCGAGCTTATCCGTGCAGCCACATTTGCCGATATGGGACGGCCTTGACTTGGTCTAACCTTGTGCTCTCTTATCGGTACCACCAAAGAGGAAAGGTATGCGTGCGTGCTACCCTGATCAGGTAGGCGGCGATAATCTTGTGAGCCCAGTTGTTTGTTTAGCCCAGGAGTCCCCGTTTGGGACAGTTTAGTTTGGCCACGACGGTGGCAGGTGTCAGGAGTGACACAGGGGCCACCCAGGGCATGACCCGAAAGGGGAATGATTGTCGGTGGTACGATAGAGGTGTCACGGGTTAGGCAAGTTTCGTTGGACGAATGTTCATGGTGTGGGTAAAGTGCGCAACCTCTGCAGAGTATAAGAATCTATTCGAATAGCCGCGTCCACGGTTTTGGACGAGCAGGAATTAAGCTTGGGGATGCTGATACGTCTCCAATGTATCTATAATTTTTTATTGTTCCATGCTATTATATTATCAATCTTGGATGTTTTTATATACATTTACAGCAATTATATATCATTTTTTGGGACTAACCTATTATCTTAGTGCCCAGTGCTAGTTGCTGTTTTTTGCCTGTTTTTTGTTTTACAGAATATCAATATCAAACGAAGTCCAAATGCCATGAAACTTTTTGGAGATTTTTTTCTGGACATAACAAACACTAGAAGCTTCGGGAGAAGGCCATAGGCCCCAGGAGGTGGCCACGAGCCAGCAGGGCACGCCTGGGGGGGGGGGGGGGGGCAGGCGCGCCCTGGTGCCTCGTGGGCCCACCTCTGCCCCTTTTGACCAAATTCCACCACTATAAATTCCCAAAAATTGGAAAACCAACAGGGGAGTCCACGAAATACTTTTTTTGCCGCCGCAAGCTTCTGTTCTTGAGAGATCCCATCTGGAGGCCTTTTCCGGTACTCCGCCGGAGGGGTAATCGATCACGGAGGGGCCCTACATCTACCTTGCTGCCCTTCCGATAATGCGTGAGTAGTTTACCACAGACCTTCGGGTCCATAGTTAGTAGCTAGATGGCTTGTTCTCTATTTTTGATCTTCAATACAATGTTCTCCTCGATGTTCTTGGAGTTCTATCCGATGTAATCACTTTTTGTGGTGTGTTTGTTGGGATCCGATGAATTGTGAGTTTATGATCAGATTATCCATGAATATTATTTGAGTGTTCTCTGAACTCTTTTATGCATGATTATTATAGCTTCGTATTTCTTCTCCGATCTATTGATTTGATTTGGCCAACTAGATTGATTTATCTTGCCATGGGAAGAGGTGCTTTGTAATGGGTTCGATCTTGCGGTGCTCAATCCCAGTGACAGAAAGGGACATGACACGTATGTATCATTGCTATTAAGGGTAAAAAGATGGGGTTTATTCATGCGTGAGTTTACTTTGTCTACATCATGTCATCTTGCTTAAGGCGTTACTCCATTCTTCATGGACTTAATACACTAGATGCATGCGGGATAGCGGTCGATGTGTGGAGTAATAGTAGTAGATGCAGGCAGGAGTCGGTCTACTTGTCTCGGACGTGATGCCTATATACATGATCATTGCCTTGGATATCATCATGATTATTTTTTTCTATCAATTGCCCAACAGTAATTTGTTACCCACCGTATGCTATTTTCTTGAGAGAAGCCTCTAGTGAAAACTATGGCCCCCGGGTCTATCTAAATCATATATTAAAAACCCTAAAAATACCTTGCTGCACTTTTATTTTATTTATTTATTTTATATTTTAGTTCAATCTATCTATCTATCACATACAATTTAATCTTGCAATTAACCGCCGAGGGATTGACAACCCCTTGTTTGCGTTGGGTGCAAGGATTTGTTGTTTTGTGTGCAGGTGCTGCTAACGAGGTGTTGCGTGATTCTCCTACTGGATTAATAACCTTGGTTTCATAACTGAGGGAAATACTTATCTCTATTGTACTGCATCTCCCTTCCTCTTCAGGGAATTACCAACGCAGCTCACAAGTAGCAGCCACCAGTTCCGTGATGCCAAACCCAGTGCCACCTTCGCAGATAGTGCTACCCTCGCAGCCCGTGAACTCATATCGACCAGGCATCATTCACCCAAGTTCCTTCTCTTGAGCTATTCGGCGTCTTCGTCGTCGAGATGTGTTCCGTCAAGTTCCAGCCGCAGCTCAAGCAGTTGAGCCCCAACCCATAGAGGTGTCCGATGATGAAGATGGAAGTTGGCTCAGCTTGCGTCCCCCAGGAGAGCCCCAGCAATAGTAGGCCCATTTGTGGCTCCGGTAGTAGATGAAGCCAGGAGATGCTACGAGTAGGTGTGCTACCGAGACTGTCTTTTCGCCCTCGCCAAGGATAGAACCTTGTAGTTCGGAGTGAGTAGTTGTTGTTAGCTGCCTAGTAAGGTTGCGTGATGTGGTATGCTTGTATTGCTTGTAACTTGTGTGATGTTGTAATGTTATGTATGCCCGTTTGTCCTATGTGTTTGGTTCATCTGTCTCTCTGTTAAGCAGAAATGTTTAGCCGAGCTGGCAGTGGACTCTTAACAAGATTTTAGTCAGTAAAGCACCTACACCTAATAACAATGGACTCGCCCGGAGTCCCTAATGAAATGCGAGCTGGTGTAGGTGTACGTATATCAGGAGTGCATACACCCACTAGCATTAAAACACCTTAGTGTAATCTGCTGGACGTGTTCTTTTTCCTTTACATGTATTTTGCTTTTGTATGCATTCTGCATTTGCTTGCATATTGGTTTGAATAGAATGCACGTGTGTAAGCAATGTTTGCACACCAAGTTCATCCTCTTGAGTTCAATCACAGCAGTACACGAGTGCAATGCAAAGCTGCATGCCCACATCCATTCGCGCCTTCTCCATTTGCCAGCCTCCCAAACCCAGAACTCTGGAAAACCGGTTCTACTCAATAAGTTCCCCCGTCCCTAAATCTTTTTCCAGAACCCAGCTGCAATCTCGGAGAAATTCTGAGGAATTTTATTGTAGCATAAACCCTTACCACTCCACCAGTTCAAGATTTAAACTATGATTCTACTCCAACACCCACTCGTTGCGAATGTTGCTCAACGAGGAGCTACCAGCAGCGTGGTCTCCGCATTGGTAGAGCTCCACTAACCACACCGCACCAGCCATAGACCCAGTGGCGCCTCTGTCACCGTCTTGCGTTACGCTGGACAGACCGCCACCTCGCCTCGCCATGTCATGCGCTTATCCCGCCCGCCTGAGACGGCGAAGGAACCAGCGTGGCTAATCACCAGCTACTCCGCCAGCGTCTTCCTCGCCTTGAACTGCCGTAGCAGGACCCTTGTCGTTGCGAGCCCGCTTTAGCAGGATGAGCTGCAGCAGGCAGAGCGACGAACCGATTAGAGTAGCCAGCAGCGCAGTGAGGAACCACCGTAGTACCACCAGGAACACCGCATCACCGAAGGATCTCGGCTCGAGCTCATCCAAACCAAAGAGATGGAAGAGAGGCATGGTGTGGGTTGGACAGAGCCGCGTTGCCGTCGTCTTTTAAGGCCCAAGCCCGGTGTACGGTGAGCGAGGTCCAGGAGAACCGCGCGTCGCTCGATCACCGGCGTGCGAATCCGCGAGCAGTGCCGACCGGCACTGGCCCGCGATGGGAGTGCTCTCTGCATCGGCCTCATGCACACCGCGCACTATCGTCATAGGGTGCTTTATGCCCTAGGAGCTAGGCGTGCGCAGTGCCCTAGCCGCACTCAGAACAGTGCGGGAGAGAGAGAGAGAGAGAGCCGTTGGCCGGAGAAAGAAGAAGGAGGCTGCCAGTGGGCCCTGGGCCCACCTGTTTGCGAGAAAGGCCACTGTTCACTGGTGTGTCCCTAGCACTTTTGGAAAAAGGAAAAAATTTCTTTTTCTAAATTGTCAGAGCCACGAGAGAACCCAGCGACCCCTACCAATGGAGTAGATCCCGTAATATCCGTATCTCGATCTGGGTGTACCAATTTTTGGTACTTTTAACTCGGTTGTTTTTAACCGCAGGGTTAAGACCCAACCCAGAGGTTTTTCCAGGAGGTGTAATATTTGTTTTGAGCTAACCCTAGGAATCTCGAGGACGAGATTCTCTTAAGGGGGGAAGGTTTGTAACACCCCAAAAATTGGGTTATCAATTTTTGTGCTGTTAATCCTTCCTAGCTTTCCTCTCCTAATTTTTTTCTCTGGAATCTGGTGAGTGACCAGGTGAATCCAGGCAATCCTCAGCCTCTCAATGCCTTTCCCATGCTCTTGTGCCAGCCAAGTTCCCGCCAGTAAACCCCGAACCTTATTCAAACCCAAGTTCCAAAATATTGGAACTGGAAATCCTGCCTTTGTGTTTACAAAGGAGCTATCATTTTCCTTGCCCTGTTAATCCTCCAAAAATTTCCAGAGATCCTTCTTCACTCATAAACCCTAGATGTGCAAAAATATTGCCAAGTCATATGGAATATTTTTCATCTAGAATTAATTCCTTTATCTGTCTTTCTGAGGAATTAAATCCAGAGGGATAGCTAGACATCTTTAAATTTCTTGAAAATTGGTGGAGATGATCTTTGTACCTATCTCAAGCTCTGATAAAAATATTGGCCACAATTAAATAAGGGAAATTGCATTTTCCTATTTAAAGCCAATATTTCAATTTGGGGCCTTTCCAAAGGAACTACCATTTTGGTAGCCAGGAAAAATCCCAAATAACTTATGGAGCTTATCCTATTCATATCTTCACCATTTCCATCCAAATCCCAAGTTCCACAATTCAAATTTTGAGCATAATATCCATTTGCAAATTCTGTCCAGATTTCCAGTTTGCAAAGGAAGCACTTGAACCCTTGATCCTTTTTGGGCTGAAATTTTTCAGGGTGGTTAACATTGATAAATCACTCATGCAATCCAAAAACCAGCCCATTTGATCTAGCCAATCTTCTTCAGGAAATTATCTAAGTTTCTGTCCAGATTGCATCTCTGTAAAGGAAGTACCTTCATAGACGATCAAATTGAGCTGAAATTTTTCCAGCTAGCCTTCATGACTATATCATCACCCTCCACCAAAAATCAGCCAAATCCATCTAGCCAATCCTGCCCAGCATCACCATTTTCATTTCTGGCCAGATTCCAAGCTTACAAAGGAAGTGCCAGCTAGAGTTGTCCATTTGAGCTGATTTTTGGCCAGGATGGCCACCTTAGAAGATGACTAACCCCAGCCCAAGATCAGGCCAAGAGGAGCACAGTGCTGGCCACAACACATGTCAACATTTTGCTGCTGGAAACTGTTTGACCTAGGTGCAGTCACACCAGAGCTCTCCCGTGCCATCCAACTGCACTAGTCAACTCAGTGAAGGAGGAAGAACGTCCCGGACATGGTTTGGCATCACGCAGGGCATGGCAACACCGTGGCCACGCGGTGACCATGTGTGGAGCACGCCAAACCAGAGCACGGCGCTCGGGAGCCTTCGGGAGCTCGCTCCAGCGGGCTCCAGCTTGTCCGGGAGCGCCGGCGAGCTGCCCACTGCACACGTACACCCTCTGGAATCTTCTACCCCTCATCCCCTAGCCCATGGGCGCCTCTACCGATCGCCGGAGTGCTGCCACATCGCCGTGCGTCCATGAGCTTCGGTCGGCGTCGCGGAAACCTCCCCGAGCCGATTTAAGCGGCCTCCGAGCCCCTACTCCTCTCCAGCAAGCCTCCCCACCCCTCAGCCGAGCTCCCGGAGCTCTCTTCTCCCCCCTCTGGCCCTGATGCCGCCGCCGATTCCCCTCGGCCCACCCCGCACCCTGGCCCTTCCCCTCCCCCCCTCTCCTTGCCCTCGGCCTCCCCTGAACAACCGCAAGCCGCCACCGTCCTCCATTTCTCCGGGGAAGCACTGCCGCCGCGGCTCCCCCTGGAGCTCTCTGGTCACCCCGCTATGGATGGTGGAGGCGGCGCTACAGGCCACCGGGCGCGGCCCCGCAATCATCTCCAGGCGCGGCGAGGTGCGCCGGTTCCAGAGAGCCCGGCGGCCGGCCCTCGGATGCGGTGAGGTGACGGCATAGCCGGTGGCGAGCATGGCCCGAGCGGCCGCAGCCTCCTTTGTCCGGCATCGGGAGAGAAAAGAGAAGGGAGGAGAGAGAGAAGGGGATAGGCCGGGCCCACCTGTAAGTGACCTTGCTCCGGGCCCAGCTGCTGTAAGTGGAAGCGCACTCCAGGCGTTACGCTTTCTGTTCGTTGAAAGCGCATTTCTGAAAATGCGCTTTCGCTTTTTCAGCCGGCGGCCGAAATGGCTATTTAGCGAACGTTCGCTCGTTAATGACTGAAATGCACAGTTTTCTGTCTGTTTCTCGGCTTAACGAACGAACGGCCGTTTCTCTTCAACCGTAACTCCGATTGATGTAAATCCAATGCCCACGTTTTCAGTTCGTCGAGCCCGTTCCGTTGGTATCATTTTCATAATGTTTTCCCACTATGAAAATGACCATTTTTCCCTTGCCCCTCAATCAGCCCCTTCGAGAGGGAAACTTTTCCGGCAAATCTTTTCGCGAGCTCATCGCACTTCTTCCTGCTGACTCCATCAACCCCAAGGCAAGACAACCTCTTATCATGAGCCCCGGACTTGCATGTTGACTTTGCTTGCACCCTATGCGTGTACTGCTGCATGTTTCGGATCGTCTGTTAGTCTGCACTAGCATAGCCCTATTATTTTATCCGTACTAGATGTTAGTGGTATTTTCTATATAATATCATAACTTGCTTCCGTATCATGTTTTTCCATGTTAGTAACAACATTTTTAATACCATTATCCTATTAGTACTATGATTTGATCTCATGCCATGACTGTCAGCACTGTTATGAGGTTGCTATGCTATTGCTATGAGATGGCTCCCGCCTAAATGGTGATGTTATGGAATGATGATGGAAATGTTAAATTGAACTTGTAAACTAAACCTCCTCCGTCATCGATGGGATCGAGTCATAGTGCCACCGAACCGAGCTTATCCGTGCAGCCACATTTGCCGATATGGGACGGCCTTGACTTGGTCTAACCTTGTGCTCTCTTATCGGTACCACCAAAGAGAGAAGGTTATGCGCGCGTGCTACCCTGATCAGGTAGGCGGCGATAATCTTGTGAGCCCAGTTGTTTGTTTGGCCCGGGAGTCCCCGTTTGGGACAGTTTAGTTTGGCCATGACGGTGGCAGGTGTCAGGAGTGACACAGGGGCCACCCAGGGCATGACCGGAAAGGGGAATGATTGTCGGTGGTATGATAGAGGAGTCACGGGTTAGGCAAGTCTCGTTGGACGAATGTCCATGGTGTGGGTAAAGTGCGCAACCTCTGCAGAGTGTAAGAATGTATTCGAATAGCCGCGTCCATGGTTTTGGACACAGTTCGTACTAGGTCACACTATTTGGTCTTGGTCGATCTGGAGGACAAACCTGTTATAACAAACTTGATAAAAGAGTTCACAGTGTATTCTGACATGATCACGGAGTGAGATTCCGGTGAGTCATGAGATAGCCCGGAGGGGCAGTAAGCTGAATAATGTCACAACATATCACTTTAATGCTTCACGGGAGGTAAGCATAGTATAGGTTCCAGTTTAATTTTGGATACCATGCTTCATAGAAATAACTTTGCCATGCCGTGATGTGTAGTTTTTGTGCCTGATCCATGTTATGCCATGTTTTCCTGTTGCCATGTTTAAAATAAACTCTTATCTAAACATAGGGCTTACTTTGTCATCTGTTTGTCTGGATGCTATGTATTTGGTTGTCTTGTGAGTACATTCAAAGTACTCGACCGGCCTTGCACGTGGCCAGTTGCAGGAGAAGATCCGTCGTGCTAGATCGTAACCCAGCCAGTCCTGTGCATTGTGGAGCCCAGCCATAGACGTCGTTACCGCTGAACCAAGACCTCCATTGCATTTAGTTAGCCTTGGAGCCATGTAATATTGTTGTAAGCAACAGTATTGTAATACTCCATTTCATATAATAAAGCCATTTTTGTGCCTGGAATTGCTGTATCATGTCTCAGACGTGCGCCAGGTCTTATCCTAGGACTGTCGTGAACCGGCCCTCTATTGGGGTGCCACATGTTGCCAGTTAGTTCGTTTGATGTCCTCGCAGGTAGCGGTGGTTATTTTCCTGTCGCAGTGCTCTCCTTCGTCCCAGCCATCACATATGAAGCAAAACCCTACAGTTTCCTGTCACTTTGCTCCCCTCTGATGACCCACAAGTATAGGGGATCAATCATAGACATTTCGATAAGTAAGAGTGTCAAACCCAATGAGGAGCAGAAGGAAATGATAAGCGGTTTTCAGGAAGGTATTCTCTACAAGTACTGAAAGTAGCGGTAACAGATAGTTTTGTAGCAAGGTAATTCGTAACAAGTAACAATTAACAATAGTAACCAAGGTGCAATAAAGTGGCCCAATCCTTTTTATAGCAAAGGACAAGTTGGAACGTTCTCTTATAGTAAGCAAAGCGTTCTCGAGGACACATGGGAATTGTTGTCTAGTCACGTTCATCATGTTTGGTTGATTCGCGTTCACTACTTTGATAATTTGATATGTGGGTGGACTGGTGCTAGGGCGCTGTTCTTACTTGAACAAGCAACCCTCTTATGATTACCCCCTCTTGCAAGGATCCACAACTACTAAATAAGAATTAAGATAAATCTAACCATAGCATAAAACATATGGATCCAAATCAGCCCCTTACGGAATAACGCATAAACTAGGGTTTAAGCTTCTGTCACTCTCGCAACCCATCATCTACTTATTACTCCCCAATGCATTCTACTAGGCCCAATTATGGTGAAGTGTCATGTAGTCGATGTTCACATGACACCACTAGAAGAATAACAACATACACATCATCAAAATATCGAACGAATACCAACTTGACATGATTACTTATAACAAGACTTCTCCCATGTCCTCAAAAACCAAATTAACTACTCACAAATCATATTCATGTTCAAGATCAGAGGTGTATTGAATATGCTTAAGGATCTGAACATATAATCTTCCACCAAATAAACCAACTAGCATGAACTACAAGATGTAATCAACACTACTAGCAACCCACAGGTACCAATCTAAGGTTTTGGGACAAAGATTGAATACAAGAGATGAACTAGGGTTTGAGATGAGATGGTGCTGGTGAAGATGGTGATGAAGATTGGTCCTCCCACGATGAGAGGATCATTGGTGATGTCGATGGCTTTGATTTCCCCCTCCCGGAGGGAAGTATCCCCGGCGGAATCGCTCCGTCGGAGAGCAAAGCCCAGTTTCCGCCTCGAGACGGTGGTACTTCGTCCCGAAAGTCTTCTTCTAATTTTTTCTAGGGCAAGTAGCATCTTATAGGAGAAGATGGGCCCCGGAGACCTGCTGGAGGGCCCACAAGCTCACCAGGCACGCCCTGGGGGTCGGGCGTGCCCCCTGAGCTTGTGGCTCTCTGGTGGGTCCCCTCCTGGTATTTCTTCCGCCTATATTTTTTATATATTCCAAAATAATTCTCCGTAAATTTTCAGGTCATTTGGAGTTGTGGAGAATATCTATCTCCGTTGTAGCTTTTTCAGGTCCAGAATTCCAGTTGCCAGCAATCTCCCTCTTCATGTGAAACTTGCAAAATAAGAGAGAAAAGGCATTAGGATTGCATCATAAAATGAAATAATAACCCAAAACATACTAAATAACAGTAGGAAAACATGATGCAAAATGGTCGTATCAACTCCCCCAAGCTTAGACCTCGCTTGTCCTCAAGCGAAAGCCTAAATCGATAATCATGACCACATGTTTAGAGAGAGAAGTGTCGATAAAACAAAATACGTGCATGAAAGCATCTTGATCATTATCATAGCAGCAATATATCATCATAAAACTTCTCATGATCAAGTAACAATTCCTTCACAAACTAAAGTATGAACCATAAACTTTATTGAAAACTAACAAACTATGATCTCAGTCATTGAAACAATTGCAGTTTGTCATATTTCCAGAAAAGAGTCTATGTAAGAGATTTGTTTAGCAAGTTCACATACTCAACTATCACTTAGTCTTCCATGATTGCTAACACTCATGGTGTATTTATGGAGCAAAAGTTTCAGTCAAACACATAGGAAGATGGGGGTTTATAGTTTCCACCTCCCAACCAATTTATCTCGAGGATAATGTCAATAATAATAACTCATGATCACCTTCATCCAACTGGATATATATGTCTGGATCTTTCCCTACCACATGATGCTTGCCATGTGGAGAATAAATAAGAATGGAATAGGGATGAACATTATTGACTCTTGCATAAAAGTAAATACCGAAAGTAAAAGATAGGCCCTTCGCAAAGGGAAGCAGAGGTTCTTATGCGCTTTTTATTTTGGGATGTGCAAACTCTTAATGGAAAGGAACGTCACTTTATATTGCCCCTTCTGATAGCAAACTTTATTATGCAGTCCGTCGATTTTATTTCTTTACCATCACAAGTTCGTACAAAGCTTATTTTTCCTTACAATAAAAGATCATACATATTTAGGAGCAATTTTTATTCCTTTATGCACTGATGACAACTTACTTGAAGGATCTTATTCAATCCATAGGTAGATATGGTGGACTCTCATGGCAAGAAACTGGGTTCAAGGGATTTTGGATGCACAAGTAGTATCTCTACTTAGTGCGAATTTTTGGCTAGCAAAAGATTATGAGCAAGCACCACATGTTAGAGGATCCATGGCAATATAACTTCTATGTGAATATAAGCAAACATAACCCATTACGTTGTCTTCCTTGTCCAACGTCAACTATTTGATCAATCATAGAATATTTGATGAGGGCTCACAATCATAAAAGATGTCCAAGATAGTATATTTATATGTGAGACCTCTCTTTCTTTATTACTTTTTCATGAATTGCATCAATGACCAATGCTATGTTTGTTAACCTCCAACAAATTTTATCAATTATACTTCTTTTATGTGAAGACATCACTCCCCATGGGATTAGCATATGATCTTTTTATTCTTTTCATTGCTAGGATTTGAACAAGAAAGTAAAGCAACCAAACTCAAACTACTCTTTATTATATAACTCTCACACTCGATTACATAGATAGATAGATCACGAAACTAGATCATACTAAAACTTTATTCTTCTAAATCATGAAATTACTAGGGATTGAACTAAAATAGATAATGATGGTAAAAGTGATGATGATACGATACCGGGGCACTTCCCCCAAGCTTGGAACAAGCCAAGGGTGGTGCTCATACCCGTGTACTCAAGTGTCTTTCTTCGGTGATGGTGGTGATGAAGGGGTAGGCTTGTCCTCTGTCTTCCAAGGTTTAGGCTCCCCATCATAAAAGGATGAATGCATTTCCGGAATCCCGAAAGTTGCAGCCAAGCTCATACCTTTAAATCTAGACTCATACTCACAGTTTTGATTTTGCAGGTTAAAAACTTGGGCTTGTAGATGATCAATCCGGTCGTTGAGCTTGAAGATAGCATCTCCAATTTCCTCAATGTCCCACTTGTGCTCACGAATGAACTCGGTAATCATGGAGTGACTGGCGCTGAGACCGTGCTCCACCATCCCCTGGCACTTGAAGATCTCCTGTTCCACAGCTTCGAGCCTGGCCTTCTCGCTTCCGTTCTTCTTGGGCCCTTGAACGTCCCGGATGTGAAGCACCCCCTCACGCATCTCAATAGTTTGAGGGTGTTTCATCACCTCCGAAAGGTAAGGGTTGATGACCTTCTTGTATAACTTGTCCTTGGACGAACTTGGAGGCGCCATGGTGACCAAGATCTGTCAGAAAAATAGCCCGAAACAAGAACAGAGGAGAAACTTGTGATACGGTGGTCAAAACATTCGAGAGTATATATAATGATTTTTTCCCGTGCAGGACAAGTAATCTAGGAGAAAATGGAGTCGGGAAAGTCCACGGGAGAGTCACAAGCTCACACGACGCGCCCTTGGGGGTAGGGCGCGCCCCCTGAGCTTGTCGCTCCCTCGTGCACTTTCCTGATTGTTTATTATTTTTCTATTTTTTTATATATTCTGAAACAAACAAAAAGTACTTTTATGGAACTTTTGGAGTCGGTTTACTTACTGTATCACATACCTACTCCTTTTCAGAGTTCTGGAGCGTTCCGGAAGGTCTCTTTTATATGCTCCTCCGGTGTCATAGTTTGAATAATATTTGTTTCCATAGTAAGGAGCGTACCTGAGATATAATGTTTAATTCTTTGCCCATTAACCACTCTCGGATTAGTGCCTTCGGCATTGTTGATTTTGATAGCGCCGGAGCGACAAACTTCTTCGACGATATATGGTCCTTCCCATTTAGAGAGAAGTTTTCCTGCAAAGAATCTGGAATGAAAATTGTACAATAGAACTTGATCACCTACTTTAAATTCCCGTTTTGGGATTCTTTTGTCATGCCATCTTTTAACTTTTTCTTTAAACAACTTGGCATTTTCATAAGCTTGGGTTCTTCATTCATCTAGAGAACTAATATCAAATAACCTCTTTTCATAGGCAAGTTTGAAATCATAATTAAGTTCTTTAATTTCCCAATAAGCTTTATGTTCCAACTCAACAGGTAAATGACATGCCTTTCCATAGACCATTTTATACAGAGACATACCCATAGGATTTTTATAAGCAGTTCTATAAGCCCATAATGCATCATCAAGTTTCTTAGACCAATTATTCCTAGATCTATTAACAGTCTTTTGCAAAATTAATTTTATTTCCCTATTGCTCAATTTAACTTGAGCACTAGACTGAGGATGATAAGGTGATGCAATTCTATGGTTGACATCATATTTGGCTAGGAGTTTACGAAATGCACCATGAATAAAATGTGAACCACCATCAGTCATTAAATATCTAGGGACTCCAAACCTCGGAAAAATAACTTCTTTAAGCATTTTAATGGATGTGTTGTGATCAACACTACTAGTTGGAATAGCTTCTACCCACTTAGTAACATAATCAGTAACAACTAAAATATGAGTGTATCCATTAGATTTGGGAAAAGGCCCCATATAATCAAAGCCCCATACATCTAATGGTTCAATAACAAGTGAATAGTTCATAGGCATTTCCTGATGTCTACCAATATTACCAATTCTTTGACATACATCACAAGAAAGGACAAACTTACGTGCATCCTTGAAGAGAGTAGGCCAATAAAAACCAGACTGTAATACCTTATGTGCAGTTCTGTCTCCCGCATGGTGTCCTCCGTATGCCTCGGAATGACACTTCCATAGGATTTGTTACAGTTCATGCTCAGGTACACAACGTCTAATAACATCATCTACTCCTTCTTTATATAAATATGGGTCATCCCAAAAGTAATGTCTTAAATCAAAGAAGAACTTTTTCTTTTTTTGGTATGTGAAACTAGGTGGTATATATTTAGCAACAATGTAATTATCATAATCTGCATACCAAGGATTATTACGAGAAGTAGAAGCATTTACAACAGCTAATTGCTCATCTGGAAAACTATCATCAATAGGAAGTGGGTCATCAAGAACATTTTCCATCATAGACAAATTATCTGCTACAGGGTTTTCATCTCCCTTTCTATCATCAATGTGCAAATCAAACTCTTGTAATAAAAGAACCCACCTAATCAGTCTAGGTTTAGCATCTTTCTTTTCCATAAGATATTTAATAGCAGCATGATCCATGTGAATGGTAACTTTAGAATCAACAATATAAGGTCTGAATTTATCACATGCAAACACAACTGCTAAAAAATCTTTCTCAGTAGTAGCATAATTTCTTCGAGCACTATCCGAGGTCTTACTAGCATAATGAATAACATTCAATTTCTTATCAACTCTTTGACCTAGAACAACACCAATAGCATAATCACTAGCATCACACATAATTTCAAAGGGTAGGTTCCAATCAGGTGGTTGAACGATGGGTGCCTAAATTAAGGCTTTCTTAAGTATTTCAAAGGCTTGTACGCAATCATCATCAAAAATAAATGGAACATCTTTTTGCAAAAGATTAGTAAGAGGCCTAGAAATTTTAGAGAAGTCTTTTATGAACCTTCTATAGCAACCAGCATGACCAAGGAAACTTCTTATACCTTTGATATCTTTCGGACATGGCATTTTCTCAATCGCATCAACTTTAGCTTTATCTACCTCAATACCTCTTTCAGAAATTTTATGCCCAAGGACAATACCTTAATTCACCACAAAGTGGCACTTCTCCCAATTCAAGACAAGATTAGTCTCTTCACATCTTTACAAAACTCGGTCAAGGTTGCTTAAGCAATCATCAAAAGAGGTTCCGTAAACGGAGCAATCATCCATGAATACCTCAACAATCTTTTCACAAAAATCAGATAATATAGCAGTCATACATCTTTGAAAGGTAGCAGGTGCATTGCATAAACCAAAAGGTATACGTCTATAAGCATAAGTTCCAAAAGGACAAGTAAAAGTGGTTTTCTCTTGATCTTCTTTTGATACAGGTATTTGAGAAAGACCAGAATATCCATCTAAGAAGCAAAAGTGTGTATGCTTAGATAATCTTTCTAACATTTGATCAATAAAAGGCAAAGGATAATGATTTTTCCTAGTAGCTTCATTTAATTTCCTGAAATCAATTACCATCCTATAACCAGTTACAATTCTTTATGGAGTAAGTTCATTTTTATCATTAGGAACAACAGTAATGCCTCCTTTCTTAGGAACACAATGAACATGACTTACCCATCTACTATCAGCTATAGGATAAATTATACCTGCCTCCAGAACCTTTAATATTTCAGTTCTTACCACATCCTTCATCTTAGGATTCAAAAAACGTTGATGATCAACGACTGGCTTAGCATCAGGCTCCATATTAATCTTGTGCTGGCATAAAGTGGGACTAATGCCCTTAAGATCATCAAGAGTATATCCAATAGCAGCACGGTGCTTCCTCGGAGTTTTAACTAATCTATTTTCTTCATGCTCTGAAAGGTTGGCATTGATAATAACAGGATATATCTTCTTTTCATCAAGATAAGCATATTTCAGTGTATCAGGTATTTTCTTTAATTCAAACACATGATCACTCTTAGGTGGGAGAGGATCTCCCAAAGTTTCAACAGGCAAATTATGTTTAAGGATAGGTGCTTGTCTAAAGAATATTTCATCTATTTCATTTCTTTCATTCATATGCATATCATTTTCATGGTCTAGCAAATATTTTTCTAAAGGGTCAGTAGGAGGAACAACAATAGAAGCAAGACCAATAATCTCATCTTTATTAGGCAATTCTTTATCATGAGGTTGTCTACGAAACTTAGAGAAATTAAACTCATGCGATACATCACCAAAATTAACACTGACCATTTCCCTAGTACAATCAATCTTAGCATTAACCGTATTCAAGAAGGGTCTACCAAATATAATGGGACAAAAATCATCTTGTGGTTATCCAAGAACTATTAAATCAGTAGGGTATTTGATCTTACCACACAAGACTTCAACATCTCTAACAATCCCAAGTGGTGAAATAGTATCTCTGTTTGCAAGCTTAATAGTAACATCAATATCTTCCATCTCAACAGGTGCAATATCATTCATAACTTCTTGATAAAGAGAAAATGGAATAGCACTTACACTAGCACCCATATCACATAAACCATGATAACAATGATCTCCAATTTTAACAGAAACAATAGGCATGCCAGCAACAGGTTTATTTTTATCTGATGTAACTTGTTTAGCAATCCTAGTTGCTTCCTCACAGAAGTATATGACATGTCCATCAATATTATCAACCAAAAGATCTTTAATTATTGCAACATTAGGTTCCACTCTAATTTGTTTAGAGGGTTTAAGTGTTTTAATATTGCTCTTATTAACCACAATTGAAGCTTTAGCATGTTAATTAATCCTAACAGGGAAAGGAGGTTTCTCAATATAAGCAGTAGGCACAACTGGACCAACATTATAAATGATTGTTTCATATTTAGCTATAATAGGTTCTTCATTTACTTCAATAGGTGGATGAAACTTAAACCATTTCTCCTTTGGGAGATCAACATGAGTAGCAAATGATTCACAAAAGGTAGCTACTATCTCAGAGTCGAGTCCATATCTAGTACTAAACTTACGAAAAGCATCAGTTTCCATAAAAGATTTAACACAATCAAACTCAACATTTATACCTGACTCTTTACCTTTGTCGATTTACCGATCTTCAGAGTTATGTTTAATTCTTTCCAGTATATCCCGTTTGAATTCAATAATTTTCTTCATAAAGGAACTAGTAGAAGAAGTATCGAGCATGGATTGGTCATTATGAGAAAGCCGGGCATAAAAGTTTTGTATAATTATTTCTCTTGGGAGCTCATGATTGGGGCATGTCTGCATCATATATTTAAGCCTCCCCCAAGCTTGAGCGATACTTTCTCCTTCACGAGGCCAAAAATTATATATATAATTCCGATCACGATGAACCAAATGCATAGGATAAAATTTCTGGTGTAATTCCAGCTTCAACTGGTTCCAATCCCATGTTCCAGTATCATCCAATAGCCTATACCATGTCAATGCCTTTCCCCCCAAAGATAAAGGGAATACCTTCTTCTTAACTCCATTCGCGGATAAACCTGCAATCTTAAACAATCCAAAAATTTCATCTATATAGATCAAGTGCATATCAGGATGTACTGTTCCATCTCCTGCATAAGGATTAGCTAGCAGTTTCTCTAACATACCCGAAGGAATTTTATAATAAATATTTTCAGTAGGTTCAGTAGGTTGAGGGGAAACTCTTCTTGCTTCTGGTCGAGGTGAAGATACCCCGAACAAGCCCATCAAAGGATTATTTTCCATAGTGACAAGTGACAGTAAATTTCAGCACGTAATAAAAATGTTTCCTTACCAAATTCCACTTACGAAAGGCGCTTCACTCCCCGGCAATGACACCATAAAAGAGTCTTGATGACCCAAAAGTATAGGGGATCAATCGTAGTCCTTTCGATAAGTAAGAGTGTCAAATCCAACGAGGAGCAGAAGGAAATGATAAGCGGTTTTCATCAAGGTATTCTCTGTAAGTACTGAAAGTAGCGGTAACAGATAGTTTTGTAGCAAGGTAATTCGTAACAAGTAACAGTAGTAACCTAGGTGGAGCAAAGTGGCCCAATCCGTTTTATAGCAAAGGACAACCCGAAACGTTCTCTTATAGTAAGCAAATCGTTCTCAAGGACACATGGGAATTGTCGTCTAGTCACGTTCATCATGTTTGGTTGATTTGCGTTCGCTACTTTGATAATTTGATATGTGGGTGGACCAGTGCTAGGGTGTTCTTCTTACTTGAAAAAGCAACCCTCTTATGATTACCCCCTCTTGCAAGCATCTACAACTATGAAAGAAGAATTAAGATAAATCTAACCATAGCATAAAACATATGGATTCAAATCAGCCCCTTACGGAATAACGCATAAACTAGGGTTTAAGCTTCTGTCACTCTCGCAACCCATCATCTACTTATTAATCCCCAATGCATTGTCCTAGGCCCAATTATGGTGAAGTGTCATGTAGTCGACGTTCACATGACACCACTAGAAGAATAACAACATGGACATCATCAAAATATCGAACGAATACCAACTTCACATGATTACTTATAACAAGACTTCTCCCATGTCCTCAAGAACAAAATTAACTACTCATAAATCATATTCATGTTCAAGATCATAGGTGTATTGAATATGCTTAAGGATCTGAACATATAATCTTCCACCAAATAAACCAACTAGCATGAACTCCAAGATGTAATCAACACTACTAGCAACCCACAGGTACCAATCTGAGGTTTTGGGACAAAGATTGAATACAAGAGATGAACTAGGGTTTGAGATGAGATGGTGCTGGTGAGCAAAAGTGCTCCTGCCCAGGTTCCACCTCGAGACGGCGGCGCTCCGTCCCGAAAATCTTCTTCTGAGTTTTTCTAGGCAAATAGCATCTTATGGGAGAAGATGGGTGCTACTTGTGAGCTGCGCTGGGATTTTCCCCGAAGAGGAGAGGAGATGTAGTACAGTAGAGATAAGTATTTCCCTCGGTGAGAACCAAGGTTATTGAACCAATAGGAGAATCACACAGAGCCTTGTGAACAGCACCTGCACACACAAAAGCAAATACTTGCACCCAACGCGGGCAAGAGGGTCGTCACTCCCCTTGAACTCGTTACTTGCAAGGATTAAATCTTGTAGTGATAGATAGATAAATTGCAAAACAAAATAAAAGTAAATAAATTGCAGCAAGTATAATTTAGTTTTGTTTTCATACTTAAGAGACCCGGGGGCCATAGTTTTCACTAGAGGCTTCTCTCTCGAACACATAGCATACGGTGGGTAAACAAATTACTATTGGGCAATTGATAGAAAAGCGCATAGTTATGATGATATACAAGGCAATGATCATGCATATAGGCATCACATCCGAGACAAGTAGACCAAACTCCTGCCTGCATCTACTACTATTACTCCACCCATCGACCGCTATCCAGCATGCATCTGGGGTATTAAGTTAATAAAAATAGAGTAACACCTTAAGCAAGATGACATGATGTAGACAAAGTAAACTCAACTAATATGAATAAACCCCATCATTTTACCCTTAATGGCAACAATACAAATACATGTCTTGTCCCCTTCTGTCACTGGGATATAGAGCACTACAAGATTGAACCCATTACAAAGCACCTCTCCCGCTGAAGATAAATCAATCTAGATGGCCAAACCAAACGGATAGATCGGGGAGAAATACAAAGCTATAACAATCACGCATAATAAAGTTCAGAAAAGATTCAATTACTTCTCATGAATATTCAGATCATAAACCCACAATTCATCGGATCCCAACAAACACACCGCAAAAGAAGATTACATCGAATAGAACTCCAAGAAGATCAAAGAGAGAGAAGAAGCCATCTAGCTACTAGCTATGGACTCGTAGGTCTGTGGTGAACTACTCACGGATCATCGGTAGGGTAGCAAGGTTGATGTAGAAGCCCCCCGTGATCGATTCCCCTTCTGGCAGAGTACCAGAAAAGGCCTCCAGATGGGATCACGGAAGAACAGAAGCTTACGGCATCGGAAAAGTTATTTTGGGTGGCTCTCTGTTGGTTTCCCAATATTTGAGAATTTATAGAAGTGGAATTAGGTCAGACGGAGCCACGTGGGGCCCACAAGGTAACAGGGCGCGCCCTGTTGCCTTGCCGTCTCCCCGTTTGCCGCCTGGTCTCCTCCCGAAGCTTCTAGGGTCTCTTATGTCCAGAAAAAATTGTCAAAAAGTTTCGTAGCGATTGGACTCTGTTTGGTACTGATTTTCTGGAAAACCAAAAACAAGCAGAAAACAACAACTGGCACTGGCACTAGGTTAATAGGTTAGTTCCCAAAAATGATATAAAATAACATATAAATGCATATAAAACATCCAAGATTGATAATATAATAGCATGGAACAATAAAAAAATATAGATACATTGGAGACGTATCAGCATCCCCAAGCTTAATTCCTGCTCGTCCTCGAGTAGGTAAATGATAAAAACGGAATTTTTGATGTGGAATCCTACCTAACATGTTTATCATGTAATCTCTTTACGGTATAAATATTGAGAAATGATGAAGTAACAACATCAGCATAATAATATCAATGAATATAAGAAGCATAATCATTAAATTTCAAAATATACGATCCTTACCGAATGTTATTCCCCACTCATTTTATCATGTTAGCATGGCATGACTCCGCCTTCACTACATAAATATAAATCATGAGCACCCCAGTGTTAAACCAGGCAATTGGATCGTACTTCTAACGCACTTCATCATTTTTAACTTCACGCAATACATGAGCGCGAGCCATGGACATAGCACTATAGGTGGAATAGAATGCGGTGATAGGGATCAATAGGAGAAGTCAAAAAGGAAGAAAGTCTCGCATCAACTAGGCAGATCAACGGACTATGGAGATGTCCATTAGTCGATATCAATGTGAGGAGTAGGGATTGCCATGCAACAGATGCACTGAGAGCTATAAGTGTATGAAAGCTCTACTGAAACTAAGTGGGTGTGCATCCAACTTGCTTGCTCATGAAGACCTCGTGCATTTGAGGAAGCCCGTCATCGGAATATACAAGCCAAGTTCTATAACGAAAAATTCCAAATAGTATATGAAAGTGACAACTCAGGAGACTCTCTATATGAAGAACATGGTGCTACTCTGAAGCACAAGTGTGGAAAAGGATAATAACATTGGCCCTTCTCTCTTTTTCTCTCATTTTTTCTCTCTCTTTTCTTTTTGTTGGGCTATTTTTGGCCTCCTTTTTTTTCATTTTTAGTCTGGAGTCTCATCCCAACTTGTGGGGGGAATCATAGTCTCCATCATCCTTTCCTCACTGGGACAATGCTCTAATAATGATGATCATCACACTTTTATTTACATGCAACTCGATATTACAACTCGATGAAAACTATACAGAATGACTCTATATGAATGCCTCTGGCAGTGTACCAGGATGTGCAATGATCTAGCGTAACATGTATGAAAAATGATGAATGGTGGATGAGCCACAAATACTATGTCAGCTATATGATCATGCAAAGCAATATGACAATGAACACAAGTCATATGACGGAACGGTGGAAGCAATATGACAATGAACACAAGTCATATGATTCCGCCGGGGATACTTCCATAATAAAAAAATTATAGATACGTTGAAGACATGTCAATGGGCCCCGGAGACCTGCTGGAGGGCCCACAAGCTCACCAGGCGCGCCCTGGGGGTAGGGCGTGCCCCCTGAGCTTGTGGCTCTCTGGTTGGTCCCCTCCTGGTATTTCTTCCACCAATATTTTTTATATATTCCAAAATAATTCTCTGTAAATTTTCAGGTCATTTGGAGTTGTGGAGAATATCTATCTCTGTTGTAGCCTTTTCAGGTCCAGAATTCCAGCTGCCAGCAATCTCCCTCTTCATGTGAAACTTGCAAAATAAGAGAGAAAAGGCATTAGGATTGCATCATAAAGTGAAATAATAACCCAAAACATAATAAATAATAGTAGGAAAACATGATGCAAAATGGACGTATCACCCTCCAATGGAGGTGTCGAGCTTTGTCGTCAGCCGTCGAGCCAGCTGCCTAAGGTTCAAACATCATTTCTTTCTTTCTTGTGCAAGGTCTCGTATGCTGCCTCACTGTTCATTGTCTTTCTCTTTATGCCTTCTGCCACTATGAGTTTCTTCCAGTCGTTCGGTTTTAGCCATTCTTTGTTATTTGCATGCCGTGTCACTCTTCTTCTCCCACCATCGCACATCCACCAAAGTGCGTCGGCTTCCTTTTGCTTCGCTCGCATTCAATGGAACTAGTTCTGTGAGCCTTATCGTCGGCTTTCTAGCCAAGTAGTTGAGGTTCGTGCGTGTTTTCTTGCTTGTGCGAGCTCTCGTGTTTACGCTCGTAGTCCATTACCTTTCTCTTTGCACCCGCGGCCAATGTGAGTTTCATCCTTTCATTGGGCTGGAGCCATTCTTGGATTCCTGCTCTTCGCCGTGAGCTCTCTCTTCGATCCTCTCCGTGTGGTCAGTTTGATGGAGTGGTGAAAGGATCAGTACGGTCGACTAAAGGGGGTGAATAGGAGGCTACAAATTTTAAGCTTAGTTGCCAGTTTTAAGGATATGTGGATGAAGAAGGTTCACTAGAGATGCAACTAGGTGAACACAACCTATATGGCAAGCAAACTGAAAGCATGGTATTCTAGGCAACAAACTAGATAGCAAGCGAACAAGCATATAAAGCAAGTAAAGTGCGGGAAAGGGTTAACCACAAGTGAGTCGATGATCCAGATTTTATCCTGAAGTTCAGAGTTCCTTGGCGAAGTGCTAATCTCCATTGGAGCGGTGTCGGAGCCAAGGCTTCTAGAACGCCACGACAGGCTCACCGCATTCTCCTCGAGTCACCCCAATGGATGAGCCTCAAATCGCTCGGGGTTGCTGTTGAAGGCGATCACCACACCTTTACATACATCTCCGGAGCACACCAGAAGCAAGGAAGCTTCCGGAGGAACCTCTAACCATCTAGGAGCCCAAGCTCCCAAAGTAACAAGTTGGTGAAGATGAACGAGGTGGGAAAACACAAATTGGTTTAGTAGGAATGTAGATCGGTGAATCTCGTCCAATCCCCAAATCAGAGTGTTTGGGTGGATGGGGACGAAGATCTCAAGCTTTTAGGGTTCTGAAATGGGGAATGGAATCTTGAAGAAGATTAGGGTTGGAGATGGAAGAAGGGGGGTATTTATGGCGTTTACCGGCTTCTGAACCTCATTCTTCTTCTCCGCTCATGGCTTTACCTAAACATTGCATATGTCCTTATTCTCCTTTCCTTGCTGCTGTAGCTTTTCATGCTCATACTCTAGTTGTACTTTTCTCCTTGGGAAGGGTAGTTCCTGCACTGGCTTATAATCATCCTCAACAGGAGTGTCTAATGATTTCACCTCCAAGGTTTCAACAACCTCTTCCTCGGGGTCCTTGTCGGTGTAACGCTCCCATTTTTTCTTAAGAATTCCATATGATCATAATAGCATTTAACAAGTCGAAACACAACATCAGGGTCAAGATAAAGTTCTTCACTAATTTCATTAACTCTCCCTGACTTCAGATAAGCTTTTATGCAATCAAAATCTATTTCAACTCTACCTTCTCCATCCTCATCATTCCCCCAAGCTTCATGACTGGCATGTATATTATCTAATAATTCCCAAGCCTCGATCACCAAATTAGATGTCAAAGCACCCCCCAAAGCTAAGTCTAATTTAGTTTTGCAATATTTTTGAAGTCCTCCATAGAAGAAATTTAACACAAGCCAATCGGGGAGACTATGATGTGGGCAGTCATTAAGTAGGATGCAATACCATTAGTATGCTTTCACCAAACACTCTCCTGGTCTCTGGTGAAAATTTATAATCTAGCGCCTAGCTTTGTAAGACTTCATCTTAGGGTAATATTGTTCTAAGAATGCTCTAGATAGTTTCTCCCAAGTGTCAAAGGTACCTGCGGGGTAAGAGAGTAGCCATGCTTTCGCCGAAGCGGTCACAGTATGTGAGAATAACTTAAGTTTCATTTCATCGGGGCTGAAAGCATTCAATTTAAATGTCCTGCATATTTCATAAAAAGATTGCAAGTTTTGGTAAGGGTCTTCATTTTCTTCACCTTTAAATTGCTTAACGTGCAATAATTCTAATACATTCAGATTCACCTCATAAGCTACACCAGTAGGATTTGGTCCCAGTGATGTGAATATTTCTTGTATGGGTGGTCCGGTGAGTTGCATTGCGGCGAGTTGGTAGACGTGTCCAAACTCGGGCATGGTAGCCCTGGACCTACAAACAACTCAGTACACGCAAATAAACCAAACTTAAAATAAAGACCAAAATTGCTCAGCTCACCGGCAACGGCGCCAGAAAAAGTTTGATGGCCTGCAAGTGCACGGTTTGGTTGTAACTTTTTCGAAGTAAGAGTATCGATCCCACAGGGAGCACATGAACCAGTCTTTGTCCCTCGAAGGGTTTAAATAGCAATGCCTGCAAATTAAATGTGGTCCAAAACAAAGTGGAATGGAATATAAATGATTGGTGATTGTAGTGAACAGAGAAATGAAGTTGCAAAAGTAAAATAAAGTGATGCATGACATAAGTGAGAGTTGTTGAAATCGATAGGACTAAAGCGTTCTCATGGAGTCCAGATTCACCACTAGTATGTGCCTACATGACCGATGCCTAAGCATAACGCTACGTCAGATTCCTAAGCCACTTTTTATGTTTGCATTTGTGGGTGGAGCCAAGTATAGATACATGCATACACGCGGCAGCCCCGTATCACATACGCCACTACCATTCATCCCCACTCTGGTTACTGAATGATAATTAAGGGGTCTTCCCCCGTGGATGCAACTTAAAAAGCAGTCTCCATTTACCCCCTGCTGTAACGATCAGGTACGAAGGGAGATCGGCCCTGTCACTAACCTACCTCTGCAACCAACCGTCAGGCTAGCAGTAATAACCTTCCGTCCAAAATTGGCATATGCTGGATGGTCGACTTCATCCAACATCAAGAAGACTATTAACATAAACATATAAAGAGGATCTTAAATCCTAATACCAAGCGATCTATTACATACTAGGGTTCCTCCATATCCCCGAGAACTAGGGAAATTACTCGCGCATCGAGGGCATGAGTGATACAAGATGGATTATGAGGATCATGGTAGTGGTTGTAGCTCGAGTCGTAGTAGGAGGTGTCGTAGTCGTTGACGCTTGAGTATATGAACTATAGGTCTTGGAAGAGTACTTGGAGTACTTGTAGTCCTCTTGCACTTGGCGCTCTGCTTTGGTTGCATGGTGCACTAGCTCGAGGAGGTTGGAGTACGGTTGGAAATCCGCAATTTTCTTGATTGGATGGCTAAGACCATTCAAGAAACGTGCCATAGTTTGTTCATCATCTTCCCTCACATTGGCTCGTATCATGGCAATTTCCATCTCTTGGTAGTATTCTTCAACCGACTTTCACTGGTGCAGCGACCTGCTATACAAACGGTTTTTACCCCCTTTCCGTGACAGAGTTTTAAACCGTCGCCTTGCCTGTGTGTGCGATAGGGGGGGGGGCTCCTTCCCACACGACCCAGAAACCGTTGGCGATAGGGCCTCCAGTCACACACGCGGGGCAAAAAGAACTCATGTGCGATCGGGCGAGCCATCGCAGACAATTATACTGGCCCAGTCGTTTCTGTTCGTATGTACATCCCACACAGTGAATCTCAGAAAAATGTTTCCGTTCATATGTACATCACACACAATTTTTATGTGGAAACGTTTGTGCAAGGTGGCCTAACGCAAACATTTGTCGGGCGGAAGTCGTGTGTGATTGTTCATTGATCCAACACGGCTACTTTCTAGAAACTGTGTGTGTTGTTTGAGGTCATTGCCCATGGCGTTGTCTGAGAAACCGTCTGCAATACAAAAACCCAATAAGCACCCTAATTGGCCAATTATTGATAATGAATTTAGTAATCAAATTGACATTTCATATCAAACACACCATATGTTTCATAGCCGTATTACGGCAACCAGGATTTCATACCTGAATTACATCAGAGTACAACATCACATAGCTTCAGCACTCGGTTACACCATATACGCATATAGCTAGCTACGCAATTACAGAACAACACGAAGTTTCACATGCAACATCTAAAACTTTGGAAAGTAGCATCATATACGGTATATAGAGAGATGAATCTCATCTGGAAAACTTCTGAATCTGCAGGCGAATATTGAGCCTTCCATGATGTTGAATGTCCTTGCAACTTTACGCCAGTGGCTGCGGATGATTTCCCGCCCAACCTTCGTCCTCTTGTGTCACAGCCCTAGAAAAGTGCTTGTAATTAGTTGCATCAGTGAGCATCCATGCATCATGTTTAAATTCAAAAGAATTTGAAATGGGGAATGTTCAAACCCTAGCACCCCTTTTGAAAAACTAGGATCAACTGAAAATATTTTCAATGAACCCAAAATGCCCTTCAGAAAAGTTCATCATTTTTGAAATGGGTGAAAACCTATACCAAAAATGGTGCACATTTTCTAGGTCATTTCTGGAATTTTGAATTAAGCCATAATGTATTTGAATTGGGGCATTTAATTGCTATCAATATTTTAAATGCTCCAATAATTCTGAAACCATTGAGGGCTGTTGGAAATAATTCAAAATGTGCCCACAATTTATTTCAGGATTTTTGGAAACGATTTAGTATTTTTACTAAATCAAAAACAGAAAAACAAAATAGAAAAGCAGAAAGAAATGAGAGAGAGAGAGAGAACAGTGTTCGCACACGAAAACGTCACCGTGTACCCTCGACGCCGAGGGTGATGCACCGCAGCTCACGTCGAAGGAGGTCCGTCCGGCAGCGCGATACGCAAGACAGCCGGCGGACGCTTTTGCAGACCCGAAGCCCCGCACGCCCGGGAGGGACCCCGTCAGGGATTGCGGCGGCTATGGGCTGCCCTAGGTCGATTCGCTCGCCCCTAGAGCCTCTGTACTCGCAGCTCTCCAACACGAAGAACAACGAAGAACAAGAGAGAAAAACGATGGAGAGATAAAACGTAGATGAAAAAGCAGTATATTGATTGTTCGATTGTGTGTTGTTCAATCGGCCGTCACCCCCAACATATATAAGAGGCGGCTGGAATTCCCGTACAAGCAAAGGATTCATCTAGGCTTTCCTTACAAGAAAATTACATCAATTCACGTCCTAGAGTCCTAGTTCTGGTCCCGCTCGGATTCAGTCCGAATCTGGTCCAATCTTCTGTCTTGCTCCTTGCGTGGGCCGTGGAATCTGCACACGACCTCCGATGGAGATGGTCCAAACACGAATTTTGTGCGCTTCGACGAGGCCAATAATCCGTATGTTGATCACTTTTCCAAATAAGGCCATCTTGAATACTCCACGGGGTCATCTTTAATTTCGAGTCGGACTCGGTTATGTAGTTGACTGGACCGTCCGACTCTTGTAGCTTCTCTGCAGGTCGTATACTATGTCGGATGATGATGACTCCAAAAGCAAAGTTGACCGTTTCGACGTTACGAACAACTTTAATGTTGAACACTTTTTCATCTGAGATAATTATTTGAGCCCATCTTCAGCTGCTGGTCGGATTTGACAGTTTCCACCCCGGCAAGCTTTTCCCGGCAAGCTTTCCACCCCGGCAAGCTTCACCCCGGCAAGGTTTCCATCCCGGCAAGCTTTCACACCCCGGCAAGCTTCACCCCGGCAAGGTTTCCATCCCGGCAAGCTTTCACACCCCGGCAAGGTTTCCATCCCGGCAAGATTTCCCCGGCAAGGTTTCTATCCCGGCAAGCTTTCTGGCTGTACCTTGCGGGTCTTATTTGTGGCAGTAAACGACCTCGGATGAAAATGTGCCCAAAAGCAAAGTTGACCGTTTCGACGTTACGAACAACTTTCATGTTAAACGTTTTTCGATTCGAGGCCATGTTGAATGGCCAATTGCTCACGCATTGCATCAGACACTCGCCAAGACGCGTCTGGTCTCCCGCGTCTTATTTCGCCTCTTGACATGGCTGCATTCAGATAGCTCTAACTTTTGCATACGAACTCGGATTGAGACGATTTTTATATGAAAATCGACCGATTCGACGAGACGAAGACAATTCATGTAGAAAGTTTTCTCATATGAGATCATCTTGACGGTGTAATCAGCCGAATAGGGTTCTGGATACAAAATCCCAGTACTTCGAACACAACTTCGGCCTTAGAGATGAGATCGGATGGCTATGGCCCAAATATCAAAGTTTCTCCTTTTGACGATACGGAACTTTATCACTTTGAGAACTTTTCCATTTGAGGCCTTCTTAATTACGTTTTTGTCCATGCCAAAATCTGGTGTCAACACATGCCCCCCTGTTTTTCGACAAAGCTTGCATGCCGAAAAATAATTTGCACCATGTTTGTTCTAAGGACGATGTCAACACTCCATCGGCCATCTATATTTCTCAGGGCGATAATTATGTATCGGCCATGTTTATGCTAAGGGCGATAATCATATATCGGCCATTGCCTAACTAGGCTTTTGCCACACACTCGGGTGGTACTTCTTCAGATATCTGTCATTGAGAGCTCGAGGTAATAATACTCCTTGCATGGATTCCACTAAATGTGAATTTCCAGGAACTATCCTTGCAATCCTAAAAGGACCTTCCCAGTTTGGAGACCACTTCTCGAATTTTCTATCTCTAGAACCAATCGGCAGAATCACTTTCCACACAAAATCGCCAACCTGAAAATTCTTCAACTTGACCTTTTTATTGTAAGCTCTTGCTACCCTCAGCTTGTCCCTCTCTATGGCTTTTAATGCAACCAAACGTTTATCGGCAACCTCATCAATATTGTCCATCATCAACTTATAAAAGTCCACTGCTGATAAATCATTCTGTTTAGCTATTCTCAAAGCATTCAAATTCACCTCCACCGGTAAAACGGCCTCTTGACCATATACGAGATCATATGGAGTTACCTTCGTCGCACCATGCCTTGAGATTCTATGTGCTCACAAAGCCTCGGACAATAATTCATGCCATCTTCTTGGATTATCCTCAATTTTCTTCTTGATGAGCTTGATCAAAATTTTATTGCTAGACTCAGCTTGCCCATTGGCTTGAGCATAATACGGGGAGGAATTGAGCAACTTTATCTTATATGATTCGGCAAATTCTCTAAATTGATGTGACATGAAAGATGAACCTTGATCTGTAGTTAATGTTTGCGGAATGCCGAATCTATGAATAATGTGCTCACTTATGAATTGAATTACCTCTGTATGCGTCATATTCTTGAGAGGTATTGCTTCAGACCACTTAGTGAAATAATCAGTTGCCACCAACACGAACCGATGCCCCTTTGAAGAAGAAGGATGAATCTCTCCAATAAAGTCTAATCCCCAACCTCTAAAAGGCCACGGCTTGATAATAGGATGTAACATAGCAGCGGGAGCTAACTGAATATCACCAAACTTTTGACAAGCTTCAAATCCTTTATAATACCTAAAGCAATCGTTGATCATCGTCGGCCAATAAAATCCAGCACGTCGTAATAACCACTTCATCTTGGGGGCCGACTGATGAGTGCCGCAAATTCCTTCATGAACCTCTCCCATAGCAATTCTCGCTTGGTCTTTGTCCAAACACTTCAAGAGAACATCTTCAACCGTTCGGCGATAAAGACCATCGTCCCTCATTGTATATTTGAAAGCCATGCGCCGAACAGCCCTGTCCACCCTTCCACTCGGATTGCACAAGTAATCAATAATGGGCTCCCTCCAGTCATGATTTTCATCTGCACTAGATTTATTGTTAGTGACCAAATCAGTGGGCTCTGGTTCGGTCTCTCCTATGTTAGCAAGACAAGACATCGGCTTTAGAGAGATATGAAACATGCCATGATCGACATGATAGCCGGATGCTTGTTGTGCCAACTCGTTTGCTCTCCAATTATCATGTCTAGATATTTGAGCAATGCTAAAATGATCCAAAGTAGAAATTATATCTAGACATTTATCAAGATAAACATTAAGTGATTTGTCTAAACATTGAAAAACTTTGGATACCTGTTGAACTACTAATAACGAATCACCAAAAGCCTCAATATGTGTAGCACCTATGGCCAGCAACATCTCTAAACCGAATAATAATGCTTCATATTCGGCTTGATTATTTGTGCAAAAATACTCTAAGCGGCATGAGGCTTCAAAAACAGCACCATGAGGAGATATATAAGCAATACCAACACCTTGGCCGTTGCTACAAACTGAACCGTCAAAATATAATCTCCATGGTATTAACGAGACAAGGTTTATTTCAATATCCTGCTTATCATTAATCTGACGCTCAACGATAAAATTAGCAACAATTTGGCCTTTCATGGATTTTAGAGATTCATAAGCCAAATCATACTCAATTAAAGTATAAGCCCATTTACCAATTCTACCACTAAGAATTGGTCTATGCAACATGTATTTAATGACATCGGTTTGACAAGCTACTATGCAAGAACTTGGCACTAGATAATGTCTCAATTTTGTGCAAGCATAGTATAAGCATAGGCATAATTTTTCAATAAATGTATACCTTGTCTCGGCATCCAATAAATGTCGGCTCAAATAAGTGATAGCATGCTCTTTTTCTTCGGTTTCTTGAGTCAAAACAGCTCCAATAACGCCTTCCTTGGCTACAATGTAAAGTCTAAAGGGCTCTCTATGCTTGGGCGCCTTCATCACCGGAGGAGTGCACAAATAATTCTTGATCATATCAAATGCTTCTTGCTGTTTTGCCCCCCAAGTCAAATCAACATCATTCTTCAACCGAAGTATAGGAGTGAATGCATCAACCTTCCCTGACAAGTTGGCTATGAACCTCCTTAAATAATTGACCTTGCCGAGGAATTTTTGCATATCTCTCTTGCATGTTGGAGCCTCCACTTTCTGTATAGCTTCTACCTTTTTGGGATCAATCTCTATGCCATCTTCATGAATAATGAAACCTAAAAACTTGCCAGCCGACACGCCAAATGCACACTTCAAAGGATTCATCTTCAGTCCATATTTCTTCATCCTTTCAAAAGCTAAACGCAAATCGGCTAAGTGAGATTCAAAAGCATCCGATTTGACAACAATATCATCAATATAGACTTCAAGTATAACGCCGAGTAAATCATGAAAAATCAAATTCATAGCCCTCTGATATGTGGCGCCAGCATTCTTCAATCCAAAAGTCATTACCGTCCACTCAAATAAACCAAGGAAACCGGGGCACCGAAAAGCCGTTTTGGACATGTCCTCTTCGGCCATAAAAACCTGGTTGTACCCCGCATTGCCATCAAGAAAACTAATGACCTTATGTCCAGAGGCATCATTAATAAGCATGTCGGCTATAGGCATAGGATACTCATCTTTGGGTGTAGCTCTATTCAAATCTCTGAAATCAATGCACACCCTCAACTTGCCGGAGCCTTTCTTTTCCACTGGCACAATATTAGAAATCCACTCGGCATACCTGCAAGGTCTAATAAAATTAGCTTTAAGTAAACGACCAATCTCTTCCTTGATCCGGTCATATATTCTTGGATTAAACTTTCAAGCCGATTGTTTGTATGGTCTAAAACCGGTTTTTATAGGTAACCGATGCTCCACTAGCTCTCGGCTTAAACCTGGCATTTCATGATATTCCCATGCAAAGCAACAAATATATTTTTTCAATAGCTCGATTAACTTGATTTTACAATCGGCTTTCAAATTCTTGTTTACAAATGTCGGCCTAGGAATTGATCCATCTCCAATATCTATTTCTTCCAATGGATCGGCCGATGTAAAACCTTGTCCAAGTTTATCCATATCATCTAACTCTTCTATAGACTCGTACATATCGTTCCCATTGTACCGATATTCTGCAAGCCGCTTTTGTAGCCACTCAGAGTTAGGATCCATTTAAATACATTATGTTTTGGAGCCGATTGCTACCAACCGGCTTTAGAGAAACGGGGACAAAACCGCTTTTGGTAGCGCTGAGAAAATCAAACTCTTACAAGTCCCGTCCCGTCAAGCAAGCAGCATTGGGGTGTTGCCAATCTACCGGTGCATCAGCCAAAGCAACGCAAGCCGAATTATCCGCATGAATGGTCTCCACTTCATCATCAACCCACTGAATTAAAAACTGATGCATAGTGGATGGCACGCATTGGTTTGCATGGACCCAATCACGGCCTAGTATGACGTTGTAGTTACCTTGTACCTCGGCGACAAAGAATGCAGTAGCCAAAGTTTTGCTCCCAACCGTAAGCTCCACGTACATCACCCCTTTGGCTTCGGTTTTCTCTTTGCCTTCAAATCCATTGAGCACCATATTGGTCTTCATCAATCCTTCGTCGGGCAAACCCAATTTCTTGAAGACTGAATAAGGCATGAGATTCACTACAGCACCACCATCGACAAGCATTCGAGTAATCGGTGACCCGTTGATATGGCCTCTGAGGTACAACGGTTTCAAGTGCGTCACTGGTTCTTTTGGCTTCTCAAATATTGCATTCTTAGGACCAAAATCCAGCTGAGCTACCTCCCCTTCTTCATCTATAGCACGAAACTCAGCGGGTAAATAAAACACCATGTTGATATCCATTCCTTCATGTACTGGTGTAGGCTCACAATCTACCACGTCGCCCTCCTCCTCGGGTGTGTTCAGTGTCGGGCTTGCCGGTGTTGGGCTTGCCGGGCCTGCCGAGCTTGCCGGGTCTGCCGAGCTTACCGGGTCTGCCGAGCTTGCCGGGTCTGGGTTTGCCCTCTTCATTGATTCTGAAATCTGTTCGGGCGAAACGGAATCAATAGGCGTTGTAGACGATGTAACAGCAGTAGCATCGTCCTTCCTTGGTGGTATAGGTGCTGATGTGACAGATGTAGAAACCACCGCACTTTGTATTTGCTTAGGCACCCATACTTGTTCTGTAGGTACCATGGGCCGAACGTCATTGAACCACTCATCTCTTTGCTTCTCGGCCTCCTGTTCTGCCATCTCATGACTCCTTAACCTCTGTAGTTTCCTCTTTTGTGTTTTTGTTAGCCCTGGAGGACACCACTTAGGCTGCATGTACTTTGGATCTTTGAACTTGGCTTTGCTTGTGCTAGCTTCATGATCATTAGCCGAGTGCTTTGGTGCGATAGCAAGTATCGGCTCAGTAGGGTTGTTCCGCACAGTCGGCTGTTGTATAGTGAATGTCTTAGTGCCCAAGATGAGTGAACCGGCATCAACTCTTTCTTTGCCCTTTCCAGACTCGACCACTGCACTTGGTGACTTGGCACGCCACACTTGCTTATTGATCCTTCCTTGATTATTCTGCATTGGCCGATTGACTCCTTTGTTCAAACGGCCTCGTGTGGGATAAGAAAACTTCTCACGTATAGGCCTCCTTGGTTCTGCCCATCCTAGATGAAAAACATAAGAGGCCATTGGGGGCTGCCCCCATCCTCCATTAAATCCTCCCACGTGGTATGGTGCATAGGGAGGTGGCGCCATCCACAGTCCTGGTGCCCATGACCCATATGGCCTTGTGCGATGTTGCAATTCTTGTCTTGGAGGTGATCTTGGGCGCTTCAAATATGATGACCGGTTAGAGCTAGAACCGGCCGCTTGATTAGCATACTTGGACAGCAACATATCCAAAGTTGGCTTGATTTTCTTGCGCTGCACTTTGGCTTCATTCAGCTTCCACTTGCCAACTTCCGGACTCTTGGGCTTGACAAACTTAACACGGGTATTCTCTTGCTCTTGCGGTTGCCCCCCGAGTGTAGGATTCTTGACGGTGATCTTGATTATCTCCCCACCATCGGGTTGCTTGTCAAGCACCACTTGCCTTCCTAGGACCTTGTCGCCATCTTTGTTTTTCCTGGGCTCACCAATGACAACATTAGTTTTATTAGCAGATTCGGCCACCTCCGGCCGAATGAGTAACTTTTTCCCCTCCAAATCCAGAGTATTCATTGGGAAGGGCTGCTTATCAACTTGCATCTCAGAAAAGTTCAATCGTCCGTCATTAATGGCCGATTGTATCTGTCGTCGAAAAACATTGCAATCATTAGTAGCATGAGAAAAAGAATTATGATACTTGCAATAAGCACGCCGTTTCAGCTCTTCAAACGGCGGTAAAGTATGAGATATTATAATAATCTTAGCTTGTAGCAAAGCATCAAATATTCTATCACATTTAGCAATGTTAAAAGTGAACTTCATCTCATCATCGCGATTCTTATGAATCGTCTTTAAATCATGACAAGTAAAAGATTTGGCCTTCGAGGGCCAAACAAATTCAGCAGCATAAATATCACCCTCATCGTTCGAATGATCACTATCATATTCAACCATATTCATCTTAGGACGATCAGTTTTGTATCTATGCACTTCTTTGAGGTCCTTGCTTCGGCTTTCATGAGCCAAAGCCCTCTGTAAGACTTGGTTGATGCTTATAAATTCATAGCCTTCTAGCTTTTCTCTAATATGAGTTCTCAAACCATTGAGCACAAGATCAGCCAAGTCTCTCTCAGTTATCACTAAACTATAGCACCGGTTCTTTGTCTCTCTAAATCTCTTGACGTAATCGGAGACCGATTCGTCATGCTTCTGCTTAACCGATGTAAGATGTGACAACTTAAGTTCATTGTCGCCGCTATAAAAATGATCATGAAATTTTTGCTCTAGTTGTGACCAAACACGAATAGAGCCATGCGGCAAAGAAGAAAACCATGAAAATGCAGTACCAGTTAATGACAAAGGAAATAAACGCACTTTCAATTCATTTATCGAGCCTGCTTCACCCAATTGTGCTAGGTATTGGCTAACATGCTCCCACGTGGTCTTCGTGCCTTCTCCATTAAACTTAACAAAATCTAGAATTTTATATCCTTGAGGGCACGGAATTGCATCAAAGTACTCAGGATACGGCTTTTGATAAATCCGATTCCTAGGTAATTCAACACCAAAATTCTCTCGAAGCGTTTTAGCCATCTCCTCTCTAAAATTAGCTAAAGCATTGTCCATAGTAGACGATGAAGCTTGTGGCACTGGCATAGGAGGATTAGGGTTAGCAACTACGGGTACAAATTGTGGCATGTTTGCCGAACCATAGTTCGGCAATGATCTAGCAATGTTTCCACCTATCGGTAAGGTTTGGTTCGGCGTTGCCACCGAACTCTGCATACTCATAAAAGGATTAAGCGGTGCAGCCACAATTTGATTGGTATGGGTGGGAAAATAATTCATCGGCATGGGGGGCGCCGATGAGATAGGCAAAGCTAAATTAGGGTTTCCCATACTAGCAGGCATATTAGGCATATTCTTCTGGGCATTAGTATTTTCTAAGAAAGCTTGATAGATCAGATTATTGCTATCAGAAATACGGCTCTCAATTTCAGCCCATTGCTCAGGAGAAAAGGTAGTACTTACAGAAGGTTTAACCTGATCGGTTTGAAGAGGAGGAAACTTGATTTCTCCAACCGGAGTGATATTGCCTTGGCGGTCCTTCTTGAAATTTCCAAGGAACTCCTGCAACTCCTTCTCTTCACGCGCCTTCTTGTACTCCTCATAAGCTTGACGATGCTCGGCCGATAACTCCTCCAGATTGGGCTTGATAATGTTATCGGCGTCAACTTCCGAGGGATTGGGAAGATTGGACATGATGGATGATGATTCTTGATCAAAAGTTCCCCAGCGGAGTCGCCAAAAAGTGTGTTCGCACACGAACACGTCACCGTGTACCCTCGACGCCGGGGGTGATGCACCGCAGCTCACGTCGAAGGAGGTCCGTCCGGCAGCGCGATACGCAAGACAGCCGGCGGACGCTTTTGCAGACCCGAAGCCCCGCACGCCCGGGAGGGACCCCGTCAGGGATTGCGGCGGCTATGGGCTGCCCTAGGTCGATTCGCTCGCCCCTAGAGCCTCTGTACTCGCAGCTCTCCAACACGAAGAACAACGAAGAACAAGAGAGAAAAACGATGGAGAGATAAAACGTAGATGAAAAAGCAGTATATTGATTGTTCGATTGTGTGTTGTTCAATCGGCCGTCACCCCCAACATATATAAGAGGCGGCTGGACTTCCCGTACAAGCAAAGGATTCATCTAGGCTTTCCTTACAAGAAAATTACATCAATTCACGTCCTAGAGTCCTAGTTCTGGTCCCGCTCGGATTCAGTACGAATCTGGTCAAATCTTCTGTCTTGCTCCTTGCGTGGGCCGTGGAATCTGCACACGACCTCCGATGGAGATGGTCCAAACACGAATTTTGTGCGCTTCGACGAGGCCAATAATCCGTATGTTGATCACTTTTCCAAATAAGGCCATCTTGAATACTCCACGGGGTCATCTTTAATTTCGAGTCGGACTCGGTTATGTAGCTGACTGGACCGTCCGACTCTTGTAGCGTCTCTGCAGGTCGTATACTATGTCGGATGATGATGACTCCAAAAGCAAAGTTGACCGTTTCGACGTTATGAACAACTTTCATGTTGAACACTTTTTCATCTGAGGCCATCTAGATAATTATTTGAGCCCATCTTCAGCTGCTGGTCGGATTTGACTGTTTCCACCCCGGCAAGCTTTTCCCGGCAAGCTTTCCACCCCGGCAAGCTTCACCCCGGCAAGGTTTCCATCCCGGCAAGCTTTCACACCCCGGCAAGCTTCACCCCGGCAAGGTTTCCATCCCGGCAAGCTTTCACACCCCGGCACGGTTTCCATCCCGGCAAGATTTCCCCGGCAAGGTTTCTATCCCGGCAAGCTTTCTGGCTGTACCTTGCGGGTCTTATTTGTGGCAGTAAACGACCTCAGATGAAAATGTGACCAAAAGCAAAGTTGACTGTTTCGACGTTACGAACAACTTTCATGTTGAACGTTTTTCGATTCGAGGCCATCTTGAATGGCCAATTGCTCACGCATTGCATCAGACACTCGCCAAGACGCGTCTGGTCTCCCACGTCTTATTTCGCCTCTTGACATGGCTGCATTCAGATAGCTCTAAATTTTGCATACGAACTCTGATTGACACGATTTTTATATGAAAATCGACCGATTCAACGAGACGAAGACAATTCATGTAGAAAGTTTTCTCATATGAGATCATCTTGAGGGCGTAACCAGCCGAATAGTGTTCTGGATACAAAATCCCAGTACTTCGAACACAACTTCGGCCTTAGAGATGAGATCGGATGGCTATGGCCCAAATATCAAAGTTTCTCCTTTTGACGATACGGAACTTTATCACTTTGAGCACTTTTCCATTTGAGGCCTTCTTAATTACGTTTTTGTCCATGCCAAAATCTGGTGTCAACAAACAGTACCTGGGCCACTCACCTGGCCGGCCCAGTACTGTGCGGCCCAGCCCAGCTGGCACACCAGTCACCCCCAACCTCCCGCCAGGAGGACTGGGGCGCGATGTCGCCGCGCGCGCGCACGCGCTCGGCCACCTCCTGCCTGCCTGCTGCCTCCCCAACGTCGCTATGGATGCCACGCACCCCGCCTCGACCCTGTCCCTCTCTCTCTCCCGTGCCCCTCTTCTCCTCTGGCTCTCTCTTCACCTCCCGCCCGAGCGCATCGCAGCGCGCCGCCGGGCACAACCGCAGCCACCTACCATCCCTCGACCAGCCGACGCGTCCTAGAGCTCCGCCTCGACCTCCTCTTCCTCCTCACCGAGCCAAGTGAGTCGGGAAGCTCTGCTTCATCCTCAACGCCATCGTCTTCTTCCTCGGGACGCCGGAGATTGCCTTCGCCTCACTGCTCACTCCAGCCCTTCCCCGAGCCCACTGAGCTTCCTGCTGCAACCGCCGTGAGCACCTGCTCCTAACCCCTCTCTCCCCGTGCTTGATTGCGTCACGTAGCCGTCGTTACCATCGAGCCCGAGAGCTCTCCGCCGCCGGCCTTGTCGCCACCGTGGCTACGGCCGTGCAAGCTCGCACCTGAGCACACCACTGTGATTAGCGCGTCCCCAGGAGTCGAACGCGACCAACCACAGCCTCTGACATGCACCGTAGCGCCGTCTCCATCATCGCCCGAACTCTGGCCGCCGGCGCGAGCTTGGTTCCGGCGAGCTCGGTCGACCTCAACCCCTCTCGCTTGCACAGATGGGTGCGGTCGAGCACCAGCTACGCGTAAATGCCCTCCGCCATCCTTTTGGTCGCCGGAGGACAAAACCCGAGCATCGCCGCCGTCTCTGGACGTCGCCGGCGACTAGCCGCGGGTCAACTCTGGCGAGTTTGACCCCGGTTGACTGGGTTTGACTTCCCTCTGAGTCATTGACATGTGGGCCCAGGCCCCTAACTAAATTAGGTTTAGGATTAAGTTTAGTGCTAATTAACTCTGTTAATTAGATGTGCCACTGACATGCGGGTCCCACTGGTTAGTTTGACCTGGACCGCCCCAGTTGACCTGCTGACATCACAGTGACGTAATGCTGACACAGTAAAGCATTTTCTGGATTTAAATTATTTTAGAATAACCAGGAAATCCCAGAAAATGTTATGAACTTCAAAAATTCATATAAATTCAACCGTAACTCAGATTGAAATAATTTATATATGAAAAATTATCAGAAAAATACGAAGAATCTGTTTATGGCATTTTCATGCATGTTTGAACAACTTAACCCCACTGTTAGGGCAAGTCAAATAAATAGCCTTTAACTAATCACATATGGAGTTTCAATTTGAACCTTTGGTTCAAACCAACTTCATTTAATCTGGTTGCTAGTTGCATTAGCTCAATCAACAGCATGTTGCCATGTCAAAATCATGCATCGTATTGCTGCATTGCGTTGATTGTGTTCCTTCTTGTTGCTGGTGTTGTTCCTTCTCGGTAGAAGACGATTCCGACGTTGTGATCGTTGACACCGATGAAGAGCTAATAGCTATACTATCTTCAGAAGTGCCAGGCAAGCAAACCCCATTGAACATTTCGATACAATCCCACTCTCTCGCTCTTGCTCTCTTTTATTGCATTAGGACAACAATGATTCAACTGTTACTTGTTGCGGTAGTTGAACCCATTCCTCTGCATGACCTATCTTTGCCACAGTAATTAGTAAAACCCACTAGCATGAGTAGGAGTTGTTTGAGCCATGATGTGCCTACTCATTCATGCTTGCTTGTTATGCCTGCTATGCTTAGAGTTGTGTCAAGTCTGATTCATCTGGGATAGATTGGAATGGGGGTGAACATGTCCTACTGTTGAGAGCTAAGTGTGTGAACACGATTTGGTAAAGGTAGCGATGAGAGGCCATGTAGCAGTACATGGTGGGTTGTCTCATTGGGACCGTCCTCAGGAACTGAGTTCTGTGTTTGTGATCCAAGACAGTTACTACCACACATTGGGTTCCGGTAACTCGACCCCTCTCGACTTATTAATCGCCTTGATCTATGTCCAGGAGTTGCAACTAGTTTCTGGTGTTTGTAGGGGTGGGCTATGATGCGGTAGAGACACCGAGGCACGGTGTACCAAGTGACACCCGAATGGTGCTCTTGGGAACCCTGCACTCATCGTTTGGGGCTGTGATAGAAACCTCGGCCGGACTTCCTTTGCGGATACAACCTCAAATAGGCGATAAACCTGGACTAGAGTCTTGTGTGGTTAGTCAGGTCGTGGCCGACACCCTCGCCAGGCTTCCGCTTGAAGGTTGCCGAGATACATGACGTGTATATGGTGATAAGTGGTGAGAGCGTGTGTGAAGAAGTACACCCACTACTGGAATCAGGGTCTTTGCCATCTTCCAGGTCTTTGCCGTCTGCTGGCAGATGGCAAACAGGTTGTTTGCCGTCTGCTTTGGGAAAGCAGACGGCAAAGAGCTGGCTGATGGCAAACACACTGTTTGCCATCAGCCATCTCTTTGCCGTCTGCCAGCGGACGGCAAAGATTCTTTACCGTCTGCTAGCAGACGGCAAAGAGGTGGGGTGGGGCCCCATGGAGGCCAGTTAACTGCAACGGCCCACCCCACCTCTTTGCCGTCTGCTAGCGGACGGCAAAGAATCTTTGCCGTCCGCTGGCAGACGGCAAAGAAAATAACCCACTAACGGCCGTTACCCCCCACCTCCTCTCTCTCCCTCTCTCTCTTCTCTCTCTCCCGCGCCCTTTCCCCTTTTAATTTTCGTCCCCCGCCGCCGCCGCCCGACGCTCCCCCGCCCCTCCCCCTCCGCCGCCCCGCGCCGCCGCCCCTCCGCCGCTGCGCACCGCCCCCCGCCCCCCGGAGCCCGCCCCGTCGCCGGCCGCCCCGCCCAGTGGACCCAGGCCGCGGCGGCCGCCCTGCCCGCCCCATTGCCGGAGCCGCGCCGCGTCGCCCCGCCCCGCCGCCGGAGCCGCACCGTCGCCGGCGCCAGATCCCCCCCACCCGCAGCCATCCTCCTCCCCGCAGCCACCTCCCCCCCACCCGCAGCCACCGGAAGGTAAGCCCCCCTCCTCCCCTGTTCTTTTTTTTGTATTAGTTAGATTTAATTTTTAGGTTGAATTATGTTAGCTACTCCTCCAGTTCACTCAGAGATGTATTGCATAGAAAGGATTCAGAGTAGCTACAGGTTCGGATTTGAGGGGAAATAGAGTAGCTACAGCCTACAGGTTTAGCTTATAACCAGATACACGCACAAGTGTGCTGGAAACTAAAGAAGCAAGAATTGGGGGTAGGGTTGAGAGCCAGGTGGGAGAGAAAGCCGCCACCGCCAGTTCTGATCGAATCCCCGATACCTAGTTCCTGGGATCACCCGCACTTATACTGCCGTCGGTGTGGACTTGGGCCGTCTTGTGATATGACGTGGGCTCTTCCTGGGCTCCCGGTCCAGTAGTGGTAGGGATGCTAACACCCCCTCCTCCTTGCGATTCGGCTTGTCCCCAAGCCGCAGCAGACGGGAACCGCGCGTGCAATTCCCCGCGGTCCTCCCTTGTCGGGTCATGCTGCTCCTCAGACCAACGCACCAGGACTTGGTCGACGACCCTGTTCGGTTTGTTCTTCACTCGTGTGTCCAGAACTTGCACTGGAATAGCAAACTGATTAGTATTCGTAGGCAAAGTTGAGGAAGCAGACACACCTGGCTTAATTAAGTGCTTTGCGGAGTTGTAAGCCGTGGAACACAGGATGAGTCAGAGAGGTCTCCAAACGCTGGCTGACACGTTCAACTTTTGCTTGTTGAGAAATGGAGCATGATTGCACATAATCAGGAACATCAATCTTCATCCGTGGCCAAGCACAAACAGCTTTCAGACGTTGATACGTGGCTGGCGCTCCTGAATGCCCTTGAATAGCATACCGATGCCCGGCACTGAGAACTTGTTGCTGCAGTTGTTTATCTCTGCCGAGCCAAATTCCGCCTTTAAGTCTCAAGAGCCCTTCCTTCAGAGAGAAATTAGGGTGTAACAGGGGATCTTTAACAATTTCCTGGATCAGTTTCTGAGTGTGAACCATGTCTTAATGATGATTAATACTCGGTTATCTGATTTTATTTTAAATGGAGTTGTGTGTGTGTGAGGGAGAGAGCAATAAATTTGTACATGAACTAACGGCGTTGGTAAGAAATTTAGGTGTTCGTAAACTTGGTTACATGAATACCCTGTTCTTGTTAGTTAGCTGGTTATAAGTGACATTGTAAACTCTTAATGATGATTAATAGATTGTAGTTTCCCCCATAAGAGAGAAATATGACATGAACGGTGAGTTATCAATAATTTTTGGGTTCACTACAACACGACGAAGGTGGGAGGAGAGCACGGTATATTATTTTGATGACAAAGGGAGGGGGAAAACTGTCTCCGCCCTTATCCCCTTAGAGGGAGAGGTTAGGAGAGAGCAAACCATGTCTTATAGCCTTAGAGAGAGAGTTTAGGAGAGAGCAAACCATGTCTTATAGCCTTAGAGAGAGAGGTTAGGAGAGAGCAAATCATGTCTTCTTCACAAGACGTGCGGTGCACGTGCACGTTTACTAGTTTAGGTAATAGGAGTAAGATTTAGGAGAAGAAAAAGGAAAGAAGAAGAGAAGAAGAAAAGGAAAGAAGAAGAAGTAGAAGAAAGATAGGAAATAAAAGAAAAGGAAGTATAAGAAAGAAAGAAAATGAAAAGAAAGAGAAGAAAAATATGTAGATGCAAATATAATTAAAGGAAAATGGAAAGGAAAAAGAAAAACAGAATAAGAAGATAAAGAATAGGAAGAGAAGGAGAAGGAGGAGAAGAGGAGGAGGAGGAGGAGTAGGTTGAATTAGATTTAGTTTTAGATTTGTTCTCTGTTTGTATTATTTAGGTAATAGGAGTAAGATTTAGGAGAAGAAAAAGGAAAGAAGAAGAGAAGAAGAAAAAGGAAAGAAGATGAAGTAGAGAAGGAGGAGGAGCAGCCCGAACCGTCGCCGCCGCAACCCACCGCTCCCGCCCGGCCCTCCTGCCAGTGAAGATGGAGGTGGATGACGACGCGCCGCTCCTTCCGGTGAAGATGGAGGAGCCACTCTACGTAGACCTTGTCTCGGGGTCATAGTAGATCGTATCCCGGCGATGAGGAGGAGAGAAGAAGAAGAATGTTAGTATTAGATAATGTAGTTAGTAATTAGATGTTAGTATTACTTAGCTTAATTACTGGTACTAGTGTTTGTGTTGATTACCCCGACACCCAGACACGACACCCCCGACACCCCGACACCCGACACGACACCCCGACCCCGACACCCCGACACCCCGACCCCGACACGACACCCCGACACCCGACACGACACCCCGACCCCGACACCCCGACACCCCCACCCAGACACCCCCGACACCCCGACACCCGACACGACACCCCGACCCCGACACCCCGACACCCCGACCCCGACACGACACCCCGACACCCCGACACGACACCCCGACACCCCGACACGACACCACGACACCCCGACACCCCGACACCCCGACACCCCGACACCCCGACACCCCGACACCACGACACCACGACACCACGACAATTAGTTCATGTTAGGTATTCAATTTTTTATTATGTTCATTATGATGATACACTTAAATTATATACATATTATTCATGTCAAGTATTCATTCTTTTTATGTTGTACTAATTTCGTTTACTCTTTGTCATTGCAGGTGTTGACAGATGGTGGGCGCGGGTCGAGAGCGCTCCGAGGCTCCTACCTCGGCGCGTGGTGGGAGGGGTAGTTCCATTCCACCCCAGAGCCTCCGGAGAGCGCTGGATCTCAGTATGCAGACACCACCAGCGGTCGCTTCTTCTTCGGCCGGGAGAGGTCGGGGGGGGGGGGGAAGAAGGCTGGTAGAGGTGGACGTGGCGGCGGGAGGGGTAGGAAGGCTGCTACTACGCCTTCCTCGCCGCCACCCCCAGCTGATTCACCCGACCACAGGAGTGCTCCGTCTGAGATGGAGCCGCCTGAGGTGGACCCGTCTTGGACTCCGGTCCACGAGCCTCGGGGCGACGAGCCTACAGCAGATGCGCCTACGGCCGACGAGCCTGGGGCCGACGAGCGTCGGGCCGCCGAGCCTTCGTCCCACGAGACTCCGTCCCACGAGACTTCGGAGCTCAGCAGGGATCACGCTGAGTCGCAGCCGAACCCATGTGCAGACTCGTCGAGTGGCCGTGCTGAGGGCGGCTATAGTTCTGATAGCTATAGCGAGGGTGAGTGGGTTGAGGGGCGCAAAGTCTACCAGCGTGGTGGTACAAAGCTCCCGCCCACCACGGCGACCCCCGACCAGAGGTGGTTGATTGCGCCGGAGGGGGAGAAGTAAGTGCATTTACTCTTTTTTAACCTTTTGCCTTCACGTTTCTTCGAATATCTAATGCGTTGGCCTTGTCATACTGCAGGTCTTGGACACACGAGCCTCGTGTCCGCAGGCCCAACACTGTCCTTGGTGTGATTTGTCGCCAGAGCTTCCCGGGGTGGGTCACGTTGCCCGGTGAGGGCCGGGTTCCAGAGCTAGGAATGACCTGGGAGCACTACTTGGCTGCCCCGGCCCCGCCGGGGCATAGGATCGGCGATGTCGAGTGCCACACGGTGGCCGACATTGTGATCCAGACGTTTTGGGTAATTTCTCCTTTGTTGTCTACGTTGTGTTTTCTTCTTTGATTGGCAACCCTAGTGATTGTACTAATCCGTGTTTTCTTGTTTGATTGCAGACCTTCTACAGGTGTGCTGAGGGACAGGAGGAGGCCGCGGCTCGGGTTATCGACAACGAGTGCAGGCGCCTACTTAAAAACTTTCGGCACGAGGCTCGGACGCAGGCTGTTCGAGACTACTTCGCCTCAGCTGGTATTAGGAGGACAAAAGAGAAGTGCCGCGACAAGTATCTGAGTAAGGAGAAGTACATGAAGGTAATTACCTATTCTTAAGGCCTTGTACTTAGTTTCCTTGATTTGATTCGTAGGCGTAGCGCTCAAATTTCTCTTGCTTAACTTAGGTGCCTCCGAGATGATGTGCGGATAGGATGGACTGTTGGGAGGCATTGGTGGATGAGTGGTGCTCTCCCCAATGGCGCTCCACCCACGACACTGCAAAGGACAAGCGTGGCAAAATGAAAGGTGTCCCACACCATCTAGGCAGCGTCAACCTACATCAGTACGGGGAAAAGTGGGTATGTGGTTTGCTTCATGATTCATGCAAATTCATTCTTCATGCTAGCTTGAGCCCTTAACTAATACTCTGTTTCTCTCTTTTAGGCACGACACAACAAGGCTCCAGTGCCAGAGCTGTTCGACCTCTATGCCATGTCCAATACTGCCTCGTACAAGAAGGCCAAGGCATTCTCTGAGTCTGACCTCGATGATCCAGAGAAATTCAGCAACCGCGCCTCCCACCACAAGCTTGTGAGGTACAGAGACGAGGGGAAGGCGAGGAAAGGGCCGGACTTTAACCCGAGCCAGCAACCTCTTGATCCAGAGCTGGTGATGATATCTGGTGGCGGGAGGCACCATGGCTCGTTAGCCATTGGGGATGGACTAATACGTTGTACTAGCACTCTCCCGCAGATCAAGAAGCGCCAGACCAGCTCCGATCCTGAGATAAGGCCTCGTGCACGGCCAATGGAGCTCGAATTCAAGGTTAGTTATACGGACTCAGATACCTTTCCTCCATTACATTACGTGTGCGGCCGTCGATGATTACAATGCTAACGAGTGGTGTTGCAGGCTGCTATTGAGGCAGAGAGAGCGAAGACCCAGGCTTATATTGAGGAAGAGAGAGCGAAGACCCAGGCACTTCTAGAGGAGAGGGACCGGCAGGCGGAGGAGAGGACGGCTAGGCTAATGGAGGAGGAGAGGAACCAGAACGAGTTGGGTCAACGGGCCCTATACGAGCTCATCGTGGTAAGTTTCTTCTGCATATTAGCCAAATCATGCACGTAATGTTCCTTTCATTACTAATTAATATGACTGACTCGAGAAAACCAAATGTGCAGACCATGTGCAGAACAATGGCACGACCCCTCCGCCGATGCCAGTCATTGCTCCAGCGGGCACGGTGAGTTTCATTTGAATGGTCATTAGTTACTAGTCTTCACATTTGAGTTGCATCATGCTAACGATACATTGGAAATGATCTTTGGTGCAACATAACTCCCGACAAGCATCGACCGATGCTTCTCCGTCTGCCACTGGCGCGACCGGTCCTAGAGCTACACCTACACCTTCGTGATGACGGTAAGTTTTCCCAAGTGTTTAGCTTAACAAATGCATACTTAGCTTAAGAAATGACCTATTTATCTTCAAAATGCCGTATACTTAGCTTAGTTTCCTCGAAAATGACATTATAACCTTACTTAGCTCCAAAATGACCAATTTTACCATGGATATCTCTCAAATGACCTATACTTAGCTTAGCTTAAGAAATGAGCTATTTAACCTAGGAAAGCTCTAGTCTTCTTCTTCTTCTTCTTCTTCTTCTTCTTCTTCTTCTTCTAACTTTCTTCTTTCTCATTTTGCAGATTTGCTTCAGATCACCCGACCCTTGCGTTGATGGAGTGCTTGTCTTTATTTTTTGTTTTGACTTTGTGAAACTTGATACCTATGGATGCAACTTTATAATATTGATGAAACTATGTATATGTATGGATGAAACTTTGTAATATGTTGAAATTTGGACATATGTGATGATTTGGTATACATTTGTAGGATGATCATATCCATATGGCAGGGATGTGCATGTTGGATGAAAGTATTCTGAAATATATTGCTTGAAATTGCTTGAATTTAAGAAAAAGCAAGAAAAACAAGGGCTATATGGCCACTTTGCCGTCTGCTAGCAGACGGCAAAGAGGCCACGTGGCAGCAGCCTGTGCAACCTGGGCTGGCCTATTTGGCCTCTTTGCCGTCTGCCAGCAGACGGCAAAGACCTTTGCTTCTTTGTCGTCTGCCAGCAGACGGCAAAGAGCGCCGTTAGCCCCCTAACGAGGATGACACCTTTTGTCTGCCGTCCAGTTGCTTTGCCGTCTGCCAGAAGACGGCAAAGACCTTTGCTTCTTTGCCGTCTGCCAGCAGACGGCAAAGTGGCCTTTGCCGGCAGCTGTTCGGCCGGACTGTTGGCCGTCTGCTGGCAGACGGCAAAGGCTTTGCCGTCCGGCATTCATGCCTTTGCCGTCCGCTATGGCAGACGGCAAAGCAACTGATTCCTGTAGTGACCCCTGCAGGGTTAATTATCTATTCGAATAGCCGCGTCCGCGGATATGGACTACTGGGAAAGCTTACGTTGCTCATAGACAAGTTGAAATGGATACTTGATACGTCTCCAACGTATCTATAATTTTTTATTGTTCCATGCTATTATAGTATCAATCTTGGATGTTTTTATATGCAATTATATATCATTTTTTTGGGACTAACCTATTAACCTAGTGCCTAGTGCCAGTTGCTGTTTTCTGCTTGTTTTTGGCTTTTCAGAGAAACAGTACCAAATGAAGTCCAAATGCCACGAAACTTTTTGGAGATTTTTTCTGGTCAAAAGAAACCTTGGAAGCTTCGGGAGGAGGCCAAAAGCCTCACAGAGGCTCCACAAGGCACTAGGGCGCGCCCCAGGGGGGGCGCGCCGTGCTACCTTGTGGGGCCCACGTGACTCCGTTTGACCTAATTCCACTTCTATTAATTCACAAATATTGGGAAACCCCCAGAGAGCCAGAAGAAATAACCTTTCCGTCGCCACAAGCCTCTGTTCTTTCGCGATCCCACCTGGAGGCCTTTTTCGGTACTCTGCCGGAGGGGGAATCGATCACGGAGGGCTTCTACATCAACCTTGCTGCCCTTCCGATGATGTGTGAGTAGTTTACCACAGACCTACGGGTCCATAGCTAGTAGCTAGATGGCTTCTTCTCTCTCTTTGATCTTCAATACAATGTTCTCCTTGATGTTCTTGGAGTTCTATCTGATGTAATCTTCTTTTGCGGTGTGTTTGTTGGGATCCGATGAATTGTGAGTTTATGATCAGATTATTCATGAGAAATATTTGAGTCTTCTCTGAACTCTTTTATGCATGATTATTATAGCTTTGTATTTCTCTCCGATCTATTGGTTTAGTTTGGCCTACTAGATTGATTTATCTTGCAATGGGAGAGGTGCTTTGTGATGGGTTCAATCTTGCGGTGCACAATCCCAGTGATAGAAAGGGACATGACACGTATTTTTATTGTTGCCATTAAGGATAAAAAGATGGGGTTTATTCATATTGCTTGAATTTTCTTCTCTACATCATGTCATCTTGCTTAAGGTGTTACTCTATTTCATACTTAATACCCTAGATGCATGCTGGATAGCGGTCGATGGGTGGAGTAATAGTAGTAGATGCAGGCAGGAGTCGGTCTACTTGTCTCGAACGTGATGCCTATATACATGATCATTGCCATGAATCCGTCATAATTATTTCCTATTTTGTCAATTGCCCAACAGTAATTTGTTTACCCACCGTATGTTTCTACGCTCGAGAGAGAAGCCTCTAGTGAAAACTATGGCCCCTGGGTCTATCTATATCATATTAAAAACCCAGAAATACCTTGCTGCAATTTATTTACTATTATTTTTATTAGTATTTTGTTGGGGAACGTTGCATGGGAAACAAAAATTTTCCTACGCACACGCAAGATCTATCCATGGTGATGAGCATCTACGAGAGGGAGAGTGAATCTACATACCCTTGTAGATCGCTAAGCGGAAGCGTTAATAAACGCGGTTGATGTAGTCGAACGTCTTCGCGATCCAAATCGCCGAGCGTCCCGCGATCCAATCACGATCCTTCCGATCTAGTGCCGAACGGACGGCACCTCCGCGTTCAACACACGTACGGCTTGATGACGCCTTCACCTCCTCGATCCAGCGAGCGATGGTGAAGTAGTGGTTGAGTTCCAGCAGCACGACGGCGTGGTGATGGTGGTGAGGAACAATCTCTGCAGGGCTTCGCCAAGTGCTACGGAGATTATGACGGAGGAACTAGAGGGCTAGGGTTGCCGGCACACGGCTTGGGAAATCCTGATGTGTCCCGTGTGCTAGCCCTGCCCCTCTATTTATATGTTGAGCCTTGGGGTCTAAACTTGGAGTAAAAGCCTCCTCCAGGTCGGTTTTGCCCGCACAAGGTCGGTTTGGCCCGCAGGGAAAGAGTCCAACTCGGATCCCTGCCGAATCGTGCACAGCCGCGCACAAGCGGTAGTACCGCTTCACACAAGCGGTAGTACCGCTTGGGCGGTAGTACCGCTTCACACAAGCGGTAGTACCGCTCGGGCGGTAGTACCGCTTCACCAAGCGGTAGTACCGCTTACGCGGCAGCAAAACTACTTTTGCACTTTCCAATACCTTGTGGGCTTTATCCCTTTGGCTCATATAAAGTGTTGCTGTACCCGAACACTTCGGTAAACATCCGGAACCCCTTCCGGTGAACTTCGGAACTCTTCCGGAGATCAAAACACTATTATCACATATATCAATCTTTACCTCCGGACTATTCCGGAGATCCTCGTCATGTCCGGGATCTTATCCGGGACTCCGAACAACTTTCGGTCACCAACATAATAACTCAATTATACTAATCGTCACCAAACGTTAAGTGTGTAGACCCTGCGGGTTCGAGAACTATGTAGACATGACCGAGACACCTCTACGGCCAATAACCAATAGCGGGACCTGGATGCCCATATTGGCTCCTACATATTCTACGAAGATCTTTATCGGTCGAACCTCTATGTCAAGGATTCAGTTAATCCCGTATGCTGTTCCCTTTGTTCTTCGGTATGTTACTTGCCCGAGATTCGATCGTCGGTATCACTATACCTAGTTCAATCTCGTTACCGGCAAGTCTCTTTACTCGTTCCATAATACAAGATCTCGTGGCTAACACTTTAGTCACATTGCTTGCAAGGCTCATTGTGATGTTGTATTACCGAGTGGGCCCTGAGATACCTCTCCGTCACACAGAGTAACAAATCCCAGTCTTGATCCATGCCAACCCAACAGACACCCTCGGAGATACCTGTAGAGCACCTTTATAGTCACCCAGTTACGTTGCGACGTTTGATACACACAAGGTATTCCTCCGGTGTCAGTGAGTTGCATGATCTCATGGTCAAAGGAACAGATACTTGACATGCAGAAAACAATAGCAATAAACTGACACGATCAAATGCTACGTTTACAGTTTGGGTCTTGTCCATCACATCATTCTCCTAATGATGTGATCCCGTTATCAAATGACATCTCATGTCCATGGCTAGGAAACCTTAACCATCTTTGATCAACAAGCTAGTCAACTAGAGGCTTACTAGGGACACAGTGTTGTCTATGTACCCACACATGTATTTGAGTTTCCAATCAATACAATTATAGCATGGATAATAAACGATTATCATGAACAAGGAAATATAATAATAACCAATTTATTATTGCCTCTAGGGCATATTTCCAACAGTCTCCCACTTGCACTAGAGTCAATAATCTAGTTCACATCACTATGTGATTTACATTGTAATGAATCGAACACCCATGCAGTTCTGGTGTTGTTCATGTTTAGCCCTTGGAAGAGGTTTAGTCATCGGATCTGCAACATTTAGATCCGTGTGTACTTTGCAAATATTTATGTCGTCCTCCTTGATGTAATCGCGGATGGAATTGAAACGTCGCTTTATGTGTCTGGTCCTCTTGTGAAATCTTGGTTCCTTGGCTAGAGCAATGGCACCAGTATTATCACAAAACAGAGTCATTGGGTTAAGCGCACTAGGCACTACTCCAAGATCTGTCATGAACTCCTTCATCCAGACACCTTCCTTCGCCGCCTCCGAGGCAGCGATGTACTCCGCTTCGCATGTAGAATCTGCTACCACGCTTTGCTTGGAACTGCACCAGCTAACCGCACCCCCATTAAGAATAAATACGTATCCGGTTTGCGACTTAGAGTCATCCGAATCAGTGTCAAAGCTTGCATCGACGTAACCCTTTACGACGAGCTCTTGATCACCTCCATAAACGAGAAACATGTCCTTAGTCCTTTTCAGGTACTTCAGGATATTCTTGACCGCCGTCCAGTGTTCCATTCCTGGATCACCTTGAAACCTTCCGACCATACTTATGGCAAGGCTGACATCGGGTCTTGTGCACAGCATTGCATACATGATAGAGCCTATGGCCGAAGCATAGGGGATGACACTCATCTTTTCTCTATCTTCTGCAGTCACTGGGCATTGAGTCTTACTCAACTTCACACCTTGCAAAACAGGCAAGAACCCCTTCTTGGACTGATCCATTTTGAACTTCTTCAAAATCTTATCAAGGTATGTGCTTTGTGAAAGTCCTATTAAGCGTCTTGATCTATCTCTATAGATCTTGATGCCTAATATGAAAGCAGCTTCTCCTAGGTCCTTCATTGAAAAACTCTTGTTCAAATATTCCTTTACGCTTTCCAGCATTTCTATATTGTTTCCAATCAGCAATATGTCATCCACATATAATATTAGAAACGCTATAGAGCTCCCACTCACTTTCTTGTAAATACAAGCTTCTCCGTAAACTTGTATAAACTCGAACGCTTTGATCACCTCATCAAAACGAAGATTCCAACTCCGAGATGCTTGCACCAGTCCATAAATGGATCGCTGGAGTTTGCAAACTTTGTCAGCATTCTCTGGATCGACAAAACCTTCTGGTTGTATCATATACAACTCTTCCTTAAGGTAACCGTTAAGGAACGCTGTTTTGACATCCATCTGCCAAATTTCATAATCGAAAAAGGCAGCTATTGCTAACATGATTCTGACGGACTTAAGCATCGCTACGGGTGAGAAGGTCTCATCGTAGTCAACTCCTTGAACTTGTGAAAAACCCTTTGCCACAAGTCGAGCTTTATAGACGGTGACATTACCGTCTGCGTCCGTCTTCCTCTTAAAGATCCATTTGTTCTGAATGGCCTTACGCCCTTCAGGTAATACTTCCAAAGTCCATACTTTGTTTTCATACATGGATCCCATCTCGGATTTCATGGCCTCTAACCACTTCTCGGAATCCGGGCCCATCATCGCTTCTCCATAGCTCGTAGGTTCATCGTTGTTTAACAACATGACCTCTAAGACAGGGTTGCCGTACCACTCAGGAGCAGTACGCGTCCTTGTCGACCTACGAGGTTCGATAGCAACTTGATCCAAAGCTTCATGATCATCATCATTAACTTCCTCTTCAGCTAATGTAGGCTCCACAGAAACAATTTTCTGCGCTGCGCTACTCTCAGGTTGAAGTAAAGGTTCAACAACCTCATCAAGTTCTATCTTCCTCCCACTCAATTCTTTCGAGAGAAACTCTTTCTCAAGAAATGTTCCGTTTTAGCGACAAACACTTTGCCCTCGGATCTGAGGTAGAAGGTATACCCAATTGTCTCTTTTGGGTATCCTATGAAGACGCATTTCTCCGCTTTGGGTTCCAGCTTTTCAGGCTGAAGCTTTTTGACATAAGCATCACATCCCCAAACTTTAAGAAACGACAGCTTTGGCTTCTTGTCAAACCAAAGTTCATATGGCGTTGTCTCAACGGATTTCGATGGTGCCCTATTTAAAGTGAATGCAGCTGTCTCTAATGCATAACCCCAAAACGATAGTGGCAAATCGGCAAGAGACATCATAGATCGCACCATATCCAATAAGGTTCGATTACGACGTTCGGACACACCATTACGCTGTGGTGTTCCAGGCGGTGTCAATTGTGAAACAATTCCACACTGTCTTAAGTGACTGCCAAACTCATAACTCAGATATTCTCCTCCTCGATCAGATCGTAGGAATTTAATCTTCTTGTTACGATGATTCTCAACTTCACTCTGAAATTGTTTGAACTTTTCAAATGTTTCAGACTTATGTTTCATTAAGTAAATATACCCATATCTACTTAAGTCATCAGTGAAGGTGAGAAAGTAACGATAACCACCGCGCGCCTCAATACTCATCGGACCGCACACATCAGTATGTATGATTTCCAATAAGTCACTTGCCCGTTCCATTGTTCCAGAGAACGGCGTTTTAGTCATCTTGCCCATGAGGCATGGCTCACATGTGTCAAGTGATTCAAAATCAAGTGACTCCAAAAGTCCATCAGCATGGAGCTTCTTCATGCGTTTTACGCCAATATGACCTAAACGGCAGTGCCACAAGAAAGTGGTATTATCATTATCAATTCTATATCTTTTGGCATCAATGTTATGAACATGTGTATCATTACTATCGAGATTCAACAAGAATAAACCCCTCACATTGGGTGCATGACCATAAAAGATATTACTCATATAAATAGAACAACCATTATTCTCTGATTTAAATGAGTAACCGTCTCGCAATAAACAAGATCCAGATATAATGTTCATGCTTAACGCAGGCACCAAATAACACTTATTTAGGTTCATCACTAATCCCGACGGTAATCGAAGAGCGAGCGTGCCGACGGCGATCACATCAACCTTGGAACCATTTCCCACGCGCATCATCACTTCGTCCTTTGCCAGCCTCCGTCTATTCAACGAGAGTTGGTAAGGTACACATCAATAACATGTATATCATATATACCTTGTTTGTTGTTGGCCGCCTTCTTGTCAGCCAAATACTTGGGGCAATTCCGCTTCCAGTGTCCAGTTCCCTTGCAATGAAAACACACAGTTTCTGGTTTGGGTCCAGCCTTGGGTTTCTTCACGAGAGGAGCAACTGCTTTGCCACTCTGCTTGGAGTTACCCTTCTTACCCTTGCCATATTTCTTGAAACTAGTGGTTTTATTGACCATCAACACTTGATGCTCCTTCTGAATTTCAGACTCAGCGGCTTTCAGCATCGCAAACAGCTCGGCGACTGACTTGTTCATCCCGTGCATGTTATAGTTCAACACGAAGCTCTTGTAGCTAGGTGGCAATGATTGAAGAACTCTGTCAGTGATAGCCTCTGGCGGAAGGGGCATCCCTAACTCAGCCAGACGGGTGGAGTACCCAGACATTCTGAGCACGTGATCACTGATAGACCCGTTCTCCTCCATCTTGCAAGCATAGAATTTATCGGAGATCTCATATCTCTCGATCCGGGCATTCTTCTGAAAGATAAACTTCAACTCCTGGAACATCTCATATGCTCCATGACGTTCAAAACGTCTTTGAAGTCCCGGTTCTAAGCCATACATCATTGCACATTGAACTATTGAGTAATCATCAGAACGAGCCTGCCAGGCGTTCACAACGTCTAGAGACTCAACTGGAGCGGGTGGATCACCAAGCGGTGCATCAAGGACATAAGCCTTCTGGGAAGCCGTAAGGATAATCCTTAGATTACGGGCCCAGTCCACAAAGTTACTTCCATCATCTTTCAACTTAGCTTTCTCTAGGAACGCATTAAAATTCAGGGGTGCTACTGCGCGAGCCATGATCTACAACATAAATATAGCAAAGACAACTTAGACTATTGTTCTAGATAATGAGTTTAGTTAATCATATTACTTTAAAAACTCCCACTCAAATTGACATCCCTCCGGTCATTCGAGTGTAACATGATCCAAATCCACCAACTCAAGTCCGATCATCACGTGAGTTGAGGTGGTTTCAATGGTGAACATCTTCATGTTGATCATATCTACTATATGACTCATGTTCGACCTTTCGGTCTCTTGTGTTCCGAGGCCATGTCTGTACATGCTAGGCTCGTCAAGTTTAACCCGAGTGTTCCGCACGTGCAACATGGCTTACACCCGTTGTATGCGAACGTAGAGTCTATCACACCCGATCATCACGGCGTGTCTCGAAACGACGAACTTTCGCAACGGTGCACACTTGGGGAGAACACAATTTATCTTGAAATTTAAGTGAGGGATCACCTTATAATGCTACCGTCGTCCTAAGCAAAATAAGATGCATAAAAGGATTAACATCACATGCAAATCATAAGTGACATGATATGGCCATGAACTTGTGCTTTTGATCTCCATCTCCAAAGCACCGGCATGATCTCCATCGTCACCGGCATGACACCATGATCTCCATCATCTTGATCTCCATCAACGTGTCGCCATAAGGTTGTCGCGCCGACTGTTGCTTCCACGACTATAGCTAACGTTTAGCGATAAAGTAAAGCATTACATAGCGCTTAATGATTGACACGCAGGTCATACAATAATTAAAGACAACTCTATGGCTCCTGCCAGTTGCCGTACTCATCGACATGCAAGTCGTGATATTCTATACAACACATGATCATCTCATACATCACATATATCTCATCATGTAATTGGCCATATCACATCACAACATACCCTGCAAAAACAAGTTAGACGTCCTCTAATTGTTGTTGCAAATTTTACGTGGCTGCTACGGGTTTGCAAGAACCGTTCTTACCTACGCAAAACCACAACGTGGTGTAGTGATTGCTTTTTGATCTTCTAAAAGAACCCTCTTCATTGAACCGATTCAACTAAAGTGAGAGAGACAGACACCCGCCAGTCACCTTTATGCAACAAGTGCACGCAGCGGTAAAACCAGTCTCGCGTAAGCGTACGCGTAATGTCGGTCCGGGCCGCTTCATCTCACAATACCGCTGAATCAAGTATCAACTAGTAACGGCAAGCAATATGTATACACCCACGCCCACAACTCGTTTGTGTTCTACTCGAGATCTCATCTACGCATAGACCTAGCTCAGATGCCACTGTTGGGGAACGTTGCATGGGAAACAAAAATTTTCCTACGCACACGCAAGATCTATCCATGGTGATGAGCATCTACGAGAGGGAGAGTGAATCTACATACCCTTGTAGATCGCTAAGCGGAAGCGTTAATAAACGCGGTTGATGTAGTCGAACGTCTTCGCGATCCAAATCGCCGAGCGTCCCGCGATCCAATCACGATCCTTCCGATCTAGTGCCGAACGGACGGCACCTCCGCGTTCAACACACGTACGGCTTGATGACGCCTTCACCTCCTCGATCCAGCGAGCGATGGTGAAGTAGTGGTTGAGTTCCAGCAGCACGACGGCGTGGTGATGGTGGTGAGGAACAATCTCTGCAGGGCTTCGCCAAGCGCTACGGAGATTATGACGGAGGAACTAGAGGGCTAGGGTTGCCGGCACACGGCTTGGGAAATCCTGATGTGTCCCGTGTGCTAGCCCTGCCCCTCTATTTATATGTTGAGCCTTGGGGTCTAAACTTGGAGTAAAAGCCTCCTCCAGGTCGGTTTTGCCCGCACAAGGTCGGTTTGGCCCGCAGGGAAAGAGTCCAACTCGGATCCCTGCCGAATCGTGCACAGCCGCGCACAAGCGGTAGTACCGCTTCACACAAGCGGTAGTACCGCTTGGGCGGTAGTACCGCTTCACACAAGCGGTAGTACCGCTCGGGCGGTAGTACCGCTTCACCAAGCGGTAGTACCGCTTACGCGGCAGCAAAACTACTTTTGCACTTTCCAATACCTTGTGGGCTTTATCCCTTTGGCTCATATAAAGTGTTGCTGTACCCGAACACTTCGGTAAACATCCGGAACCCCTTCCGGTGAACTTCGGAACTCTTCCGGAGATCAAAACACTATTATCACATATATCAATCTTTACCTCCGGACTATTCCGGAGATCCTCGTCATGTCCGGGATCTTATCCGGGACTCCGAACAACTTTCGGTCACCAACATAATAACTCAATTATACTAATCGTCACCAAACGTTAAGTGTGTAGACCCTGCGGGTTCGAGAACTATGTAGACATGACCGAGACACCTCTACGGCCAATAACCAATAGCGGGACCTGGATGCCCATATTGGCTCCTACATATTCTACGAAGATCTTTATCGGTCGAACCTCTATGTCAAGGATTCAGTTAATCCCGTATGCTGTTCCCTTTGTTCTTCGGTATGTTACTTGCCCGAGATTCGATCGTCGGTATCACTATACCTAGTTCAATCTCGTTACCGGCAAGTCTCTTTACTCGTTCCGTAATACAAGATCTCGTGGCTAACACTTTAGTCACATTGCTTGCAAGGCTCATTGTGATGTTGTATTACCGAGTGGGCCCTGAGATACCTCTCCGTCACACAGAGTAACAAATCCCAGTCTTGATCCATGCCAACCCAACAGACACCCTCGGAGATACCTGTAGAGCACCTTTATAGTCACCCAGTTACGTTGCGACGTTTGATACACACAAGGTATTCTTCCGGTGTCAGTGAGTTGCATGATCTCATGGTCAAAGGAACAGATACTTGACATGCAGAAAACAATAGCAATAAACTGACACGATCAAATGCTACGTTTACAGTTTGGGTCTTGTCCATCACATCATTCTCCTAATGATGTGATCCCGTTATCAAATGACATCTCATGTCCATGGCTAGGAAACCTTAACCATCTTTGATCAACAAGCTAGTCAACTAGAGGCTTACTAGGGACACAGTGTTGTCTATGTACCCACACATGTATTTGAGTTTCCAATCAATACAATTATAGCATGGATAATAAACGATTATCATGAACAAGGAAATATAATAATAACCAATTTATTATTGCCTCTAGGGCATATTTCCAACATATTTTAGTTTAGCTATTTACCTCTATAAGATTTAATCCTTGCAAGTAACCGCTAAGGGGATTGACAACCCTCTTATTTGCGTTGGGTGCAAGTGTTTGCTCTTGTGTGTGCAGGTGCGTTTTAATGGAATTTTGCTTGGTTCTCCTACCGGATTGATAACCTTGGTTCTTAACTGAGGGAAATACTTAACTCTACTGTACTGCATCATCCTCTCCTCTTCGGGGAAATACCAACGCAGACTACAAGTAGCAGGAAGAATTTCTGGCGCCGTTGCCAGGGAGACATCATCAAAATTACCAAGTACCTTCGCACAAATTATCATTCACTTGCATTTACTTTATTTACCTTTTATTTGCCTTTGCCTCTCGTTTTCATCTCCCCCACTTCTAATTTTCTTTTACAAAAACACAAAAATATTTTATTTGCTTGTTTGCTAGTTTGCTTGCTTTGTCGCGATGTCTCAAGAAAATACAAAATTGTGTGACTTTTCCAATACTAATAATAATGATTTTATTAGTACTCCTATTGCTCCTCCCGCCACTAGTGCGGAGTCATGTCATATTAATGCCGCTTTGCTTAATCTTGTTATGAAAGAATAATTTTCTGGTAGTCCTAATGAAGATGCTGCATTGCATCTAAATACTTTTGTTGAACTTTGTGATATGCAAAATAAGAAAGATGTGGATAATGATATTGTCAAATTAAAATTATTTCCGTTCTCACTACGAGATCGTGCTAAAACTTGGTTTTCATCCTTGCCTAGACAAAGTGCAAGGATGCTTTTATTACCAAGTATTTTCCTCCCGCTAAGATTGTTTCTTTAAGAAATCAAATTATGAATTTTAAGTAACTTGAGCATCAACATGTTGCACAATATTGGGAGAGAATGAAATTAATGATAAGAAATTGCCCAACTCATGGTTTGAATTTATGGATGATCATACAAAAAAATTATGCGGGACTAAACTTTGTCTCTAGAAATTTGCTAGACTCTGCCGCAGGTGGTACTTTCATGGAAATTACTTTGGGAGAAGCTACAAAACTTCTTGACAATATTATGGCAAATTATTCTCAATGGCACACTGAACGAACTCCAACTGGTAAGAAGGTAAATTCTGTTGAAGAAATTAATACTTTGAGTGATAAGATGGATGCTTTATTGAAATTGGTTGCTAGTAAAAATGATCATATTGATCCAAATGATGTGCCATTGTCTACTTTGATTGAGCAAAATAGTGATGCTATTGATGTGAACTTTGTCTCTAGAAATAATTTCAACAATAATGCTTATAGGGGTAATTTCAATGCTAGACCATTTCCTGGAAATTCCTCTAATAATTATGGCAAACTTATGTAATTTTTATAATAATAATAATAGGATTACTCTGATCTTGAAAGTAGTATTAAAGAATTTATTAGTTCACAAAAGAATTTTAATACTATGATAGAAGAAAAATTGAATAGAGTTGGTGAATTAGCTAGGAACATGGATACAATTGCTCATGATGTGGAAAATCTTAAAACTAAAAAATTGCCATCTACACATGATATAAATGAGTCTATTAAAGCTATCTGTATCTCCACTAATGAAAGTAAAGAAAGGACTGCTAGGTTGAGAGCTAAGCGAGAATTTCTAGAAAAGGCGATTCCACCCGGTTTCTATCGTAGTAATGATGAAGATATTAAAATGATTGGTGTCACTCCTATTGAATTATTATTTAGTAACATAAAACTTGATGAAAAAGGGACTAGAGAAGAGTAAACTTTAGATAGAAGGAGTCCCACTTGCTTGGAGGGTGATAATCTTGATCGTAAAAATGAAAAAAGTGGGTTTGGAGAGGTCAAAACTTTAAATAGTAATGCACCCACTACTTTGGATTACAAGGACTTTAATTATGATAGTTGTTATTTAATTGAGTGTATTTCCTTGTTGCAATCCATGATTAATTCACCAAATGCATATGAACAAAATAAAGCTTTCACTAAACATATTGTAGAAGCCATGATGAAAGCACATGAAGAAAAACTTGAATTGGCAGTATCAATTCCTAGAAAATTACAAGATGAATGGGAACCAACTATTCAAGTAAAAATTAAAGACAATGAATGTAATGCTCTTTGTGATCTATGAATGTAATGCTCTTTGTGATCCTGGTGCTAGCGTTTCCACTATACCAAAGTCTTTGTGTGATGTGCTAGGTCTCACCGACATGGATCCTTGTTCCCTTAATTTGCATCTTGCGGATTCCACTATTAAAAAGGCATTGGGTAGAATAAATGATGTTCTTATTCTTGCAAATAGAAATTATGTGCCTGTGGACTTTATTGTTCTCGACATTGAATGCAATCCTTCTTGCCCCATAATACTTGGTAGGCCTTTTCTTCGAACTATTGGTGCAATTATTGATATGAAAGAAGGTAATATAAGATTTCAATTTCCACTAAAGAAAGGGATGGAACACTTCCCTAGAAAAAGAATTAAAGCACCTTATGAATCCATTATGAGGGCCACTTATGGAATTAACTTGAAGGATGACAACACTTGAAACTATGCATTATGCCTAGCTAGGGGCATAAAACAATAACACTTGGAGGCAACCCAATGAATAAAATAAAATTTTGCTTTTACCTTCTGTTTTTGTGTGTTTGCACAATTATAGCTTCTGTTATGATTGTTTTTTATGTTTTAATTAGTGTTTGTGCCAAGTAATGCCTTTGGGACGATGTTGATGATAGTATAATTGATGATGTTTTGAAAACAGAAAGTTTTGCGTCCAGCGCTGGAATTTTGGTTCTGTACTGGAGCGTCAGAAAAATCTGAAATTTTTACAAAGTATTTGTATATGAATTTTTTACGTTGTCCTAGTTTTTAAGAATTTTTGGAGTTAAATAAGTATGACTTTTAAATAGATCTTTACAGTCTGTTCTGTTTTAGACAGATTCTGTTTTTGTTGCATAGTTTGCTTATTTTGATGAATCTATGGATCGTATCAGGGGGTATGAGTCATGGAGAAGTTGGAGTACAGTATAATTATGCTAGTATTAAATATGAATCAATTTACTACAGTACCTAAAGTTTAAGATTTGTTTGTTATACTAACGGATCTCACGAGGTTTCTGTTGAGTTTTGTGTGCTGCAGTTTTCAAGTTTTGGGTGAGACTACGATGAATAAAGGAATAAGGAGTGGCAAGAGCCTAAGCTTGGGGATGCCCAAGGCACCCCAATGTAATATTCAAGGAATACTCAAGCGTCTAAGCTTGGGGATGCCCCGGAAGGCATCCCCTCTTTCGTCTACAATCTATCGGTAACTCACTTGGAGCTATATTTTTATTCATCTCATGATATGTGTTTTACTTGGAGCGTCTTGTGAAATAGTTTGTTTGCTTTTTAGTTTGTCACAATCATCTTTGCTGAACACACCTTTTTGAGAGGGACACACATTATTCGTGATTTGTTAGAATACTCTATGTGCTTCACTTATATCTTTTGAGCTAGGCAGTTGCTCTAGTACTTCACTTATATCTTTTAGAGCACGGCGGTGGTTATATTTTAAAGAAATAGTTGCACTCTCATGATTCACTTATATATTTTTGAGAGTCTCATGATAGCAATGGTAATATGCACGGGTTATGAATTTGGTCCTGATATGATAGGTATTCAAGAGGGATATAATAAAAACTTTCATGTAGATCACTGAATATGATAAATTTGATTCCTTGCAATAGTTTTGCGATATTAAGATGGTAATATGTGGGAGGTATTAGTAGATAATTGTGGTTTAGTAAGAATAATTGTGTTAAGGTTTGTGATTCCCGAAGCATGCACGTATGATCTGTCGTTATGCTAGGAAGTTGGAGCATGATTTATTATTGATTGTCTTCCTTTGTGTGGCGGTCGGGGGCGCGCGATGGTTAACTCCTACCAACCTCCCCCCTAGGAGCATGCATAGTAGTACTTTGCTTCGAGGGCTAATAAACTTTCGCAATAAGTATGTGAGTTCTTTATGACTAATGTGAGTCCATGGATCATACGCACTCTCACCCTTCCGCAATTTGCTAGCCTCTTCGATACCGTGCATTGCCCTTTCTCACATCGAGAGTTGGTGCAAACTTCGCTGGTGCATCCAAACCCCGTGATATGATATGCTCTATCACACATAAGCCTCTTTATATCTTCCTCAAAACAGCCACCATACCTACGTATCATGGCATTTCCATAGCCATTCCGAGATATATTACCATGCAACTTCCACCGTTCCATTTTTTTATGACATACATCATCATTGTCATATTGCTTTGCATGATCATATAGCTGACATAGTATTCGTGGCTCAGCCACCGTTCATCATTTTTATACATGTTACGCTATCATCATTGCACATCCTGGTACACTGCCAGAGGCATTCATATAGAGTCATATTTTTGTTCTAGTATCGAGTTGTAATGTTGAGTTGTAAGTAAATAGAGGTGTGATGATCATCATTATTAGAGCATTGTCCCAATGAGGAAAGGATGATGGTGGATATGATTCCCCCACAAGATGGGATGAGACTCCGGACGAAATATAAAATTTTTTTGAAAAAAATGAGGCGAAAATGAGCCATGAAAAAGAAAATAAAAAAATAAATGAGAGAAAAAGAGAGAAGGGGCAATGTTACTATCCTTTTCCACACTTGTGCTTCAGAGTAGCACCATGTTTTTCATATAGAGAGTCTGCTATTTCGTCATTTTCATATACTAGTGGGAATTTTTCGTTATAGAACTTGGCTTGTACTTTCCGATGACGGGCTTCCTCAAATGCCCGAGGTCTTCATGAGCAAGCAAGTTGGATGCACACCCACTTAGTTTTCATGTTGAGCTTTCATACACTTATAGCTCTTAGTGCATCTGTTGCATGGCAATGCCTACTCCTCGCATTGACATCAATTGATGCGCATCTCCATAGCCCGTTGATTAGCCTCGTTGATGTGAGACTTTCTCCATTTTTGACTTCTCTTATTTATCCCCTATCACCATACTCTATTCCACCCATAGTGCTATATCCATGGCTTGCGCTCATGTATTGCGTGGGAGTCGAAAAAGCTGAAGCGCGTTAAAAAGTATGAACCAATTGCTTGGCTAAGACCGGGGTTGTGCATGATAAATACTTTGTGTGACGAAGATGGAGTATGACAGGATTGTATGATTTTGTAGGGATAACGTTCTTTAGCATGTTTATTCTGAAAGACATGATTGTTTATTAGTATGCCTGAGTATTGATGTCTTTATATCAAATTATAGACTATTGCTTTGAATCATTTGGATCTTATTATTCATACTGTAAGAGAGAGATTACATGATGAAACTTGATAGGTAGCATTCCACATCAAAAATTCTATTTTTATCATTTACCTACTCGAGGACAAGCAGGAATTAAGCTTGGGGATGCTTGATATGTCTCCAACATATCTATAATTTTTGATTGTTCCATGCTATTATAGTATCAATCTTGGATGTTTTTATATGCAATTATATATCATTTTTTGGGACTAACCTATTAACCTAGTGCCCAGTGCCAGTTGCTGTTTTCTGCTCATTTTTGGCTTTTCAGAGAAACAGTACCAAATGAAGTCCAAATGCCACGAAACTTTTTTAAGATTTTTTTCTGGATAAAAGAAACCTTGGAAGCTTCGGGAGGAGGCCAGAAGCCTCACGGAGGCTCCACGAGGCACTAGGGCACGCCCCAGGGCGGCGCCGTGCTAACTTATGGGGCCCACGTGACTCCGTTTGACCTAATTCCACTTCTTTAAATAACCTTTCCGCCGCCGCAAGCCTCTGTTCTTCTGCGATCCCATCTGGAGGCCTTTTCTGGTACTCTGCCAGAGGGTGAATCGATCACGGAGGGCTTCTACATCAACCTTGCTGCCCTTCCGATGATGTGTGAGTAGTTTACCACAAACCTATGGGTCCATAGCTAGTAGCTAGATGGCTTCTTCTCTCTCTTTGATCTTCAATACAATGTTCTCCTTGATGTTCTTGGAGTTCTATCCGATGTAATCTTCTTTTGCGGTGTGTTTGTTGGGATTCGATGAATTGTGAGTTTATGATTAGATTATTCATGATAAATATTTGAGTCTTTTCTGAACTTTTTTATGCATGATTGTTATAGCTTTGTATTTCTCTCTGATCTATCGGTTTAGTTTGGCCTACTAGATTGATTTATCTTGCAATGGGAGAGATGCTTTGTGATGGGTTCAATCTTGCGGTGCTCAATCCCAGTGATAGAAAGGGACATGACACGTATTTGTATTGTTGCCATTAAGGATAAAAAGATGGGGTTTATTCATATTGCTTGAATTTGCTTCTCTACATCATGTCATCTTGCTTAAGGTGTTACTCTGTTTCATACTTAATACCCTAGATGCATGCTGGATAGCGGTCGATGGGTGGAGTAATAGTAGTAGATGCAGGCAGGAGTCGGTCTACTTGTCTTGGACATGATGCCTATATAAATGATCATTGCCATGAATCCGTCATAATTATTTGATATTATGTCAATTGCCCAACAGTAATTTGTTTACCCACCGTATGTTTCTGCGCTCGAGAGAGAAGCCTCTAGTGAAAACTATGGCCCCTGGGTCTATCTTTATCATATTAAAAACCCCAAAATACCTTGCTGTAATTTATTTACTTTTATTTTTATTAGTATTTTAGTTTAGCTATTTACCTCTATAAGATTTAATCCTTGCAAGTAACCGCTAAGGGGATTGACAACCCTCTTATTTGCGTTGGGTGCAAGTGTTTGCTCTTGTGTGTGCAGGTGCGTTTTAACGGAATTTTGCTTGGTTCTCCTACTGGATAGATAACCTTGGTTCTTAACTAAGGGAAATAGTTATCTCTACTGTACTGCATCATCCTCTCCTCTTCGGGGAAATACCAACGCAGACTACAAGTAGCAGGAAGAATTTCTGGCGCCGTTGCCGGGGAGACATCATCAAAATTACCAAGTACCTTCGCACAAATTATCATTCACTTGCATTTACTTTATTTACCTTTTATTTGCCTTTGCCTCTCGTTTTCATCTCCCCCACTTCTATTTTTTTTTACGAAAACACAAAAATATTTTATTTGCTTGTTCGCTAGTTTGCTTGATTTATCACGATGTCTCAAGAAAATACAAAATTGTGTGACTTTTCCAATACTAATAATAATGATTTTATTAGTACTCCTATTGCTCCTCCCACCACTAGTGCGGAGTCATGTGATATTAATGCCGCTTTGCATAATCTTGTTATGAAAGAACAATTTTCTGGTAGTTGTAATGAAGATGCTGCATCCCATCTAAATACTTTCGTTGAACTTTGTGATATGTAAAAGAAGAAAGATGTGGATAATGGTATTGTCAAATTAAAATTATTTCCGTTCTCACTACAAGATCGTGCTAAAACTTGGTTTTCATCCTTGCCTAGAAATAGTATTGATTCTTGGGATAAGTGTAAGGATGCTTTTATTACCAAGTATTTTCCTCCCACTAAGATTATTTCTTTCAGAAATCAAATTATGAATTTTAAGCAACTTGAGCATGAACATGTTTCACAATCTTGGGAGAGAATGAAATTAATGATAAGAAATTGCCCAACTCATGGTCTGAATTTATGGATGATCTTACAAAAATTTAATGCGGGACTAAACTTTGTCTCTAGAAATTTGCTAGACTCTGCCGCAGGTGGTACTTTCATGGAAATTACTTTGGGAGAAGCTACAAAACTTCTTGACAATATTATGGCAAATTATTCTCAATGGCACACTGAACGAACTCCAACTGGTAAGAAGTTAAATTCTGTTGAAGAAATTAATACTTGGAGTGATAAGATGGATGCTTTATTGAAATTGGTTGCTAGTAAAAATGCTCATATTGATCCTAATGATGTGCCATTGTCTACTTTTATTGAGCAAAATAGTGATGCTATTGATGTGAACTTTGTCTCTAGAAATAATTTCAACAACAATGCTTATAGGGGTAATTTCAATGCTAGACCGTTTCCTGGAAATTCCTCCAATAATTATGGCAATCCTTATGGTAATTCTTATAATAATAATAATAGGATGCCCTCTGATCTTGAAAGTAATATTAAATAATTTATTAGTTCGCAAAAGAATTTTAATACTATGATAGAAGAAAAATTGAATAGAGTTGTGATACATCTATTTTGCATGATGTTTTACTACTGTTATTTATAGTGTTTTTAATCAATATAACACTTTGTGGAGCAATTCTAATGCCTTTTCTCTCTTAATATGCAAGATTTACACAAAGAGGGAGATTGCCGGCAGCTGGAATTCTGGACATGAAAAAGCTATGTCAGAGATACCTATTCTGCATATCTCCAAATGAGCTGAAATTTCACGGAGATTTATTTTGGACTAAATAAGAAATATTGGAAGAAAGAAGTACCAGAGGGGGCCACCCAGGTGCCCACGAGGCACCTGGGCGCGCCACCCCCCCAGGCGCGCCCTGGTGGCTCGTAGGGCCCCTGGCCAGCCTCCGGTGCCCATTTTCTGGTATATAAGCCCATTTGCCCTAGAAAAAATAATGAGAAGACTTTTGGGACAGTGCGCCACCGTCTCGAGTCGGAACTTGGGCAGCAGCACTTTCGCTCTCCGACGGAGCGATTCCGCCGGGGATACTTCCCTCCGGGAGGGGGAAATCGGAGCCATCGACATCATCAACGATCCTCTCATCGTAGGAGGACCAATCTTCATCAACATCTTCAACAGCACCATCTCATCTCAAACCCTAGTTCATCTCTTGTATTCAATCTTTGTCTCAAAACCTCAGATTGGTACCTGTGGGTTGCTAGTAGTGTTGATTACATCTTGTAGTTGATGCTAGTTGGTTTATTTGGTGGAAGATTATTTGTTTAGATCCAATATGCTATTTAATACCCCTCTGATCTTGGACATGAATATGATTTGTGAGTAGTTAATTTTGTTCTTGAGGATATGGGAGAAGTCTTGTCATAAGTAATCATGTGAATTTGGTATTCGTTCGATATTTTGATGATATGTATGTTGTTGATTCTCTTAGTGGTGTCATGTGAACGTCGACTACATGACACTTCACCATCTTTGAGCCTAAGGGAATGCATTGTGGAGTAGTAAATAGATGATGGGTTGCTAGAGTGATAGAAGCTTAAACCCTAGTTTATGCGCTATTCCGTAAGGGGCTGATTTGGATCCATATGTTTAATGCTATGGTTAGAGTTATCTTAATTCTTCTTTCGTAGTTGCAGATGCTTGCGAGAGGGGGTAATCATAAGTGGGAGGCTTGTTCAAGTAAGAACAGCACCCAAGCACTGGTCCACCCACATATCAATTTATCAAAGTTGCGAACGCGAATCAAACCAACATGATGAAAGTGACTAGATGAAATTCCCATGTGTCCTCGAGAACGCTTTGCTAATTATGAGAGATCGTTCTGGCTTGTCCTTTGCTATAAAAAGGATTAGGACACCTTGCTGCACTCTTTGTTACTATTGCTACTTGTCACTTGTTACAAATTATCTTGCTATCAAACTACTCGTTACCGATAATTTCAGTGCTTGCAGAAAATATCTTGTTGAAAACCGCTTGTCATTTCCTTCTACTCCTCGTTGGGTTCGACACTCTTACTTATCGAAATGACTACAATTGATCCCCTATACTTGTGGGTCATCAAGACTCTTTTCTGGCGCCGTTGCCGGGGAGTGAAGCGCCTTTGGTGAGTGGAATTTGGTAAGGAAACATTTATATTACGTGGTAAAATTTACTGTTACTTGTCACTATGGAAAGTAATCCTTTGAGGGGTTTGTTCGGGGTATCTTCACCTCGACCGGAAGCACAAAAAGTTGCTCCTCAACCTACTGCACCTACTGAAAATATTTATTATGAGATTCCTTCGGGTATGATAGAGAAACTGCTAGCTAATCCTTATGCAGGAGATGGAACAGTACATCTTGATGTGCACTTGATCTATGTGGATGAAATTTGTGGATTGTTTAAGCTTGCAGGTTTATTTGGAGATGGAGATAAGAAGAAAGTATTCCCTTTATCTTTGGAGAGAAAGGCATTGACATGGTATAGGCTATGTGATGATACTGATACATGGGACTGGAACTGGTTGAACCTGGAATTCTACCAGAAATTTTATCCTATGCATTTGGTTCATCGTGATCGGAATTATATATATAATTTTTGGCCTCGTGAAGGAGAAAGCATCGCTCAAGCTTGGGGGAGGCTTAAGTACATGATGTACACATGCCCCAATCATGAGCTCTCAAGAGAAATTATCTTACAGAATTTTATGCTCGGCTTTCTCATGATGATGAAACCATGCTCGATTCTTCTTTGACTGGCTCCTTTATGAAGAAAACTATTGAATTCAGATGGGATCTTCTGGAAAGAATTAAACGCAATGCTGAAGATTGGGAACTCGACAAAGGTAATGAGTCAGGTATAATACTTGAGTTCGATTGTGTTAAATCTTTTATGGCTACCGATGCGTTTCATAAGTTTAGCACTAAATATGGACTTGACTCTAAGATAGTAGCTTCCTTTTATGAATCATTTGCTACTCATGTTGATCCCCCTAAGGAGAAGTGGTTTAAATATCATCCCCTTGTTAAAGAAAAGATTGAGGAACCCGTTAGTGTTAAATAAGAAACAATTGTTTACCATGTTGATCCAGTTGTGCCTACTGCTTATATTGAGAAACCACCTTTTCCTGTTAGGATTAAGGAACATGCTAAAGTTTCAACTGTGGTTAACAAAAGTAATATTAGAGCATCTAGACCCTCTGAACAAATTAAAGTTGAACCTAATGTTGCTATGGTTAAAGATCTCTTGGTCGATAATAGAGATGGGCATGTTATTTACTTCTATGATGAAGCAGCAAGAATTGTTAAACCAGATCCTAAAGATAAAAACAGACCCGTAGTAGGCATGCCTGTTGTCTCTGTTAAAATAGGAGATCATTGTTATCATGGCTTATGTGATTTGGGTGCTAGTGTGAGTGCTATTCCGTTTACCTTATATCAAGAAATTATGAATGATATTGCACCTATTGAAATAGAGGACATTGATGTTACAATTAAGCTTGCAAACAGAGATACCATTACACCGCTTGGGATCGTTAGAGATGTTGAAGTCTTGTGTGGAAAAATAAAATACCCTACTGATTTTCTAGTACTCGGTTCTCCACAAGATGATTTTTGTCCCATTATATTTGGTAGACCTTTCTTGAACACTGTTAATGCCAAGATTGATTGCGCTAAAGAAACTGTTAGTGTTAATTTTAGTGGTATGTCTCATGAGTTTAATTTCTCCATGTTTCGTGGACAACCTCATGATAAAGAATTGCCTAGTAAAGATGAAATTATTGGTCTTGCTTCTATTACCGTACGTCCTACTGATCCGTTAGAACAATATTTACTAGACCATGATAATGATATGCACATGAATGAAAGAAATGAAATTGATAGGATGTTCTTTGATCAACCACCTATCCTTAAACACAATTTGCCTGTTGAAACTCTTGGGGGCCCTCCTCCACCTAAGGGTGACCCTGTATTTGAATTGAAGCAATTGCCTAATACATTGAAATATGCTTATCTTGATGAAAAGAAGATATATCATGTTATTATTAGTGCTAACCTTTCAGAGCATGAAGAAAAGAGACTACTGAAAACTCTGAGGAAGCACCAAGCTGCTATTGGATATACTCTTGATGATCTTAAGGGCATTAGTCCCACTCTATGTCAGCACAAAATTAATATGGAGCCTGATGCTAAACCAGTTGTTGACCACCAACGATGATTAAATCCGAAGATGAAAGAGGTGGTAAGAACTAAAATATTAAAGCTTCTGGATGCAAGTATAATCTATCCCATAGCTGATAGTAGATGGGTAAGTCCCGTTCATTGTGTCCCTAAGAAAGGAGGTATTACCGTTGTTCCTAATGATAAAAATGAACTCATTCCACAAAGAATTGTAACTGGTTATAGGATGGTGATTGATTTTAGAAAATTAAACAAAGCCACTAGAAAAGATCATTACCCCTTACCTTTTATTGATCAAATGTTAGAAAGATTGTCAAAGCATACACACTTTTGTTTTCTTGATGGATATTCTGGTTTCTCTCAAATACCTGTATCACAAGCCGACCAAGAGAAAACCACCTTTACTTGTCCTTTTGGAACTTATGCTTATAGACGTATGCCTTTTGGTTTATGCAATGCACCTGCTACCTTTCAAAGATGTATGACTGCTATATTCTCTGACTTTTGTGAAAAGATTGTTGAGGTTTTCATGGATGATTTTTCCGTTTACGGAACTTCTTTTGATGATTGTTTAAGCAACCTTGATCGAGTTTTGCAAAGATGTGAAGAAACTAATCTTGTCTTGAATTGGGAGAAGTGCCACTTTATGGTGAATGAAGGTATTGTCTTGGGGCATAAAATTTCTAAAAGAGGTATTGAAGTTGATAAAGCTAAGGTTGATGCAATTGAGAAAATGCCTTGTCCTAAAGGTATTAGAGGTATAAGAAGTGTAACACCCCATGTCATTATGCTACAGTAATCCCCTTTTGATAATGCCATGTCACCATGATTAGCCATGCTTGATCATCATTTGCATCATACCTCAATTCAAATTCCAAATCAAATTGGAATTCAAATCTAAAATAAAAATAAAAGTTGTTCAAAACCAGAAACCAAAATGTTCATAATGTTGCAAATAATACAGAGGCAATTATAAAAATACAACCAACATTGATTGAATTAGTTAAATAATCATAGCATCCTAAAACAGGCCCAAAACAGCAACCTTTAATGCATTTTTATTTAATTAAAATTCAAATGAAATCCTTTCTTCACCAAACCAATTTCTGGTGGTAGGTAAAAATGCACTGTGAATATTGCACTAGGTCACCTATTTTACTAAAGTCATATGGGGGCCACACATTTTGCAAAACAGAAAATAAAAGAGAAAACAGAGAATAAAAAGAAGAAAAAGAAAAACGGCCCGCGCTACTGGGCCTGAGTCACCCGCGCGGCCCGGCCCGACTAGGTCGTCCCCTAGCTTGCACTACTCACGCGAGCGCGCGCTGTCGCCGTTGCCGCACTCGCCGCCTCGGCCACCCCCATCCCTGATCGACAACGCGCCGCACGCACCCGCCCCCTGCCCAGTTAACCCTTCCTCGACCCCGTGGACGTGCCCTAGCCACCCCACTCCCTCTCCCTCGTCCCCTTTCCCCTCACCCGAGCGCCGCCTTGGGCATGCTTCGCTAAACACGCGGCCACCGTGCCCCGATTGCCTCGCCGCCGTGTCCTACGTCATCGCCGACCTCGACTTCTTCCTCCTGTTGCCCTGCTTCGCCTCGAGGAGCAGCGCAGCCACGGCATCGACCCGATCCCTTTCGCCGGTCAACTCCACTGCAACCGCGTCGATCCGCCGTCTCCGACCACCACCGGCTTCCCCGAGCTCCTCCCTGCAACACTGTGAGCATCGCCTGCCTCCCCACCTTTTCCCAAGCTCGGATTAAAGCTCGAGCAAGCTCGCCGCCTAGCCGCACTCTGTCCGCCGAGGGACCTCGCCGTCCGGCCACTTCCGGTCGTCCTCACGGCGCTTTGTGTCCGTTGGAAGCGGCGCATTGCACTAGCTCGATCGCGACCGAAAACGCGCGCGAAGTCACGCCGTAGCCGCCTGCCCGTAGCTCACCCGAAGCCGCCGTCCGCCATTGCCGTCGTAGCCCCCATTTCCGGCCGCCCCGCCTCGCGCCGATAGGCTAGATCAACGCGACACCTTCTCCTCGTTCGAACGAGCCCGAGAACGGCCGATTTGGTCCACCGTGGCTCGAACCCGAGCTCGCCGGAGCTCTCTGCCGCGTCCGGCGCTTGCCGGAGACTGTTCCGGCGCCGGCGTCCGACGTGGCCGGCTGGGGCCACCCGCTGTGCCACTGACCGCGGGCCCCAATGGGTCCGTTGACCCCGGTCAGCCGCTGACATGGCGTCGATGGCCCACTGACATGCGGGCCCCTCCGCTTAAACATTTTAGAAATAAATAAAAATTGTTAATTAAAACGTTAATTAAATCAGTTAATTAAATTAATTAGTAATTAGACACTGACAGTGGGTCCCACTAGATAATTAGGCTAATTAGTTAGTTTAATCCTCTGTTAAATTAGTCTAGCCTATGACAGCTGGGTCCCACCTGTCAGATTTGACTGGTTAGCGAGTCTGTTGACTGCTGACGTCACCCCTACGTCATGATGACATCATCCAACACTATTCTGGATAATTCAGAATTAAATAATTAAGATAATTCCAGAAAATGTTTAAAACTTTGAAAATTCATATCTTTTAAACCGCAACTCGGATGAAAATAATTTATATATGAAAAATGATCAGAAAAATGTGTAGAATCTGTATAACCTACCCACATGTCTGCCACACCCCTCTGACGTACTGAACGTGTGACATTTTGCCCGTATCCGGTATATGAATAGTGCACAACTTTAATAAAATAAATCAAAATAAATTCCTAAATTAACTAAATCATTTGGATAGGCAGTAAAGCACCTCTGCATATCATTTAGACATGTCATGCATCCCTGTTGCTTTATTGCCATGTATTTATTGTTTCTTCCCCCTCCTTCTCTCGATAGCCCCTGAGTCTGCTGACGACATTGCCGTGTACGACGACGTCGCCGACGACCAGGCCCCTTCAGTAGAGCTTCCAGGCAAGCAAAACCTCCTAGATCATCAGATATCACCCATTCCCTTCTCTCTTATGCTTGCATTAGAATTGCCCCTGCTACTGTTCCGATAGCACCTATTCCGATGCATAGCCTGATTTTGTAGTCTGCTATTGATACACCATCTGTTGTCCCACAATGCTTAGTTGGCTGTGCTACTGCTTCATCGGTGGCCCTTCACCCTTGTCCATATGCCATGCTTGTTACTGGGCCGTGATCACTCTGGGTGAGGATCATGGAAATGTTTACTTTACTGCAATACTTAAACTGTTAAAGTCGGGCTGGCCCCAAGGGTGCCCGCGAGAGAATAACACCAAAGACGGGTCGGCTCCAAGAGTACCCGCGCGTCATGTATTACCAAGTCGGAGCGACAGGAACCCTGATCGCCTCTGCGAGTTACTAAACATGATTAACGGATTTGGGTATTTGATCTGAGTGGGTCGTTGGCCCTAAACGCACTACCACCACGTGGGATAATGGTTATGGGACCCTCTACATTGTACGTTTCTCCCGAAAGCTCTTCAGACATCACAGCTCAGAGATGCGGGTTGATTGTTGGGGTGAGCTGGTTACGTCTGTGGTGCTGCCACAGTCGCGCTTGGGCCCCGGCCAGTCACGCAACGTGCAGGAGTGCGAAGGGCGATGGCCCAAGACCCCTTCGTGCTTAGGATTTAGACCGGCGTGTTGGCCTCTCTGCTGAGCTTAGGTAGGACGCTGCTTCGTGTCGATTACCCGAGGCCGGGTATTACCCAGCAAGTGTGTCCGGCCAGATGTAATCGTGCATGCTGGGTAACAGTAGTGCACCCCTGCAGGGAAGTTATCTATTCGAATAGCCGTGTACACGGTAACAGGACGCTCAGAGTTGTATCTTGATCTGCTACAACTATAAATGGATACTGTCACATTATTAAACTGCTACTACTGTTCTCGGGATCACTTTCTCGCAGGTTAGTCGAGGAAGGATCTCAGGGCTTTACTAAACTATGAATGCTATATATTATCTTGCTCTATTCTCTTCTGATGCTGCAAGATTGCTTCAAGATGCTAGTCTTCGATAGGCTAGGCCTCTCCCCCTTTATTCCAGCATTCTGCAGTACAGTCCAAAGATATAGCCCCATTCCTTTGATACAATGCATTTAGTATAGTTCTGATGTCAGTCTTGCGAGTACTTTGGATGAGTACTCACGGTTGCTTTGCTATTCTTTTCCCCCATACCCAATGCTTGCGACCAGATGACGGAGCCCAGGAGCCAGACGCCACCACAGGAGATTACTACCAGGAGAGTCCCGGAGGCACATACTATTGGGTTGAGCCAGCCGACCAGGAGTAGTTCGAAGGCTCCCAGGCAGGAGGCCTGCGCCTCTTCGATCAGATGTCGCTATTTGTGCTAGCCTTCTTAAGGCAAACTTGACTAACTATGTCTGTACTCAAATATTATGGTTTGTATGACTTATGTATTCGGGTCCTCGTGACCCCTAGTTTGTAATATGATGATTTATGTTTAAATTTGAGTTTAGAGTTGTGTTGTGATATCTTCCCGTGAGTCTCTGATCTCGAGCGTGCACGTTTGCGTGTATGATTAGTGCACGCGTCGAGCAGGGGCGTCACAAGTTGGTATCAGAGCTGACTGCCTGTAGGAAGCCCCCTTCCGATTCCTTGGTCGAAGTTGAGTCTAGACATCCAAAAACTATTTTACTAACAGTGCTGTGTGGCTTACGGGCCCACGTTGCACATGGATGGGATTAGGATTTTTTATTCCTCTTCCTTACTCTGGGACTCTGAACTTCTCATCCTTTCGGGTTAAATGATTTTACTAACTCTGACTTTAGGTTCTCGTGATCACATCCACCCGGCGCTTTGGTTATCTACAAATTACTTCTTTGAATGCACGGTACAAGAATACACTCACTGTCTTTGACAATCTTGAATTTCCTCTGTTTCAGATGGATCGCTTGTTTCCGCCGCGCCCTGCGATGCAGCTTGTGCTTCGCACTTGGGCTCGTGATGCCCCTGGTTTTCCAGCTATCCTGATCGCCCTCCTGACCAGACTGGGCTACCGCTGGTACCCCGAGTACATGGTTTACGAGGATTACCGCGAGTTCAACCAGGAGTAGTACCATGCTGATGTTCGTATCTTCGATCAGCAGAATGACTCTGACACTGAGCTGCACGTTTTTCACGGTATCGGCGTGACGATTGAGATGGCAGTCCATGATGCTGCCAACTCTGCTGTCACACGTCTCCGTGGAGAGCATAGTCGCTTGGATGCCTCGGAGTTCCGATACATTCCGTATGCACCTGCTGGGGATGCTACCGGATACTACACAGCTGTCTGTGCCCCTATCGAGCGACGCCGATTTGACCCGCAGGTTTTGATTCAGTGCACTCAGGCTCTAGATCGCACTGCCCGGGCTCTCGCCATCGAGTTGTTTGCCACTCGAGCACGTCTTTACGATGCTATGACACAGTTGCTGCCAGCTGTTCGTGCAGGGATACATCCAGAGTACATCCTTTACCCGCGCAGGACTCAGATGCCGGCAGGTATTGATTGGCCTGCTGTTGGAGGTCATACACCCGCACGTGGACCTCTTCTTACAGTTCGAGACCGGGTTCTGCATCAGAGTACACACGGAGAGCAGGACTTTTCTGCTTTGGAAACTCATCGTCCGCACTTGCAGTTACCCCATTTCAGTGGTTTTCCCCGACGTTGATGTAGCCTTTGCTATGTCTCGTTGTGTATTCCTCACCGCGTGCCTGCGCGCCGCCTAGTATGTCTAGTTGTTTACATTGCGAAGTTATGCTGTCCGCGTGTAACCGACTCTGTGTATGGATCTGTATGTCTTCATTGACTACTGTTATGTATCTATTGCACTACTTAATCGTTGTCGTGTTACATCATGTTTGTTACTAAACGTTTGCAGTTGCTTTTACTAAACTACCCCCTGTTGAATTTTAGCAGGATGGTTAGGCCAGGTGCTCGTGGTCGTGGTCGTGCCCCCGAGCAGCCACCACCGCCCGACTATATGGCAACTATGATGCAACAATTTGAAGTGAACCGTCAATTCATACAAGGCATCATGGCTCAGTTTCCACACTAGAACCAGAACGCTCAGAACCAGCCACCTGCCCCAATAACTCTGCAAGAGTTTGTGCGTCTCAACCCAACCACTTACCGCAACTCTGAACAGCCACTGGATGCTGATGACTGGCTTCGCGACATCGCCTATGAGATGGAATCTGCCAGTGTCGCCCCTGACAACCTTGTCACCTTCGCGACCTACTTTCTGAAAGGCCCCGCTGCTCAATGGTGGTCCACCCACAGGCGTTCACTACCTGAGGGGACAGTCATCACCTGGGTCGAATTTCAGATTGCGTTCCGTGCCCATTACATTCCTTAGGGAATCATGGACCGGAAGAAGACAGAGTTTCGCAACCTCACTCAGGGCAACAAGACTGTCGAAGCTTATCAGCGGGAGTTCCTTAACTTATCCTGCTATGCTGAAGAAGACATAGCCACTGATGCTCATAGACAGGAGAAGTTTCTCAATGGACTCTACCCAGACCTTAAGCTCGCCCTTGCTGCTCAAGACTTCACCGACTTTGCCACTCTTGTGAACAAGGCTATCCGGATTGAGACCGCTCAGATGGAGCACAAGGAGTCACAGAAGCGCTATCGTGACGTTGGCTCATCCTCGAGCGCAGGACAAAGGCGAAAGATCTGGATTCCGAATAGCATGTATCACCCACCATTTTAAATTCTTCCAGTATAGACCTCATTCTGGGAATGGATTGGTTGAAAGCTCACATTGCTTCAATCAATTGCGCCACCAAAGTCGTCCAACTCCTTCACCCCTCCGATGAGATAGTGAACTACACCGCCCGAATTACTCGGAATGCCGAAGCTCAGATATATGCTCTAAATGCATTGAACGCTTCACCTCTCGAGGGAATTGAGAACATTCCAGTCGTTCGTGATTTTCCGGACATCTTTCCAGAAGAACTTCTAGGAATACCCCCTGTTAGAGCCGTTGAATTTGTCATCGACTTGAAACCGGGCACCACTCCTATTGCTAAACGTCCCTACAAGATGCCGCCGCATGAACTCCTTGAACTTAAGGAGGAAATTGACAAGTCACTGAAAAAGGGTTTCATCCGCCCTAGTTCCTCTGCTAGGGGAGCGCCTTCTCTCTTTGTTAAGAATAAGGATGGAACTAACCAATTGGTCCAGGACTATCGGCCTATCAACCAAGCAACAATCCAGAACAAATATCCATTGCCCCAGATCAATGATCTTTATGATCAGCTTGCTGGATCCTCTGTGTTCTCTAAACTCGACTTGAGGTTGTGTTATCATCAGATCCGAGTTCGTAAGGAGGATATTCCGAAGACCGCTTTCGTTACTCGCTATGGATCATACGAGTACACCGTTATGTCCTTCGGCTTAACCAATGCTCCAACAACCTTCTCTCGATTAATGAACTATATCTTCATGGACTATCTCGACAAGTTCGTCATGGTTTACTTGGATGATATCCTTATATTTTCCAAGAATGAAGAAGAACATGCTGAACATCTTCGGCTTGTATTGGAGAGACTACGAGAACATCAACTGTATGCCAAACTCTCCAAGTGTGAATTCTGGTTATCCGAGGTAACCTATCTTGGTCATGTGATTTCTAAAGATGGCATTGCCGTTAACCCAGAACGAGTTCAGGCAATTCTTGACTAGACTCCCCCGAAGAATGTCAAGCAAGTCAGAAGTTTTCTCGGTCTCGCTAGCTATTGCCGCCGTTTCGTCGAGAACTTCTCCAAGATTGCTAAACCACTGACTGATCTGCTTCACAAAGGCGTTAAGTTTGAGTGGACAGAAAAATGTCAGGATAGTTTCCAAACACTCAAAGACAAGCTGACATCTGCCCCAGTGCTAGCTCCTCCAGATTCTCGCAAGGACTTTGTGATATATTGTGACGCTTCCCGTCAAGGATTAGGATGTGTCCTAATGCAAGAGCGCAAAGTGATTGCTTATGGCTCTCATCAATTGCGTCCTCACAAAGATAAGTATCCAACGCATGATCTCGAGTTAGCAGCAGTTATCTATGCTTTGAAGCTGTGGCGACATTACCTTCTCGGTAATCGTTGTGAGATATACACGGACCACCAAAGTCTGAAGTATCTGTATACTCAACCAGATTTGAACCTTCGTCAACAAAGATGGCTCGAGACAATAGCCGATTATGACATGGATATCTCTTATACCCCTGGCAAGGCTAATGTAATGGCCGATGCTTTGAGTCGCAAATCTTACTGCAACAACCTCACGGTTCAGCAAGCACAACCCCTTCTTTATGAGGAACTTCGCAAGTTGAACCTTCACATTGTTCCTCAGGGTTATCTCAATACCCTGGTTGTTGAACCAGACCTCGAGTCCAACATCAAGACAAGACAGAAATATGACTCTGAAGTCGAGAAGATTAAGAAGTTCCTCTCCAAGGGAAATCCTTCATTCTACCATGTTGATGATGATGGTGCCTTGTTCTTCAAGGGCTGCCTAGTGGTCCCCAGAAAACATAATCTTGACTCTCGTTCGGATGTCATGAAAGAGGCTCACGATACGCCTCTTTCAATTCACCCTGGTAGTACCAAGATGTACCAAGACATTCGTCAACGGTACTGGTGGCCTGATATGAAGCATGACATTGCTCGCTATGTGTCCGAGTGTGACGTTTGCCGTCGCATCAAGACAGAACACCAAAGGCCTGCTGGACTTCTACAACCACTTGATATTCCTGAATGGAAATGGGACAAGGTCGAAATGGACTTCATCACTGGTTTACCTAGATCGCAGAAAGGTCATGATGCTATCTTTGTCGTCATCGACCATTTCTCCAAGGTTGCTCACTTTCTTCCAGTCAAGGAGACGATCACTGCTAGTCAGTTAGCAGACTTATATGTTTCCAGAATTGTGTCACTCCATGGTGTTCCGTTGGAGATCAGTTCAGATCGTGGCAGCCTCTTTACCTCCAGATTCTGGAACAGTTTCCAGGAAGCTATGAGAACTCATCTGTCCTTCAGCACCGCATTTCACCCCCAGTCCCAGGGACAAGTCGAACGAGTCAATCAAGTGCTTGAAGATATGCTTCGAGCTTGTGTCATCTCATTCGGTAAGAAATGGGAAGAATCTCTCCCATATGCTGAATTCTCATACAACAATAGCTATCAAGCTAGCTTGAAGATGGCACCCTTTGAAGTTCTCTATGGACGTAAGTGCCGAACCCCTCTGAATTGGTCAGAAACTGGGGAACGATCACTCATTGGACCGGACATTATTCAGCAGGCTGAAGAACAAGTCCGCATTGTCCGTGAACATTTGAAAACTGCTCAGTCTCGCCAGAAGAGCAACTATGATCGAAAACACCAGGTAATGGTCTATCAACCTGGCGAACAAGCTTACCTTCGCGTCACTCCGAGGAAAGGCACTCATAGATTCAGAATCAAGGGCAAGTTAGCCCCTCGCTACATTGGCCCGTTCCGTATTCTCGCCCATCGAGGAGAAGTGGCATATCAATTGGAATTGCCGCCAAACCTTTCGCAAGTTCACGACGTCTTCCACATGTCGCAACTCCGTCGCTGCTTCAAGGATCCTATCCAAGCAGTGGATCATGAAATGCTTGAGCTGTAAGAAGATCTTTCTTATCAAGAGTATCCGATCCGCATTCTTGATCAAGCTGAATGTTGAACTCGTCAGAAGGCAATCAAGTTCCTTAAAGTTCAGTGGTCAAATCATTCTGAGGATGAAGTCACTTGGGAACGCGAAGATCGTCTTCGTGAAGAATACCCCTCTCTCTTCCAGCCTACCTCTTAATTCTCGGGACGAGAATTTCTGTTAGAGGAGGAGAATTGTAACACCCCATGTCATTATGCTATAGTAATCCCCTTTTGATAATGCCATGTCACCATGATTAGCCATGCTTGATCATCATTTGCATCATACCTCAATTCAAATTCCAAATCAAATTGAAATTCAAATCTAAAATAAAAATAAAAGTTGTTCAAACCAGAAACCAAAATGTTCATAATGTTGCAAATAATACAGAGGCAATTATAAAAATACAACCAACATTGATTGAATTAGTTAAATAATCATAGCATTCTAAAACAGGCCCAAAACAGCAACCTTTAATGCATTTTTATTTAATTAAAATTCAAATGAAATCCTTTCTTCACCAAACCAATTTCTGGTGGTAGGTAAAAATGCACTGTGAATATTGGGCTAGGTCACCTATTTTACTAAAGTCATATGGGGGCCACACATTTTGCAAAACATAAAATAAAAGAGAAAACAGAGAAGAAAAAGAAGAAAAAGAAAAACGGCCCGCGCTACTGGGCTTGAGTCACCCGCGCGGCCCGGCCCGACTAGGTCGTCCCCTAGCTTGCAATGCTCACGCGCGCGCGCGCTGTCGCCGTTGCCGCACTCGCCGCCTCGGCCCCCCTCGTCCCTGATCGACAACGCACCGCACGCGCCCGCCCCCTGCCCGGTTAACCCTTCCCCGACCCCGTGGACGTGCCCTAGCCACCCCACTCCCTCTCCCTCGTCCCCTCTCCCCTCACCCGAGCGCCGCCATGGGCGTGCTCCGCTAAACACGTGGCCACCGTGCCCCGATTGCCTTGCCGCCGTGTCCTACGTCATCGCCGACCTCGACTTCTTCCTCCTATTGCCCTGCTTCGCCTCAAGGAGCAGCGCAGCCACGGCATCGACCCGATCCCCTTCGCCGGTCAACCCCACTGCCACCGCGTCAATCCGCCGTCTCCGACCACCACCGGCCTCCCCGAGCTCCTCCCTGCAATGCTGTGAGCATCGCCTGCCTCCCCACCTTTTCCCGAGCTCGGATTCGAGCTCGAGCAAGCTCGCCACCTAGCCGCACTCTGTCTGCCGTGGGACCTCGCCGTCCGGCCACTTCCGGTCGTCCTCACGGCCCCGCTTTGTGTCTGTTGGAAGCGGCGCATTGCACTAGCTCGATCGCGACCGAAAACGCGCGCGAAGTCACGCCGTAGCCGCCTGCCCGTAGCTCACCCGAAGCCGCCGTCCGTCGTCGCCGTCGTAGCCGTCGTTTCCGGCTGCCCCGCCTCGCGCTGATAGGCTAGATCAACGCGGCACCTTCTCCTCGTTCGAACGAGCCCGAGAACGGCCGATTTGGTCCACCGTGGCTCGAACCCGAGCTCGCCGGAGCTCTCTGCCGCGTCCGGCGCTCGCCAGAGACTGTTCCGACGCCGGCGTCCGACGTGGCCGGCTGGGGCCACCCGCTGTGCCACTGACCGCGGGCCCCAATGGGTCCGTTGACCCCGGTCAGCCACTGACGTGGCATCGATGGCCCACTGACATGCGGACCCCGCCGCTTAAACGTTTTAGAAATAAATAAAAAATGTTAATTAAAATGTTAATTAAATCAGTTAATTAAATTAATTAGTAATTAGACACTGACAGTGGGTCCCACTAGATAATTAGGCTAATTAGTTAGTTTAATCCTCTGTTAAATTAGTCTAGCTTATGACAGGTGGGTCCCACCTGTCAGATTTGACTGGTCAGCGAGTCTGTTGACTGCTGACATCACCCCTACGTCGTGATGACATCATCCAACACTATTCTGGATAATTCGGAATTAAATAATTAAGATAATTCCAGAAAATGTTTAAAACTTTGAAAATTCATATCTTTTAAACCGTAACTCGGATGAAAATAATTTATATATGAAAAATGATCAGAAAAATGTGTAGAATCCGAATAACCTACCCACATGTTTGCCACACCCCTCTAACGTACTGAACGTGCGACATTTTGCCCGTATCCGGTATATGAATAGTGCACAATTTTAATAAAATAAATCCAAATAAATTCCTAAATTAACTAAATCATTTGGATAGGCAGTAAAGCACCTCTGCATATCATTTAGACATGTCATGCATCCCTGTTGCTTTATTGCCATGTATTTATTATTTCTTCCCCCTCCTTCTCTCGATAGCCCCCGAGTCTGCCGATGACATTGCCGTGTATGACAACGTCGCCGACGACCAGGCCCCTTCAGTAGAGCTTCCAGGCAAGCAAAACCCCCTAGATCATCAGATATCACCCATTCCCTTCTCTCTTATGCTTGCATTAGAATTGCCCCTGCTACTGTTCCGATAGCACCTATTCCGATGCATAGCCTGATTTTGTAGTCTGCTATCGATACACCATCTGTTGTCCCACAATGCTTAGTTGGCTGTGCTACTGCTTCATCGGTGGCCCTTCACCCTTGTCCGTATGCCATGCTTGTTACCGGGTCGTGATCACTCTGGGTGAGGATCACGGAAATGTTTACTTTACTGCAATACTTAAACTGTTAAAGTCGGGCTGGCCCCAAGGGTGCCCGCGAGAGAATAACACCAAAGACGGGTCGGCTCCAAGAGTACCCGCGCGTCATGTATTACCAAGTCGGAGCGACAGGAACCCTGATCGCCTCTGCTAGTTACTAAACATGATTAACGGATTTGGGTATTTGATCTGAGTGGGTCGTTGGCCCTAAACGCACTACCACCACGTGGGATAATGGTTATGGGACCCTCTACGTTGTACGTTTCTCCCGAAAGCTCTTCAGACGTCACAGCTCAGAGATGCGGGCTGATTGTTGGGGTGAGGTGGTTACGTCTGTGGTGCTACCACAGTCGCGCTTGGGCCCCGGCCAGTCACGCAACGTGCAGGAGTGCGAAGGGCGATGGCCCAAGACCCCTTCGTGCTTAGGATTTAGACCGGCGTGTTGACCTATCTGCTGAGCTTAGGTAGGACGCTGCTTCGTGTCGATTACCCGAGGACGGGTATTACCCAGTAAGTGTCCATGGTAACAGGACGCTCAGAGTTGTATCTTGATCTGCTACAACTATAAATGGATACTGTCACATTATTAAACTGCTACTACTGCTCTCGGGATCACTTTCTCATAGGTTAGTCGAGGAAGGATCTCAGGGCTTTACTAAACTATGAATGCTATTTATTATCTTGCTCTATTCTCTTCTGATGCTGCAAGATTGCTTCAAGATGCTAGTCTTCGATAGGCTAGGCCTCTCCCCATTTATTCCAGCATTCTGTAGTACAGTCCAAAGATATAGCCCCATTCCTTTGATACAATGCATTTAGTATAGTTCTGATGTCAGTCTTGCGAGTACTTTGGATGAGTACTCACGGTTGCTTTGCTATTCTTTTCCCCCACACCCGATACTTGCAACCAGATGACGGATCCCAGGAGCCAGACGCCACCACAGGAGATTACTACCAGGAGAGTCCCGGAGGCACATACTACTGGGTTGATCCAGCCGACCAGGAGTAGTTCGGAGGCTCCCAGGCAGGAGGCATGCGCCTCTTCGATCAGATGTCGCTGTTTGTGCTAGCCTTCTTAAGGCAAACTTGACTAACTATGTCTGTACTCAGATATTATGGTTTGTATGACTTATGTATTCGGGTCCTCGTGACCCCTGGTTTGTAATATGATGATTTATGTTTAAATTTGAGTTTAGAGTTGTGTTGTGATATCTTCCCATGAGTCTCTGATCTCGAGTGTGCACGTTTGCGTGTATGATTAGTGCACGCGTCGAGCAGGGGCGTCACAAGAAGTTTCCTTGGTCATGATGGTTTCTATAGGAGGTTTATGAAAGACTTCTGTAAAATTTCTAGGCCTCTTACTAATCTCTTGCAAAAAGATGTTCCATTTGTTTTTGATGATGATTGTGTGGAAGCCTTTGAAACACTTAAGCAAGCCTTAACCACTGCACCTATTGTTCAACCACCTGATTGGAACTTGCCTTTTGAAATTATGTGTGATGCTAGTGATTATGCTGTTGGTGCTATTCTAGGGCAGAGAGTTGATAAGAAAATAAATGTTATCCATTATGCTAGCAAAACCCTAAACAGTGCTCAAAGAAATTATGCTACTACTGAGAAAGAATTTCTAGCAGTTGTGTTTGCATGTGATAAATTCAGATCTTACATAGTTGATTCTAAAGTAACTGTTCACACCAATCATGCTGCTATTAAATATCTTATGGAAAACAAAGATGCTAAACCTATACTCATTAGGTGGGTTCTATTGCTACAAGAATTTGACTTGCATATTATTGATAGAAAGGGAGCTGAGAATCCCGTAGCAGATAATTTGTATAGAATGGAAAATGTTCTTGATGACTCACTTCCTACTATGATGATTTTCCTGATGAACAATTAGCTGTCATAAATGCTTCTCGTAATACTCCTTGGTATGCAGACTATGCTAATTATATTGTTGCTAAATTTATACCACCTAGTTTCACATACCAACAAAAGAAAAAGTTCTTCTTTGATTTAAGACATTACTTTCGGGATGACCCACATCTTTATAAAGAAGGAGTAGATGGTATTATTAGACGTTGTATACCTGAGCATGAACAGGAACAAATCCTATGGAAGTGTCATTCCGAGGCTTACGGAGGACACCACACAGGAGACAGAACTGCACACAAGGTACTACAATCTGGTTTTTATTGGCCTACTCTTTTCAAGGATGCTCGTAAGTTTGTCTTATCTTGTGATGAATGTCAAAGAATTGGTAATATTAGTAGACGTTAGGAAATGCCTATGAATTATTCACTTGCTATTGAACCATCTGACGTTTGGGGATTTGATTATATGGGACCTTTTCCTAAATCCAATGGGTATACTCATATCTTAGTTGCTGTTGATTACATTACTAAGTGGGTAGAAGCTATTCCAACTAGTAGTGCTGATCATAACACTTCTATTAAAATGCTTAAAGAAGTAATTTTCCCGAGGTTCGGAGTCCCTAGATATTTAATGACTGATGGTGGTTCACATTTTATTCATGGTGCATTCCGTAAACTGCTTGCTAAATATGATGTCAACCATAGAATTGCATCTCCCTATCACCCTCAAACTAGTGGTCAAGTTGAATTGAGCAATAGAGAAATAAAATTAATTTTGCAAAAGACCGTCAATAGATCTAGAAAGAATTGGTCTAAGAAACTTGATGATGCATTATGGGCTTATAGAACTGCTTACAAAAATCCTATGGGTATGTCTCCTTATAAAATGGTTTATGGAAAAGCATGTCATTTACTTCTTGAGTTAGAACATAAAGCATATTGGGCAATTAAAGAACTCAACTACGATTTTAAACTTGCCGGTGAAAAGAGGTTATTTGATATTAGCTCACTAGATGAATGGAGAACCCAAGCTTATGAAAATGCCAAATTGTTTAAAGAAAAAGTTAAAAAATGGCATGATAGAAGAATTCAAAAACGGGAATTCAAAGTGGGTGAGTATGTTCTATTGTACAATTCTCGTTTGAGATTCTTTGCAGGAAAACTTCTCCCTAAATGGGAAGGACCGTATATCATCGAAGAAGTTTATCGCTCCGGAGCCATCAAAATAAACAACTCCGAAGGCACTAATCCGAGAGTGGTGAATGGGCAAAGAATTAAGCATTATATTTCAGGTACTCCCTTTAATGTTGAAACTAATATTATTGAAACAATGACATCGGAGGAATACATAAGAGAGACCTTCCAGAACATTCCAGAACCCTGAAAAGGAAGAGGTACGTGATACGGTAAGTAAACCAACTCCAAAAATTACATAAAAATACTTTCTGTCAGTTTTGGAATATTAGAAAAAATACAAAAATAAGAAATAGCCGAGGGGACCCACGAGGTGCACACGAGGCACCAGGGCGCGCCACCCCCCTTTCCTCCTCCCAGGCGCGCCCTGGTGGCTCGTGGGCCCCTCGTGAGCCTTCCTGACTCCGTTTTCTTCTGGAATACTTGTTTTGCAAGATAAAAATTCTTTATATATACTCCCGGATGTTTTGACCACCGTATCGCAGAAATCTCCTCTATTCTTGTTTCGTGCTATTTTTCTGACAGATCCAGATCACCATGTCTCCCCAAAGGCTCCGTACCAAGCACCGTATTGTGCAACCATTGCTGGGCAAACGCCCCTACAACGAGGTCTACTACGAGTGGTCATAGGGGGAGGAAGACAATGTCAAGGAGGACAAGGCCGAGGAAGTCGCGGGAAACCAGGCTGCAGAAGGAGGGCAAGCCATCCCCACGGAGGAGACCGCGGAGAAGGGAGATATCCTTCAACCCTTATATGACCATCTTCCCACATCCGTAATTGAATCCCTAAGAGTCTTTGAAACAAGGTGTGCTCAAAATACATCTCTCACTCGTGAGGTTATTTTGTTGGAAGAGCAAAACATCACCCTTCGGAGCATCAACCGTAAATTGGAGTTTCTGCTAAAGCTGAAGGACAAGCCCACCACTTCATTGTCACCATCATCACCGAAGAAGGAAACTTGAGTACATGGGTATGGGCACTCCCCTTGGCTTGTGCCAAGCTTGGGGGAAGTGCCCCGGTATCGTATCACCATCACTTTTACTATCTTTACCTATGTTTAGTTCGATCCTTAGTTATTTCATGATCTAGTTGAATAAAAGTTTAGTATGATCTATTTTCAAGTGCGAGTTTCGTGATCTATCTATCTATGTAATTGAGTTGAGAGTTATATAATAAAGAGTAGTTCGAGTTTTTGCTTCTTTACTTTTATGTTTCAATCCTAGCAATGAAAATAATGAAAAAGATCATATGCTAATCTTATGGAAAGTAATGACATTACATAAAGAAAAGTATAAGTGGTAAAATTTATTGAAAGTTAACAAACATAGCATTGGTCAATGATGCAATTCATGAAAAAATTAATAAGGGAAGAGAAGATTCACATGCAAATACACTATCTTGGACATCTTTTATGATTGTGAGCCCCCATCAAGTACTTTATGTCAAATTGTTGACGTTGGACAAGGAAGACAACGTAATGAATTATGTTTGCTTATATTCACATAGAAGCTATATTGTCATAGATCCTCCAACATGTGGTGCTTGCTCAATATCTTTGCTAGCCAAAAATCCGCACCAAGTAGAGATACTACTTGTGCATCCAAAACCCTTAAACCCAGTTTCATGTCTTGAGAGTCCACTATATCTACCTATGGATTGAATAAGGTCCTTCAAGTAAGTTGTCATCAGTGCAAAAGCAATAAAAATTGCCTCTAAATATGTATGAACTTTTATTGTAAGGGAAAATAAGCTTTGTACGAACTTGTGATGGTAAAGAAATAAAAGCGACAGACTGCATAATAAAGGTTGCTATCACAAGGGGCAATATAAAGTGACGTTCCTTTGCATTAAGAGCTTGTGCATTCAACAACAAAAAGCGCATGACAACCTCTGCTTCCCTCTGCGAAGGGCCTATCTTTTACTTTTATGTATTTACTTTTTATGCAAGAGTCAATAGTGTTCTCCTCTATTCCATTTTATTTTTCTCTTTTGCAAGCATCATGTGGTGGGGAAGATTTAGGCATATATATCCAGTTGGATATGAGTGATCATGAGTTATTATTGTTGACATTACCCTTGAGGTGAATAAATTGGGAGGCGAAATTATAAGCCCCTATCTTTGTATGTGTCTGGCTGAAACTTTTTGCTCCATATATATGTTGTGAGTGTCAGCAATCATGGAAGACTATATGATGGTTGAGTATGTGGACTAGATAAAAAGCTTCTACATGAGACCCTTCCTGAAAATATGATGAATTGCAATTGCATTGTTGACTAAGAGCATAGTTTGTTAGTTTTCAAGAAAGTTTATGCCTTATACTTCATTTTTGTGATGAATTGTTACTTGCTCATGAGAAATTTTATGATATTAAATATTGTTGTTTTAATAATGATCATGATGCTACTATGTCCGTATTTTGTTTTTATCGACACCTCTCTCTCTAAATATGTGGACATGATTATCGATATCGGCTTTCGCTTGAGGACAAGCGAGGTCTAAGCTTGGAGGAGTTGATACGTCCATTTTGCATCATGTTTTACTACTGTTATTTATAGTGTTTTTAATCAATATAACACTTTGTGGAGCAATTCTAATGCCTTTTCTCTCTTAATATGCAACGTTTACACAAAGAGGGAGATTGCCGGCAGCTGGAATTCTGGACCTGAAAAAGCTATATCGGAGATACCTATTCTGCATATCTCCAAATGAGCTGAAATTTCACGGAGATTTATTTTGGAATAAATAAGAAATATTGGAAGAAAGATATATCAGAGGGGGCCACCCAGGTGCCCACGAGGCACCAGGGCATGCCACCCCACCCCCCCAGGCGCGCCCTGGTGACTCATGTGGCCCTTGGCCAGCCTCCGATGCCCATTTTCTGGTATATAAGCCCATTTTCCCTAGAAAAAATAAGGAGAAGACTTTTGGGGTGGTGCGCCGCTGTCTCGAGGCGGAACTTGGGCAGGAGCACTTTCGCTCTCCGACGGAGCGATTCCGTCGGGGATACTTCCCTCCGGGAGGGGGAAATCGGAGCCATCGACATCACCAACGATCCTCTCGTCGAGGGAGGACCAATCTTCATCAACATCTTCAACAGCACCATCTCATCTCAAACCCTAGTTCATCTGTTGTATTCAATCTTTGTCGGTTGCTAGTAGTGTTGATTACATCTTGTAGTTGATGCTAGTTGGTTTATTTGGTGGAAGATTATATGTTCAGATCCAGTATGCTATTTAATACCCCTCTGATCTTGGACATGAATATGATTTGTGAGTTGTTTCTTTTGTTCTTGAGGACATGGGAGAAGTCTTGTCATAAGTATTCATTCGATATTTTGATGATATGTATGTTGTTGATTCTCTTAGTGGTGTCATGTGAACGTTGACTACATGACACTTCACCATCTTTGGGCCTAAGGGAATGCATTGTGGAGTAGTAATTAGATGATGGGTTGCTAGAGTGACAGAAGCTTAAACCCTAGTTTATGCGCTATTCCGTAAGGGGCTGATTTGGATCCATGTGTTTAATGCTATGGTTAGAGTTATCTTAATTCGTCTTTCGTAGTTGTGGATTCTTGCGAGAGGGGGTAATCATAAGTGGGAGGCTTGTTCAAGTAAGAACAGCACCCAAGCACCGGTCCACCCACATAGCAAATTATCAAAGTAGTGAATGCGAATCAAACCAACATGATGAAAGTGACTAGATGAAATTTCCATGTGTCCTCGAGAACGCTTTGCTTATTATAAGAGATCGTTCCGGCTTGTCCTTTGCTATAAAAAGGATTGGGCCACCTTGCTGCACTCTTTGTTACTATTGCTACTTGTCACTTATTACAAATTATCTTGTTATCAAACTACTCGTTACCGATAATTTCAGTGCTTGCTGAAAATACCTTGCTGAAAACCGCTTGTCATTTCCTTCTGCTCCTCGTTGGGTTCGACACTCTTACTTATCGAAAGGACTATGATTGATCCCCTATACTTGTGGGTCATCAAGTTGATGAATTGGCTAGGAACATGGATAAAATTGCTCATGATGTGGAAAATCTTAAAACTAAAAAATTGCCATCTACACATGGTATAAATGAGTTTATTAAAGCTATCTATGTCTCCATTGATGAAAGTAAAGAAAGGACCGCTAGGTTGTGAGCTAAGAGAGAATTTCTAGAAAAGACGATTCCACCCGGTTTCTATCATAGTAATGATGAAGATATTAAAATGATTGGTGTCACTCCTATTGAATCATTATTTAGTAACATAAAACTTGATGAAAAAGGGACTGGAGAAGAGTCAACTTTAGATAGGAGTCCCACTTGCTGGGAGGGTGATAATCTTGATCGTAAAAATGAAAAAAGTGGGTTTGGAGAGGTCAAAACTTTAAATAGTAATGCACCCACTACTTTGGATTACAAGGACTTTAATTATGATAGTTGTTCTTTAATTGAGTGTATTTCCTTGTTGCAATCCATGATTAATTCACCAAATGCATATGAACAAAATTAAGCTTTCACTAAACATATTGTAGAAGCCATGATGAAAGCACATGAAGAAAAACTTGAATTGGAAGTATCAATTCCTAGAAAACTACAAGATGAATGGGAACAAACTATTAAAGTAAAAAATTAAAGACTATGAATGTAATGCTCTTTGTGATCTTGGTGCTAGCGTTTCCACTATACAAAAGTCTTTGTGTGATGTGCTAGGTCTCACCGACATGGATCCTTGTTCCCTTAATTTGCATCTTGCGGATTCCACTATTAAAAAGCCATTGGGTAGAATAAATGATGTTCTTATTCTTGCAAATAGAAATTATGTGCCCGTGGACTTTATTGTTCTTGACATTGAATGCAATCCTTCTTGCCCCATAATACTTGGTAGGTCTTTTCTTCGAACTATTGGTGCTATTATTGATATGAAAGAAGGTAATATAAGATTTCAATTTCCACTAAATAAAGGGATGGAACACTTCCCTATAAAAATAATTAAAGCACCTTATGAATCCATTATGAGGGCCACTTGTGGAATTAAATTGAAGGATGACAACACTTGAAACTATGCATTATGCCTAGCTTGGGGCATAAAACAATAACGCTTTTTGGGAGGCAACCCAATGAATAAAATAAAATTTTGCTTTTACCTTCTGTTTTTGTGTGTTTGCACAATTATAGCTTCTGTTATGATTGTGTTTTTATGTTTTAATTAGTGTTTGTGCCAAGTAATGCCTTTGGGATGATGTTGATGATAGTATAATTGATGCTGTTTGGAAAACAGAAAGTTTTGCGTCCAGTGCTGGAATTTTGGTTCTGTACTGGAGCGTAAGAAAAATCTGAAATTTTTACACAGTATTGGTATATGAATTGTTTACGTTGTCCTAATTTTTCAGAAGTTTTAGAGTTACAGAAGTACGGATTTTAAATATATCTTTATAGACCGTTCTGTTTTAGACAGATTCTGTTTTTGTTGCATAGTTTGCTTATTTTGATGAATCTACTGATCGTATCGGGGGGTATGAGTCTTGGAGAAGTTGGAGTACAGTATCATTATGCCAATATTAAATATGAATTAATTTACTACAGTACCTAAAGTTTAAGATTTGTTTGTTATACTAACGGTTCTCATGAGGTTTCTGTTGAGTTTTGTGTGCTGAAGTTTTCAAGTTTTGGGTGAGACTACGATGAATAAAGGAATAAGGAGTGGCAAGAGCCTAAGCTTGGGGATGCCCAAGGCACCCCAATGTAATATTCAAGGAATACTCAAGCGTCTAAGCTTGGGGATGCCCCGGAAGGCATCCCCTCTTTCGTCTACAATCTATCGGTAACTCACTTGGAGCTATATTTTTATTCATCTCATGATATGTGTTTTACTTGGAGCGTCTTGTGAAATAGTTTGTTTTCTTTTTAGTTTGTCACAATCATCTTTGCTGAACACACCTTTTTGAGAGGGACACACATTATTCGTGATTTGTTAGAATACTCTATGTGCTTCACTTATATCTTTTGAGCTAGGCAGTTGCTCTAGTACTTCACTTATATCTTTTAGAGCACGGCGGTGGTTATATTTTAAAGAAATAGTTGCACTCTCATGATTCACTTATATCTTTTTGAGAGTCTCATGATAGCAATGGTAATATGCACGGGTTATGAATTTGGTCCTGATATGATAGGTATTCAAGAGGGATATAATAAAAACTTTCATGTAGATCACTGAATATGATAAATTTGATTCCTTGCAATAGTTTTGCGATATTAAGATGGTAATATGTGGGAGGTATTAGTAGATAATTGTGGTTTAGTAAGAATAATTGTGTTAAGGTTTGTGATTCCCGAAGCATGCACGTATGATCTGTTGTTATGCTAGGAAGTTGGAGCATGATTTGTTATTGATTGTCTTCCTTTATGTGGCGGTCGGGGGCGTGCGATGGTTAACTCCTACCAACCTCCCCCCTAGGAGCATGCGTAGTAGTACTTTGCTTCGAGGGCTAATAAACTTTTGCAATAAGTATGTGAGTTCTTTATGACTAATGTGAGTCCATGGATCATACGCACTCTCACCCTTCCGCAATTTGCTAGCCTCTTCGGTACCGTGCATTGCCCTTTCTCACATCGAGAGTTGGTGCAAACTTTGCCGGTGCATCCAAACCCCGTGATATGATACGCTCTATCACACATAAGCCTCTTTATATCTTCCTCAAAACAGCCACCATACCTACCTATCATGGCATTTCCATAGCCATTCCGAGATATATTGCCATGCAACTTCCACCGTTTCGTTTTTTTATGACATACATCATCATTGTCATATTGCTTTGCATGATCATATAGCTGACATAGTATTCGTGGCAAAGCCACCGTTCATCATTTTTTATACATGTTACGCTAGCATCATTGCACATCCTGGTACACTGCCAGAGGCATTCATATAGAGTCATATTTTTGTTCTAGTATCGAGTTGTAATGTTGAGTTGTAAGTAAATAGAGGTGTGATGATCATCATTATTAGAGCATGTCCCAGTGAGGAAAGGATGATGGTGACTATGATTCCCCCACAAGTCGGGATGAGACTCCGGACGAAATATAAAATAAAAAATAAAAAAATGAAAAAAAGAGGCAAAAAAGAGCCATGAAAAAGAAAAGAAAAAAAAATAAATGAGAGAAAAAGAGAGAAGGGGCAATGTTACTATCCTTTTCCACACTTGTGCTTCAGAGTAGCACCATGTTTTTCATATAGAGAGTCCCCTATTTCGTCATTTTCATATACTAGTGGGAATTTTTCATTATAGAACTTGGCTTGTATATTCCGATGACGGGCTTCCTCAAATGCCCGAGGTCTTCATGAGCAAGCAAGTTGGATGCACACCCACTTAGTTTTCATGTTGAGCTTTCATACACTTATAGCTCTTAGTGCATCCGTTGCATGGCAATCCCTACTACTCGCATTGACATCAATTGATGGGCATATCCATAGCCCGTTGATTAGCCTCGTTGATGTGAGACTTTCTCCATTTTTGACTTCTCTTATTTATCCCCTATCACCATACTCTATTCCACCTATAGTGCTATATCCATGGCTTGCGCTCATGTATTGCGTGGGAGTCGAAAAAGCTGAAGCGCGTTAAAAAGTATGAACCAATCGCTTGGCTAAAACCGGGGTTGTGCATGATAAATACTGTTGGGGCTTTTTGTTATACAACCATGCCGTTTGGTCTGAAGTGTGCATAGGCGACTTACCAGCGTTGTGTCCAAAGCTACTTTCACAAACAGATCGGGCGAAATGTGCATGCTTATGTTGTTGATATTGTGGTTAAGTCTCGAAAGAAGGAAACATTTGACAATCTCCGTGTCTACCAGATGAAGCTTAACCCGGAGAAGTGTGTTTTTGGTGTGCCTGCAGGAAAACTTCTCGGATTTCTTATTTCCGAGCGTGGCATTGAAGCCAACCCGGAAAAGATCAAAGCCATCACAACCCTGGCTAAACCGGCCAATCTGAATGCCGTGCAGAAGCTGGCTAGGCAGGTTGTGGCGCTGAGTCGGTTCATAAGCCGGCTTGGAGAGAAGGCAATTCCGTTGTACCAATTGCTTAAGAAGTCAGATAACTTCGTCTGGAGTGATGCTGCAGATCAGGCTTTCGAGGCCCTCAAGAAGCAGTTGTCTGAGCCACCAGTCCTTGCTGCCCCTTGCGAGAAGGAGCCGATGTTACTATATATTGCTGCGAATAACAAGGCTGTAAGCGTGGCAGTCGTTGTGGAGCGCAAGGAGGAGGGCAAGGAATATCCAGTTCAGCACCCCGTGTATTATATCAGTGAAGTGTTAACCGAATCCAAGCAGCGATATCCACATTGGCAGAAGCTGGTCTACGGAGTGTTTATGGCTAGTCGCAAGCTCAAGCATTACTTTCATGAACATCCAATCACTGTGGTCAGCTCAGCACCTCTTGGCGATATCATCCAGAACCGGGAAGCCACAGGCCGGGTTGCCAAGTGGGCCATTGAACTCGGTCCGCACCATCTCAAATATGTGCCACGTACAGCGATCAAGTCTCAGGCATTGGTAGATTTCATTAATGATTGGACAGAGTTGCAGGCTCCTGAAGAGAAGCCCGACACAACATACTGGTCCATACACTTTGACGGCTCAAGGTAGCTTGAAGGCTTGGGGGCTGGAGTTGTGATTACTTCCCCACGAGGAGATAAGTTCTGTTATGTTTTAAGACTCATGTTCCCCTGTACTAACAATGCAGCAGAATATGAGGCCTTGCTTCATGGGCTTCGGATGGCCAAGGAGATGAACCTGAGCCGGGTCAGGTGTTTGGGCGACTCAGACTTGGTGGCCCAGCAGGGGTACATGGGATTCCAAGGACCCCCTTATGGCGGCTTATCGGCACGCGGTCACAAATATTGCTGGACACTTCAAAGGTTATCAAGTTGATCACATTGATCGCCGGCAGAACGAGGCGGCAGACGCGCTCTCCCGCTTGGATTCTCAGCGCAAACCGGTGCCACCCAATGTGTTCCTGGACGTTTTGCACAATCCGTCTGTCAAGTTACCAACAGAAGAGGACTTGGCTATTCCTGACCCGGAGGCGGCTCTAGTGGCTGCTGTCCACGTTATACCTGATTGGACGGTCCCCTACTTGGCTTATCTAAGCCGAGGAGAACTGCCAACAGAGGAACTCCTTGCTCGACAGATCATCAGACGATCCAAGTCTATGACTATTGTCAATGGTGAGTTGCACCGATGAAGTGTCACTGGTGTTTTTCAACGTTGTGTTTCTCCTAAAGAAGGCCGCGCAATTCTCAATGAGATTCATTCTGGTGACTGTGGACACCATGCCGACACAAGATCACTTGTCGCAAAGGCTTTCCGGCACGGTTTTTACTGGCTCACAGCTCATGCTGACGCAGAGAATATTGTACGCAAGTGTGATGGTTGCCAGAAATATGCTTGCCAGGCTCATGTGCCGGCTCAAGAGTTGAGGATGATCCCGATAACTTGGCCTTTTGCGGTCTGGGGGCTTGACATGGTTGGGCCCTTCAAACGTTCTAAGAACAAGCATACGCACCTCCTGGTGGCTCTGGACAAGTTTACCAAGTGGGTCAAGGCAGAGCCGGTCAGCCGTTGTGATGCTGCTACAGCAGTCAAATTTCTGAAAAAGCCGATCTTTCATTTTGGTTATCCGCACAGTATAATTACAGATAATGGCACCAATCTTTCCAAGGGAGTCATGAACCAGTTCTGTCAGCAAGAGCATAACCGGCTTGATCTAACATCAGTTGCGCATCCTCAGTCTAATGGGCAGGCAGAAAGAGCCAATCAGGAATTGCTGCGTGGTATCAAGCCCCGGCTCATGGTACCTTTACAGCACACACCGGGTTGCTGGGAAGAGGAATTACCTGCGGTGCTTTGGAGCATACGGACTACTCCCAACAGGTCAACAGGCTATACGCCAGTTTTCCTGGTCTATGGTGCAGAAGTTGTACTTCCAAGCGATATCCGTCATGACTCGCCTCGCGTGACGGCTTATGTGGAATCTGATAATGAGCAAGCTCGACAAGACGCTCTTGATGCTCAGGAAGAAGAACGCGAACTTGCCGTGTCCAGATCAGCAATTTATCAACAAGACCTACGTCGCCATCATAGCCGTAGAGTTCGCAGCCGTACCTTTCAGGAAGGTGATTTAGTGCTCCGTCTGATACAAGACCAGACAGGCATGCATAAGCTTTCACCACCTTGGGAAGGGCTGATAACCCAGAAGTATAGGGGATCAATCATAGTCCTTTCGATAAGTAAGAGTGTCGAACCCAACGAGGAGCAGAAGGAAATGACAAGCGGTTTTCAGCAAGGTATTTTCTGCAAGCACTGAAATTATCGGTAACAAGTAGTTTGATAGCAAGATAATTTGTAACAAGTGACAAGTAGCAATAGTAACAAAGAGTGCAGCAATGTGGCACAATCCTTTTTATAGCAAATGACAAGCCAGAACGATCTCTTATAGTAAGTAAAGCGTTCTCGAGGACACATGGGAATTTCATCTAGTCACTTTCATCATGTTTATTTGATTCGCGTTGGCTACTTTGATAATTTGATATGTGGGTGGACTGGTGCTTGGGTGCTGTTCTTACTTGAACAAGCCTCCCACTTATGATTACCCCCTCTCGCAAGCATCCGCAACTACGAAAGAAGAATTAAGATAACTCTAACCATAGCATTAAACATATGGATCCAAATCCGCCCCTTACGGAATAGCGCATAAACTAGGGTTTAAGCTTCTGTCACTCTAGCAACCCATCATCTAATTACTACTACACAATGCATTACCTTAGGCCCAAAGATGGTGAAGTGTCATGTAGTTGACGTTCACACGACACCACTAAGGGAATCAACAACATACATATCATCAAAATATCGAACGGATACCAAATTCACATGATTACTTATGACAAGACTTCTCCCATGTCCTCAAGAACAAAAGTAACTACTCACAAAACATAATCATGTCCAAGATCAGAGGGGTATTGAATAGCATAATAGATCTGAACATATAATCTTCCACCAAATAAACCAACTAGCATCAACTACAAGATGTAATCAACACTACTAGCAACCCATAGGTCCCAATCTGAGGTTTTGAGACAAAGATTGAATACAAGAGATGAACTAGGGTTTGAGATGAGATGGTGCTGATGAAGATGTTGATGAAGATTAGTCCTCCCACGATGAGAGGATCGTTGGTGATGTCGATGGCGACGATTTCCCCCTCCCGGAGGGAAGTATCCCCGGCAGAATCTCTCCACCAGAGAGCAAAAGTGCTCCTGCCCAAGTTCCGCCTCGAGACGGCAGTGCACCATCCCGAAAGTCTTCGCTATATTTTTTCTAGGGCAAATGCACTTATATACCAGAAAAATGTGGGCCAGAGGCTGGCCAGGGGCCCCACGAGGTACCAGGGCGCGCCTGGGGGGGGTGGCGCGCCCTGGTGCCTCGTGGGCTCCTGGGTGGCCCCCTCTGGTACTTCTTGATTCCAATATTTTTTATTTATTCCAAAATAATTCTCCGTAAAATTTCAGTTCATTTGGAGATGTGCAGAATAGGTATCTCTGACATAGCTTTTTCAGGTCCAGAATTCCAGCTGCCGGCATTCTCCCTCCTTGTGTAGATCTTGCATATTAAGAGAGAAAAGGCATTAGAATTGCTCCAAAAAGTGTTATATTGATCAAAAACAATATAAATAACAGTAATAAAACATGATGCAAATTGGACGTATCAACTCCCCCAAGCTTAGAGCTCGCTTGTCCTCAAGCGAAAGCCGATATCGATAATCATGTCCACATGTTTAGAGAGAGAGGTGTTGATAAAAACAAAATATGGACATAGTAGCATCATGATCATTATTATAACAGCAATATTTATTATCATAAACTTCTCATGAGCAAGTAACAATTCATCACAACAATGGAGTATAAGGCATAAACTTTCTTGAAAACTAACAAACTATGTTCTCAGTCAACAATGCAATTGCAATTAATCATATTTTCAGGAAGGGTCTCATGTAGGAGCTTTTCAGCAAGTCCACATACTCAACCATCATTTAGTCTTCTATGATTGCTAACACTCACGACATATATATATATGGAGCAAAAAGTTTCAGCCAGACACATAGAAAGATAGGGGCTTGTGAGTTCACCTCCCAAATTATTCACCTCAAGGGTGATGTCAACAATAATAACTCATGATCACTCATATCCAACTGGATATATGTGCCTAGATATTTCCCCACCACATGATGCTTACAAAAGAGAAAAATAAAAAGGAAATAGAGGAGAACACTATTGACTCTTGCATAAAAAGTAAATACATAAAAGTAAAGGATAGGCCCTTCGCAGAGGGAAGCAGAGGTTGTCATGCGCTTTTTGTTGTTGGATGCAAGAGCTCTTAATGCAAAGGAACGTCACTTTATATTGCCCCTTGTGATAGCAACCTTTATTATGCAGTCTGTCGCTTTTATTTCTTTACCATCACAAGTTCGTACAAAGCTTATTTTCCTTACAATAAAAGTTCATACATGTTTGGAGGCAATTTTTATTTCTTTTTGCACCAATGACAACTTACTTGAAGGATCTTATTCAATCCATAGGTAGATATAGTGGACTCTCATCACATGAAACTGGGTTTAAGGGTTTTGGATGCACAAGTAGTATCTCTACTTGGTGCGGATTTTTGGCTAGCAAAGATATTGGGCAAGCACCACATGTTGGAGGATCTATAACAATATAACTTCTATGTGAATATGAACAAACATAATTCATTACGTTGTCTTCCTTGTCCAACGTCAACAATTTGACATAAAATACTTAATGGGGGCTCACAATCATAAAAGATGTCCAAGATAGTATATTTGCATGTGAATCTTCTCTTCCCTTATTAATTCTTTCATGAATTGCATCATTGACTAATACTATGTTTGTTAACTTCCAATAAATTTTACCACTTATACTTTTCTTTATGTAATGTCATTACTTTCCATAGGATTAGCATATGATCTTTTTCATTATTTTCATTGCTAGAATTGGAACATGAAAGTAAAGAAGTAAAAACTCAAACTACTCTTTATTATATAACTCTCAACTCGATTATATAGATAGATAGATCACGAAGCTAACACTCGAAAATAGATCATAGTAAACTTTTATTCAACTAGATCACAAAATAACTAAGGATTGAACTACAAATAGGTAAAGATAATAAAAGTGATGGTGATACGAAACCGGGCAGCTCCCCCAAGCTTGGCACAAGCCAAGGGGAGTGCCCATACCCATGTGCTCAAGTCTCCTTCTTCGGTGATGGTGGTGGTGATGAAGTGATGGGCTTGTCCTCTGTCTTCCATGGCATAGGTTCCCCATCATAAAAAGATGAACGAGTCTCCGGAGTCCTGAAACTTGCAGCTAAACTCATACCTTTGAATCTTGCCTCATACTCAAAATTTTGGTTTTGAAGATCATAGATTTGGGTTTGGAGATAGTCGATTCGTTCATTAAGCTTGAAGATGATGTCCCCCATCGATTGGACCACCACCTTGTGATTACGGGTGAATTCCGTGATCATGGAGTGGTTGGCGCTAAGTCCATGTTCCACCATCCCTTGGCACTTGAAGATCTCCTGCTCCACTGCTTCGAGCCTGGACTCCACGCTCCCGGTCTTCTTGGGTCCTTGAACATCCCGGATGTGAAGCACCCCCTCACGCATCTCAATGGCTTGAGGGTGTTTCATCACCTCTGCTAGGTAGGGGTTGATGACCTTCTCATAGAACTTGTCCTTGAAAGAGCTTGGTGGGGCCATAGCGATCTAGATCTGTTAGAAAAATAGCACGAAACAAGAACAGAGGAGATTTCTGTGATACGGTGGTCAAAACGTCTGGGAGTATATATAAAGATTTTTTTATCTTGCAAAACAAGTAATCCAGAAGAAAACGGAGTCGGGAAGGCTCATGTGGGGCCCACGAGCCACCAGGGCGCGCCTGGGGGGTGGCGCGCCCTGGTGCCTCGTGGGCACCTGGTGGGTCCCCACGGCTGTTTTTTATTTTTTTATTTTTTCTAATATTCCAAAACTGACAGAAAGTATTTTTATGGAATTTTTGGAGTCGGTTTACTTACCGTATCACATACCTCTTCCTTTTCAAGGTTCTGGAGTGTTCCGGAAGGTCTCTCTTATGTATTCCTCCGGTGTAATTGTTTCAATAATATTAGTTTCAACATTAATGGGGGTACCTGAAATATAGTGCATAATTCTTTGCCCATTCACCACTCTCGGATTAGTGCCTTCGGAGTTATTTATTTTGATGGCTCCGGAGCGATAAACTTCTTCGATGATATACGGTCCTTCCCATTTAGAGAGAAGTTTTCCTGCAAAGAATCTCAAATGAGAATTGTATAATAGAACTTTCTCACCTACTTTAAATTCCCGTTTTTGAATTCTTCTATCATGCCATCTTTTAACTTTTTCTTTAAATAATTTGGCATTTTCATAAGCTTGGGTTCTCCATTCATTTAATGATCTAATATCAAATAACCTCTTTTCACCGGCAAGTTTAAAATCATAATTTAGTTCTTTGATTGCCCAATATGCTTATGTTCTAACTCAAGAGGCAAATGACATGCTTTTCCATAAACCATTTTATAAGGAGACATACCCATAGGATTTTTATAAGTAGTTCTATATGCCCATAATGCATCGTCAAGTTTCTTAGACCAATTCTTTCTAGATCTATTGACGGTTTTTTGCAAAATTAATTTTATTTCTTTATTACTCAATTCTACTTGACCACTAGTTTGAGGATGATAAGGAGATGCAATTCTATGGTTGACATCATATTTAGCAAGTAATTTACGGAATGCACCATGAATAAAATATGAACCACCATCAGTCATTAAATATCTAGGGACTCCAATCCTCGAGAAAATAACTTCTTTAAGCATTTTAATAGAAGTGTTATGATCAGCACTACTAGTTGGAATAGCTTCTACCCACTTAGTAACGTAATTAACAGCAACTAAAATGTGAGTATACCCATTGGATTTAGGAAAAGGTCCCATATAATCAAATCCCCAAACATCAAATAGTTCAACAGCAAGTGAATAATTCATAGGCATTTCCTGACGTCTACCAACATTACCAATTCTTTGACATTCATCATAAGATAGGACAAACTTATGAGCATCCTTGAAAAGAGTAGGCCAATAAAAACCAGATTGTAATACCTTATGTGCAGTTCTGTCTCCCGCATGGTGTCCTCCGTAAGCCTCGGAATGACACTTCCGTAGGATTTGTTCCTGTTCATGCTCAGGTATACAACGTCTAATAATACCATCTACCCCTTCTTTATAAAGATGTGGGTCATCCTAGAAGTAATGTCTTAAATCAAAGAAGAACTTTTTCTTTTGTTGGTACCTGAAACTAGGTGGTATGTATTTAGCAACAATGTAATTAGCATAGTCTGCATACCATGGAGTAGTACGAGAAGCATTTATGACAGCTAATTGTTCATCAGGAAAATCATCATTAATAGGAAGTGGGTCATCAAGAACATTTTCCATTCTAGACAAATTATCTCCTATGGGATTCTCAGCTCCCTTTCTATCAATAATATGCATGTCAAATTCTTGTAGCAATAGAACCCACCTAATGAGTCAAGGTTTAGCATCTTTCTTTTCCATAAGATATTTAATAGCAGCATGATCGGTGTGAACAGTTACTTTAGAATCAACTATGTAAGATCTGAATTTATCACATGCAAACACAACTGCTAGAAATTCTTTTTCAGTAGTAGCATAATTTCTTTGGGCACTGTCTAGAGTTTTACTAGCATAATGGATAACATTTAATTTCTTATCAACTCTTTGTCCTAGAACAGCACCAACAGCATAATCACTAGCATCACACATAATCTCAAAAGGCAGGTTCCAATCAGGTGGTTGGACAATAGGTGCAGTGGTTAAGGCATTCTTAAGTGTTTCAAAGGCTTCTAGACAATCATCATCAAAAACAAATGGAACATCTTTTTGCAAAAGATTGGTAAGAGGCCTAGAAATTTTAGAGAAGTCTTTAATAAATCTCCTATAGAAACCAGCATGACCTAGGAAACTTCTTATACCTTTAATATCTTTAGGACATGGCATTTTCTCAATAGCATCAACCTTAGCTTTATCAACTTCAATACCTCTTTCAGAAATTTTATGCCCCAAGACAATGCCTTCATTCACCATAAAGTGGCACTTCCCCCAATTCAAGACAAGATTAGTTTCTTCACATCTCTGCAAAACTCGATCAAGGTTGCTTAAGCAATCATCAAAAGAGGTTCCGTAAACGGAGAAATCATCCATGAACACCTCAACAATATTTTCACAAAAGTCAGAGAAAATAGCAGTCATACATCTTTGAAAGGTAGCAGGTGCATTGCATAAACCAAAAGGCATACGTCTATAAGCATAAGTTCCAAAAGGACAAGTGAAGGTGGTTTTCTCTTGATCGGGTTATGATATGGGTATTTGAGAAAAACCAGAATAACCATCTAGAAAACAAAAGTGTGTATGCTTAGATAATCTTTCTAGCATTTGATCAATAAAAGGTAAGGGGTAATGATCTTTTCTAGTAGTTTTGTTTAATTTTCTAAAATCAATTACCATCCTATAACCAGTTACAATTCTTTGTGGAATGAGTTCATTTTTATCATTAGGAACAACAGTAATACCTCCTTTCTTAGGGACACAATGAACGGGACTTACCCATCTACTATCAGCTATGGGATAGATTATACCTGCTTCCAGAAGTTTTAATATTTCAGTTCTTACCACCTCTTTTATCTTAGGATTTAATCGTCGTTGGTAATCGACAACTGGTTTAGCATCAGGCTCCATATTAATTTTGTGCTGACATAGAGTGGGACTAATGCCCTTAAGATCATCAAGAGTATATCCAATAGCAGCTCGGTGCTTCCTTAGAGTTTTTAGTAATCTCTTTTCTTCATGAGCTGAAAGGTTAGCACTAATAATAATAGGATATATCTTCTTTTCATCAAGATAAGCATATTTCAATGTATCGGGCAATTGCTTCAATTCAAATATAGGATCACCTTTAGGCGGATGAGGGCCTCCAAGAGTTTCAACAGGCAAATTATGTTTAAGGATAGGTGGTTGATCAAAGAACATCTTATCTATTTCATTTCTTTCATTCATATGCATATCGTTTTCATGGTCTAGCAAATATTGTTCTAACAAATCAATAGGAGGTACGACAATAGAAGCAAGACCAATAATTTCATATTTACTAGGTAATTCTTTATCATGAGGCTGTCTACGAAACTTGGAGAAATTAAACTCATGAGATATATCACCAAACTTAACTCAAACCTTTTCTTTAACACAATCAATTTCAGCATTAACGGTATTCAAGAAAGGTCTACCAAATATAATGGGACAAAAATTATCTTGTTGTGAGCCAAGTACTAAGAAATCAGTAGGGTATTTGATTTTGCCACACAAGAGTTCAACATCTCTAACAATCCCAGGTGGTGTAATGGTGTCTCTATTCGCAAGCTTAATAGTAACATCAATATCTTCAATCTCAACAGGTGCAATTTCATGCATTACTTCTTGATATAAGGAAAATGGAATAGCACTCACACTAGCACCCATATCACACAAACCATGATAGCAATGATCTCCAATCTTAACAGAAACAACAGGCATGCCAACTACGGGCTTGTTCTTGTCTAACTTATCTCGTTCATTTCTAATGGGTTTAGTAATTCTAGCAGCCTCCTCACAAAAGTAAATAACATGCCCATCTATATTATCGACTAAGAGATCTTTAACCATAGCAACATCGGGTTCAACTTTAATTTTTTCAGAGGGTCTAGGTGCTCTAATATTACTTTTGTTAACCACAGTTGAAGCTTTAGCATGTTCCTTAATCCTAACAGGAAAAGGTGGTTTCTCAATATAAGCAGTAGGCACAACTGGATCAACATGGTAAACAATTGTTTCTTCTTTAACACTAACGAGTTTCTCAATCTTTTCTTTAACAGGGGGATGATATTTAAACCACTTCTCCTTAGGGAGATCAACATGAGTAGCAAATGATTCACAAAAGGAAGCTACTATCTCAGAGTCAAGTCCATATTTAGTGCTAAAAGATTTAACACAATCGAACTCAAGTATTATACCTGACTCATTACCTTTGTCGAGTTCCCAATCTTCAGAGTTGCATTTAATTCTTTCCAGAAAATCCCATCTGAATTCAATAGTTTTCTTCATAAAGGAGCCAGTCGAAGAAGAATCGAGCGTAGTTTGATTATCATGAGAAAGCCGAGCATAAAATTTTTGTAAGATCATTTCTTTTGAGAGCTCATGATTGGGGCATGTGTACATCATGTACTTAAGCCTCCCCAAGCTTGAGCGATCCTTTCTCCTTCACGAGGAAAAAATTATATATACAATTCCGATCACGATGAACCAAATGCATTGGATAAAATTTCTGATGGAATTCCAGTTTCAATCGGTTCCAGTCCCATGTATCAGTATCATCACATAGATTATACCACATCAATGCCTTTCCCTCCAAAGATAAAGGGAATACTTTCTTCTTAACTCCATCTCCGAATAAACCTGCAAGCTTGAACAATCCATGTCAGGCCCATGGAACCCAGGGTATCCAGGCCCGTCTGCCTTCGGCCCAGGGCGCAACGCCTGGCATGGGCCCAGCGGGCCATCATCACCAAGCACCTCTCCAAGACCCCTCATGAGGCCCTGCCTCCTGAGGCTCCCTCCTCAGGGCGTAGCAAGCAACGCTCGGCACCACCGTCAACGGCCTCGCGAGGTCCTCTCACGAGGAGGCTTCCCGAGTGGCCTCGCGAGGCGGCTTTCCGAAGTGGCCTCCCGAGGCCCCCTCCCGCAGGCGTCCAAGATGAAGGCCGTTCAGTGGAGCTGCGCGGTCTGGAGCCCATCACGTGGGTGACGCGCGTGGCGACGAGCGGTGACAGAGGCCGCGCCAGCAGGCGCGGATGGAGATGATTTCCTTTTTTGTGTTAAGGGAGCAGGGCCAGCTATCTACTCTCCAAAGCAACCCCAAAGGTTGCCCGATCGGCGAAGGAAGACCAAGACGGCGGGCGCGCAGGGCGGAGGTCATCACCGAGCCCACCGGCGCGTCATGGATCATGCTTTGGCAGGCGAAGACCACCTTTAGTCAGGATAGCCTGAGCACCTGTCCCCTTTCAAAATCTCCAAGTGTGGCAACCCTTCCCGCCTAAGTTTCCAGGGGGAAGAGGACCATGGCTGATATAAAGGGCAGTGCTGCCGTTGTAGGAGGGGACCCGATCGATCGATTACTTCACCCCCAACCTTGTATTCTCTCTCCCACCCCAGAGCAATACCAACCAAGCAGGAGTAGGGTCTTACACCGCAAGGTGGCCCGAACCTGGGTAAATCGCCGAGTCCTCGCTCTGTCCCTCGCCGTCACGCTCTCGCCATCGCCTCGTCATCGCTTAACCATGGTAGGAGACGAAGTAGGTAGAACAAGCTCACCCCAGTGTTCGAACCTTTGGGTCCCCGGAGCCCCACTTCCGACATTTGGCGCGCCAGGTAGGGGTGCGCTACTGTTCTTCTGCTCCGCCCTCAGCTCCACCAATCCCATGGCCGACGCACGCCGCGAGCGCAGGGCTGGCCGCGTGGCTCAGACGGAGCCGGTGGCCCGCGGCAACCGCCGCCGTCCCGAAGTCGAAGCCGCCGCCACCGACCCTGCTGCCCACGAGCAGCAGGACTCCTCCCTGCACCCCTCCGTGCGGGCGAACGGCCACACCGCCACGGCCTCCTCCCTCGCCCACCGTGAGCCGCCGAACCCGCAGGCAGCGCTGCTCATGGCGCGTGAGCTGCTCCGCTACCGTCCGGCTGACACCGCCTACGATGCCTGGCTCGGTCGCATCGCCAAGCTCGTCAACGTCGCCGGGGACGCTCCGGCGCCTTCTCACTCGCTCCGCCCGCCGCCGTCTCGAGCTGGGGACCTGGCGCACGACGCTCCCCCGCCGCCTCCTCTGCGCGACGAGCGCGCCGAGCTCCAGCGCAGCGCGCAGGCTCGTGAGCCGTCCCGTGGCGCATCTTCGCCAGACCGAGACGAGGCCAGCTGCCAAATCATCCGCCGCATGCCCCCCGACGCGCGGCTGCTACTCGAGCGGCAGCGCCAGCGCCAGGACCAGGCCGCTCAGGACATCGCAGCAACCGGGCGTCAAAACCGCGCCGCCCTTTTTGGCGGCGTCCCCTCAAGCGGCGTGAGCTCCCGTGCCTTCACCCACGAGCTGCGTCACGTTGTCTGGCCCGCGAAGTTCAAGCCTGAGCTGCCTCCGCGCTACGACGGCACCCCCAACCCCACGGAGTTCCTCCAGCTCTATGAGCTGAGCGTCGAGGTGGCGAACGGCGACGACAAGGTCATCGCGAACTGGTTCCCCATGGCCCTCAAGGACGGCCCGCGCTCCTGGCTCATGAACCTCCCCGAGGCTTCCATCTCATCGTGGGCCGAGCTCTGCAGCCAGTTCATCGCCAACTTCAAGGGCACGTAGGACCGCTCCCTCACCATCAACAACCTGCGGCATGTTCGACAGCGCCCAGACGAGACCCTCCACAAGTACATCCAGCGCTTCAGTCAAGTGCGCAACAAGATCCCGCGTGCTTCCGACGCGGCCGTCATCTCCGCGTTCTCCACCGGCGTCACGGACATCAAGATGCGCGAGAAGCTCGCCATCAACGGTGAGCTCGACTCCGTGCTCGAGCTGCTCGACCTCGCCGACAAGTGCACCAAGGCTGAAGAAGGCCACCTCTTCGTCCACAATGACCCCGATGCAGCGCTCGACGGCACCAAGGCCAAGAGCAAGGACGTCAAGTGCAAGGGCCCTGCCGTACTTGCGGCGGAGCCCGAGCAGAAGCGTGGCTACGACCACGATGAGCCCAGGAAGGACAACCGGCCACTCTGCGCTTTTCACAACGTCCGCTCCCACAGCACCGAAGACTGTCAGGAGCTCAGGCTGCTCCGCGACGAGCGCCAGAGCCGCCGGGACGACCGCAATGGCCGCGGCGCCGGCCGCGGAGGTGGCCGCAGCGGCGGCCGCTGGGACAGCCGCAACAATGATGGCAACTACCGCCAGGGCTGGCGCAATCAGCCTCGCGAGGCTGCCTGGCGCCACCAGCCTCGCGAGGCGAATCCTCAGGCCAATGCCGCTCTCCCGCCGCTGCCACCGCCACCCCGAAGGAACGACATCAACCAGCCTGACAAGGGCGCTGGGGGCTACCAGGAGCCTCGCACGGTCGCCTGCATCCTCAGTGGGTCCCAAGCCCCCGCGTCCATCTGCCACTTCAAGCAGCTCTCTCGCGAGGTGTATGCCGCCCTCCCGAGGCCAGAGGCCTTGCGGCCCCTCAAGTGGTCGCAGTACGCCATCACCTTCGACTCCATGGACCACCCCAAGTCCACGGCCTCCGGAGGTGCGCTCCCCATGCTGTGCACTCCCACCATCAGCAACGTCGCGGTCACCAAGACCCTCATCGATGGGGGTGCCGGCCTCAACGTGCTCTCCGTCGAGACCTTCGAGATGCTCCAAGTGCCCTACGACCAGCTGATGCCGACCATGCCCTTTTCCGTAGTGACCGATGGCTCCACCACTCCGCTGGGGCAAGTGCGCCTCCCCGTCACCTTCGGCACCCGCAAGAACTATCACACCGAGCTCATCGACTTCGACGTGGTGCACATCGGCCTGCCTTATAACGCCATCTTGGGCTACCCAGCTCTCACCAAGTTCATGGCGGCCACCCATCACGCCTACAACGTCCTCAAGATGCCCGGCTACAGCGGCATCATCACCATCGCTTGCGACGAGAAGGATGCGGCTAGCACCCTCGAGCGTGCCTACAAGGCTGCCGCCGTCGCGCACCCGGCCGACAAGGACGCGGCTGAGCCTTCCGAGGCCGCGCCCGCGAAGAAGAAGTAGCTGTTCTCTCTGGACCGCGCCGAGACGAAGAAGGTGTCGGTGGACGACAGTGGCTCCGGCCCAACCTTCACCATCGGCACAGGCCTCCCTCCTGCATAGGAAAGCGCGCTCGTCACCTTCCTTTGGGCAAACTCGAATGTTTTCGCCTGGAAAGCATCCGACTTGTCCGGTGTGCCGAGGGAGGTGATCGAGCACCACTTAGCGGTGTGCCCCAATGCACGCCCGGTCAAGCAGAAAGCACGGTGCCAGGCGCCAGAGAAGCAAGAGTTCATCATAAATTTAGTTCAGAAGCTCCAAGAAGCCGGAGTCGTTCGTGAGGTGCGCCATCCCGAGTGGCTCGCCAACCCAGTCGTCGTCCCGAAGAAGGGCGACAAGGAGCGCATGTGCGTCGACTTCACCAGCCTCAACAAGTTCTGCCCTCAAGACCCGTTCCCACTGCCCCGCATCGACCAGATCGTGGATTCCACTGCCGGGTGCGATTTTCTATGCTTCCTGGATGCCTTCTCAGGCTATCATCAAATCAAGATGGCAGTCGAAGACGTGGAGAAGACGGCCTTCATCACCCCCTGCGGCGTATTTTGTTACGTCTGCATGCCCTTCGGTTTAAGGAGCGCGGGCGCCACCTTCCAGCGGCTAATGCGCATCACTCTGGGGCCTCAGATGGGGAGGAACGCGGAGGCCTACGTCGATGACATCGTGGTCAAATCTCACGAGGCTGGATCCCTCATCGCGGACCTCCAGGAAACATTTGCCAACCTACGCAAAGTCAACCTCAAGCTCAACCCGGAGAAGTGCGTCTTCAGAGTCCCTTCCGGCAAGCTCCTCGGCTTCCTAGTCTCGCACCGTGGCATCGAGGCCAACCCAGAGAAGATCAAGGCCATCGAGACGATGCGTCCTCCCCGGACCCTCAAGGAAATGCAGCGCTTGGTAGGATGTATGGCCCCCCTAGGGCGTTTCATCTCCAAATTCGGCGAGCGAGCCCTGCCCTTCTTCAAGCTCCTGAAGAGGTCCGGCTCCTTCAAGTGGACTCCTGAGGCAGCCGCCGCCTTTGAAGCCCTCAACAGGTACATCACGAGCCCGCCCATCATGGTCGCGCCACGCTCTCGCGAGCCCTTGCTCCTGTACTTGGCGGCCACCCCCCAGACGGCCAGCGCGGCGTTGGTGGCGGTACGGGAGGAGCGCATCTGTGCCAAAGAAAAACCCTCGGCGCCCCTTCAGGCTCACGAGCCCGCTGAGCCTCGCGAGCCCCCGGGGCCTCGCGAGCCTCCTAAGCCTCGTGAGGCCGCCGCCCCCCGAGAGCCTTCTGAGCCTCGCGAGCCTCCTGAGCCTCGTGAGGTTCCCGAGCCTTCCGAGCCTCGCAAGGCATCTGAGGAACAAGCTGTCGCAACGACTACGCGCCTCGTCGAGCACCCCGTGTACTTCGTCAGCACCGTGCTAAGGGACACGCGCGAGCGCTACCCCATGCAGTAGAAGCTCCTCCTCGCGCTCCTCGTCGCCTCCAGGAAGCTGCGCCACTACTTTCAAGGTCATCCCATCAAGGTCATTTCCTCCTACCCCTTGGAGCAAGTTCTGCGCAGCCCCAACGCCGTCGGCCGCGTCGCCGAGTGGAACATCGAGCTGCAAGCCTTCCAGCTGGAGTTCTCCACCACCAGAGTCATCAAAGGTGCGGCTCTGGCCGACTTCCTGGCAGAATGGATGGACACGTATGAGGACGAGCCTCGCGAGGCCCAGTCCCTCCTGCCAGGGGATGAGGCGCCTGGCAGATGGACCATGCACTTCGACGGCGCCTTCTCCCGACAGGGCGCGGGGGCTGGGGTTATGCTCACCTCGCCAACAGGAGACAGGCTCTACGACGCTGTACAGCTCTGTTTCAAGCACACCGACAAGGTCTCCAACAACATCGCAGAGTATGAGGGCCTCATCGCCGGCCTCAAGGCCGCATTCGCCCTAGGCATCAAGCGTCTGACTATCAAGGGCGATTCGCAACTCCTCGTCAATTCTCCAACAAAAGCTACAAGCCCAAGGACGAACACATGGCCGCCTACCTAGAAGAGGTACGTAAACTTGAGAAGCGCTTTCTTGGCCTAGAGCTGCAGCACATCCCCCGCGGCGGCAATAAAGAGGCCCACGACATTGCCAAACGAGCATCGTGCCGCGAGCCCCAGAGCCCCGGCGTCTTAGAGGAAAGGCTCCTCAAGCCATCTGCCGCACCCCCAGCCGTGAGCACGGCGCTCCTTCGTGAGGAACTCCCGCCCGCACCACCCACGGGCGCGCCAGACTGTGGCCCGGCCTCTGGAGCTCGCCTGCTGCTGGCGCTCAAGCCTCAGACGGATAGCTGGGCCGTGGAGTTCAAGGCTTATTTGCTTCGTGGCACCCTCCCGGAGGAGGACTCAGAAGCAGAGCGCGTGGCCCGGCAGGCCATTGCTTACTTCCTACAAGACGGCAAGCTGTACCGCAGGCGCCCCAATGGCGTCTCGCTGCGGTGCATCTCTGAAGAGCAAGGGCGCGAGTTGCTAGCTGATATACATGGAGGAGACTGCGGCCACCACTCCTCATCACGCACCCTCGTCGGTAAGGTTTTCCGCAGCGGCTTCTACTGGCCCACTGCTCTGCGTGACGCTACCGCACTGGTCCAAGCCTGCGAGGCCTGCCAATTCCACGCCAAGCAGATCCACCAGCCGGCGCAGGGCCTCCAGACGATCCCCCTCTCATGGCCCTTCGCGGTCTGGGGGCTGGATATCCTGGGGCCTTTCCCTCGCGTGGCTGGTGGTTACCGCTACCTCTACGTCGTCATCGACAAGTTCACCAAATGGGCAGAGGTCGAGCCGGTGCGCACCATCACGGCAGGCTCCGCCGTCAAGTTCATCAAGGGCCTCGTGAGCTGCTTTGGAGTTCCCAATCGCATCATCACCGACAATGGCTCCTTGTTCACAAGCGGCCTCTTCAAGTCCTACTGCGCCAGCCTCGGCACGCAGATCTGCTACGCCTCGGTGGCGCACCCGCGAAGCAATGGTCAGGCCGAGCGCGCCAACGCCGAGGTCCTCAAGGGCCTCAAGACAAGGAGCTTCAAGAAGAAACTTGAGGCTTGCGGCAAGGGCTGGCTCGACGAGCTGCAGTCCGTGCTGTGGTCCATCCGCACGACGGCAAGCAAGCCTACTGGCGAGACGCCCTTCTTCCTCGTCTATGGCGCTGAGGCGGTCCTCCCATTGGAGCTTAAGCACGGCTCCCCGCGAGTCCTTGCCTTCGACGAGGCGCATCAGGATGGTTTGCGGGAGACCAATCTGCTGCTCCTCGAGGAGGGCCGCTGTCAGGCCGCCCATCGTGCCACGAGGTACCAGCAGGCCTTGCGTCGCTACCACAGCCGCAGCATCCGCCCTCGAACTGTCGAGGTCGGAGACCTCGTCTTGCGCAGGATCCTCTCCAGAGAGGGACTTCACAAACTCTCACCTATGTGGGAAGGCCCTTTCAGGGTTGCTCATGTCTCCAGGCCCAGCTCAGCCCGGCTGGAGACGGAGGACGGAGTTCCTGTGCCTAACGCCTGGAACATCCAACACCTCCGCAAGTTCTACCCGTGACCCGCACACGTACGAACGTAATGGGGCTGTACATGCCCCGGAGCCTCTCATTGCATTCGCCTGATGGGCCCGCGAGAGCTCCCACCCACGCCCAAGTGGAAGCCCCATGCTCCGCGCTGGCAGAACGATCGACCCGCGATCATACCCACACCCCTGTGGAAGCCCCATGCTCCGCGCTGGCGGAACAATCAACTGAGGGCGCCCCACGGGCTGCACCAACCTCAAGTTGACCCGTGCCGGACACGGCAGCACTCTTTTTCTCATTTTGGGTGTGTAATTGAGGGCGCCCCACGGGTTGCACCAACCTCAAGCTGACCCGTGCCGGACACGGCAACCGCATCTTCATTTTGTTATGTAATGGGTTGCTATCTTCTTTCAGTAAAGCTTCCGTTTCCTTATATGGAGTTTCGTCTTCCCCTAGCCTCACGAGCCTCACGCGCTCACGACTTCCCTCATGAGCCTCACGCGAGTGGGGGCTGGACACGGTGCCTGCGCTCGGGCCAGTCCCAGCAGCACTGAAAAACCCAAGTAACCGGGCTCTCGCTCGCGGGCCTGCTCCCGTGCACGCCACCCCACCAAGGTCCTTGGTGTGCTGTCTCCTCGCGTAACACCCATGAGCGAATCGACGAGCGCGCGCTGTCGTTAAGTGCTCTGCGTGCAGTTATCTCAGGAGCAGGTCCCCTGAAAGATCTCGCGAGGTAGCTCCCTCAGGACCTCAGGAGGCCAGCAGGCCCCGCCTCGGGAATTAACCCTCAGCGGCCGTCCCGGCAGGAGATCTCGCGAGCGGAACCCTCACAAGGCGCACCTGGCAAGAGGTGGTCCACCATACTACCTTGTATAGAGCTAAGTCTCCTGTCTCGCGAGCCACCCTTGCTATCTCTCGAGCCTTCCCCTCCGACGGCCTCACGAGCGCCAGCGTTTCTCTTGGCACAAGCCGCTTGTGCGTTGAAGGGGGGCTCCCTGAGCATCGTGCCTCAGGAACCCTCACTAGCTCCCGGTGCCCCTCGCCTCCTAGCCTTGTTTAGGCATCGCGACCTGACAAACTAGCGACGGCCATGGCCGCGCGGGGGTTGGGTCCTGACAACGTAGAGCATCACGGCGAGCAAAGAGAGAAAGGCAGGCCTTAAGAGAGAGCCTCGCGAGGGCACGAGTGTTCATTACAGCAAATCATGAAATATTTAAACACCGAGGCATTGTCTTCATGCCCCTACGGGCCACATCGATCTAGCGCAGGGTGACGAAAGGAAAAGGACCCTAGGAACTCGCGCCATCGTCGTCGTCGCCGGAGCTCTCGCCGCTGCCGCAGGAGTACTTCCCGAGCAACGCGTCCATGTGGCCTTCTACGCCTTTGCAAGGCCGTCATGAAGCTCCTCGGGGACCGGGGCTATCACCTTGTCAAAATCAAAGTTGGGATCGGCATGAAGGAGGTGGCTGAAGACGCAAGTCGCCGCCAGGGAGAAGAGGCCGCGACACCCCTCCTCCAAGATGCCATCCACCGCCTTGGCCCCGTCCTCAAGCTGTTCAACGAGCTTGGTGGAGAAGTCGACGTAGTCGGCGTCACGGGACTCGCGGAGAGCCCCAAGCCTTCCCTGGCAGATAGAGTTCAGGGCGTCGCGGGCGCGGAGCTCGAGGGTGTGAAGCGTCTTGACGCGTTCGCGCTGCTGCTCCTGTTCCCGGTCCGAGGCGCTAGAGCTGGGCTGCGGCGCGGCCCCCAGGCGGGTCCCCGCCTTGGCGAGTGCTGCCTTGAGATCGGTGATCTCCTACCAGAATCGCTCGTGTTCCATCTCGAAGGCGTCCCTCTGCTGCGACAGCGTCTTACCGTGCTCCTCGGCAAGCGCCAGGCACGCCTCCGCTACCTTCGCGTCAGCATCCTCCTGAACCTTCTTCTCCTTGGCCTCCAGCTGGGCGTTGGCCTCGGTAACGCGCTTTGTGTGGGCCTCCTGGGCATCGGCCAGCTGGCGCCCCAGCAGCTCCAGGCGCTCCTTCTCCGTGGCCTGCTCAGTCGCCGTCCTCTCGAGGCTCTCCGTGCGAGTCTCGAGGCCCGCTTCGCGGGCTGCAACCTCCTTCTCGCGGGTAGCGAGGGCGCCTTCCCGTGCGAGGAGCGACTGCGCCTGCTCGGCGCGCTGGTCTTGGAACTCCTTCAAGCGGGCCTCCACCTCTTCACGGCGCGCGACGGCCGCTTCGGCCTCCTAAAGGGCTCTCGCACGGACCCCCTCCGCTTCGGCGGCGGCCTTCTCCCCCTGTGCGCGATCATTATTCTAGCCCGATGGAGAACATGGTGGCGGCGGCAACCAGGCTTGATACAATCCCGATCCCCGATGAGGCACCCTACGCAGAAGAGGGGCGGAATGCCATCGGATACCTACGCACGGCGATGGCCCAGCAGGGGAAATATAATTACAGCCGGAGTGGTGTGCATTCAACCCCCGTCCACAGCCATAGCTATAGCCGGCGTTATGAATCTCTGGCGGTCTCTAGCAGTAACCCGCCGCAAGCTGATCGGGCGGCTCTGGATGTGCAAACACGGGTGGAACGGGCAAAAGCACAGCAAGAAGCGGCGGCTCTGGCAGCAGCGGCGGCTTATCAGGATCCCACAGTTGCCCCTTCCGTCTCAGGAGGAGCGGGGGCGAATTCCAGGGCTGTGGGAATACCATGTTTGGTGCCGGCTCTGCGGAATGAGCGTCTGCCGAAGGATTTTAATGGTCCTCGTAAGGTGTCCAATTACACTGCTGATTTACCTCTAGAGGCCTGGGTTGAAAGTTATGAGCTAGCCATGGAGATGTTGGACGTTAGTGATGCGGTCTGCGCCAAGTATTTCATCATGATGCTGGAAGGGCCGGCTCGCACATGGTTGAAGGGTTTGCCACCTAACACCATTAACTCCTGGGCCGAGTTAAGGGCGAAATTCATCAAAAAATTTAAAGGAACATGCAAGCAGCCCATGACGATTGTGGATTTGGACCAGTGTGTGCAGCGTGAGGACGAGTCGGCTCATCACTGGGTCCGGCGAATCTCTGAAGTCATCCACTCTTCTGAGCAGATTACGGCCTCTCAGGCGGTTTTGATTCTAGAGAAAAATTGTCACTTCACGCCTTTGAAGAAGAAACTTGGTCGGCTCAAACGCTCATGCCAAGACATGGGGGAGCTCATGGCGGCTCTCTCCAGGTACGCAGATTCTGATAACACGAAGGACCCGGACTCTGATAATGAGAAATCAGGTCAGCGGAAGAAAGGTAGCAATGGCAAACGGAAGCACCCAGATGGCGGGTCAGAATTGGTGGCAAACACCAACGTCAGGAACAACCGTGCTAAGGGCAACGGGAACTTCGAGCAGTTTTTTAACAAGGGAAAATCTACTTTCAACCTGGAGGAGAGGCTTAGCTAACCTTGTCCAGAGCACACCCGCCCGAATAAGTAGGCAAACCATCTATGGAGGGATTGTTACACTATGAGACAGTTCCAGAATTACAGCATTCAACAGTATCGTGATAACGGTGATGGCCCATCGGGCGGCTCAGGTCCGGGCGGCTCAGAAGCCGGCTTTGATGCTGGTGGCTCAGGGTCCGATTACCAGGGTCAAGGCAACCATGGAGGTCATAATCAACAGCCTCGCGGCGGAGGCCAGCGGCAGAATAACCAGTCAGGGTATCAGAGGAACCCGAAACGCCTTAACGAGGATTACTAAAACACCTCAAACGGGATCATTTATAACCCGTAATGGGCAACTTCAACCTTCCGTGGAGATTATTAAGCCGACTCCTCAAGTCATCTTAAAGACTTGGGGGCTATGCAGTTATGACTCGGCAAAGATCGTTATTTCAAAGAAGATAAAACCTGGTCCTGGAGATTGCCGCCACATTCCAACAGGTGACCCGCCGTTCTCTTTGGCAGTCAATCTATATGACCCTGAACTGTCAAGAGCCGGCTTATGATTTACGACTCTTTGACAGTCAATCTATATGACCCTGAACTGTCAAGAGCCGGCTTATGATTTACGTCTCTTGACGGTCAATCTATATGACCCTGAACTGTCAAGAGCCTGCTTATGATTTACGACTCTTTGACAGTCAATCTATATGACCTTGAACTGTCAAGAGCCAGCTTATGATTTACGTTTCTTGACGGTCAATCGATATGACCCTGAACTGTCAAGAGCCGGCTTATGATTTACGACTCTTTGATAGTCAATCTATATGACCCTGAACTGTCAAAAGCTGGCTTATGATTTACGTCTCTTGACGGTCAATCTATATGACCCTGAACTGTCAAGAGCCGGATTATGATTTACCTCTCTTTGACAGTCAATCTATAAGACACTGAACTTGTCAAAGAGTCGGTTTTATAAATTGTTGTACTCTTAACAGTCAATCTTTAGAGACCCCGAACTTGTCTCTTGACAGTTAATCTCGCAATAAGACCCTGAGCTGGTTAAGGTTAAAACGACGAATCTGTGCCATATGAGAGCCGACATAGGAGTGGCAATCATGCCTAAGTCTTTACATCGTAACCTCTGCAAGTATAGTGAAGACTAAATAGCCGACATGGCTGGCTATTCTTGAAGAGCCGCCCTATTGATTATAATGCCGGGTCATCTAATCGACCGGCTCTTGGATTTCTTCAACCAGTGCTATGTAGTATACTACAGCACTCATGGATTTCTCAAGCATATATTTGCCGGGTTGCACCACAACCACGAGCAGGGATTTCATTGTTAATACCGGGTTACAACCACGGTCAAGGAATCATATTACTCTTATAAAGTCCCGAGTCGCCGCAGGCAGACAACCCGGCACTTGGGGGCTACATTATTCAAATCCGGCTTATATCAAGTACGCAAGTCCCATGTCGTTGCAAGCATGCGCCACAGCACTTGGGGGCTAATGCAAGCCGGTTTTCAGGACAGTACATTATCAAGCAAGACCCTGTTATTTCAAGGAGATGACCGGTTTTCTACAATCCTTCTAAAGTCCCGGCCCAGTACATACTACTGACCCGGTACGTGGGGGCTACACCGCTCAGATCAAATTCTCTAAAGTCCCAAGTCGCCGCAGGCATGCGACCCGGCACTTGGGGGCTACAGTATTCAGCTGTTCAAAGCAGACTATAAGGTTCCCATTGAAGACCCGGCCCATCACATACTGAAGAGCCGGCTCTTGGGGGCTACACCAACTGAAGCTTTATAAGGTATAAGACAGTTATAAGTCCCAGGCTGCTGCAAGCAAGACAACCTGATACTTGGGGGCTGCACAGTCAAAGATATTATTGCAAAGCGCCAAGTCATCATGGATAAACTTGGAGCTTGGGGGCTACAGGTAATAAGGATATATCAAAATTCTGGAGACTGGTTATTTGACCCGGTGTCGCGAACATTACATGACCCGACGTCATCAAACATTATAACCCGGTGGTGGTAACCCGCCGAGAGTATTGGAGGCCGACTCAATGGCATATGGGTGTTGTATTTCCAGAATATTATTTCGGAGGACACTGATAAGGAAGACAATAGAGAAGACGGAGCTTAGCATGAATAAATTCAAGCTAACCTGGGGGCTAATGTCAGGGATATAACCCCGCGATATAACCCGTCCGGAGTATAACCCGGCCAGGACTTGGCGATTCACTGAAGACCCGGTCACCAGCTTGGCGGTTCATAGTCAAGACCCATAAGGTGGGCCAGAAGACGGAGACCAAGCCACATGGCGGGTTACCAAGTGGGCCAAGAGGAAGACAAGACTAAGGCCCAGAGACATGAAGATGGTGGTTCATAAGCAGGCCGGTTGATGGCCCAAGACCTGGAGGCGACTCAAGGGCCTAAAGGCATAAGCCGCCATAAGATGACTTGTTCAGTAAGACTAGGGAGTTGGAGCCAGGATCGGTTACGTTGCATAACCCGACCCGGACTCGTGTAAGCCCATTGCCTCGACCTATGTATATAAAGGTGAGCCCCTGCGGCGTGTTGGACAGGTTAAGAAAGACAGACAAGCCTTACGGCGAGAGAGACCAAGCAGTCAAGAGCTGGGGCAAGCAAGCCGCCCCTTGTAATCGATACACCAGTTAAATACAGCATAAGCAGGACGTAGGCTTTTACCTCCACCGTGAGGGGCTGAACCTGGGTAAACTCGTGTCCCTTGTCCCGTTTAACCCCTTTGAGTCCACTTCCATGGCGTTGGCCTCGAACCTAAGTCTTCGGACATCTGCCGTGACAAAACCACGACACCGACCTTCATGTGCCCCGCCTCATCATCGGGGTGGCGGGCGGCCCCTCCATGCCCCCCGGCACCCGTGGCGGGCGCCGGCGCCCCCTGCGGGCCGGGGGTCCCCTTCGCCTTCGTCGTCATCTTCTTCTTCTGATCCACGGCGGACTTCCTACGTGAATGGTGGCTCAGCTTTGAGCCCGGACGCAGAGAAAGTACTAGGAACGCCAGGAGGAAGTAGGGGACTTACTCGTCGCTGACGTACCACTTCCTTTTCTTCTCCCCCGCGAGGGGTGGGCCGTCGCTGCCACCGACAGGCATCGCCCCGGCGCCGCCGCTTGGGCCCCCGGGGCGCATCGCAGTAGACCCGGACGCGTCGCCACCCGCCTCGGCGCCCTCGGGGGCTTCAGCCTCGTGATGGTCCTTGGACGCTGGGGGCTCGGCCGCTAATCGGATGGGAGCACCCTCCGCCGTCAGGGGCGCGCTGTCGGCGTCGTCATCCCCAAAATCGCAGAGAAGCTGACGGCGAGTGCGCGGAGGCGCCCGGTTGGCGTCCTCCTCCGTGGCCTCCGCTGAATCCTCCTCACCACCGCTGCCCCCTGAGTCCAGCTCCACCACGAGAGGGTCCTCGCGAGGCCCGACGTGGCCTTCTGGCACAAGGCCCCACCGGTCAAAGAGAGGCATCTCCTTGACCACCTCCGCCCTCTCCCCGTAGCGGAACAGAGGGAGCGCAACTTCGGGCGGGCCCTCGGCAGGGGTGTTGAGCAGATTCGCCAGGGCCCCGTCCAACTCCTCTTGAGTCAGGCTGCTCGGGTGCAGCCTCATGGCATCGCCTACGCCGGTGTACTCCCACACAGGGCGCGAGTGTTGCTGGAGTGGCGCCATGCGCCGCTGGAGGTACTCCCTGACGACCGACGCTCCCGATAGCTTCGCGGCCCAGTGCGCATGCATCCGCTCCAGGACGGGTTCCATCCTCGGGTCGGTGAGCCTCTCGCTCCCCCATCGGGAGTTCTTCTCAGTCGGATCCGTCGGGATCATTAGGAGCAGGCTGGTCCGTCGCGCATCCATGAAGACCCAGTGCTGTCGATAGCCCTCCACCTTCTTCGCGACCCTCAGGTTGATGATGCTATTTTCCGTTGCCTTAACGGCAAGGAACGATGCGCACCCGGAGCGTTGGTCGCACGCGGTCAGCCGCAGGCAGAAGAAGTGGTGGAAGAGCGCCACTGAAGGCATCACACCCACAAAGGCCTCGCAGTAAAAGGCGAACATGGCGAGGAGGAGGATGGAGTTGGGCTGAAGATGGAGGGCATGAATCTGACAGTGTGAGAGAATGGCGTAGAAAAAGTCTGAGAACGGCAGCGCCAACCCGGCATAGATGCTATGGAGGAAGAAGGGTTAGGTCCTCGCCCCCAGGTCGCGCCGCGCGCGTGACCCTGGCCAGATTTGGGTCGCCTGGTTCTCGTTCGTGTCACCAGCCACTAGCGGGAGCACCCGATCCAGGCCCTCCCCATCGACGATAGAGAAGCGTTGTAGCGCCGCCCCGATGGTAGGCACGCTTGGGGACAGGGCCGCCGCCTTTCCCCTCTTGCCGGTGGGCGCCATCGGTGCAGCGGAGACACGGACGAAGGAAGGGGAAGAAGGTAAAGCGCAGAGATGGGGTCGCGAGGAGCAGTGCGCGGGAGGTGAGGCGCTGAGGAAGGCAATAATGAGCTCGCGTCGCCCGCGGCGGACTTTATGTCAGCGCGAGCGGTTACCGAGACATCGTGGGAGAAGTGGGGGCGCCCCCCGTCACATCGTGCGCCACGCGTCGCGCCTGGCCGCAGGCGGTTAGGGCCCGCGCTGTTTCGTCCCCCTGTAGGCGGGAACGTGCCCGCCGTGGGCCCGGGGGCTACTGTCGGGCCCATGGAACCCGGGGTATCCAGGCCCATCAGCCTTCGGCCCAGGGCACAATGCTTGGCATGGGCCCAGCGGTCCATCATCACCAAGCACCTCTCCAAGACCCCTCATGAGGCCCTGCCTCCTGAGGCTCCCACCTCAGGGCGTAGCAAGCAACGCTCGGCACCACCGTCAACGGCCTCGCGAGGTCCTCTCATGAGGCGGCTTCCCAAGTGGCCTCGCGAGGCGGCTTTCCGAAGTGGCCTCCCGAGGCCCCCTCCCGCAGGCGTTCAAGACGAAAGCCGTTCAGCGGAGCTGCGCGGTCTGGAACCCAGCTAGCAGTTTCTCTATCATACCCGGAGGAATTTCATAATAAATATTTTCAGTAGGTGCAGTAGGTTGAGGAGCAACTATTTGTGTTTCTGGTCGAGGTGAAGATACCCCGAACAAACCCCTCAAAGGATTACTTTCCATAGTGACAAATGACAGTAAATTTCAGCACGTAATATAAATGTTTCCTTACCAAATTCCACTCACCAAAGGCGCCACCTCCCCGGCAACGGCGCCAAAAAAGAGTCTTGATGACCCACAAGTATATGGGATCAATCGTAGTCCTTTCGATAAGTAAGAGTGTCGAACCCAACGAGGAGCAGAAGGAAATGACAAGCGGTTTTCAGCAAGGTATTTTCTGCAAGCATTGAAATTATCGGTAACGAGTAGTTTGATAGCAAGATAATTTGTAACAAGTGACAAGTAGCAATAGTAACAAAGAGTGCAGCAAACTGGCTCAATCCTTTTTATAGCAAAGGACAAGCCGGAACGATCTCTTATAGTAAGTAAAGAGTTCTCGAGGACACATGGGAATTTCATCTAGTCACTTTCATCATGTTGGTTTGATTCGCGTTCGCTACTTTGATAATTTGATATGTGGGTGGACCGGTGCTTGGGTGATGTTCTTACTTGAACAAGCCTCCCACTTATGATTACCCCCTCTCGCAAGCATCCGCAACTACGAAAGAAGAATTAAGATAACTCTAACCATAGCATTAAACATATGGATCCAAATCAGCCCCTTGCGGAATAGCGCATAAACTAGGGTTTAAGCTTCTGTCACTCTAGCAACCCATCATCTAATTACTACTCCACAATGCATTCCCTTAGGCCCAAAGATGGTGAAGTGTCATGTAGTCGACGTTCACACGACACCACTAAGGGAATCAACAACATACATATCATCAAAATATCGAACGAATACCAAATTCACATGATTACTTATGACAAGACTTCTCCCATGTCCTCAAGAACAAAAGTAACTACTCACAAAACATAATCATGTCCAAGATCAGAGGGGTATTGAATAGCATAATAGATCTGAACATATAATCTTCCACCAAATAAACCAACTAACATCAACTACGAGATGTAATCAACACTACTAGCAACCCACAGGTACCAATCTGAGGTTTTGAGACAAAGATTGAATACAAGAGATGAACTAGGGTTTGAGATGAGATGGTGCTGATGAAGATGTTGATGAAGATTAGTCCTCCCACGATGAGAGGATCGTTGGTGATGTCGATGGTTACGATTACCCCCTCCCGGAGGGAAGTATCCCCGGCAGAATCTCTCCGCCGGAGAGCAAAAGTGCTCCTACCCAAGTTCCGCCTCGAGACGGTGGCGCACTGTCCTGAAAGTCTTCTCTATATTTTTTTCTAGGGTAAATGCACTTATATACCAGAAAAATGGGGGCCAAAGGCTGGCCAGGGGCCCCACGAGGTACCAGGGCGCGCCTGGGGGGGTGGCACGCCCTGGTACCTCGTGGGCTCCTGGGTGGCCCCCTATGGTACTTCTTGATTCCAATATTTTTTATTTATTCCAAAATAATTCTCCGTAAAATTTTAGCTCATTTGGAGATGTGCAGAATAGGCATCTCTGACATAGCTTTTTCAGGTCCAGAATTCCAGCTGCCGGCATTCTCCCTCCTTGTGTATATCTTGCATATTAAGAGAGAAAAGGCATTAGAATTGCTCCAAAAAGTGTAATATTGATTAAAAACAGTATAAATAATAGTAGCAAAACATGATGCAAAATGGACGTATCAAGGGTCCTTTGTGGTCAGCAAGAATCTTAACAACGGGTCATATTACCTGATTGATATACGTGAGGCAGATAAATCACGTACCTCTGAGGAGGAAACAAGCCGGCCCTGGAACATTGCCCAACTCCAGCCATATTACACCTGAGTCATCGACTGGGTCACATCTTTGTACATACCTTTATCATGTATATACCTATTTTCCATCAAATAAAATAACGACCAGCAGCACTGTATAAAAAGTGTTGTTTCGCCGCAAATTTTTTGTGTTGGATCTTTATTTGAAATCTTGGTTACTTGGGGGCTTCCAACTCAATTGAGTTTAGCTTACAAAACCCTTTTAACCTAGCGAGATGCCACAAAGTTGGTTAAACCTGCCTGTTAGCAAGATGCTACTCCCTAAACAAGCGACCCGGCGTACGTCTGATGAGTCAATCACGTAGTGACCCTGAATTCATTAAAACGTTTGATTGGTTGCGTGAGAGCTGGCTTTCAGAGAGCGGGGACAAACCAACAGGCCAAAGTGCCATCTTCATGAAAGCAAAATCAGACTTGAGCTTTATAAGCCGGTCTTTCTAGCTGGGTTTTATGAAAACCGGCTTATTGCAGTTATGTTTTCTTTTCTGCATTCATCTCATATCTACATACATGCATACATTCATATAGAGCATTTACTTTAAGTTCACTTTGATATTCTTGATTCATTGCAAACAGTAACATAGATTACTAGTTGTTTATGTGATTTCATACATCACAATTATATGCAATTGTTATCACTTGAGCAGAATCACTCTCGTTGCAGATACCGGCTCTCGAAGCCCAAAAGAGGATTCACAGAAGAACAAAGTATTTGTATAGGCACTAAACAAGCACAGTACGCGATGGCACTGGCATCAGCGACAAAGTGTTTTACACTACACTATTACAAGCCGCCCATCAGCTGCGGCCACGACAAAAGTTCTTTCCAGTTCAGACTACAAAAGGACAAGCCGGCATTTTATGTCGCCGGGTTAGAGCTGGCACCCGCGCCCATCAAAGCACCATGTGCTGGCTCTTCGCAGCCGTCGCCATCCTCCGCCTCTTGACTTGACTCGCCGGTCGACCACTGAATTGAACGCAATGCTTCAAATAGGGCATCGGTTGTTATCAGGGAGGAGGGGTCGACTTCAGGAGCGAAAGATGGCTTACGCGTTCGGGTTAGAGCAACCGGCTCATGATTTGGCGTCTCCATCCGCTCATTTTCCTTTGTGTATCCGGCCTGGTACTTGGTCAGATCTGCTTCTTCGGCAATCTCAGTGGCTGCAACCCGGGTTTCTTTGATGCAGCGTTGGAAGTCTTTCTTGGTAAACGGCGAGTCATCCACATTAAACTCTGGATACCCGCCAACAATCTGAGCCGGATCGAGTTCTGGCACATATGCCTTGGCTCGAGCAAGCGCTGTTAGAGCCCCAGTGTGGCAAGCCGCCTTTTTCCAGTCATCGAACCCCCTGGGCACAACTGACAGTTCTTTCAATGTGTCTTCAATCCACTGCGGCGGCGCCTTGGTGTTCTTTGCGGCCATTATGCAACGACAGCCACCTATCTACAGCTGCTCTACAAGGGTGTACAACGCCTTTAATTTTACCAGTGGTTGCTGTACCAGTGTTTGGTTCTTGTGGCCTTCAAGGACAAGTATGCACGATCAGTCAAGCCGGCTCAATGTGATAAGTTGGTACAATTGACTCATAATAGTCGTTTCACTTACCAAAGATGGCCCGGCACATGGCGGTGATCTGCCCTTTTAGAGTCGCCAGCTCTTGAGTTACCGGCTCAAGTTTGGATTCGGCCTCTTCAGCTCGCGCGGCTAGGGCGGCTCTTGCAGCTCCGGTTTCTTGCAAGGTGTTCCTCACAATGACCAAAGACTTATTGGCTCAGCAGATGCTTCTTCAGCTTCTTTGCGCAGTTTTTTCTCCTTCCTTGCTTCCTTTCGAAAGAAGGAAGCCTTGGCCTCTACTTGATTCAGCATATCCTGCACGACAAGTTCAGTTATATCTCATAGGCCTGTCCCGAGCTGCCCTTCCGGCCATCCCGCATGGGGGCTACATGTTTTCACACTTATCAAAAAAGCCAAACAAGCAAGTTCCATGCAGATGCAGGCATTCTACATGGCACTTGGGGGCTAATGCATGATTTGATCTTAGTGGACAGGGAGACCCGCCCGTCATGATATGCAAGCGAGATAAAATTTGGAAGTCCCGGGTCATCATTTCATAATGATCCGGCCCTTGGGGGCTATATATATATATATGGTGCATGGCAGAAGGCGCAGTTACCTCATACTTCCGCTTCAGGGAAGATATTATCGCAATCTCTGTGTCCCGGCTTTCAGACAGCCGGGTCAGCACAGCTTGGTGCAGGGTACTGGCGTCTTGATCTTCAAAGGTAGAAAAGTCAAGAGCTGTCTTCCCCTTATCCTTTGAGGTCGGCTCAGGCTTGGCGGGAATTTTGGTAAGAGCGGTAGAAGCCTCTGGTGGAGCAGCTTGTTGTTCTCTGGTCACCACTACGTCATCCTGAGCCAGTGCCGTGGGCTGCTCTTCAGGTTGCTCCTTAGTTGGATTCTCTCTCTCCTAAACAACAAGAGAGGGAGCGCGAGCCAGGCTTGCGGTATCTTGAGGCGGCGGGCTGTTCTGGAATGCCGGCTCATCCTGGGTGACCAAGGTGGCCTCTTCTTGAGGGCCTGTTTGAATGACCAGGTCAGATGACCCGGCAGCTGCTTTCTTCTTAATGTCCTTGGCACTGTACAAGGAGCAAAGAGTTAATTCAGTTAAAGGTTATAAGGTAAAGAGCTGTTGTGCGATAATGGAAAACTCAATGTGCTTACCCCGGGTTAATGTTGAAAGCTGGCGCCTGAGTAGCGCTTGACTCGTCCGAGGAGGGGGACGTCTAGTATGCCGAGTCATTTAAATATAAGGTTTCCTTGAAATGACCAGCTAGAGGAAAAGAGGGGGTTGGACTGAGAAGCACCTCTGCCCATGCTCTATGGGATGGCGGCTCATATGGAAGCCTGGCACTCAACTCGCCTTCGCTACTCCGGGTCTTCCTTTTGGAGGTCCCGGCTTGCTGTGTTTTCTTCAAAACAAATTGGGGATCCGGATGAGCGTCCTGATGTGAAAAAGGGACTTTACGAACGGCAACCTGGGATTTCCTTCGGACTATGCAGATTGCAGTCCGGGTTTTCTTTTGTGCGGGTTGTGGAGAGTCAAGGTCTGAATAGATTGAAATTACCTCTGGCTCATTGGTGTGACTGACTTTAGCTTCTTCCTGTGAAGAGTCGGCATCAGCAAGCTGGTTAAAAAGGCAGCCAAGGGAGTCAAGTTCTACCTCGTTATCTTCATCGCCGTCTGAGTCCTCTCCATCGCTTTCCCGAGGAGGGGTAGGGTCTTGAATTTCAACCCGCCACCAGTCATCGTCGTCCCGCAGTATGGTGGGTGGATGGGATCATGGCAAGGATAAAAAGATATTTGACAAAGTCAAATGCAACAAGGCAGCTTACCGTAGGTGCCTGGTTGTTTGAGTAAAATGGGGCGAGCCCCACGAGCTTGATGTCGTCCTTCGTTTCACCAAGAAGCTTCTTGGGAAATTTCAAGACGTCCTTCTCCTTGAGGTTAACCCAGCTGAACCGAAGTGGGTCTTCCCGGTGGCCGGTGTAGGAATACATAGACCGGGTCCTAAAGCTGAGCGGTTGGATTTGCCACTCAACCCAGGTCCGGGTCAGATCGACGCCGATGAGGCCATGGGCGATTAATGCATTCATCTTCGGATAGAGGGGGTCTAAGCTCTCTCTTTCTACCCTGGAAGCCAGACCCGGGAAAGCTGCATTGGCAGCAAACCGGTTTGCCCTATAACCCGACAGTGGGTTTTGCCCCTCAGGGGAGGTATCCTCGCAATAGAACCAGGTTCTATGCCACCCCTTGGGATGACTGGCCAGCTTGGCTTCGGGGAAGACTGTATTTTTCTCCGTTGGATCGAGACTCCGCTGAGCTCAACGCCTGGGCCGTCTTTATGCTCTGTTTGGCAGTTTAAATAAAAGAATTCCCGGAATAGATTGATGGACGGCTCAAGCTGCAGATATACTTCGCAGAAAACTTGGAACTTGCATAAGTTGAAGATGGAATTGGGGACCAGATCTTGAGGCCGGACGTTGAAGAAATGCAATACATCTCTGAATTTTTTTGAGCCGGGGGGACGGAAGCCCCTCGAAAGGTGTTCAACGAATACAATGACTTCTTTCTGACCCGGCTGAGGGTGGATCTCCTCTTCAGGGGCGCACCATTTAATCGCTTCCTTTGGCAGCAACAACTCGGAATCCGCCAAGGCCTGCAGGCTAAGTTCAGACATGCTTGACTTGGCCTAGTTGACGACTTTGGGTTTAGGAGGCATGGTGTCAGCTGATATGAAAAAGAGAAGATACCATAAGCCGATAAAACATGAGCTTAGTTTAGAGTAAGTTATACAGATGAGCTGGCAATTGAGACAATATGTCGGGTTGTGGAAGAAGATGCTGATAGATTCCGGGTCAAGATTACTAGCACAGATAAGCCGGAGGCTACATATCACGAATTTTACAAGTGTTGAAACAAGATCTAGGCTATGAGTCCGCAAACAAGTTTCCACATGGTAAGAAAATTCTACGGATCTAAAAAAAGGATTAAAATGAAGAAATAAAAGCTAAGCATGTTCTTCGTACTATGAAACGAACCGAAATGGGATTTTGTTAAGACATCATGTTGGATCTACCAATGAGGAAATGTTGCGGCGGGATCGTACAAATAAAAATAAACGAGTCCCAACATATGGAAGATCTACCGCGGCTACGGCGAAGAACACGAAAGAATATCAAGGAAGTCGCGGCAATGGTGGAGGAGACTCACAGATCTGAAACTCGGGCTTCGCAGTTCTCAAGGTGCGGCGCTGGCGGCCGCGTTGGCGGTGACTGGATGCCCTACGGCGACGAAGAAAAAGCACGGCTGGCACTGGCTCCGACGGCGACGAGCTCGAGTAGGTGGCGACGCGAAGAAGAAGAAGAGTAGTAAGGAAGACGGGGCGGCGTGGCCTATTTAAGGGCGCTGTTGGACCCCCAAACGGCGAGCACGAAATCCTAGGCGACACAGTAAACAGTGGCTAAAAGGGCTCCTCGATTTTCGCGCCTAACGAGGCAATACAAATCCGCTCAGATTCTCTATGACGTCATTCCGGATCTTGTGGAGATAAATTGAAACGTCATGAGACGAAGGCGATGAAAAATGCAAAGTTTGAAACCAGAGGAATAACCTGGTGTTTGGATTAACCCGGAAATCATGACTGATAAGGACGGCGATGCAACAAACCGGCTTGAGAAGCTATGGAATAACATCTTGTTAATGATTCTGCTTTTTCAGGGTGGAGTTTAACATGAAAGAATTCAAGTCAAAATGAGGGCTAATGTTGGGGATATTTACCAGCATATAGACCCGGCAGGGTGATAACCCGGCCATAGAGCAGGCTCAGCGGGTCAACTCACTGCAGGGCTAAAGGGCTCTTGGCGGGCCGGCTCGAGGAGGCCTAGCGGGAAAGACCGGCTTAGGCAATGGGCCGGCTCACGAGGAAGATAAGTGGTGCGAAGGCCGTCTTGGAGAACAAGTAGGAAAGAATAGGAGACGGGTCAAAGGATGACCCGGACTCTCATGTAATCTAGGGTTCCACCTGTATATATAAAGGGGGGCACCTATATGAAAAAGACTAAGTTGCAATCTCTCGAAAGCTAGGTTAGCGAATCCGCATCCTTGTAATCAAGAACCATAGCAATATAATCAAGCAGGACGTAGGCTGTTACCTCCACTGTGAGGGGCTGAACCTGGGTAATCCGGCGTTTTCCCATTCCCGATCAACCCCGTTAAGCTTCCACACTTGTGCGATGGCCTCATCTCCAAGTCCTTTCACAAGGGCATCTGCCGTGACAAAACCACGACAAATACTTTGTGTGACGAAGATGGAGCATGACAGGATTGTATGATTTTGTAGGGATAACGTTCTTTTGCATGTTTATTCTGAAAGACATGATTGTTTATCAGTATGCCTGAGTATTGATGTCTTTATATCAAATAATAGACTATTGCTTTGAATCACTTGGATCTTATTATTCATACCGTAAGAGAGAGATTACATGATGAAACATGATAGGTAGCATTCCACATCAAAAATTCTGTTTTTATCATTTACCTACTCGAGGACGAGCAGGAATTAAGCTTGGGGATGCTTGATACATCTCCAACGTATCTATAATTTTTGATTGTTCCATGCTATTATAGTATCAATCTTGGATGTTTTTATATGCAATTATATATGAATTTTTGGGACTAACCTATTAACCTAGTGCCCAGTGCCAGTTGCTGTTTTCTGCTTGTTTTTGGCTTTTCAGAGAAACAGTACCAAATGAAGTCCAAATGCCATGAAACTTTTTGGAGATTTTTTTCTGGACAAAAGAAACCTTGGAAGCTTCGGGAGGAGGCCAGAAGCCTCACAGAGGCTCCACAAGGCACTAGGGCGCGCCCCAGGGGGGCGCGCCGTGCTACCTTGTGGGGCCCACGTGACTCCGTTTGACCTAATTCCACTTCTATAAATTCACAAATATTGGGAAACCCCCAGAGAGCCAGAAGAAATAACCTTTCTGCCGCCACAAGCCTCTGTTCTTCCGCGATCCCATCTGGAGGCCTTTTCCTGTACTCTGCCGGAGAGGGAATCGATCACGGAGGGCTTCTACATCAACCTTGCTGCCCTTCCGATGATGTGTGAGTAGTTTACCACAGCTCTACGGGTCCATAGCTAGTAGCTAGATGGCTTTTTCTCTCTCTTTGATCTTCAATACAATGTTCTCCTTGATGTTCTTGGAGTTCTATCTGATGTAATCTTCTTTTGCGGTGTGTTTGTTGGGATCCGATGAATTGTGAGTTTATGATCAGATTATTCATGAGAAATATTTGAGTCTTCTCTAAACTCTTTTATGCATGATTGTTATAGCTTTGTATTTTTCTCCGATATATCGGTTTAGTTTGGCCTAATAGATTGATTTATCTTGTAATGGGAGAGGTGCTTTCTGATGGGTTCAATCTTGCGGTGCTCAATCCCAGTGACAGAAAGGGACATGACACATATTTGTATTGTTGCCATTAAGGATAAAAAGATGGGGTTTATTCATATTGCTTGAATTTGCTTCTCTACATCATGTCATCTTGCTTAAGGCGTTACTCTGTTTCATACGTAATACCCTAGATGCATGCTGGATAGCGGTCGATGGGTGGAGTAATAGTAGTAGATGCAGGCAGAAGTCGGTCTACTTGTCTCGGACGTGATGCCTATATACATGATCATTGCCATGAATCCGTCATAATTATTTGATATTCTGTCAATTGCCCAACAGTAATTTGTTTGCCCACCGTATGTTTCTACGCTCGAGAGAGAAGCCTCTAGTGAAAACTATGGCCCCCGGGTCTATCTTTATCATATTTAAAACCCAAAAATACCTTGCTGCAATTTATTTACTTTTATTTTTGCTAGTATTTTAGTTTAGCTATTTACCTCTATAAGATATAATCCTTGCAAGTAACCGCTAAGGGGATTGACAACCCTCTTATTTGCGTTGGGTGCAAGTGTTTGCTCTTCTGTGTGCAGGTGCATTTTAACAGAATTTTGCTTGGTTCTCCTATTGGATTGATAACCTTGGTTCTTAACTGAGGGAAATACTTATCTCTACTGTACTGCATCATCCTCTCCTCTTCAGGGAAATACCAACGCAGACTACAAGTAGCAATACTCTAAAATGCGCAAGATAAGTGTGAGTGCTATGGATGGCCTTCTCGTAGGGAGACAGGAGCGGATCCATAGTGGTGTATTGTTGTGGTGACTTTGTGGACTCGTGTGCGCTGTCTCACCCCAAAGAAGTTACTGGTAGACGTAGTTCAGGATAGCCACTGAGTCAAAGCTGGCTTGCTACAGTTAAACTCCACATCCCCATTGTTGATACTGATGCATATGTAGTTAGTTCTGATGTAAGTCTCGCTGAGTACCTTTGTACTCATGGTTGCTTAATTTATGTTTTTGCAGAGGAGACTTCAGTCTCGCTAGTGTTTTCTGCGATGAGTTCGACGTTGACCGATTAGTTTGGGAATCCCAGACAGAGATTTGGTTCCTATGGAGGGTCTTGTAGATAGTCAGGCTTCTCAGCTTGTATGACGTTGACCGATTTCTAGTTGTCTGTACCTAGACATGTTATGCTTCCATTGCTTGTATGACTTGTATGATGGGTCATGTGACCCCTGTTTGTAATATCATGTTATGTATGGCTCTTCAGAGCCTCTTGAATGAATACTTTGAGTCATAGAGTTATGTTGTGATGCCATGTTGTATCTACCCATATCGTGCAAATTGTGTATATGTTTGAAATGCATTGGTATGTGTGGGATTTGACACCTAGTTGTTTGCCTTTGGTAGCCTTCCTTATGGGGAAATGCCTCCTAGTGCTTCCACCGAGTCTTGGTAGTTCGCTACTGCTCCGGAACACATGGATTGACCGACATGTATCCTTCTTTGCTCCTGTGTCTGTCCCTACGGGGAAATGTCACGCGGTGATACTGGAGTCCTGATAGCTTGCTATATCCCGGTACACACGCTGATGACCGACACGTGCATTGCTGGGTTACCTATGTCTGTCCCTGTACGTTTGTACCACCTTGGTTTATGACTAGTCATGTCGACCCGGGTTCTCTGTCATAAGGATGCTAGCATCACAATCATATACATGAGCCAAAAGACGCAAACGGTCCCGGCCAAGGTAAAGGCGGCAGCCGTGGGTTACCGTGCGTGAGGCCGCAAAGTGATATGATGTGTCTTATGCTAGATCGGTGTGACTTAGGATCGGGGTCCCGACAGCTTTGGTATCAGAGCCTGACTACCTGTAGGATTACCAAGCCAAACTGGTCGAAGTCGAGTCTAGAAATGCTTTAGTTATACAGGGGAATTGATTGTGGAAGGGTACGTAAGGCTCTTTTTACTCCTCATCTTGTGTCACTCTGATTTTGAGTCAACCTCTTCTTTTCTACGGGGTTTAAGAACTAGGCTTCTCATCTATCTATCAGGATGACGAGTTACTATGCTAGAGACTTATAGGAAAGGTGTTGTCTTCTCGGATCGGTGTTTTCATAATAATTCAGTTGATATGTTGTCAGTTGTCTTGCAGGTTGTCTCATTTTTCATGCCCGTACCGCCGTTATGCTGTCTGAGTTATCCCAGGTTTCTAAATAATCTGATGCATTTGCAAATTATTTCATCCTAATTCGATGTCTTTTGGCCAGACGAGACACACTAATTATTTTCTTGAGGTATTCCATTACCTTAATATATCTGTTGAAGTTAATAGGAAACCATGTTATCTTAAGTGAACCACCCATAGATTCAGCCTTTTGTGTTGTAACCCCAATGCAATAATTCTGGCCATCATTTTCGAAAGCATCTCGTGATGCCATTTAGTTAGTAGGTATTCTATCTCTGGGTTCTTGAACCCATGATTCATCCTTCTGATTCTGTTGGTATTGATTGTTGCTCCTTTAGGATGATTAGTAACCTTGTGCTAGCCTCCGAAGTTCGTGGTATATCATTCTTCCAATACCATGAACCATCTTCAGCAAAAGTTCTTTTGAACCAAAAGATCACAACAAGAGTGCTCTTGATGAGTTCTCCATTCCATAATTGTGACTCTGCCAATCCTACCTTTCTGCATGGGTTATCCGGAAGAAATATGTTGAGTCTTGTTCGACATGCTAATCTATGCATCCACAACTCAGAAAGTCATGTGTTCCTTTGGGTTGTCCCTCTTCAGTTATCTTTTTGACCTTCATCTATCAATAGATAGTCAAGAGTATGTCATGCATTCGTTCACTGATGCCTCTTACTCTTGTGGTCCGTCAAGCCAATATATTTCAGAATGTCTAGGAGAAACAAACTCCAGTACCTTATCCATTTCTTGGATTGCGCCAAAGCAGTTGTGTTCCACAGATCAAGATGCCAATCCAGCTTTTGTTATGTTCTACCCTGGAGTATTACCATCTTTATGTCAGGATTGTCATGAGAATTGCACCACATCTTATGAACTCTTGATACAGTGATACTTCTCACCATCATCATTCATTCCTCGGTCTCCGTGTTGGTTGCAACCGAACATCGACATGTGAATTGTGATGTGTGAAATCAATACTCCTAGCAATCCCGTTGCTTGGCAGTTAATGGACAATAATCTCATTCTTAGCGTGTTGGTTATTGAATCATCATTCTAAGATTGATCGTGCTACCTAGTCCATTTTTCTTGGTACACTTTTTGATTAACGAGTTAAGATTATGTCAATCCCTCGCTCTTTAGATCATATAATCTTGCCCTGAAAAGCAAGATTGTTCTCGAGCTTAATCACATATCGATGGTTCGTGATTTTCCGAATATCTTCTCGGAAGTATTATCAGGTTGTCCCCTGACCATTATGTTGAGCTCGTGATCAAGTTGGTTTCTCCCTAAACCACCCCTTCTCCAAGAATCTGCGATGGTTACCCCTGAACTAGTTGGTTAAGCTAAACAACAACTTGGAGAGTTGGAAGATAAAAGCTAGATTGACCTAGTTCACCCCAAAGGGATATCTGTGTGTGTGTTGAAGAAGGATGATATCTTCATCGATTGACCTTTGGGTTCAGTTGTTGGATCTATTGTCTTATCCAATCTTTTGATTTGAGTATGGGCTATCGTTAAATCAAAATCAGAACTAACAATCCTCGTAATGTTGTCTTACTCTTGGGTTCTCCTCGAGCATACACCATTATATCCTTGGGTCTGACCAATGCTATCACCTTTTTCGCATAATTATGGAATTACATCTATATGGAAATCTCGATGACTTGTTGTTGAGCCCATCAGCAGCATTTTATCTCCTCCATGATTCATGTGGGACATTAAAGCTAGTGTTGGAAACTTTCATAAACATCAATTTCGTGCTAGCCCATGAACTATATGTCATGGTGAAAGAAATGATTTCCTCCAAGTTCACATGCATTTGATGCAAGTTACCGCCGAGAATTCGAGAATGCTTGTTTTTGCTTCCTCTAGAAACATCCCAAGTCAGTCATGCATGTGCGAAGTATGCTATGGTTTGATAGATTTGCAACCTCCATTCCATCTGTATTTCCTAGCACACCAAGCCACCGATTGATTTGCTCAAGGATAATAAGTTCTAAGTGCTAATCCTGAAGGTACTAGACAGATTTGTCCAAGATTCCATTATCCTCGATGATGTTTTCCAACCAGAACTCGGTAGTGTTTTGTTGTAAGACTTTTATGTGGGCACGTTTGTCCTGGACATTCTATTCGCATGTATCTTGCAAACCAGCTCATGTTTTGGAGCTTGCTTCCGTAGTTCATTTCTGAAAATCTCACAACGTCATCCCGTTGATTTGTGTTGCAAACTTTCTTTTTTAGACATGCTGAGTCTGAAGTATCCCGTCACCAACCAGACCTGAATCTCAGGGAAATATGATGGTTGGAATTTTCCCAAGATCTATGATGTAGGTTCCAGCGAGGTTGATGTTTTGGCCGACACACCTAGCCGGAACATCTATTATTGTAGTATCTTGATTGAGCAATTTGACCATCTTCTCCATGAGGATTTCGTGTGACTTATTCTAGAAGTTGTTCCTTATGGATCCTTTGTGTTCCTGAAGTCTGACTTTACCTAATGACCTTATCGATGATGCTTTTAAGCATGATCGTGGTATCTAGTACATCAAGGAGAACATTAGAAGCGGAGTGCTAAATGTCTCTCGGTCAATCATCCAGGTTTTGTTCCTTGGCATAGCTGAGGTGAAATCTGAGAAAGTGTTGTTTTCCTTTGCATCTGCATCCTCCATCTATATTCAGCATGGTAGTATGGTGTGTTGCCCTGATCCTTGGCATAGATGCTGGTAAAACCTTGATGAATAAGGAAATGCTCAAGTTCCTGAAAGCACACTCAGACACTAGGTTATATCTTCGGTATCAATCAGAATACGCCTTCCGTTTGCCGAGTTGCTCTATAACCATAGTTTCCATTCTAATCTGAGTATGCCATTCTTTTGAATCCCTTCAAACGATCATTTGTGAATTTGCCTGAGGCTAGTATTAAGAGTTCCAATGATCCCTGTATCAAAAGTAATTCTTTTTGCCACTTAAGGGAATAATTCTACGAGTCACCTCCCCTAAGGTGCCCCGTTATGGTTAAGGGCAATTAACCTCCCGCTACATTGAAACCGTTCACCATCTTCTTAAAGCGTGGAACTGTTGCCTGCCAAATTAGACCTTCGTCATCTACTCCTTTCCATCAGTCCTGTTGTGTGTTTTGTGTCTTAGCTCGAGAGATGTTATTATGTCTCATTCCATGAGTTGATCGTGAGTTGCTCGATCTTCGTAAAGATCAAATCCTGTATAGCTCCCCTCTCTTTCCGTCGTCGTTTTTGGATGAAGATCTCGAAAGCAAAGACGTCAAGATCAACATGATGCAATGAATCAACATCTCTGAGAAGGATAAATGGATCATGAAGATTGTGATAGCTAGTGTCCCCTCTTACCCTACGCCTGAATCTCGGGACGAGATTCTTGTTTAATGGGGGTGAGTTGTCACAGCCCTAGAAAAGTGCTTGTAATTAGTTGCATCAGTGAGCATCCATGCATCATGTTTAATTTCAAATGAATTTGAAATGGGGAATGTTCAAACCCTAGCACCCCTTTTGAAAAACTAGGATCAACTGAAATATTTTCAATGAACCCAAAATGCCCTTCAGAAAAGTTCATAATTTTTGAAATGGGTGAAAACCTCTGCCAAAAATGGTGCACATTTTCTAGGTCATTTCTGGATTTTTGAATTAAGCCATAATGTATTTGAATTGGGGCATTTAATTGCTATAAATATTTTAAATGCTCCAATAATTCTGAAACCATTGAGGGCTGTTGGAAATAATTCAAAATGTGCACACAATTTATTTCAGGATTTTTGGAAATGATTTAGTATTTTTACTAAATCAAAAATAGAAAAACAAAATAGAAAAATAGAAAGAAATGAGAGAGAGAGACAGAACAATACCTGGGCCACTCACCTGGCCGGCCTAGTACTGTGCGGCCCAGCCCAGCTGGCACACCAGTCACCCCCAGCCTCCCGCCAGGAGGACTGGGGCGCGTGGTCGCCGCGCGCGCGCACGCGCTTGGCCACCTCCTGCCTGCCTGCTGCCTCCCCAATGTCGCTATGGATGCCACACACCCCGCCTCGACCATGTCCCTCTCTCTCCCGTGCCCCTCTTCTCCTTTGGCTCTCTCTTCACCTCGCGCCAGAGCGCACCGCAGCGCGCCGCCGGGCACCACCGCAGCCACCTGCCATCCCTCGACCAGCCGACGTGTCCTAGAGCTCCGCCTCGACCTCCTCTTCCTCCTCACCGAGCCACATGAGTCGGGAAGCTCTGCTTCATTCTCAGCACCGTCGTCTTCTTCCTTGGGATGCCGGAGATTGCCTTCGCCACACCGCTCGCTCCAGCCCTTCCCCGAGCCCACTGAGCTTCCTGCTGCAACCGCCGTGAGCTCCTGCTCCTAACCCCTCTCTCCCCGTGCTCGATTGCATCGAGTAGCCGTCGTTACCATCGAGCCCGAGAGCTCTCCACCACCAGCCATGTCGCCACCATGGCTACGGCCGTGCAAGCTCGCACCTGAGCACACCACAGTGATCAACGCGTCCCCAGGAGTCGAACGCGACCAACCGCAGCCTCTGCCGTGCACCGTAGCGCTGTCTCCATCATCACCCGAACTCCGACCGCCACCGCGAGCTTGGTTTCGGTGAGCTCGATCGACCTCAGCCCCTCCCGCTTGCACAGATGGGTGCGGCCGAGCACCAGCTATGCATAAATTCCCTCTGCCGTCCTTTTGGTCGCCGGAGGACAAAACCCGAGCATCGCCGCCGTCTCTGGACGTCGCCGGCGACTAGCCGCGGGTCAACTCCGGCGAGTTTGACCCCGGTTGACCGGGTTTGACTTCCCTCTGAGTCACTGACATGTGGGCCCAGGCACCTAACTAAATTAGGTTTAGGATTAAGTTTAGTGCTAATTAACTCTATTAATTAGATGTGCCACTGACATGCGGGTCCCACTGGTCAGTTTGACCTGGACCACCCCAGTTGACCTGCTGATGTCACAGTGACGTAATGCTGATGCAGTAAAGCATTTTCTAGATTTAAATTATTTTAGAATAACCAGGAAATCCCAGAAAATGTTATAAACGTCAAAAATTCATATAAATTCAACCGTAACTCAGATTGAAATAATTTATATATGAAAAATTATCAGAAAAATATGAAGGATCTGTTTATGGCATTTTCATGCATGTTTGAACAACTTAACTCCACTATTAGGGCAAATCAAATAAATGACATTTAACTAATCACATATGGAGTTTCAATTTGAACCTTTGGTTCAAACCAACTTCATTTAATCTGGTTGCTAGTTGCATTAGCTCAATCAACAGCATGTTGCCATGTCAACATCATGCATCATATTGTTGCATTGCATTGATTGTGTTCCTTCTTGTTGCCGGTGTTGTTCCTTCTTGGTAGAAGACGATTCCGACGTTGTGATCGTTGACACCGATGAAGAGCTAATAGCTATACTATCTTTAGAAGTGCCAGGCAAGCAACCCCCATTGAACATTTCGATACAATCCCACTCTCTCGCTCTTGCTCTCTTTTATTGCATTAGGACAACAACGATTCAACTGTTACTTGTTGCGGTAGTTGAACCCATTCCTCTGCATGACCTGTCTTTGCCACAGTAATTAGTAAAACCCACTAGCATGAGTAGGAGTTGTTTGAGCCATGATGTGCCTACTCATTCATGCTTGCTGGTTATGCCTGCTATGCTTAGAGTTGTGTCAGGTCTGATTCTTCTGGGATAGATTGGAATGGGGGTGAACATGTCCTACTGTTGAGAGCTAAGTGTGTGAACATGATTTGGTAAAGGTAGCAATGAGAGGCCATGTAGGAGTACATGGTGGGTTGTCTCATTGGGACCGTCCTCAGGAACTGAGTTCTGTGTTTGTGATCCAAGCAGTTACTACCACACATTGGGTTCCAGTAACTCGACCCCTCTCGACTAATTAATCGCCTTGATCTCTGTCCAGGAGTTGCAACTAGTTTCTAGTGTTTGTAGGATATGTGTTGGCGGCCGTGCATAGCGCTGACCTTAGGGGTGGGCTATGATGAGGTAGAGACACCGAGGCATGGTGTACCAAGTGACACCCTTATGGTGCTCTTGGGAACCATGCACTCATCGTTTGGGGCCATGATAGAAGCTTCGGCCGGACTTCCTTTGCGGATACAACCTCAAATAGGCGATAAACCTGGACTAGAGTCTTGTGTGGTTAGTTAGGTCATGGCCGACACCCTCGCCAGGCTTCCGCTTGAAAGTTGCCGAGATACATGACGTGTATGTGGTGATAAGTGGTGAGAGCATGTGTGAAGAAGTACACCCCTGCAGGGTTAATTATCTATTCGAATAGCCGCGTCCGCGGATATGGACTACTTGGAAAGCTTATGTTGTTCATAGAAAAGTTGAAATGGATACTCTAAAATGCGCAAGATAAGTGTGAGTGCTATGGATGGCCTTCTCGTAGGGAGACGGGAGCGGGTCCATAGTGGTGTATTGTTGTGGTGACTTTGTGGACTCATGTGCGCTCTCTCACCCCAAAGAAGTTACTCGTAGTCCTAGTTCAGGATAGCCACTGAGTCAAAGCTGGCTTGCTGCAGTTAAACTCCACATCCCCATTGTTGATACTGATGCATATGTAGTTAGTTCTGATGTAAGTCTTGGTGAGTACCTTTGTACTCACGGTTGCTTAATTTATGTTTTTGCAGAGGACACTTCAGTCTCGCTAGTGTTTTCTGCGATGAGTTCGACGTTGACCGATTAGTTTGGGAATCCCAGATAGAGATCTGGTTCCTATGGAGGGTCTTGTAGATAGTCAGGCTTCTCAGCCTTCTTCTTTTTCTAGTTGTTTGTACCCAGACATGTTATGCTTCTATTGCTTGTATGACTTGTATGATGGGTCATGTGACCCCTGTTTGTAATATCATGTTATGTATGGCTCTTCAGAGCCTCTTGAATGAATACTTTGAGTCATAGAGTTATGTTGTGATGCCATGTTATATATACACATATCGCACATATTGTGTGTACGTTTGAAATGCATTGGTATGTGTGGGATTCGACACCTAGTTGTTTGCCTTTGGTAGCCTTCCTTACGGGGAAATGCATCCTAGTGCTTCCACCGAGCCTTGGTAGTTCGCTACTGCTCCGGAACACATGGATTGACCGACATGTATCCTTCTTTGCTCCTGTGTCTGTCCCTACGGGGAAATGTCACGCGGTGTTACTGGAGTCCTGATAGCTTGCTACAGCCCAGTACACACGCTGATGACCGACACATGCGTTGCTGGGTTACCTATGTCTGTCCCTGTACGTTTGTGCCACCTTGGTTTATGACTAGTCATGTCGACCCGGGTTCTCTGTCATAAGGATGCTAGCATCACAATCATATACGTGAGCCAAAAGAAGCAAGCGGTCCCGGCCAAGGTAAAGGCGGCAGCCATGGGTTACCGTGCGTGAGGCCGCAAAGTGATATGATGTGTCTTATGCTAGACCAGTGTGACTTAGGATCGGGGTCCCGACATCTTGAGGAAGACTTCAATATTGTACCGTGGGTGTTGAATGAGTACCTTCCTCGCCTCTTGACCATGGAGGTGGTTTGAGAGGTAATCATCGGTGAACTGCTTTGGAAAGGACTGAAAACAAAGATATGCATAAATATTTGTTCTAAATTTTGAAATGGCGCATAGGAAAAAACACAAGGTAAAAGAGTTAGTACCATCCTATAGTTGACTGATGTCTTCTTCATTGTGCAAACAAAGATCTTGTTGTTATTCAATGCTAATTTCTTTATCCTAACAATCTTTCTGAGTTTCTTGACTTGACTGATATTCATGTCCATCTCATTTCCCCATATGGAAAATGGACCGAACAGTGGGTCTAAACCTCTGACAGCAGGACCTACATGTGCAAGACCAAATTGTTAAAAACCTAAATATTAGAATGGTTACTGCAATTGCGAAATAATGTGCTATTAGCCAAAGGACCATGCATGTGCAAACCTCGATGGTAAACCTCAGTGCCTCCCATTGTTTCCCTACAACACATATAAGGCAGATATTGATCAGTTTAAGTGAGAGTTGGCATACTATCAGTAGAATATATTAATGAAAACTTGTACCCACAACAGATGAACATCACACTACATAATTGAACCAAAAAGTTAACTGGACACCACAACAAATGAAGCAAGTAGTTAACTGAGAACCACATTACAGAATAGAACATATACTAGAATCATACAGTTAACCAAGCCTAGCGTTCTTAAGAAGTACTAGGAAATATAGCATTTGTGTATGTTTCTCATGTATAGAGTACATCCAAATTCGATTTTATTCCTCACATGCATAACAATAAAAAATTTGTACCCACAGGAACTGAACATCACATTTCAGAATTGAACCAAATAGTTAACTGAACATCACAACAAATAAACCAAACTGTTAACTGAACATCACATTTCAGAAGATCAGATTGCATATTAACATTACAGAGGACAATTCACTAGAAGGCACCGGAGGCGACCTTTAGAAAACACCATGAACTGTCGTTTAAAACAACCAACCGTGTGGTGGCCTTCACGCGCGAGGAGTGGACGGTGGCCTCGACGGTGAGGTGCTTCTCCAAGATCTGGCGGTCGGCACGCATGGCAGCCATCGCGACCTCATCCGCCCGTGCGGCCGCGATTTGCTTCACCGTTGCCAGATGCTCCTTGAGCTCCTGGCTATAATGCGTGCACCATGGCTATGGGCGGCGCTTATTTGGAGGATGGGGCAGTGATTTGGGTGGAAGATGTCGCGCCGGCGGTCGAGGCATGTGGGATGGAGGAGGAGGAAGATGGGGGTGGGGTGTGGATTACCTGACTATATCGACGAGGCCGCGCAGCGGGAAGGAGCGCCGCCGGCGAGGAGGCGGCGCTGCAAAGCAAGCAGTGAAGGTTTGAACTTGGAAAGGAATGAGGAAATAGTGGAAATGTGGCTTTTGGGTGGGGGGAGGGGGCAGGGACCTAGATATTTCCGCGGTTGCCGAAAATTTACGAATGGTGCAGCGAAAAACTGGCGTGCAAGTGTGGTTGACGCGCGACCGGTGGACTGTAGTCGACGAACCTTCCGGCGTAAGCCATACATGAGGGAGCCCCAAGATATTTTATACTGCATCGCACATGATTCTTGCTAATAAACTGTTTGTGGTGTACTTGATTTTTTTCATTTTGATTTGAAAGACAAAATGGGGTTACGGCAGGAAAGGTCGCTGTTTGAATTGCTACAACATTTATCTGCAGTGAATATGCAACTATAGGAGTGTCGTGCTAAAATTTGGAATTATTCTGGGTTCGTTTGGCATTTTTATACATTAATTGAGTTTTCTAAGCATTTAATGTGCATAAATCAAATTAGAACTACAGGAACATGATCCAGTGCACCAAAATGAGTTGAAAAATCATATATGTGTTCATGGGTGAATGTTTAGGTCCCATACAAGAAATGTTAGTGAATTTCAAACATCTGGGCGTCGTGGCTCGGCCGAAAACATTGAGAAACTTGGTTTTTAAATTCCTGTAAATCCAAAAATTGCCTAAAAATCACAGAACTTGGCATGGTGTCTTGATATGGCACCAACATGCTGTGATAAAAATTTTGTTCGATTTGGGACAAGTTTTGGTATAAGCTTCTTACAAACTGGAGCTTTTCTCAAGAAGGCTCATGGTTCCGATAGGGGATGTGTCACCTTTGTGGGCGAAACGACATACGATGCCTCTTCCTGCCTTGATTTTTTAGAGGCAACAAAGACCAATAGGAGTGTCGTGCTAAAATTTGGAATTATTCCGAGTTCGTTTGGCCTTTTTTATACATTAATTGAGTTTCTAGGCATTTAATGTGCATAATTCAAATTTGAACTACATGCACATGCTCCAGTGCACCAAAATGGGTTGAAAAATTGTATATGTAGCGACCCGACCCAATACAGTCAAGTCTCTGTGCTTTCTGTGCCATCCCTGGATCAGTATGCTGGCACACACAGTACTTCGATGAAATACCATAACATCACATGTAAAAGAAATACCATAGATCCAGAGTATACCTTATATATCAAAGCGGAAACAAATCAATAAGGGTGTGGAGTCCCATCAACGCCAATGGAAAGTTGAGTGTAGACCGTAACCCTATATCGTACCTCTTACTCGTCGTATAAATCCTGCAACATGATACGTTGCAGCCGTGTAGGTCAGTACATTGAATGTACCGGCAAGATCACAATAAGAAGCAGATGATAAAGACTATTCTACATGCAATATGGCTTTGTGGCTCTATGTCTGAGTTTTTGCATAAAAGCTAGTTTTATTTTCCCTACAACAAAGGAATAATCAGGAGTCTTCACTATGGAGTTATCTACTATGACATGGTTCCGCCAACCGATGTCTCATATCCCAGAAGTATCATAAGTTGCCCACAATTAGTTATCAGTCCGGTGTTGAGAGTTCAGAGATAGATCCAAGTCCAGAGGCTCAAGTTGTCCATAACCGGGGACACGGCTAATCGATTAGGTTTTACTCTGCAGAGTGTTGTGCACTTTACCCACAAGATTCGATCCCTCCCTTTAAGTCCTCGCACTTCAGAGTGTTGTAGAATAGGACGATCGAAACATGATCTTCCGAAGAGTTCCCCTGACCACTATCCGGTGCCCATCCAATCCTACCGTTCTGCTACATCTTCTAGCATCGTCCCAGCCAGAGTCACAACTAAGGTTAACCAAGCCAGAGCCCATATTGACTTGTGGCTGCACAGGTAAGCTTCCGGGCATGAAATATTCTTCCGTCTCTTTGAGTCTGGGTGAAGCTTTCCGCAAGATGTCATGGCGCTTCTCCATGCATCCCGGGGTAATCCCCTGGTTGCTCCAGGATACCCGTCAATCCATCCTCCACCCAGTAGTGTGTATTGAATTCTTGTCTCGAGTCTTGAAGTCTTGAGGTCTTGTAGATGCAGGCCTTGAAGTTGCCATCTTGAAGTTATCGTCATTGACGTAGAGTCCTCCTTCTCACACCACTCACGAGCACTCATACCAATCCCTGTCTACGATAGCATAGCATAACATAAACAACGTTCCCGGGGCTCATTAACAATGGTGTGGGTTCCTACCTCATGTTTCAACCCAACTACAAGATTCAATATAACTACTGGAGGGATGTTGAAAGGTGACACTAAATGCAATAAAACATAGGTATGAAAATATGGTCAAAGTGAACTTGCCTGGTAATAGGTGATGAAGATTCTTCGCACTCATAATCCTGATTGTTCTACTCATCACACTCCGATCAATCTATCGTAAGCAAGCAATTATAACCACACATAAGCAATCACTCCAAGATAAAAAAGAAACCAAATAAAAGATTCACAAAACTCAAAAAAAATAAAACAAAGTTTCTGTTCAGAACATAATTTTTTAACATAAGAAATTATTATAAAACTTAAGTTTAACAGAAAGTATTTGCTATTATTTTTAATTAGCAAAAAGAATCAACTAAAAAGGTTTTATAATGCAAAAGTTATGGCCTAATTAAGATAAATCTCAAATCTGATCAGATTCATTTTTTTTATAAAGGCAAAAATTATTTTTATTAATCTACTGATAGACATACCCTATAGAAATCAGTAGCAAAAGTAGTTACTCAAAAACAAAATTTTAAATAGAAAATATGCCCAAATTAGGGTTTAAATCAAATCTATTTGAATTCAAATTTTAAAAAGTTCAAAAATGTTTTTAGTTGGGTTCTCGGGATAGATGGTATTTTTGTGAAACCGTAGGAAAAAGAATCATCAAATTTGGATCTATAGATCTAAACATATAGCAAAAACAAAATTGGAACAAATCTGAAAATTGATTTTTTTTTCTAAAAACGATAGATAGCGGCCATGGGACACGCGGCAAGCTTCAGTTGGATGCGGGCGGTGTGCTGCGGTTCTCAGGAGCGGATGGCCGATCCTCAGGCGTTTCGGCGGCTGCGGCGGCTAAGCGAGAAAAACCGGCGCGGCTCCGTACAAATAAACCACACAAAACCGAGATTAAACCGATCTACTAAAAAAAACCTAACCCTTCGTTTATATCTAATCTAGGCCGTTGCTAGGAATCGGATGGATGAGGACGAAGGCAGCTTACCGCGGCGGGTTTGGTGTCGGCGGTGACGGAGGAGATGACCGCGGCGGCTCCGGCGGTGCTCCGGCGTGGGAGCGGGGTCGGGATGATGCGGCGCCTCCGGTGGCGGTGTCCGCGAAGCTCGGGGAAGACTGTTTGAGGTGGGGCGAGCGTGGCGAAGCTCTGGTGTACTTCGTGCTCCGGCGATCTTGGCGGCGCGGCTGTAGGGGAAAAGGAGGGGCAAAAACGTGTCACGGAGATGCTCAAGATGAAGAGAAGTTGAAGGGGAAACTTTGGGAGGCCGGGGAGGTTTACCGGCGAGGAAAACGACCGGCGGCGAAGCTTCGGGTGGCGAAGATGCACTTCGTTCTCGCGGGAGATTGAAAGGGGCGCCGGCCTACGTTGGTTTTTTTTAAACGGAGAAGGAAAAAGCCAGAAAAGAAAAATAAAAGTAAATTTTGCCTAGACAATATATATATCAAAATTCTTAGAATAAAACAAAGAAAAACATGAACTATTTTTCAGAGGCAAATAAATTACTTAAAAAATTTATTTTTTTTATTTTTTTTGTAATAACTTCAAATTGGATTTGAATTTGATGTTCAAATATTTTGCAAATAGCTTCTGTTTTCCTTCTTCAATTTTTTTTTCAAATCCTCTCTGAATTTTTGAAGGGTCATGTTTCCTTCACTCAAATATTTTTAATTCAGAGAATTTGAGATGATTTGAAATTCCAACATAAAAGGGAAAAACCCCAAATGGGTTTTCAAATAAATTTTGAAGAAGTCCTATTATCTTCTCTCATTGAAAATCCTTGAGTGGCATAAAGCTTCTGAGTTTGAATTATTCTCAAATGGAGTTCAAATCATTTTCAAAACCCTTTTCATTTTTTTAAATGGAAGAAGTCATATCATCTTCACTCTAGGATTTTGTGATGAAATGAATTTTGAATTCCATGGAGATCAGTTGCAAGAATGAAAGTTTTGGGAAAGTCCTTTTCATTCCCTCTCATTCAACTTTCAAAAGTTTCAAATTTCACTCATTTTCAATCAATCAATCAAACAAACATCATAATTACTTAATTAATATAACATTCCAAAATTTAGAATATTGGGATGTTACAGTATATGTGTCCTTGGGTGAATGTTTAGGTCCCATACAAGAAATGGGAATGAATTTCAAACATCTGGGCATCATGGCTCGGTCGAAAACATTGAGGAACCTGGTTTTAAATTCCTGTAAATCCAAAAATTGCGTAAAAATTACGGAACTTGGCATGGTGACTTGACATGGCACCAACATGCTGTTGTAAATTTTTTGTTCGATTTGGGGCAAGTTTTGGTATAAGCTTCTTACAAACCGGAGCTTCTCTCAAGAAGGCTCATGGTTCCGATAGGGGATGTGTCACCTTTGTGGGCAAAACAACATATGCTGCCTCTTCATGCCTTGATTTTTTTTACAGAGGCAACAAAGACCAATAGGAGTGTCGTGCTAAAATTTGGAATTGTTCCGGGTTCATTTGGCCTTTTTTATACATTTATTGAGTTTCCTAGGCATTTAATGTGCATAATTCAAATTTGAACTACATGCACATGCTCTAGTGCACTAAAATGGGTTAAAAAATCGTATATGTGTCCTTGGGTGAATGTTTTGGTCCCATGCAAGAAATGGGAATGAATTTCAAACATCTGGGCGTCGTGGCTCGGCCGAAAACATTGACAAACTTGGTTTTTAAATTCTTGTAAATCCAAAACTTGCCTGAAAATCATGAAACTTGGCATGTTGCCTTGACATGGCACCAACATGCTATGGTAAAAAAAATTTCCGATTTTTTGAAGGCGCACAGATTAACAACCAACAAAGTCATTTTGGAACAAAGAGATGCCACGTTACAGTCGGAAACACAAGTGTTATTCAAACCGTGGGCGTTGTACTAACCATTTACGTGCCCCCACGCGTCCCCATTTTTATTGGCTAGGAGGCGCCGTGCGGGGTAGCTATTTGAGTAGACGGGAGGCGTGGAGCAGACCGCTGTGCAGGCTCACCGAGAGGCGAGCCCTTTGACCTCCATCCGCCGCCCACCTCGCTCCCAACTTCTCCATTAATGGTGCCCGAGCCCCTGTTTTAATGGCGTGGGTAGGTCTCAGTCGAATGAGATTTAAGAGAGAGAAACGAAAATCTAAAACGAAAATTTTGCACGGATCTTGATGTAAGATCTCACGGACATAGCATCGACTGAGACTTAGCAAGACTGATATATATGAAGACGATGGCAATGGATAATAATAATTGTCTTACATATTCAGGAAGATAATTAAAGATGCCACATGCGGCAACTCCCGAAAGACACAAGGGCAAAAGAAGAAGGAAGACGCAGACAACGATCTGGGTCGCTGCTCTCTACTTCACCTCGATCTACTCCGCCATCTTCGTCATTTCATCCACCTTGATCTCTTTCACGTCCTCAATACGTCGCTTGAGAGCATCCACGGATTCCCCCACGATCCTTTCACGCTCGATGCGGAGCTTAGCATTCTCGTCCATAAGTTTCCTGACCATGACGGTCGTCTTCTTCAACACAGCAGTTGTCTCCTCATGCTGCTTCGCCCTGCCGGCAATCTTCGCCCTCAGTAGGTCGCGCTCGGTGTGGAGCCTCACCTTGTCACCCCTTAGTCCCCGGATGACGCCGGTCGCCTTATCCAACACGGCATAGCTCTCCTCCTGCAGCTTCACCCAGCGGGAGATGTCATCCATCAGCTTATTGAGCATAGCGCGCATGCACCTGTGAGAGCCCTCGACTGCCCGCGAGATATCCATCCAGGCCGCCGCGACGTGGCAGGACCTCTCTGCTGCTTCCGCGGCACGGCGGGACATCTGTGCCGCTTCCGCGGCACGGCCGGACCACTCTGCTGCTTCGGTGGCATGGCGGGACCTCAGTGTTGCTTCGGCGGTGCGGTGGGACCTCTGTGCTGCTTTGGTGGCACGGCGGGACCTTTCGGCTGCTATCACGGCGATGCGGGACATCTCTGCTGCTTCGCTCGCCGCTCCGTGGTCATTTCTCGACCAAGAACTCCTCCCACGGGCCATGGCAGACGCAAGGAAGGATGAAGACTTGTTTGTTTGTTGATGAGGAATTGAGGAGGAATGTGCAGTCATTTTCGAGTAGGTAGTATTTATAACCTAGTAATAAGCTGCTAAGTGGGAAAACATTTAGGTTTTGATCGGTGTGAACAGGTTTGCAATTAAATATAGCGTGGTAATTTGGAATGTGACGGGAAACAAGCTCAAAATTATTTGATGGTTCTGGTTTCGAAGTTCGGCACGATTCCTGGATGGTGTAATTAACGTGGGTAAGCTTTCTCGGATGCGTACGTGGCGTGTGCACCGCAATCGGTGATGTCAGCACATGACTTGTTCCATCAACCGTGTGCGCTTGTTATTACCATCGCGCACAATTCTTTTAATTAGAATGTGTGCCCGTATATCGCTGACTCCTTGATCTGGCTGACCATTTCTGTTGTTTTGGCTCATCGGAAACAGTTCATCCGAGTGAACTATTTGCCGTCTATCGCACACACCTTGATCTGACTGACCATTTCTGTTGTACTGGATCGTCGCAAACAGTTCATCTGATTGAACTGTATGCCGTCTAGCGCACACACCTTGATGTGGTTAACCGTTTCTGTTGTTCTGCCTCATCGCAAACTGTTCATATGGATCAACTATATGTCACGTATCACACACGCAACTCTAATCTGAATTGTGCTTGATGTCTCTGCCATCGCAAACAGTTCATCTTATTGGTGACAGTTTTAGTACGACATCGTTTGCGATTAATGCATCGCACACAGTTTGGTCGCGGGGTCTCTAATGCATGTGTCACGTTAGGACCATCCTGCAGTAGTGTTTCTGCCTTGCTTGAGAAGTTGTAGTTTCTTGAAAAGATCATGGTACAGTGTGTAGGCACAAAACGAGCTCTCATGACTTCTTTCATTTGATTCCAAGTCGTGATGGGTGGATCGTCTTTCTCTTCGCGGCGTGATACGTCTCCAACGTATCTATAATTTTTGATTGTTCGATGCTATTATAGTATCAATCTTGGATGTTTTATATGCAATTATATATATCATTTTTTGGGACTAACCTATTAACCTAGTACCCAGTGCCAGTTGCTGTTTTTTGCCTGTTTTTGCCTTTTCAGAAAATCATTATCAAACGGAGTCCAAACGAAGAAAAAACTTTGGATTAATTTTTTCTGGACCTGAAGGGACTCTCGAATTTTCAGGAGAAGACCAAAAGAGCCATGAGGGAGTGACAAGCTCCGGAGGCGCGCCCAGGGGGTGGGCGCGTCCCCCAGGCTTGTGGGCCCCTCATAGCACCTCTTAACCTAATTCCAGCGCTATAAATTCCCAAATATTCCCAATATACCAGAAAGACAGAAGAGAAAACCTTTCCACCGCCGCAAGCCTCTGTTCTTCCGCGATCCCATCTGGAGGCCTTCCCCGTTACTCTGCCTGAGGGGGACTCAATCACGGAGGGCTTCTTCATCAACCTTGCTACCCTTCCGATGATGTGTGAGTAGTTTACCATAGACCTACGGGTCCATAGCTAGTAGCTAGATGGCTTCTTCTCTCTCTTTGATCTTCAATACCATGTTCTCCTCGATGTTCTTGGAGTTCTATCCGATGTAATCTTCTTTTGCAGTGTGTTTGTTGGGATCCGATGAATTGTGAGTTTATGATCAGATTATTCATGAGAAATATTTGATTCTTCTCTGAACTCTTTTATGCATGATTGTTATAGCTTTCTATTTCTCTCCGATCTATCCGTTAGGTTTGGCCAACTAGATTGATTTATCTTGCAATGGGAGAGGTGCTTTGTGATGGGTTCAATCTTGCGGTGCTCAATCCCAGTGACAGAAAGGGACATGACACGTATTTGTATTGTTGCCATTAAGGATAAAAAGATTGGGTTTAATCATATTGCTTGAGTTTACTTTGTCTACATCATGTCATCTTGCTTAAGGCGTTACTCTGTTTTATACTTAATACCCTAGATGCATGCTGGATAGCGGTCGATGGGTGGAGTAATAGTAGTAGATGCAGGCAGGAGTCGGTCTACTTGTCTCGGACGTGATGCCTATATACATGACATTGCCATGAATCCGTCATAATTATTTGCTTTTCTATCAATTGCCCAACAGTAATTAGTTTACCCACCGTATGCTATGTGTTCAAGAGAGAAGCCTCTAGTGAAAACTATGGCCCCGGGGTCTACTTTTACCATAGGGATTTCTATTTCTGTGCCCCTCATTCCTTAGTCCTCCTCTGTTTTGCCCAAGCACACTTATTTTGCTCACTTTTCCCCTCCACCGCGCCACCCACCCTCACCAATGCCCAAACAGGGGTTTGTCGTTGGTCAAGGGAGTAGACTGTTAGCCGGCGCTGTTACTGACGCGTGAGGCACACTGGGCCAGGTGGCGCTCTCACAAACGGCGGTGTGCGTGACCGCATGCGTGAGTAGTTACATCGCGGTCACGTCGGCGCTTTCACACATGGGGAGTACGCATCGCGCGGTTTCCCATGCGAGGAGTCACGTCGCCGGCGTGCCAGGCAGGCATCTATTAATGCATTTTATAGCCGCGCGGGGCGCACCGGCGTGCACCCACTCCTATCCCAATCCCTCCCCTCCCCTTCCGTCGCCACCCCAGAGCCTTCTCCGCTATGTGCCTCCACCAAACCCTAGCCGCCTCCACCAAACCCTAGCTGCCTCCCCTTTTGCAGCCGCAACAATGGCCAACCACGATGGTCGGGCGGGAAGCAGCAGCCGGGAATGATGCCGCGCGTTTGTCATTCCCGGCTTGCCGCGCACCCTGCGCGTCGACGAGGCATCGCTCCTCGCCCGCTGCGGCATCATGGTGCCGCCGGACACGCGCCTACCGTCTGGATGGCACCTGAGCGCCGGGGGGCTCTCGGTGGAGCCTGTCCCCGCCGTCGGCACGCCGGCCATGTCGCGCGCAATACGCGACTTTCGGAAAAGCCTGCCGCCGGAGGAGCAGTCGAAGCAGCGCTACGCGCCCAGTAGCCCGCAGTGGCCGGAGAACACCGCCCGCATCCAGCGCTACGCCGGCCGCTACCCACCGCTGTCGTGGTGCAACATCGACAAGAGGTAGGCCTTCTGGGGAGGGCGTACCTTCCCTGATGTCATGGCCACGTGCCGCGTCCAGCTCTGCCTGGACGAGGGCGACCTGGTTTCGCCGCCGCGGGCCACGGCAGGACCCACACCCACATCTGCAGGAGGAGGTGCCGGTGCCAGCAGTAGCCATGGCCTCCACGTGCCCAAGCCAAAGCCAGCGACGCCGGGGACGAGCTCCACCGAGCCGTTCCTGCGCATCCCAAAGCCGGAGCCGGGGACGAGCTCGCGCGCCCGCCTGCTCGTGCCCAAGCCCGAGCCCGGGACGAGCTCGCGCGGCCCCCTACTCGTGCCCAAGTCTGAGCCCGGGACGAGCTCGCGCGCCCCCCTCCTCGTGCCCAAGCCCGAGCCTGGGACGGGCTATGCCGGCCCCCTGCTCGACCCCAAGCCGGAGCCCAAGCCACCGCTGCTGGCGGAGTACAGGGGGGCGGTGGCCAGTGAGCCCGGCGACCCTACAGACCTGTCGGGGCTCCTCCAGGCGCTTCGCAAATCGAAGAAGGGGCCGCAGTGCCACCCCGATGACCCGGTGGACTCGTCGGGGCTACGACAGGTGGTCGTCGCCTCGGTGGCTGACGTCACCATCGACCTTGTCAGCGACGAGGAGGAGAAGAAGGAGAACGACGACAACGAGGACTTCTTCGGCGACGGCAGCAGCTCTGACGTGGACGACGACGATCAGTAGCTTTGTTTAGGGTTCATGTCTGTACAAATTATAAACTTTAAATGAAATTTGTGTTGTTTGAATGTCCAATTTGAATGTTAGTAGCTATGCTTGTTTGAATGTCCAATTTGTGCCTTGTTTGCTTGTGTGTGACAAGTGGTGACCCAAATTTCATTAAGATGCTAAAATAATCGGGTGTTTTCAATCAAACAGTGTCAAATTTGTGAAGGTTTTTTTTTCAAACTTGTTGTATTGCAAGTTTAATATTTTTCCCACAAACTAGTGCACATAAGATGGCTCAATGCAAAGGCATTTGAATTTTTGAGCCTTTTTCATTTTCTTTGTTTTTTTTTCAAAATGGGGTCAAACTTGGAGTGTTGACCATTCATACAAAATGGTTTGGAATTCCTACTTTCTTTGTCATCCATCACCAATATTGGAGCATAAAATGATTTTTGGCAATTTTCTGGACCAAACTATGTCACACTTGTAGTGCAAATTTGGGCATTTTTTGATAATTCACTGAAACTCAACTAAATGCATGGAATATAGCAATATCACTCTGAAAAAGCTGAAACTTGGTCAATGGCCATCCAATGTGGCCTGCTTTTGATGAAAAATGAAATGGAACAAATTTCAGAATTATTTGAGGCACTTCCTTCACAAAAAAGTCATTTCTGGGGCTTGGAAAATGGAAAATATATTTTCTTATTACTAAATAATTGCAAATTCCTATGCAACATTGTCCACAATGGTAACACCACTAGTTGTGCCAAATTTGGGCATGTTATCATGGATTTTGCCATGTATGTGACCATTTCCATGTGCATTTGCCTTGAAATCCACACAAGTGCATAGTACATAGTCAAATTTGTGAAGGTTTTTTTTTCAAACTTGTTATATTGCAAGTTTAATATTTTTCCCAAAAACTAGTGCACATAAGATGGCTCAATGCAAAGGCATTTGACTTTTTGAGCCTTTTATCATTTTCTTTGTTTTTTTTTCAAATTGGGGTCAAACTTGGAGTGTTGACCATTCATACAAAATGGTTAGGAATTCCTACTTTCTTTGTCCCAAGTTCATCCATCACCAATATTGGAGCATAAAATGATTTTTGGCAATTTTCTGGACCAAACTATTTCATACTTGTAGTGCAAATTTGGGCATTTTCTGATAATTCACTGAAACTCAAATTGCATGGAATATAGCAATATCACTCTGTAAAAGTTGAAACTTGGTCAGTGGCCATCCAACGTGGCCTCCTTTTGATGAAAAATGAAATGGAACAAATTTCAGAATTATTTGAGGCACTTCCTTCACAAAAAAAGTCATTTCTGGGGCTTGGAAAATGGAAAATATTTTTTTATTACTAAATAATTGCAAATTCCTATGCAACATTGTCCACAATGGTAACACCACTAGTTGTGCCAAATTTGGGCATGTTATCATGGATTTTGAGCCTTTTTTCATTTTCTGAGTTTTTTTTCAAAACCAAACTACGTCACACTTGTACTGCAAATTTGGGCATCTCCTGATAATTCACTGAAACTCAACTACATGTATGGAATATACCAATATTCAAATTCAAAACTAAAATAATTTGGTTGACTCAAGTGCATCCTCCACATCAAATGGTTTAATAAGCCACCTCTTTTTTAGGCATTCTGCCCACAAACCACCGCAGACCAACTGACAGATGGACCCGCCGTTCATGTCCCACGCGCCAATAACTGCGCCCACCACCTACGACCACGAGGCCGCTGACAAAGGTGTCCCACAAGTCAGTAACTGCGCCCACCACCGATGACCACGCAGCCAATGACAAAGGTGTCCCACGCGCCAGTAAGTGCTACCACACGTACGACCGCCCAGCCACTGACAGAGGTGTCCCATAAGTCAGAATACGCGCCCACCATCTACGAGCGCGCAGCGGCTGACAGAGGTGTCCCACAAGTCAGAATACGCGCCCACCATCTACGACCACATAGCCGCTGATAGAGGTATCCCACAAGTCAGTACAGGCGCCCACCTTCTATGAGCGCGCAGCCGCTAACAGGGGTGTCCCACAAGTCAGTACAGGCACCCACCTTCTACAAGCACGCAGCCGCTGACAGGGGTGTCCCACAAGTCAGTACAGGCGCCCACCATCTATGACCGCGCAGCCGCTGACAGGGGTGTCCCACAAGTCAGTACAGGCGCACACCATCTACGACCGCGCAGCCGCTGACAGGGGTGTCCCACGCGTCAGTAACCACGCCCAGTAATGGTCAAATACTTTGACCAGACGGCAAACCCCCGTTTGGGCTTTTGCGAGGGTGGGCCGCACCGTGGAGGGGAAAAGTGAGGACTGCCAAAGAGCGTGGGCAAAACTGAGGAGAACTAAGCGATGAGGGGCACAGAAATAGAAATCCCTTTATCATATATTAAAATCCAAAAATACCTTGCTGCAATTTATTTACTTTTATTTTCTTTTGCAATTTACTTTATCTATCTATCACTATCAGAATTAATCCGTGCAAATAACCACTAAGAGGATTGACAATCCTCTTATTTGCGTTGGGTGCAAGTGTTTGCTTTTGTGTGTGTAGGTGCTGCTAACGATGTTCTATGTGATTCTCCTACTGGATTGATAACCTTGGTTCTTAACTGAGGGAAATACTTATCTCTACTATACTGCACCATCCTCTCCTCTTCGAGGAAATCCCAACGCAACTCACAAGTAGCACGACGCTCGATGACTTGCTCCCACCATATGAGAACATAATCTTGGAACTCAAGGGATGCCATGGCGATCTTCTTTTCCTCTTCATAATTGTGAAGACGGAATTTCTTGTCGACCTTCAATGCCCATGAGAGGTATTCTTCGGGATCATTTCTTCCGGAGAACTTAGGCATGTTGAACTTGAGCTTGCCGAAGCGTTGCTCCTCATTGTGTTGGGGGTGATGGCGATATCGCTCTTGTCTTGGAGGTGGGTCTTCTAGCTCTTGCTCCTCGTGCTCCGCTTGATTAACTTGCGTTGAGGGCGTGGGATTCTTGCACGGATCCTCATTTCTTGGCGCTCCCCAAGACGCGCAGCTTCCTCTTGTCGTTCTCTTTGGAGGGCTTCTTCTTGTTCGTGCACTCGGCGGTTGCGCTCGTTGACGGCCCGAATTGCTTCACGTAGAGCACGTTGGGCTTCAAGTGCTTGTTCCTCACGACATTTTTGTTCGTGTCATAGAGCGTCGCCGTCTTGGTTTTAGCGGCATTAGCGGTGTGGAGCTTGCTCTTGGTCCATGGCGTCTTGTTCTTGACGATGATGTCGGTCATGCTCTCGAAGGCGGTCTTGCAAACCATTGCCATGGAATGGATTTTGTGAAGCTTGATGATCTTCATGGTCTTGGTGATGATGCGAGCGAGCTCATGCAAGACTTGCATTCGAAGACGTGTCCGAAGAGTGTCACTTGAGTGGCGCCTTCTTGATGATGATGATGTGGAAGAAGCGCGGTTCACCATCATGGCACGAAACTCTTCCATTTGAGATGAAAGCTTGTCGTCGAGGTAGTCCCGTGTTCTTGCTTCGGATTGGCACAAGGCGGTGGCAAGTTGTTCGATGCGGTCGCCCAAAGCTTCATTTGCTTGATGCAAAGCTCTTTGAGCACCAAAGAGTTGAACCTTGGTGACATAGTTGGTTGGTTCTTTTTCTTGCTCGTCGAAGAGTGGGTTGGAAGAAGTGCTTGGCCTATCCATCATTCTCAAGCAAATGTTAGTGGAAGAAAGGAACAAACTAGACCAATTGTACCGTGTCCAATGTTGAAGATGGATCAATGATCACCCAATATGGTATTATGGAAGTAGCACAATTGGTACCGGATCGTGTCAATCTCACACCTACACAAGTAAATCTTTTGGAGGAGCTTGGTGAGGATGGTGGCACAAAATTTATGCAATTGTTAGCAAGATATCAATAATGTTGAAAAAGATTCACAAATTCGCAAGTGAAACAAGTAGACCAATAGCAATGAGTGGCACACGGAAACACACACACGGATAGATAAGTAGGGTCGTGCGACCAAGGAATGAGCACAAAATGTGGAATCCACGAAAAACACTCGTGTTGCACAACTCTAGAGAGACGCTAGCAAGATTGCTCAATACGCGAATACGAACTTGTGCACAACCTATGAGCGACAAAACGTATCAACTTCTATCCCGATTATGCTATGTATGTATGGTTCTTGGTAAACTCACTCACGATGATCCAAGATTATCAATATTCTATGCAATGTGGCATGATGCTATGGCTATTGCTTACAAGCTCTTTGTTTTTCTTTTTCTTTGCTTAAAGGTTTTCTCTTTTTTTTATATGGCCACTATGTGAAATGCTCAAACCAAGATAGCAATTATGTATATGCGGGAACAATTGATGACATAAGAGATGATACGAGGATATATGCACGCTATGATAGCTATGTGGAACGTGTATCACTAAAGTGCACAAGTATCGTGGCCCGGCAATAATCAACGACTAGTCTCAGTAGGCAAGTGACGCAGAATGGTCTTGGGGTTAACAATGCAATGGCAAGGAGAGTGTACAATGATGTCGTCGAGGTTACCGTCCTTGCTTACGGTGATGGTGTCAAAATGATGTAGTGGTCGTCGTCGATGTCGAGTCCATGGCGAAGTTGAGTGGCGGTGATGTCGATGACGAACCGTTCCTAAGTAGCCGAAACACGTTAGGAAACAGAAACCATGAACTCAATTCTCAAATGGCAAACGTGACAAAATTGTGGTCGGTTTCGGAAGTCGGTGGTGGTTTGCGGAAGAAACGGTGGAAAACGATCAAAATTGGAAAAATTGTGGCAAAGTTGTGAAAGTTGGCTGCGAGGCGCCGGATGTCCCGGCGTCGGGCCGGATGTCCGGGCTGCTGGATGTCCCGGGGTACGGGCCGGATGTCTAGGCTGTGGGATCACTGGATGAACTTCGAGGATGAACTTGGGGAAGAAAAATTCGGGGCAAAATCTGGAGAATTGTGTGGATGGAAATTGTGGGGAAGGTGTGGAGAAGCTAGATCCACCTGAAACACTTCGAATCCATGGATCAAAATCAACAAAACATCATCAAACCAACAAATCACAAATTTTTTGGTATGGCTATTTTTGTGGGGAATTTTCGAATTGGGCAAAAACAAACAAAATTGAGGCTAGAAAGTGGAGGGGAAGAACTCCAAGGTGTGAATCAACGTGGCTCTGATCCAAGATGCTATAGGGTGGAACCCTAATGTGATGATCTTTTCACACTTGGAGGGGGAAAGGGCAAATTGAGAGAAGAACACAAAGGAAACACTCAATTGACACAAATCCAATCACACATGTGCTAAATTCACATACACCTAAGAGGATACAAGGGTCCAAATCCAACACAAGAAGGTAAAGAGGGTAGCTAGTTCATCCCAATCCTTGAAGGAGAGAGGTCTTGAATCCTAGGACGATCTTCCCACAAGGGGGTCTTGAATCCACTTGGGGGATCTTCTCACATGGAGGCCTTGAACTCCATGGGAGTGGTAAGTGGATGAGCAAAACTCAATCTCTAATGAGCTATCACTTTGCTAACCCTAGCTAGGAGGTGGAGAGGGTCTATATATAGTAGTCCACGAGATAGGAGGGGAGAAAGAGGGATACATGTTCACAAAAGTAATACATGATTGAATCCACTCCAACTACCGTATTACATATGGATAGGGGAGATGTTGATGATGATGGTGGTGGAGCCCTCTTGTTGTGGCGGCGAAGTCCTTGGATCGATTCCCCTCGGATGCCTTCCGGAGGCTAGGCTTCTATGTTCTGGATTCATTTCTGGAGGCATCTGAACTCCGACCTGACTTCACGACGGTGAAATAGTTGACCAGGGGGCGGTGCTGGCAGGTCGTAGGACCGCCCATATGAGCACGTGCGCTCGTATGGATGGCCGTCTTGCGCTATGGACATGTCGTGCAGGCTCCCAATGCTTCCAACTTCTTCATTATTTTTATGGTAGGTGATAATCACATTGAATGGCGTGATTTCACCATAATTTCCCCAGATTTCTTTCATAGTACTTTATTTACTCCAAAAGACGTATCTTGGGGAAAACCGACAAAAGGGAGTGCACAAACACGGTAAAATTCCACAAATCCTACTGTGTAGGCACAAAATAAAGGGTAAAACTTCACATAATTTGGACTCAACGCTGGGTGACCCAGCCTTGCTTCAAGTTGGCACCATGAATACAGAAAACATAGAATGTTATCTAGAATTTTACAAGAACCATATTCTTGATGTAATGATATGCAACCTTGAAGTCTCAATAACTTAGAAGGTGATGGAGAACATATGCAACAACAAAGGAAGGTGAAAGAATGGTGCTTTTGACTTTGAATAACATTGTCGATGGCACCATATTCCACATCGATTTGAAGCCTTGTGGCATAAGCTATATCCATGGTCATACAACTGAAAAAGGCAAGTAAATAATAGTTAAAATCACATAAACTATATGATACCCCTCAAGTTGCTGCGTGAATCGGCTGCGATATATTTCAATGATATTTGGTTGTATGAAACATGCATAACAAATGGTTAATATATATTTCAATTAATAAATAATGGAAACATTTTTCGTGGATGTTGTGGCTGGCCTTCGATAAGGTGGCATATGTGCATGTTACTATAATAGAAGTAGTGGGGATCAACTATGAAAGTATATAGAAAACTAAGAGCATCTCGGATCATAAAAAACTCAACACATTTGGTACATAATGCAAGCACAAGAAGGAGACCAAAACATAAATTTACCGCACTGTCCACCTTCTGACGCTTGCTTTGGGATGGTCCATCATTTGTCATCCCTCTTTGACTTTTCCCCTGATTAACATGTGCAAAACATATGATAGTTGAACTAATGTTGGATATTAAGGAAAAAGATCATAAATATGCAAACTGAGGGGTGCGCCATTTGGTTGAAGGATACAATGATTTTCAACTCGACGAATAGTGTCACCATAGAAAAATTTCCCACTACTATGATTTTCCTCAACTTTTCCACTGAAATTAGATATATTACAAACTAGCATAGAAGATGAACATCATTACCTTAGCCTTTTTCAGTGTCACCGAGGGTCTTGCTGAGATCCATGCTTTCGAATGGGAATCACCGAGATTTGATGGACACGTTTACATAAAATGAAAAACAAAAACAATAAGGAAACGAACATAAATCACGGGGCGAAATTGACTTCTGCTTATAAATAAAAAGGAATGCGCAATGATAGAATCAATCAAATATCAAAGTATCCTATCTCGAAAACTCTCTCACGAACTACACTGAAGAAGAGAGAGAGAAACAGAGTGAAGGAAATAGAGAGAATAATATGCAGGGGAGAAGACAGGAGGACAAAACGGGAGGAGAAGAGAGGGAAATGAAGCGCGGGTTGCGGCAGGAGTGAGGAAGCTAAGGTGCCGGTTGCACAGAAAACCTCAACCTCATGCACTCTGCACAGACTCCTCCACTTCCCCATGCACTTTCTCCGTGTGCACCCCCCGCCCCACCCCTCGCCCCGGGCCCCTCCACTTCCCAACGGGGTTAACCCCCCTCACCCACCCTAGTCTCCTCAACTTCTGACTTCCACTCACCGCCCCTCCACTTCCCAATGGGTTTAAACTCCCTTCCCCCACCCCAGACTCCTCAGCTTGCGTCTGCCACTCACCGCCCCATTTGAAAATGGGATAAAATGATGGATGTGTTTGAGATACCTAATGATGTAGGGTCGAACCCTAAGTTGGTGATCTTTTCACACTTGGAGGTGGAAAGGAGCAAATCAAGAGAGAAACACAAACAAGAACACTCAATTGGCAAGATCCAATCACACATGCACTAGATCCACATACACATAAGAGAGATACAAGATCCAAAGTCAACACAAGAGGATACAAAGGTAACTAGTTCATCCCAATCCTTGGAGGAGTTGAGGTCTTGATGATCCTATGATGGGGATCCTTCCCTAGATGGGGTCTTGATATCCACTAGGGGATCTTCTCCTAGGAGGTTTTGGTCTCCATGGGAGAGGGGGTAGATGAGCAAAGCTCTCTCTAGATCATATCATATACTTTGCTAACCCTACAAGAGGGGAGAAGGAGGTCTATTTATTGTCAAGTACAAGTTGGGGACGAATGGATGGGTACATGGGCCGTCGACCCTTTTACTATGCGCAGACATGGGCCGGACGTCCGAGCGTCGGGCCGGATGTTTGGGGCTTCGAGTGGGTGCTGGATGTCCGGCGCACGGGGCCGGATGTCCGGCCTGGCTTTCGGCCAGGTTCTGTTGATGCAAGCCAGAAATCCAGGCCGGGGGCCGGATGTCCGGGGCTAGGCCGGATGCCTGGGCCCTGGGACTTGTAGCCGCTGACTTGCCGCTGTCGTCGTGACCTTCAGGGGCCGGATGTCCGGGCCAGAGACCGGATGTCCGGTTGCTGTAGACTTGCAGTGGTTCCTCTTGTCGATCCCCTACATCAGTGTACTTGGGGACTTGTCCATTGTTCCGGGCTTCTCCGAGAGGGTCTTCTTGGTACCTAAGCACACATAGCATTCCGGATTGAGGTAGTAGCCATGTCTCATGTGGATCATACGGAATGTCATTTAGGAGAGATGTCACCTCGGTCTCGATAGCTCTTGCACGTGCTCATGTCATTGGTCCTCTTGGTGCTTGGGGAGATGGAGGTGGGTCCATGGGGATGACCGTAGGATGCTCCGTATCATCTCCCCTCCCTTGGAAAAGATCCGTCCTCGGATCAAAATCCTCACCACCATGGAAGGGAGATAGGTCCTTGACATTGAATATGTCGCTCATGTTGTACTTGTCGCTTGGAATGTCGATCTTGTAGGCGTTGTCGTTGTAGCGTGCTAGCACCTTGAACGGTCTGTCGGCTCGAGGTAGTAGTTTGGACTTGCGCTCGTTGGGGAAGCGTTCTTTGCGTAGATGTAGCCACACAAGATCTTCGGGGTTGAACACCATGGGGTGCTTGGTGAGGTTGACCTTGGTCGCGAGACGTTGTACTTGGTGCTTGATCGTGTGCCTTGTATCTTTATGCACCTTCTTGAGATATGTCGCTCGTGCACTCGCGTCCATGTTGATGCGCTCTTGTAGAGGTAGCGGTAGAATGTCCAATGGGGACAACGGGTTGAAGCCGTAGATGACCTCAAAGGGGGACTTGCTGGTAGTAGAATGTCTTGCTCGATTGTAGGCGTACTCGGCGATGGACAAACATTCCTCCCACTCCCTTATGTTCTTCTTGATCAACACGCGAAGGAGTGTGGAAAGCGTCCGGTTGGTGACCTCCGTTTGGCCGTCGGTTTGTGGATGATATGCCGAAGAGAATAGGAGCTTGATTCCGAGCTTGGCGCATAGTGTTTTCCAAAAGTAGCTAAGGAACTTGATGTTGCGGTCTGACACAATCGTCTTGGGCACTCCATGCAATCGCAAGATTTCCCTACAAAAAAGATTTGCAAAATGTGAAGCATCGTCGATCTTGTTACAAGGAATAAAATGTGCCATCTTAGAGAAACGATCCACAACAACAAATACCGAATCTTTGCCGTTTTGAGTTCGAGGCAAACCAAACACAGAATCCATACTAATATCTTCCCATGGTTGATATGGAATAGGAAGTGGCATATATAGACCATGAGATTGATCTTTGGACTTAGCTTTGCGGCATGTAGAGCACCGGTTGGTGAAGCGCGAGACGTCTCGAAACATCTTTGGCCAAAAATAGTTCTTGGAGAGCGTGGCGAATGTCTTGTCGTGGCCGAAATGTCCCATAAATCCTCCACCATGGGCTTCTTGTAAAAGTAGCAAATGAAGAGAAGACTCGGGAATACAAAGTTTGTTAGCTCACATAAGATAATCATCCTTCAAATAGTATCGCTCCCAAGTTTTGTGCGTTAGACATTTGGCATAAGGAATCGCAAATGAAACATCATGTTCATACAAGTCTTTAATGTGCTCAAATCCTATAACATTCAACTCAAGTTGAGTAACTAGCATGCACTTGCGGGAAAGAGCATCAGCCACAACATTTTCCTTACCTTTGATGTACTTGATAACATAAGGAAAAGACTCAATGAACTCACTCCATTTAGCATGACGCTTATTCAATTGTGTTTGACCTTTAAGGTATTTAAGCGTTTCATGATCCGTATGGATGACAAATTCACGAGGGCGAAGATAATGTTCCCACACATGCAAGACTCTCACTATAGCATATAACTCTTTGTCATAAATGGGGTAGTTAAGTTGCGCGCGGGAGAGTTTCTCACTAAAGTATGCAATGGGTCACTTCTCTTGCATTAACACGCCACCTATGCCATTACCACTAGCGTCACAATGCACTTCAAATGTTTTCTCAAAGTTGGGCAAGGCAAGTAATGGAGCAGGTGTAAGCAATGTCTTAAGCTCATGAAATGCGGCATCTTTAGATGGACCCCAAACAAATGGTGCATTCTTCTTACTCAATGCGTGCAATGGCGATGCAATAGTGCTAAAATCCTTCACAAAGCGTCAATAAAATCTGGCTAAGCCAAGGAAACTACGCACTTGAAGCAAATTGGTTGGTTGTGGCCAAGTTTTAATAGCATCAATTTTAGCTTCATCAACTTGCACACCCTTAGAGGAGACTACAAAGCCTAAGAAAACAAGCTTGTCAACACCAAAAGTGCATTTTTCCATGTTCGCATAAAGTTGCTCGTTTCTAAGAACTTGCAAGACTTCCCTAAGATGTATGACATGATCTTCAAGCGATTGGCTAAACACAAGAATGTCATCAAAGTATACCACAACACAAATGCCAATTAGTTTGCGAAGAACAAAGTGCATCAGACGCATAAAAGTGCTAGGTGCTTGAGATAAGCCCATAGGCATGACCAACCATTCATACAAGCCAAATTTTGTTTTGAAAGCCGTTTTCCATTCATCACCCTCTTGCATGCAAATTTGATAATAGCCACTTTTAAGGTCAATTTTTGAGAAAATGGTAGCTCCACTAAGTTCATCAAGCATGTCGTCAAGGCGTGGAATGGGATGGCGGTATCTAATGGTGATAGTATTAATGGGACGGCAATCGGAACACATACGATAGCTACCATCTTTCTTAGGCACAAGGATAACCGGAACGGCACAAGGACTCAAGCTCTCGCGTACATACCCATTCTCCATGAGATGTTGCACTTGCCTTCGGATCTCTTTGGTCTCTTCGGGGTTGACACGGTAAGGTGCCTTGTTCGGTAGAGGTGCGCTGGGGATGAGGTCGATGCGGTGTTCGATTCGGTGAAGTGGTGGAAGTCCGGGAGCTAGCTCATCGGGAAAAACGTCCGTGAATTCCTGCAATAGATGAGACAACACCAAAGGAAGATGATGTGAAGTATTAGTCCTCACCGCTTCATCTTTGCACACAAGCACAAAGTGAAGAACGCTCGATGGGCTCTCACTCACATCCCTCATGTCTCTTTTGGTGGCTAAAAGCACTAAACCTTTCTTGTCATTCATCGTGGAGTCGCTCATTTTTGGCTTGTGGCGCTCACTCTCTTTTTGGTGGTTCACTCGCTCACTAATCTCTCCACGATGAGTTGAAGCTTGCTTGTCGGCGATTACTTGACTTGGTTTCATGGGTCGAAGCACGAATTCCTTGCCCTTCATCTTGAAGCTATAGTGATTGGTCCGTCCGTTGTGGATGACGCCGCGGTCGAATTGCCAAGGTCGTCCAAGGAGGATATGGCATACGGACATAGGAACAACATCACACTCCAAGGTGTCTTCATATGCGCCAATCTTGAAGGACATTTGAATGGTGTGCTCCACTTGAATGGTGCCGGAGTCGCTTCACCATTGGACCTTGTATGGGCGAGGGTGCTTCTTCTTGAGCGATTGTAGCTTGGAACATAGCTCTTCACTTGACAAATTGTGGCAACTTCCGCCATCGATGATGACCTTGACGGAACGTCCTTGAATACCCGCTTTGGTATGGAAGATGTGGCAACATTAGTCCTCGTCTTGTTGTTGTTGAAGTGTTAAGATCTTGGAGACAACAAGAGCGGGGCTCGAATCAGTTTCACAAAAGACTTGATCGTCTTCATCTTCATTCACTTGTCGGTGCATGGCCACGTGCTCGAGGGCTTCCATTTCTTCTTCGCTCATGGAGTCGTAGGTGCCGTCGTCATTAGCGATCATGGTGCGTCGTGTGGGGCACTCAAATGACTTGTGGCCTCGGCCTTTGCAAGTAAAACATTTGATGTCACTTGTCTTGGCGGTAGCATCCGTAGGAGTTGTTGATGACGAAGCTCTTGGCTTGGTTGTACTTGAAGTAGGACAACTCAAAGATGTCATTGGTTGCTTGGAGCTTGACTTGTCACCGATACTTGGTGTAGCTCGAGTCGTAGTAGGAGGTGTCGTAGTCGTTGAAGCTTGCGTGTATGAACCGTAGGTTTTGGAAGAGTAACGGGAGTACTTGTAGTCCTCTTGCACTTGTCGCTCCTCTTTTGTGGCTTGGTGCACTAGCTCGAGGAGGTTGGAGTACGGTTGGAAGTCCGCAATTTTCTTGATTGGATGGTTGAGGCAATTCAAGAAACGCGCCATAGTTTGTTCATCATCTTCCTTGACGTTGGCCCGGATCATTGCAATCTCCATTTCTTGGTAGTATTCTTCAACCGACTTGGTGCCTTGCTTGAGGAGTTGTAGTTTCTTGAAGAGGTCGCGGCTATAGTGTGTAGGAACAAAACGAGCTCTCATGACATCCTTCATTTGAGTCCAAGTGGTGATGGGTGGTTCGCCTTTCTCTTGGCGTCATTCGATCACTTGCTCCCACCAAATGAGAACATAGTCTTGGAACTCAAGCGATGCCATGGCTACCTTCTCTTCCTCGTCATATTGGTGGAGACAGAATATCTTGTCCACCTTTAAGGCCCATAAGAGGTAGTCTTCGGAATCGGTGCTTCCGAAGAACTTTGGCATGTGGAACTTGAGCTTGCTGTAGCGCTCCTCATTGTGTTGACGATGACGAGGACGCTCTTGCCGTGGAGGTGGGTCTTGTAGCTCTTGCTCCTCGTGCTCTTCTTGATTTACTTGGCATCGAGGGCGTGGGGTACGTGCACGGTTTCTCATTTCTTGGCGCTCCTCAAGTCATGCGGCTTCATCTTGTCGCTCTCGTCAGAGGGCCTCTTCTTGTTCGCGCACGCGGCGGTTGCACTCGTCGACGGCGCGAGTTGCTTCGCGTAGGGCACATTGAGCTTCAAGTGCTTGCTCCTCACGACGTTGTCATTCTTGTTGTAGAGCGTCGTCGTCGTGGTTTTCTTGACGTTGGCGTTGTGGAACTTGCCCTTGGTCCATGGCGCCTTGTGCTTGACGATGTTGTCATTCGCGCTCTCGAAGGCGGCCTTGCAAACCATTGCCATGGAATGGGTTTGGTGAAGCTTGATGGTCTTCATGTTCTTGGTGATGATGTGGTCGCGCTCGTGGAAGACTTGCATCCGAAGACATGTCCGAAGAGTGTCGGCTCGAGTGGCGCCGTCTTGATCTTGAAGTAGACGAAGTGGAAGAAGCGCAGTTGACCATCATGGTACGGAACTCTTCCATTTGAGATGACAGCTTGTCATCAAGGGTTTGTCGAAAGTCAGAGGCGAGTTGTTCGATGCGTTCGCCCAATGCTTCGCTTTCTTGATGTAAGGCTCGTTGGACGCCAAAGAGCTGTGCCTTGGTGACATAGTCGTTCGGTGCATCGTCTTGCTCATCGAAGAGTGGATTGGTAGAAGTGCTCGGCCTATCCTTGATTCTCAAACAAGTGTTAGTGGAGGAAAGAAACGAACTAGACCAATGTACCTTATCCAATGTTGAAGATGGATCAATGATCACCCAATATGGTATTATGGAAATAGTGCAATTGGTACCGGATCGTGTCAATCTCACACCTACACAAGTAAAGCTTTTGGAGTAGCTTGGTTAGGATGGTGGCACAAAATTTCTGCAATTGTTAGCAAGATATCAATAATGTTGAGAAAGATTCACAAATTCGCAAGTGAAACAAATAGACCAATAGCAATGAGTGGCACACGGATAGATAAATGAGGTCATGCAACCAAGGAATAAGCACAAAATGTGGAATCCACGGAAAATGCTCGTGTTGCACAACACTAGAGAGACGCTAGCACGATTGCTCAATAGGCGGGTACGACACTTGTGCACAACCTATTGGAGACAAAACGTATCGACTTCTATCTCAAGTATGCTATGTATGTATGATTCCTGGTGAACTTGTCACGATGATCCCAGATGATCAAATATGATATGTAATGTGGCGATGCTATGGCTATTGCCTACAAGCTTGTTGTTGCTCTTTCTCTTTTTGCTTAAAAGCTTCTCTTTCTTTTGATATTTTCCTTTGGCCACTTATGTGAAATGCTCTTATGAAGATAGCAATGATTGATATGCGGGAACAATTGATGACTCAAGAGATGATACGATGATATATGCACGCTATAATAGCTATGCGGAACGTGTATCACTAAAGTTCACAAGTAGCATTGCCCGGCAATACTCAAATGGCTAGTCTCGTAGGAAAGTAACACAAAACATGGTGTCGGGGTTAACAATGCAATGGCAAGGGTATGAAACAAGTTGTCGTCGATGTTACCGTCCTTGCTTACAGTGGTGGTGTCACAATGATGAAGTGGTCGTTGACGATGTCGAGTCCGTGGCGAAGATGAGCGGCGGTGGTGTCGATGATGAACCATCCCTAAGTAGCTGAAACACGTTAGGAAATGGGAATCGCAAACTCAAATTCTCAAGTGGCAAAACTCATGGTGATTGCGGAAGTAGGTGATGGATTCGTGGAAGTAATCGATGGGTTGCGGAAGGAGCGGTGGGAAAAAGATCAAAATTGACGAAATTGCGAAGTGTTGGAGTGTTGGCTTCCTGTTGACACCAGATTTTGGCATGGTCAAAAACTTAATTAAGATGACCTCAAATGAAAAAGTTCTCAACATGTGAAAGTTCCGTATCGTCAAAATGTGAAACTTTGATGTTTGAGTCATCATCATCCAATCTCATCTAAAAGGCCGAAACTATGCTTGAAGTACTAAGATTTTGGCACTCAGAGTACTGTTCGGCCAATCACGCCCTCAAGATGGCCCAATACGAGAAAACTTTCTGCATGAATTGTCTTTGTCTCGTCGAAACGGTCGATTTTGATATAAAAATCATCCCAATCCGAGTTCGTATGCAAAAGTTAAAGGCAACACTCTGCGGACCGGTTCTGAGTGGAAAGTGACGCGAAGGACTAGACACCCACCTAGGTGGTGTCTGATGGGTCGCGTGAGTTATTCGGCCTTTGCCGACTGAATGAAGCTTGCCGGCAAAAAAGCTTGCCGGTTTTGAATGCTTGCCGGCGAAAAAGCTTGCCGGTTTCGAATGCTTGCCGGTTTTGAGTGCTTGCCAGTTTTGAGTGCTTGCCGGTTTTGAGTGCTTGCCGGTTTTGAGTGCTTGCCGGTTTTGAAAGGCTTGCCGGTTTGAGTGAAAATCCAAACAGAAGCTGAAGATGGGCTGAAAAGATTATCTAGATGACCTCGGATGGAAAAGTGTTCTACACGGAAGTTGTGCGTATCATCGAAACAGTCAACTTTGCTTTTGGAGTCATCATCATCTGAGATAGTATACAGCCTACAAAGTTGCTACAAGACTCAGACAGTCCAGAAAACTGCATGACCGAGTCCGACTGGAAGCTAAAGATGGCCCGGTAGGTTATTGAAGATGGCCTCGAATCGAAAAACGTTCAACATGAAAGTTGTTCGTATCGTCGAAATGGTTAAATTTTCTTTTGGGACCATCTTCATCCGAGGTCGTTTCTGGCCTGTGAGATCCAAAAACCGAACTGCTGTCTCAGACTTACCTAAATCCGAGTTCGGTTTATTTTGGAAAGATTTGAACGGGATTTGGAGTCCTTTTCTTGTATGGGAAGTCCAGCCGCCTCTTATATATGTTGGGGATGAAGGCCGATTGAACAACACACAATCAAACAAATCAATATACTACTTTTTTATCTATGTTTTATCTCTCCATCATTTTTCTCTCTCGTTCTTTGTTGTTCTTCAAGTTTGAGAGCTGTGTATCCCGAGGCTCTAGGGGCGAGCGAATCGACGTAGGGCAGCCCATAGCCCCCGCACTCCCTAACGGGGTCCCTCCCGGGCGTGCGGGGTTTCAGGTCTTCAAAAGCGTCCGCCGGCTGTCCTGCGTATCGCGCTGTCGGACGGACCTCCTTCGACGTGAGCTGCGATGCATCACCCCCGGCATCGAGGGTCCACGGTGACGTGTTCGTGTGTGAACACACTTTTTGGCGACTCCGCTGGGGACTGAAGGTCAATCATCATCATCATCCATCATGTCCGATCTTCCCAAGCCATCTGAGGTAGACGCCGGTAACATCATTAAGCCCAGTCTTGATGAACTATCGGCCGTCCATCACCAAATCTATGAGGAGTACAACACTACAAAAAAAAGACACATCCGTGACATTATGGCCCGAACGAAAACTTTTTATGTCATGGTTGTGACACTTCTATGACAATAATTGTGACAAAAACACGTATCATCATAGATGTGGTGGGCTCCTACTTCTATGACAAAAAATTATGACAGAAAATGGGCTTTTCGTCCTGGGCGGGCCGGAGACGCAGCCGCATGACATTCTTTGGGCCGTCCATGACGTAAAAAATCATGGTAGAAGTGAGGCCGAGGAAATTTTCGGGGAATTCCCAGTTACGGTGGGTGGTCGGGGCCGAGCTATGCAGTGTGGTTTGCGCGTTTCTCTCGTACACGCGCGTGTGTGCGAGGCGTTCGCTACCTGAACCCGAGCGAGGCGTTTGCTTACTGAACCCGAGCGATCGCACTAGCTACGTACTGAAGCCGATCGATCCCTTCACTTCTAACTGAACCCGAGCGATTCCATCGTTGCTAACTGAACTCGAGTGATTCCTTCGCTGCTAACTGAAGCTGGTCGAGCCCCCGTACGTGCGAGACGTAGCCGGTTGGGTTGCCTCTCGATGAACAGTGCCCGTTGCTGCCGCATGCGTGATACCTAGAACGAGTCGAGACACATCGATTGAGCCCCTTGCGCGAGACGTGGTGAGTTGACCTAGCCGGTTGGTTGGCTATGGATGAACAGTTCCTGTTGCTGCCGCCCGCTCGTACGCCCCACCCCAGCCGGTGGGTTGGCTGTGGATGAACAGTAACCTGGCCGTGTGAAGGTGGTTGGCGCTGGATGAACAGGACCCCGAGGAGGCCAGCCGGTTGGGGGTGGATGAACAGGACCCCGTGGAGGCTGGATGAACAGTAGCCGGTGGAGGCTGGAGGGAGGTGCTACTTGTAGTCTGCGTTGGTATTTCCCCGAAGAGGAGAGGATGATGCAGTTCAGTAGAGATAAGTATTTCCTTCAGTCAAGAACCAAGGTTATCAATCCAGTAGGAGAACCAAGCAAAATTCCGTTGAAACGCACCTGCACACACAAGAGCAAATGATGTCTACTACACAACTTATTCTTGTAGACTCGTGTTGGGCCTCCAAGCGCAGAGTTTTGTAGGACAGTAGCAATTTTCCCTCAAGTGGATGACCTAAGGTTTATCAATCCGTGGGAGGCGTAGGATGAAGATGGTCTCTCTCAAACAACCCTGCAACCAAATACAAGAAATCTCTTGTGTCCCCAACACACCCAATACAATGGTAAATTGTATAGGTGCACTAGTTCGGCGAAGAGATGGTGATACAAGTGTAGTATGGATAGTAGATATAGGTTTTTGTAATCTGAAAATAAAAAAATAGCAAGGTAGCAAGTGATAAAACGGAGCACAAACGGTATTGCAATGCTTAGAAACAAGGCCTAGGGTTCATACTTTCACTAGTGCAATCTCTCAACAATGCTAACATAATTGGATCATATAACAATCCCTCAACGTGCGACAAAGAATCACTCCAAAGTTCCTATTAGCGTAGAACATAAGATAGAAACTGTTGTAGGGTACGAAACCACCTCAAAGTTATCCTTTCCGATCAATCTATTGAGCCATCCCTATAAGTGTCACGAACAGCCCTAGAGTTCGCACTAGAATAACACCATATGATACGCATCAACCAACTCTAATGTCACCTAGATACTCCAATGTCACCACAAGTATCCGTGAGTTGATTATTCGATATGCATCAAACAACTTCAGATCATAATATTCAATCCACACAAAGAACTTCAAAGAGTGCCCCAAGATTTCTACCGGAGAAAGTAGGACGAAAACGTGCATCAACCCCTATGCAAAGATTACCCCAATGTCACCTCGGGAATCCGCGAGTTGAATGCCAAAACATACATCAAGTGAATCAATATAATACCCCATTGTCACCACGGGTATTCATATGCAAGACATACATCAAGTGTTCTCAAATCCATAAAAGTATTCAATCCGATAATGGTGAAACCTCAAAGGTAAAAACTTAATTCATCCCAACAAGATAGAGAGGGAGAAACATCATATGATCCAACTATATTAACAAAGCTCGCAGTACATCAAGATCGTGCCAAATCAAGAACACGAGAGAGAGAGAGATCAAACACATAGCTACTAGTACATACTCCCAGCCCCGAGGGTGAACTACTCCCTCCTCGTCATGGAGACCGCCGGGATGATGAAGATGGCCTCCGGTGATGATTTCCCCCCTCCGGCAGGGTGCCGGAAAAGGGCTATAGATGAGATCGTGGAGCTACAGAGGCTTGCGGCGGCGTAAAAACTCATCTAGGTTAACTTTCGGGGGTTTCTGAATATATATATATGATTTTTCAGCGTTGGAATCACGCAAAGAGGTGCCACAGGGGGCCCACGAGGCACAAGGGCGCGCCTGGGGGGGTGGTGCGCCCTGGTGGCTTGTGGGGCCCCTGTGGATCTTCTGCTGCTCCCCCGAAGCTTCCTAGGTCTGTTTCCTTCCAGAAAAAATCATCAAAAAGTTTTGCTGCATTTGGACTTCATTTGATATGGATTTTCTAGAAAACCAAAAACAAGCAGAAAACAGCAACTGGCACTGGGCACTAGGTCAATATGTTAGTCCATAAAAATCATATAAAAGCCATATAAAAGTGTACCAAAATCATACAAAACTATAATAAACATGGCATGAATACTTCATAAATTATAGATACGTTGGAGACGTATCAGCATCCCCAAGCTTAATTCCTGCTCGTCCTCGAGTAGGTAAATGATAAAAGAAATAATTTATGAAGTGTGAATGCTAGCATAGTGCATAAGTTTGATCAATAATAGTTGCAATTACCTTTTCTAGCATCAATATATATCATAAACAGTAGCTCATCTCATAAAGCTTCTCATGATCAAGTAGCAAGCTATTCACATGTTTAAAGTATAGACCATAAACTTTCTTGAAAACCAACAAACTATGTTCTCAGTCATCAAACAATTGCAATTCATCTTATTTTCAGGAAGGTTCTATGTAAGAGCTTTAATTTAGCAAATTCCACATACTCAACTATCATTTAGTCTTCCATGATTGCTGACACTCAAAGCATATTTTTAGAACAAACCATTTCAGTCAAACACATAGGAAGATAGGGGCTTAATGTTTCGCCTCCCAACTTATTTATCTCAGGGATAATGTCAACAATAATAACTCATGATCACCTATATTCAACTGGATATATGTGCCTGGATCTTTCCCTACCACATGATGCTTGCCAACTTAGAGAATAATTGAGGTTGAAATGAGAAGAAATAATATTGACTCTTGCATAAAAGTAAATACATAAAAGTAAAAGATAGGCCCTTCGCAGAGGGAAGCAGAGGTTGTCATGCGCTTTTGATTTTTGGATGTGCAAGCCCTTAATGTAACAGAACGTCACGTTATATTACCCCTTGTGATAGCAACCTTTATTATGCAGTCCGTCGCTTTTATTTCTTTACCATCACAAGTTCGTACAACGCTTATTTTCCCTTGCAATAAAAGATCATACATATTTTAGGAACAATTTTTATTGCTTTTTGCACCGATGACAACTTACTTGAAGGATCTTATTCAATCCATAGGTAGATATAGTGGACACTCATGGCAAGAAACTGGATTTAAGGGTTTTTGGATGCACAAGTAGTATCTCTACTTAGTATGAATTTTTGGCTAGCAAAAGATCCTAAGCAAGCACCACATGTTAGAGGATCCATAACAATATAACTTCTATGTGAATATAAACAAACATAACTCATTATATTGTCTTCCTTGTCCAACGTCAACTACTTGATCAAGCTTGAAAATAATTAATGGGGGCTCACAATCATAGAAGATGTCCAATATAGTATATTTATATGTCAAATTTCTCTTCCTTCAAAATTCTTTCATGAATTGTTCAAGTGACCAATGCTATGTTTGTTAACTTTCAATAAATTTTACCACTTATACTTCTTGTATGTGAAGTCACTACTCCCCATGGGACAAGCATATGAAGCATATAAATTTCAACTTTATGATATTCAATTCATTTCAACAATTTACTCATAGGATATAAGTGAAGAACAAGAGTAAATGACAAACTACTCCAAAAAGATATAAGTGAAGACCAAATGAGTAGTTAAGTAAATAGGTAGCTATGTGAGGACTCTCTCTCATTTAAAAATTTCAGATCTTAAGTATTTTATTCAAACAGCAAATAAAACAAAATAAAATGACATTCCAAGAATAGCACAACTCATGTGAAGAAGCAAAAACTTAGGCTCAACCAAGACTAACCGATAATTGTTGATGAAGAAAGGTGGGATGCCTACCGGGGCATCCCCAAGCTTAGATGCTTGAGACTTCTTGAAATATTATATTGGGATGCCTTGGGCATCCCCAAGCTTGAGCTTTTGTGTCTCCTTAATTCCTCTCATATCACGGTTTCCCTAAATCTTAAATACTTCATCCACACAAAACTTAACAAGAACTCGTGAGATAAGTTAGTATAAATCAACTCAAAACCTTAACATTCTCTACTGTAGAAAATTACTAAAATTATAATTAAACATTGCATACTAAATGCCTCTGCATATTTAATACTCCCATCCTCAAATAGAAACATTAAACAAGCAAACATATGCAAACAATGCAACTATAACAGCAATCTGCCAAAACAGAACAGTCTGTAAAGGGTGAATAAGAATTCATACTTCCCTAACTCCAAAAATTCTGAAAAATTACCATGTGATAGAGAACTCATGCATGCTTACTGTGTAAAAATTTCAGATTTTTATCATGTTCTGACAATTCAAAAAAAATCAGGACATAACAGAAAACTTTCTGTTTTCAAACAGCAACACATGAACTTGCAAACTGAGCATGGTAAAGGCTATAATTGGCATTTTATTGAACTAAAAGACACAAACATGATTATTTATAACAGCAAGAAAATAAAATAAAATGGCGGTCCAAGCAAAACACATATCATGTGACGAATAAAAATATAGTCCCAAGTGAGGTTACCGATAATGTTGAAGACGAAAGAGGGGATGCCTTCCGGGGCATCCCCAAGCTTAGATGCTTGAGTCTTCCTTGAATATTACCTTGAGGTGCCTTGGGAATTCCCAAGCTTAGGGTCTTGCCACTCCTTATTCTCCTCATGTCGATATCTCACCCAAAACTTGAAAACTTCAATCACACAAAACTTAACGGAACTTCGTGAGATTGGTTAGTATGATAAAAATAAATCATCCACTTAGGTACTGTCAAGACAAGATTCATAATTGTTCTCACATAATACCTACTGTATTCTATCATTTCCACAATTTATATCTCATAATATAAGCTATGGAAACACTAAAACATGCAAACTATGAAATAAAAACAGAATCTGTCAAAAACAGAACAGCATGTAGTGAGCGATTTATAAACCATACTTATGTACCTCCAAAAATTCTGAAAAATTAGGACAACGTACAAAATTTGTAACCCAATACTGTGTAAAAATGTCAGAATTTTCTCACGCCCCAGTACAGAATAGAAATTCCAGCACTGGACGCAAAAGTTTCTGTTTTTGTACAGAATCAAATCAACAAGTATCCACACTATCCCAAAGGCTTTACTTGGCACATTATTGAAAGAAAACATATAAAACATGATTACTACAGTAGCTTAATCATGTGAACACACAAAAACAGAAGGTATAAGTGTTGGGTTGTCTCCCAACAAGCGCTTTTCATTAATGCCTTTCTAGCTAGGCATGATGATTTCAATGATGCTCGCATAAAAGTAAAGAATTGAAACACAAAGAGAGAGCATCATGAATCATATGACAAGCACATTTAAGCCTAACCCAATTCCTATGCATAGGGATTTTGTGAGCAAACAACTTATGGGAGCAAGAATCAACTAGCATAGGAAGGCAAAACAAGCATGACTTCAAAACTTTAAACACATAGAGAGGAAACTTGATATTATTGCAACTCCTACAAGCATATGATCCTCTCTCATAATAATTTTCAGTAGCACCATGAAGAAATTCAAAAATATAACTATCACATAAAGCATTCTTTTCATGATTCACAAGCATAGAAATTTTATTACTCTCCACATAAGCAATTTTATTCTCATTCATAATAGTGGGAGCAAACTCAACAAAATAACTATCATGAGATACTTGATTGGCATAATCCATTTGAAAAGTAAAATCATGATGACAAGTTTCATAGTTACCATTATTATTTATAGCATACATGTCATCACAATAATCATCATAGATAGCAACTTTGTTGTCATAATCAATTGAAACCTCTTCCAAAATAGTGGATTCATCATTAAATAAAGTCATGGCCTCTCCCAATCCAGTTTCATCAATATAATCATCATAAATAGGAGGCATGCTATCATCATAATAAATTTTCTCATCAAAACTTGGGGGACTAAAAATATCATCTTCATCAAACATAGCATCCCCAAGCTTATGGCTTAGCATATCATTAGCATCATGGATATTCGTAGAAAGCATACTAACAACATTGCAATCATGCTCATCATTCAAAGATTTTATGCCAAACATTTTATTAAATTCTTCTTCTATCAATTGAGCACAATTTTTTGCTCCATCATTTTCAAGAAAAACATTATAAAGACGAATAATATGAGGCAACCTCAATTCCATTTTTTTTGTAGTTTTATTTTTATAAAACCAAACTAGTGATAAACAAGAAGCTAAAATATTCAATTGCAAGATCTAAAGATATACCTTCAAGCACTCACCTCCCCGGCAACGGCGCCAGAAAAGAGCTTGATGTCTACTACACAACTTATTCTTGTAGACTCATGTTGGGCCTCCAAGCGCAGAGTTTTATAGGACAGTAGCAATTTTCCCTCAAGTGGATGACCTAAGGTTTATCAATCCGTGGGAGGCATAGGATGAAGATGGTCTCTCTCAAACAACCCTGCAACCAAATACAAGAAATCTCTTGTGTCCCCAACATACCCAATACAATGATAAATTGTATAGGTGCACTAGTTCGGCGAAGAGATGGTGATACAAGTGTAGTATGGATAGTAGATATAGGTTTTTGTAATCTGAAAATAAAAAAACAGCAAGGTAGCAAGTGATAAAATGGAGCACAAACGGTATTGCAATGCTTAGAAACAATGCCTAGGGTTCATACTTTCACTAGTGCAATTTCTCAACAATGCTAACATAATTGGATCATATAACAATCCCTCAACGTGCGACAAAGAATCACTCCAAAGTTCCTATTAGCGGAGAACATAAGATAGAAATTGTTGTAGGGTACGAAACCACCTCAAAGTTATCCTTTCCGATCAATCTATTGAGCCATCCCTATAAGTGTCACGAACAGCCCTAGAGTTCGTACTAGAATAACACCATATCATACGCATCAACCAACTCTAATGTCACCTAGATACTCCAATGTCACCACAAGTATCCGTGAGTTGATTATTTGATATGCATCAAACAACTTCAGATCATGATATTCAATCCACACAAAGAACTTCAAAGAGTGCCCCAAGATTTCTACCAGAGAAAGTAGGACGAAAACGTGCATCAACCCCTATGCAAAGATTACTCTAATGTCACCTCGGGAATCCGCGAGTTGAATGTCAAAACATACATCAAGTGAATCAATATACTACCCCATTGTCACCACGCGTATTCATATGCAAGACATACATCAAGTGTTCTCAAATCCATAAAAGTATTCAATCCAATAATGGTGAAACCTCAAAGGTAAAAACTCAATTCATCACAACAAGATAGAGAGGGAGAAACATCATATGATCCAACTATATTAACAAAGCTTGCGGTACATCAAGATCGTGCCAAATCAAGAACATGAGAGAGAGAGATCAAACACATAGCTACTAGTACATACCCCCAGCCCCGAGGGTGAACTACTCCCTCCTCGTCATGGAGACCGCCGGGATGATGAAGATGGCCTCCGGTTATGATTCCCCCCCCCCTCTGGCAGGGTGCCAGAAAAGGGCTGTAGATGAGATCATGGAGGTACAGAGGCTTGCGGTGGCGTAAAAACTCATCTAGGTTAACTTTCGGGGGTTTCTAAATATATATGATTTTTCAGCGTTGGAATCACGCAAAGAGGTGCCACAGGGGGCCCACGAGGCACCAGGGCGCGCCTGGGGGGGTGGCGCCCCCCGGTGGCTTGTGGGGCCCCTGTGGGTCTTTTGCTACTCCCCCGAAGCTTCCTGGGTTTGTTTCCTTCCAGAAAAAATCGTCAAAAAGTTTCGCTGCATTTGGACTTCATTTGATATGGATTTTCTGGAAAACCAAAAACAAGCAAAAAACAACAACTAGCACTGGGCACTAGGTCAATATGTTAGTCCATAAAAATCATATAAAAGCCATATAAAAGTGTACCAAAATCATACAAAACTATAATAGACATGGCATGAATACTTCATAAATTATAGATACGTTGGAGACGTATCAGCAAACACTTGCACCCAACGCAAATAAGAGGGTTGTCAATCCCCTTAGCGGTTACTTGCAAGGATTAACTCTTATAGAGGTAAATAGCTAAACTAAAATACTAATAAAAGTAAAATTAAATAAATTGCAGCAGGGTATTTTTGGGTTTTTAATATGATAAAGATAGACCCGGGGGCCATAGTTTTCACTAGAGGCTTCTCTCTCTAGCGCAGAAACATACGGTGGGTAAACAAATTACTGTTGGGCAATTGACAGAATAGCAAATAATTATGACGGATTCATGGCAATGATCATGTATATAGGCATCACGTCCGAGACAAGTAGACCGACTCCTGCCTGCATCTACTACTATTACTCCACCCATCGACCGCTATCCAGCATGCATCTAGGGTATTAAGTATAAAACAGAGTAATGCCTTAAGCAAGATGACATGATGTAGAGAAGCAAATTCAATCAATATGAATAAACCCCATCTTTTTATCCTTAATGGCAACAATACAAATACATGGCATGTCCCTTTCTGTCACTAGGATTGAGCACCGCAAGATTGAACCCATCATAAAGCACCTCTCCCACTGCAAGATAAATCAATCTAGTAGGCCAAACTAAACCGATAGATCGGAGAGAAATACAAAGCTATAACAATCATGCATAAAAGAGTTCAGAGAAGACTCAAATATTTCTCATGAATAATCTGATCATAAACTCACAATTCATCTGATCCCAACAAACACACCGCAAAAGAAGATTACATCGGATAGATCTCCAAGAACATCAAGGAGAACATTGTATTGAAGATCAAAGAGAGAGAAGAAGCCATCTAGCTACTAGCTATGGACCCGTAGGTCTATGGTAAACTACTCACACATCATCGGAAGGGCAGCAAGGTTGATGTAGAAGCCCTCCGTGATCGATTCCCCCTCCGACAGAGTACCGGAAAAGGCCTCCAGATGGGATCACGGAAGAACAGAGGCTTGCGGCGGCGGAAAGGTTATTTCTTCTGGCTCTCTGGAGGTTTCCCAATATTTGTGAATTTATAGAAGTGGAATTAGGTCAAACGGAGTCATGTGGGCCCCACAAGGCAGCATGGCGCCCCCCCTGGGGCGCGCCCTAGTGCCTTATGGAGCCCTCGTAAGGCTTCTGACCTCCTCCCAAAGCTTCCGAGGGTTCTTTTGTCTAGAAAAAAATCTCCAAAAAGTTTCGTGGCATTTGGACTTCATTTGGTACTGTTTCTCTGAAAAGCCAAAAACAAGCAGAAAACAATAACTGGCACTGGGCACTAGGTTAATAGGTTAGTCCCAAAAAATGATATATAATTGCATATAAAAACATCCAAGATTGATACTATAATAGCATGGAACAATCAAAAATTATAGATATGTTGGAGACGTATCAAGCATCCCCAAGAATAATTCCTGCTCGTCCTCGAGTAGGTAAATGATAAAAACAGAATTTTTGATGTGGAATGCTACCTATCAAGTTTCATCATGTAATCTCTCTCTTACGGTATGAATAATAAGATCCAAGTGATTCAAAGCAATGGTCTATAATTTGATATAAAGACATCAATACTCAGGCATACTAATAAATAATCATGTCTTTCAAAATAAAAATGCTAAAGAACGTTATCCCTACAAAATCATATAACCCTGTCATGCTCCATCTTCATCACACAAAGTATTTATCATGCACAACTCCGGTTTTAGCCAAGCAATTGGTTCATACTTTTTAACGCGCTTCAGCTTTTTCAACTCCCACGCAATACATGAGCGCAAGCCATGGATATAGCACTATGGGTGGAATAGAGTATGGTGATAGGGGATAAATAAGAGAAGTCAAAAATGGAGAAAGTCTCACATCAACGAGGCTAATCAACGGGCTATGGAGATGCCCATCAATTGATGTCAATGCGAGGAGTAGGGATTGCCATGCAACGGATGCACTAAGAGCAATAAGTGTATGAAAGCTCAACATGAAAACTAAGTGGGTGTGCATCCAACTTGCTTGCTCATGAAGACCTCGGGCATTTGAGGAAGCCCATCATCGGAATATACAAGCCAAGTTCTATAATGAAAAATTCCCACTAGTATATGAAAGTGACAAAATAGGAGACTCTCTATATGAAAAACATGGTGCTACTCTGAAGCACAAGTGTGGAAAAGGATAGTAACATTGCCCCTTCTCTCTTTTTCTCTCATTTTTTTTCATGGCTCTTTTCGCCTCTTTTTTTCTTTTTTTTTCTTTTCCTTTTTTTCTTTTTTTTATATTTCGTCCAGAGTCTCATCCCGACTTGTGGGGGGATCATAGTCTCCATCATCCTTTCCTCAGTGGGACAATGCTCTAATAATGATGATCGTCACACTTCTATTTACTTACAACTCAACATTACAACTCGATACTAGAACAAAAATATGACTCTATATGAATGCCTCTGGTAGTGTACCAGGATGTGCAATGATGCTAGCGTAACATGTATAAAAATGATGAACGGTGGCTGAGCCACGAATACTATGTCAGCTATATGATCATGCAAAGCAATATGACAATGATGATGTATGTCATAAAAAAAGGAACGGTGGAAGTTGCATGGCAATATATCTCAGAATGGCTATGGAAATGCCATGATAGGTAGGTATGGTGGATGTTTTGAGGAAGATATAAAGAAGCTTATGTGTGATAGAGCATATCATATCACGGGGTTTGGATGCACCAGCGAAGTTTGCACCAACTCTCGATGTGAGAAAGGGCAATGCACGGTATCGAAGAGGCTAGCAAATTGCGGAAGGGTGAGAGTGCGTATGATCCATGGACTCACATTAGTCATAAAGAACTCACATACTTATTGCGAAATTTTATTAGCCCTCGAAGCAAAGTACTACTATGCATGCTCCTAGGGGGGAGGTTGGTAGGAGTTAACCATCGCGCGCCCCCGACCGCCACACAAAGGAAGACAATCAATAATAAATCATGCTCCAACTTCCTAGCATAACGACAAATCATATGTGCATGCTTCGGGAATCACAAACCTTAACACAATTATTCTTACTAAACCACAATTATCTACTAATACCTCCCACATATTACCATCATAATATCGCAAAACTATTGGACAGAATCAAATTTATCATATTCAGTGATCTACATGAAAGTTTTTATTATATCCCTCTTGAATACCTATCATATCAGGACCAAATTCATAACCCGTGCATATTACCATTGCTATCATGAGACTCTCAAAAAGATATAAGTGAAGCATGAGAGTGCAACTATTTCTTTAAAATATAACCACCGCCGTGCTCTAAAAGATATAAGTGAAGCACTAGAGCAACTGCCTAGCTCAAAAGATATAAGTGAAGCACATAGAGTATTCTAACAAATCGCGAATAATGTGTGTCCCTCTCAAAAAGGTGTGTTCAGAAAATATGATTGTGACAAACTACAAATCAAACAAAACCAAACAAACTATTTCACAAGACGCTCCAAGTAAAACACATATCATGTGATGAATAAAAATATAGCTCCAAGTGAGTTACCGATAGATTGTAGACGAAAGACGGGATGCCTTCTGGGGCATCCCCAATCTTAGACGCTTGAGTATTCCTTGAATATTACCTTGGGGTGCCTTGGTCATCCCCAAGCTTAGGCTCTTGCCGCTCCTTATTCCTTTATCCATCATAGTCTCACCCAAAACTTAAAAACTTCAGCACAGAAAACTCAATAGAAACCTCGTGAGATCCGTTAGTATAACAAACAAATCTTAAACTTTAGGTACTGTAGTAAATTGATTCATATTTAATATTGTCATAATTCCACTGTACTCCAACATCTCCATGACTCATACCCCCCGATACGATCCATAGATTCATCAAAATAAGCAAACTATGCAACAAAAACAGAACCTGTCTAAAACAGAACAGTCTGTAAAGATCTATTTAAAAGCCATACTTCTGTAACTTCAAAAATTCTGAAAAATTAGGAAAACGTAAAAAATTCATATACCAATACTGTGTAAAAATTTCAGATTTTTCTGACGCTACAGTACAGAACGAAAATTCCAGCATTGGACGCAAAACATTCTGTTTTCCAAACAGCATCAATTATACTTTCATCAACATCATCCCAAAGGCATTACTTGGCACAAACACTAATTAAAACATAAAAACACAATCATAACAGAGGATATAATTGTGCAAACACAGAAAAATAGAAGGTAAAAGCAAAAAATTATTTTATTCATTGGGTTGCCTCCCAACAAGCGCTATTGTTTTGTGCCCCTAGCTAGGCATAATGCATAGTTTCAAGTGTTGTCATCCTTCAAGTTAATTCCATAAGTGGCCCTCATAATGGATTCATAAGGTGCTTTAATTATTTTTCTAGGGAAGTGTTCCATCCCTTTCTTTAGTGGAAATTGAAATCTTATATTACCTTCTTTCATATCAATAATAGCACTAATAGTTCGAAGAAAAGGCCTACCAAGTATTATGGGGCAAGAAGGATTGCATTCAATGTCAAGAACAATAAAGTCCATGGGCACATAATTTCTATTTTCAAGAATAAGAACATCATTTATTCTACCCAATGCCTTTTTAATAGTAGAATCCGCAAGATGCAAATTAAGGGAACAAGGATCCATGTCGGTGAGACCTAGCACATCACACAAAGACTTTGGTATAGTGGAAATGCTAGCACCAAGATCACAAAGAGCATTACATTCATAGTCTTTAATTTTTACTTTAATAGTTGGTTCCCATTCATCTTGTAATTTTCTAGGAATTGATACTTCCAATTCAAGATTTTCTTCATGTGCTTTCATCATGGCTTCTACAATATGTTTAGTGAAAGCTTTATTTTGTTCATATGCATTTGGTGAATTAATCATGGATTGCAACAAGGAAATACACTCAATTAAAGAACAACTATGATAATTAAAGTCCTTGTAATCCAAAGTAGTGGGTGCATTACTATTTAAAGTTTTGACCTCTCCAAACCCACTTTTTTCATTTTTACGATCAAGATTATCACCCTCTAAGAAAGCGGGACTCCTTCTATCTAAAGTTGACTCTTGTCCAGTCCCTTTTTCATCAACTTTTATGTTACTAAATAATGATTCAATATGAGTGACACCAATCATTTTAATATCTTCATCATTACTACGATAGAAACCGGGTGGAATCACCTTTTGTAGAAATTCTTGCTTAGCTCTCAACCTAGCGGTCCTTTCTTTACTTTCATTAATGGAGAATAATTTGCCATAATATTATCAAGGAGTTTTGTAGCTTCTCCCAATGTAATTTCCATAAAAGTACCACCTGCGGCAGAGTCTAGCAAATTTCTAGAGACAAAGTTTAGTCCCGCATAAAATTTTTGTATGATCATCCATAAATTCAAACCATGAGTTGGGCAATGTCTTATCACTAATTTCATTCTCTCCCAAGATTGTGCAACATGTTCATGCGCAAGTTGCGTAAAATTCATAATTTGATTTCTTAAGGAAATAATCTAGGCGGGAGGAAAATACCTGGTGATAAAAGCATCCTTACACTTATCCCAAGAATCAATACTATTTCTAGGCAAGGATGAAAACCAAGTTTTAGCACGATCTCGTAGTGAGAATAGAAATAATTCTAATTTTACAATATCATTATCCACATCTTTCTTCTTTTGCATATCACAAAGTTCAAAGAAAGTATTTAGATGGGATGCAGCATCTTCATTAGGACTACCAGAAAATTGTTCTTTCATAACAAGATTAAGCAAAACAGCATTAATATCACATGACTCCGCACTAGTGGCGGGAGGAGCAATAGGAGTACTAATAAAATCATTATTATTAGTATTGGAAAAGTCACACAATTTTGTATTTTCTTCAGACATCGCGACAAAGCAAGCAAACTAGCAAACAAGCAAATAAAATATTTTTGTGTTTTTGTAAAAAAAATAGAAGTGGGGGAGATGAAAACGAGAGGCAAAGGCAAATAAAAGGTAAATAAAGTAAATGCAAGTGAGTGATAATTTGTGCGAAGGTATTTGTGTGAAGGTACTTGGTAATTTTGATGATGTCTCCCCGGCAACGGCGCCAGAAATTCTTCCTGCTACTTGTAGTCTGCGTTGGTATTTCCCCGAAGAGGAGAGAATGATGCAGTACAGTAGAGATAAGTATTTCCCACAGTTAAGAACCAAGCTTGTCAATCCAGTAGGAGAACCAAGCAAAATTCCATTGAAACGCACCTGCACACACAAGAGCAAACACTTGCACCCAACGCAAATAAGAGGGTTGTCAATCCCCTTAGCGGTTACTTGCAAGGATTACCTCTTATAGAGGTAAATAGCTAAACTAAAATAATAATAAAAATAAAAGTAAATAAATTGCAGCAAGGTATTTTTAGGTTTTTAATATGATAAAGATAGACCCGGGGGCCATAGTTTTCACTAGAGGCTTCTCTCTCGAGCGCAGAAACATACGGTGGGTAAACAAATTACTGTTGGGCAATTGACAGAATAGCAAATAATTATGACGGATTCATGGCAATGATCATGTATATAGGCATCACGTCTGAGACATGTAGACCAACTCCTGCCTGCATCTACTACTATTACTCCACCCATCGACCGCTATCCAGCATGCATCGAGGGTATTAAGTATAAAACAGAGTAACGCCTTAAGCAAGATGACATGATGTAGAGAAGCAAATTCAATCAATATGAATAAACCCCATCTTTTTATCCTTAATGGCAACAATACAAATACGTGTCATGTCCCTTTCTGTCACTGGGATTGAGCACCGCAAGATTGAACCCATCACAAAGCACCTCTCCCATTGCAAGATAAATCAATCTAGTAGGCCAAACTAAACCGATAGATCGGAGAGAAATACAAAGCTATAACAATCATGCATAAAAGAGTTCAGAGAAGACTCAAATATTTCTCATGAATAATCTGATCATAAACTCACAATTCATCGGATCCCAACAAACACACCGCAAAAGAAGATCCGGTAGAGAGAACACAGTACTAGCCCCACTGACAGTTTTCTGGCTTCCATTATTGCGCGGGGTCTTACTAATAGGACTTCGCTGCACGGGACGGGTCTTCGTCAAAAAGGAAATATTAGCGCGTGCCATTATTTAGTTGGTCCGGTAATATTCGGTAATGTATTTTAGTGTGCGATTTTTTTAGTTTGTTCGTTAGTATTCGGTAATATATATAAATGTCAAATATATTTGTGTGCGAATTTTATTAGTTGGTCCGGTAATTTTCTAAGCTAGGTCAAATATTTAGGTGTGCGAATATTTTTAGTTTGTTCATTAGTATTCGGTAATATATAATAAATGTCAAATATATTTGTGTGCGATTTTATTAGTTGGTCCGGTAATTTACTTAGCTAGGTCAAATATTTAGGTGTGGGAATTTTTTTTAGTTTGTTCATTAGTATTCAGTAATATATATAAATATCAAATATATTTGTGTGCGATTTTTATTAGTTGGTTTGGTAATTTTCTTAGCTAGGTCAAAAAAAATTAGTTTGTTCCGGTAATTTTATTTATTTATGTACATTGAATAGTATATACTCTATGATGTCATGCTGCTTAATAGTTGTCCATGTTGAATACTTTTTTAGGTCAGCAGACATGTCTGATGTAGTGAAGTTCGTTTTTTACTACGGTCCTGGTACTGTCCAAACAAATGAGATGGGAGCTGATCTGAGTGATTATCAGCACATAGAGGTGGCACTTACTGCCCCTCAAACATGGTTTGTTAGTCGGTTGACAGACTGGTTGACAGGATGTTTAGGGATTAATACTGAAACTTACACCGTCGGTGTTCATGCATTGTGGACCCAGTCAAGTTCAAACATTTTTTTTGAGGCCAATCGAGCGGGACTCTCAGTGGGTGCGCTGGTTACAAGGTTGCGAAAACAGGGGATGCAATCCTGTCACCTTAGTGATTCCCGTCTTGAAGGATGTCAGTGCACCTGAAGGTGATGGTGGTTACGATCCTAGCCAGAGCAGTGAAGGGATACATTTATCTATGTTAAATTTTGTGTCAAATGATGGATATTGTCGTGGGAACAAGCCTGACAGTAGAAGGTAGGGGTACGAATGGAGAGGGCAGAGTCCTAGCTACGGCGAGGTTGTACACACAGATGTATGAGTTCAGGCCCCTCTCGTGGAGGTAACAGCCCTACGTCTCAGTGCTCCGGAGAGCTCTCTACTCTGTCGAGTGAAATATGTGTGTTGTATTACAAAAGGTTGCGAACCCTTCTACCAGCGGGGAGGGGTGGCTTATATAGAGTGCGCTGCCCCTCATAACGTCCGGCATGAAGGGGTTTAATCGTGGTCATAAAGAGGTGTACGTTACTGGTAACGTACACCATAAATGCTGTTAATGATCTTGATGACTGCTTGCCCCTTAGCCTCCCTGGGGTGACTTCTGGACTCCTGCGGTCGACTGTCTTCAGACTCTTCCGAGTGAAAGATAACCGTCGAGTGAAAGGCATCTCCGAGTGTATATTGTCGAGTGATTTATGCTTCTTTGCTATTTCAGTCGGAGACTTCCTTGTGGCCCTTAAGCTTTCTGGGGCAGTGTCCTTGGGTAGGATATGTAGGTCAGGCCTATAACCCTACCCTAGGTACGTATCCCCATCATTAGCCCCCGAATGGATCGGGGTTCGAGGGTAAAAGGTGTCAATGCAAGTTCAAACGAGACACCAAAACTCCGAGTGTATTTTGAGGCTTCCTCGAAATCTGCGTCGATTGAAACCTTAACCGTTTGCCCTGATCAATTCCGTCTTGAAGTTATCCGAGTAAAACTGAGCTTGAAAACCGGTCCGAGTAAAACTGGTTCGAGAGTCCGAGTAAAACTGAACTTGAAAACAGGTCCGAGTGATCTGGAAAACCTTCTGACGAAATAGTTTGCTCCACCGGGTCCGAGCCTCGCGGGCTTCGAAATTTGGATAAGAGCGCGCGCGCGCGCAGCGGAGATGGCGTAACTGCTAAGGCAAGTGCGGGAACGACGCCTCGATTATTGCGCCGCCCAAATCGCCACGTACCGCTCCTCCTCTGATTTCGGGATATTCAGAGATCCGGCGGGCCCGCAGGTTAGTGGCTCACTTGAGTGCATATAAGATGCGACGACGCCGGTGCTGGCACAGTATTTTTCTCCCAAATCCACTCCTCTCCTCTTCTTCCTCCGCCCTGCTCTGCTTCGTTGACCGCCGCCGCCATGACGAAGGGCAAGACGGAGAAGCTCGAGCGCGCCCAGAGGGGAGGCGCCAAGGCGAAGAAGCCGTCGGGAGCTCGGTCGACGGTGCCGCCGGGGTGGATCCAGGGGGATTTTCTCCAATCGACGGTCACTGCGGAAGATGTGGACAAACTCGTCGTCGACGGGTTGATAGCTGCCGATTCATGGCGGTTGCCGAAGGGGGAGATCGAGCCGGAGCCACGCGACGGCGAGCGAGTTCTGCTTCTCACCCACATCGAGCGAGGTTTCTCCATGCCTCCCCATCCGTTCATCCGCGCTTTCTTGAACTATTTTGGAGCGCAACTCCACCACCTTCCTCCGAATGCGGTTGCATATCTTTCCTGCTTCGTAACTTTGTGCGAATGTTTCCTGGGCTGTCCCCCACATTGGGGTTTGTTCAAGCACATATTCTCTGTCCGATCTCAAGCTGTCAAGAAAGCCAATCCCAAAGATAGCAAAACCAATGTGATCCAACTGTGTGGTGGCTTAGGGATTCAGAAGAGAGGTAGGAGTGGGTTCCCCTCTATGACCTTTCCCGATTCTGTTCGGGGATGGCAGTCGACCTGGTTTTACTGCAAAGATGCCGCATCGCCAAATATGTCGACTGGGCTTCCTCCCTTCACCTTGGATCGACCTGTTACTCCCAAACCTCTGTACGTGACAAAGGTAGAGAAAATCCAGGTAGGGATCTTAGTGAACGCCATATCCGAACTGATCCGCGGTGGAGTGACTGGTCTGGACCTCCTTGAAACGTTTCTGAGTCGGCGAATTCAGCCTCTCCAAGCTCGGGATCACACCATGTGGCATTATTCGGGCCCTGAGGATACCACTCGGACTCATCCTGAGGAAGTTTCCGATCAGACTGTTTCTCAGTGGCTCAGGAGCATCACTGGAGCCTGTGATAATCCGGAAGGATCCAAACGAATTCCGCCTTTCTCCGCTTTGAACCCGCCAAAGAACTTGGTGAGTCACATATTTGTCGATTGTTTTAATACTTTGCCGAGTAACTGAATCTTCAGTCGACTGAATTTGAAGCTTGAACCTCGCAGGAATTTACGAACATGTACTCGCCCATACCCAATGGAGAACATCCTGATGAAGAGGAAGGAAGCGTCGACGGCAGCGCAGACGGTGACTATGCTGATGACACCGAGAGCAGTGATGACGACCTGGATGAGGATGAGGTGGAGGCCCCTGTCCCTTCGCGCACCGAGCGTCGAGCCAGGCAGCAGAACGACCCGGAGGTCACCCCGAGCAAAACAGTGGCGTCGAGCACAAGGAACCCGAAACGTGACCGTGTCGCGGCATCGGGGTCGACTGAAAAGGCTGCGAAACAGCTCAAGCCAGACGTGCCAAAGCCTCGGAAGGCCCTGCCCCGAATCAAGATAGCCGTGCCTGTTGCCTCCACGTGAGTGTTCGTTCTCCTTATTCTGCTGTTGAAGAACTTTATGTTGACGTTGACCGAGTGAAATATATTTGCCAGAGCCGCTACCTCCGTAACGTCGCCCCATCGGGATGATGGAGACCATATGGAAGTAGACACTCCTGATGCGGCCACCTCCCTACGAGGTATGACAATCCCACACTTTACTCTGCTTGCTGAAGAATAATTGTCGAGTGTCGAATGCAGCTGACGAAGTCATCGAACTGGAAGATGATGAGGAGCCGCGGCGGGGAGCAGAGGATGAAGCTGTGCTTCCGGAGGCTCCACGCGTGGACACTCGGGGACCACCGTCTGTCCAGACGCCCCGTGGGACGAGTGCTGCGACGCCTCTAAGCCTTGTAATTCCGCTGTCGAGTGCTCCGCCGGCCACTTCTACTCTGGTGGCTTCGACGCAGATCGGACAATCCCAAGCACCTCCAGCTGCTCCATTGACTACACCAATTCACTCGACGCCTGCATACCCTTTGTACCACGTCCCGGAGGACCAAACCGGAGCTGCCAAGGAAGCCATGATCCAGGCTGGGCAGATGATGCTACGAACAAAGGAGGCGTATGAAGCCAGCAAGTTAGCCTATGATGCCAGCTCAGCGCTTCAGGCCAACGTCCGAGTAAGTGGTATTGTAAGTTCATTTCCGATTGAATTCCTGTCCGTCTTGATTTTACACCCACTGGGGTGTTTTTCTTCGCCAGTAGACCAAATAGTTTCTGGTCCAGTGGGGGCACGCTGAGTGCACCCACTGGGTGTAGTCCCCGAGACCGCTGTCGAATGACGAAGGCTTCGGCGGGGGTCTTAATATTGTTTCCATTCGACAGGGCAGTGGGGGCACGCTGAGTGCACCCACTGGGTGTAGTCCCCGAGGCCGCCGTCGAGTGCTTGCTTCGGCGGTGGTCTGATAGAGACGATGTTCGGTTGCTTGCTTCTTTCTTTTATACTCGGCCAGGCCAGACCTGGTCGAGTATTTTCGTTTCCAGTGGGGGCACGCTGAGTGCACCCACTGGGTGTAGTCCCCGAGACTACTGTCGATCGTTGACGATGGGCGGTAGTCTTTAGAACCATTCTGCAGGTTTCATGGACATCATTTCCATCAACCATGGTATGATGCTTGTATAGGGTTGTGAGGTGGGGTGGCGGGCCGTCTTTCAGTCGAGTGCAATTGACCTTTTCCACTCGGGAGTAGAGAAATGGTTATGTCGACTGAACCCCTATTTCTGCTGATTTCAGAAAGCCTGTGGGCTCGGGACCAAGTACGTCGAGCTGGAGAAGGAAAAGAACCGACTTCTGCTGGATCTGGAACTGACGAACAACAACCTGGACCGTGCACAGACCGAACTGAAAACTTTGGGAGGTAATCTTTGTTGATCAATTGTATTATCACTTTCAATTTCCATCTTTTGAGCCGAGTGAATCCACTCGAACAGACGTACGTGATGAAAACCGTTGTCTCCGAGTGCGCCTCAACAATGCTATTTCTTTAGATACCATGAAGAAAGCGCTCGAGGACAAGGACAAATCACTTGCTGATGCTCAGAAGGAAGCGAAGGAGAAGACTGCAGCTGCTGAGAAGAAACTTGCAGCAGCCAGTAAACTGGAAGAGGAGAACGCCAAGCTCAAGCAGGAACGATCCGAGTGGATCAAAAAACTCGAAGAGCAGACCAAGAGTAGGACCGCTCTGGAGAAACACTTGGGCGACTTTGCGAAGAAAATGTTCAGCATGCTCGAAGGTAACCCTCATTTGTCGAATGAATTTCCCCGGTTTTTCCAGAATGGTATTATGATCACCCTTTCACTTTCTCTTCATGTAGAATTCTGTCGAGACTTCGAAAAAGAAACTGAAGAAATTGAACCCAATCTGGACCCCACAAAGTCTCTCGTCGGAGACGCCGTGGCCATGGATATGTTTCGTCTCGAAGCTCGTCTTAAGAGCGTCCAAGGATTCATCACTCGGCTGAGAGCTGCATTTGAGAAGGTCGACAAGGAACTGTGGCCTGAAGATCCTCTCCAGACTGACCTCGAGTCAATGATGACTCGGCTCAATGAGATTCCCAATCGAGTGCAATCGTGGAAGAAATCTGCTGCCCGCTGTGGAGCTGACGTGGCACTTTCACTCGTCAGGGTTCATTGCAAGGAAGCTAGAGAGGACAAACTGAAGGATCTCCGAGTGACCAACACGAAGAAACTCAAATTTGAAGATTTCATGGAGACTTTCATCGATGCTGCCACTCGGATCGCCAACGGAATCGACCTGGATACCTTTGTTGAGCCTTCAAGTCCTGCTGGAGCTTAAGTTGGTATTTTGCTTATGGTAAAAACTTTATTTGCCTCGGTATGCCGAGTGTTGGTGTAACCGAGTAAACTTCGTTCAGGCTTTAAGCCTGAGAACTTCCCTTTTGCGCGAACAAGTTCCTGCTGCGCCGGAGATTTTAGTCTTACTTGCATTTCGCTTTCTGACATTTAGCTTGGCCGAATTTATTTGATTCTCGAGTGAAACGGGTGTTCTGCACTCGAAAGAATTCGGGACTTAGACGAGGACTGGCTCGCAGCTAAGTCTCCGAGTGTATTGAATGTAATACACTCGGAAACGTTTTGAACCTAGGCGAAACGGATTCGCAGCTAAGCCCCCGAGAGAGAGGATTGCTCGTCACTCGGAGTAATTTTTGAACTTAGACGAGACTGGCTCGCAGCTAAGTCTCCGAGTGTATTGAATGTAATACACTCGGAAAAGTTTTGAACTTAGGCGAAACGGATTCGCAGCTAAGCCCCCGAGAGAGAGGATTGCTCTTCACTCGGAGTAATTTTTGAACTTAGACGAGGACTGGCTCGCAGCTAAGCTTCCGAGTGTATTGTATGTAATACACTCGGAAAGGTTTTGAACTTAGGAGAAACGGATTCGCAGCTAAGCCCCCGAGAGAGAGGATTGCTCGTCACTCGGAGTAATTTTTGAACTTAGACGAGACTGGCTCGCAGCTAAGTCTCCGAGTGTATTGAATGTAATACACTCGGAAATGTTTTGAACTTAGGCGAAACGGATTCGCAGCTAAGCCCCCGAGAGAGAGGATTGCTCTTCACTCGGAGTAATTTTTGAACTTAGACGAGGACTGGCTCGCAGCTAAGCTTCCGAGTGTATTGTATGTAATACACTCGGAAAGGTTTTGAACTTAGGCGAAACGGATTCGCAGCTAAGCCCCCGAGAGAGAGGATTGCTCTTCACTCGGAGTAATTTTTGAACTTAGACGAGACTGGCTCGCAGCTAAGTCTCCGAGTGTATTGAAGGTAATACACTCGGAAAAGTTTTGAACTTAGGCGAAACGGATTCGCAGCTAAGCCCCCGAGAGAGAGGATTGCTCTTCACTCGGAGTAATTTTTGAACTTAGACGAGACTGGCTCGCAGCTAAGTCTCCGAGTGTATTGAACGTAATACACTCGGAAAAGTTTTGAACTTAGGCGAAACGGATTCGCAGCTAAGCCCCCGAGAGAGAGGATTGCTCTTCACTCGGAGTAATTTTTGAACTTAGACGAGACTGGCTCGCAGCTAAGTCTCCGAGTGTATTGAACGTAATACACTCGGAAAAGTTTTGAACTTAGGCGAAACGGATTCGCAGCTAAGCCCCCGAGAGAGAGGATTGCTCTTCACTCGGAGTAATTTTTGAACTTAGACGAGACTGGCTCGCAGCTAAGTCTCCGAGTGTATTGAATGTAATACACTCGGAAAAGTTTTGAACTTAGGCGAAACGGATTCGCAGCTAAGCCCCCGAGAGAGAGGATTGCTCTTCACTCGGAGTAATTTTTGAACTTAGACGAGACTGGCTCGCAGCTAAGTCACCGAGTGTATTGAATGTAATACACTCGAAAAAGTTTTGAACTTAGGCGAAACGGATTCGCAGCTAAGCCCCCGAGAGAGAGGATTGCTCGTCACTCGGAATAATTTTTGAACTTAGACGAGACTGGCTCGCAGCTAAGTCTCCGAGTGCATTGAATGTAATACACTCGGAAAAGTTTTGAACTTAGGCGAAACGGATTCGCAGCTAAGCCCCCGAGAGAGAGGACTGCTCTTCACTCGGAGTAATTTTGAATGTAAATCTGTGCGATCGGAATCGACAATAGACTGCGGGAGTCTTCATTCAATCCATAACATCATCTGGGATACTCTTATTACATCAAAACAACTCTGTTATCAAGAATAAAAACGTCGAAGTAGGTCCGCATTCCAGGCGCGTGGCTCGTCAATATTCTTCTTCAAGTTGAAAAGATGGTACGCCCCGTTGTTAAGCACCTTGGTAATGACGAATGGTCCTTCCCAGGCTGGGGCCAATTTATGAGGTCGCTGCTGATCCACTCGGAGCACCAAATCCCCTTCGTGGAATGAACGGCTCTTGACATGTCTTGCATGGAAGCGGCGAAGGTCTTGTTGATATGCAGTTGATCGGATCAGGGCCATCTCACGCTCCTCCTCCAGGAGATCCACTCCGTCCTGTCTTGCTTGTTCAGCCTCGTCTTCAGAGTAAAGATCCACTCGAGGAGAATTGTGAAGGATGTCACTTGGCAATACGGCTTCGGCTCCATATACAAGGAAGAAAGGAGTTCGTCCAGTCGACCGGTTGGGAGTTGTCCTCAAGCCCCACAGAACAGACGGTAACTCAGTGACCCAAGCTCCGGCAGCATGATCAAGATCTCGCATGAGCCGAGGCTTCAATCCTTGGAGGATAAGGCCATTCGCTCGCTCAGCTTGACCGTTTGACTGGGGGTGCGCAACAGATGCGTAATCCACCCGAGTGCCTTGAGAAGAGCAATAGTACCTGAACTCTTCCGAGTCAAAGTTAGAACCATTGTCTGTAATGATATTGTGAGGGACCCCATACCGGAACGTTATCTCTCTTATGAATTTGATAGCAGTGCGGGCGTTCAGCTTCCTGATGGGTTTAGCTTTGATCCACTTAGTGAACTTGTCGACTGCAACCAGTAAATGAGTAAACCCGCTCTGACCTGTTCTAAGGGGTCCAACCATATCCAAGCCCCACACAGCAAACGGCCAGACGAGTGGAATGGTCTTCAAGGCAGACGCAGGTTTGTGTGACAGATTCGAGTAAAACTGACATCCTTCGCAGTGATCGACAATATCCTTAGCCATCTCATTGGCGCGTGGCCAGAAGAAACCAGCTCGATAAGATTTGGCAACAATCGTCCTAGAGGACGCATGATGGCCACAAGTTCCCGAGTGAATCTCCTCCAAAATCAGTCGACCTTCTTCAGGAGAAATGCACCGCTGAGCTACGCCAGTCACACTTTCTCTGTAGAGTTGTTCATTGATCACAGTGAAAGCCTTGGACCTGCGGACTATCTGCCGAGCCTCATCTTCATCAACTGGGAGTTCTCTTCTGAGAATGTACGCAATATATGGTACAGTCCAGTCGGGCGTGATTACCAAAATCTCCATGACCAGATCAATGACAGCTGGGACATCAACTTCAGTCGGATCAGAAGCACTCTTTGCTTGCGGGGGCTCTTCAGTGAAAAGATCTTCTTGCACCGAAGGAGAATGAATGTGTTCGAGAAATACATTGCTGGGGACAGGTTTCCGAGTGGATCCAATCTTTGCCAACTCATCAGCTGCTTGATTCTTCACTCGGGGAACATGATGGAGTTCCAAACCTTCAAATTTCTTCTCAAGTTTTCTTACTGCATTGCAGTATCCAGTCATAGCGGGGTTCCTGACATCCCACTCTTTCATCACTTGATTAACCACCAAATCAGAATCGCCATATACCATCAGGCGACGGACGCCGAGTGAAATGGCCATACGCAATCCATACAAAAGTGCTTCATATTCAGCTTCATTGTTGGAGGAATCAAAGTGAATCTGTAAGACATAACTGAGCTTATCACCTTTTGGGGATACCAGAACGACGCCAGCACCAGACCCATTCAACATCTTTGAACCATCAAAGAACATGGTCCAGTGTGCCGAGTGAAGTTGGATTGGCTGCTGTTGCTCAATCCACTCGGCGAGGAAATCAGCCAGCGCGTCTCGATTATTGAGAATTTCAGACAACGGAGCATCACTGACGACTGAAATGGAGTGATCCTGAAAATAGTGTGCTACCTTCTTTGCAGTCAGATATATACCATATACGAGCTTCTGGTAATGTGGATATCTTTGCTTCGACGGAGTCAACACTTCAGAAATATAATAGACCGGGCGTTGAACTTTGTAAGCCTTGCCTTCCTCTTCCCGCTCGACAGTTAGTACTGTACTGACGACCTGATTAGTGGCCGCGATGTACAATAATAATGGCTCTTTGCTGTGCGGAGCAGCAAGCACCGGCTGGGTGGTAAGCAGGGCTTTGAGCTCGACAAACGCTGCTTCAGCTTCTGGAGTCCACTCAAATGTATCAGACTTTTTCATCAGTCGGTATAAAGGCAGTGCCTTCTCACCGAGACGAGAAATGAATCGACTCAATGCTGCCAAGCAACCTGTGAGCTTCTGGACATCGTGCACACGCTCAGGGCTTTTCATTCGGACGATGGCACCGATCTTTTCAGGGTTGACGTCGATTCCTTTCTCGGAAACGAGGAAACCGAGTAATTTGCCACCAGGAACGCCGAAAGTGCATTTAGTCGGATTTAACTTAATATCATATCTCCTCAAATTGGCGAATGTTTCAGCCAAGTCAGACAACAGGTCGGAACCTTTGCGAGACTTGACCACGATATCATCCATATAAGCTTCGATGTTCCGAGGGATCTGATCGAGCAAACACTTCTGAATCATGCGCATGAAAGTAGCGCCAGCATTCTTCAAACCAAAAGGCATGGTGATATAACAGAAACACCCGAAAGGGGTGATGAAGGCTGTCTTTATTTCATCTGGACCAAACAGACGGATCTGATGGTAGCCAGAATAAGCATCAAGAAAAGATAAACGCTCGCATCCCGCAGTTGAGTCGACAATCTGATCAATGCGGGGAAGCGGGAAATGATCTTTCGGGCAGACCCGATTGATATGTTTGAAATCAATACACATGCGAAGAGACTTGTCTTTCTTAGGGACCATGACAACGTTTGATAACCACTCGGAGTGGTAAATCTCACGTATAAACTTGGCCGTCAAGAGACGAGCCACCTCTTCGCCGATTGCTTTTCGCTTCTCTGTTGCTGACCGACGCAAATGTTCCTTCACAGGCTTGGCCTTCGGATCAACTCTCAAACGGTGCTCAGCCAGTTCCCTGGGTACACCAGGCATGTCAACGGGCTTCCATGCGAAGATGTCCCAGTTCTCACGGAGGAACTGGATGAGCTCGGCTTCCTATTTGCTGTCGAGTGTTGTTGAGATGTTGGTCGGGGCAGCAATCGGATCTGTCGGGTGAATGTGCACCTTCTTCACCTCTCCTGCCGACTGAAAAGCTGACTCAGAAGCGGGCGTCTTGGCACGCAACAGGTCGGCAGGATCAGCATTTTTCTTGTATTCCTCCAACTCAACCATAGCCATCTGCTGGTCGGCGATCTTGGAGCCCTGCTGGAGGCACTCCTCAGCCCTTTGTCGATTGCCAGTGACTGTGATCACACCTTTTGGTCCAGGCATCTTCAGCTTGAGATACACGTAACATGGTCGGGCCATGAAACGGGCATAAGCTGGTCGACCAAGGATGGCGTGGTAGGCACTCTGGAAATCTACCACTTCAAACGTCAGTTTTTCCTTGCGAAAGTGCTTGTCATCACCAAACACCACATCCAATGCTATCTGGCCGAGTGAACGGGCCTTCTTCCCAGGGATTACTCCATGAAACTGCATGTTGCTTTCACTGAGCCGGGACATCGGAATGCCCATTGCCTTAAGGGTATCAGCATACAGGATGTTCAGACCGCTCCCGCCATCCATCAAAACTTTGCGGAGTCGAGTGCCCCCCACAACTGGGTCTACCACCAGCGCTTGCCGCCCGGGGGTAGCAATGTGCGCAGGGTGATCTGACTGACTGAAAGTGACAGCAGTTTGAGACCACTTGAGATATGTGGGGGTAGAAGGAACCGCCATGTTAACCTCCCTGTTGATAACTTTCAGTCGACTCTTACTCTCAACATCAGCAAAAATCAACAAGGTGGCATTGACTTCAGGGAACTCTTCTTTTTCTTCTTCATCTTCTTTCTCAGGGTCTTTCTCACTCGACTGGTTCTCTTTGAATGACTGGATCAACAGACGGCACTGTCGAGTGGTATGCTTCGGCAATATCAAATTGCCCTCTTCATCTTTCCTCGTGTGGATTGCACACGGTAAATCCAAAACATCGGTACCCGACTGATTCTTTGACTTCTTTGGGGTGAACTTAGCCTTGGACTTTCCCTTATTCTTGCCTTGTGCCGCCAGGGCGGCCGCTTCTGCCTGAGCAGGGGGATCAGCTTTGCGCTTTTGTTTCCGACTGGAATTCCCACCTGCATCATTGTCGACTATTTTGGCTTTACCGCTTCGGAGGCGGTCTTCTTCTTCTCCATTGGCGTACCGAGTGGCAATCTCCATCATCTTGCTCATAGAAATGTCACCGGTGCGACCAAACTTCAGATAGAGCTCTCTGTATCTAACCCCAGCCTTGAAGGCACAAACAGCTTGATGCTCGGAAACATTCTCCACCGTGTGATGCAAGGTGGACCAACGCTGAATGTAATCTCGCAAGGTTTCATTGGGCTTCTGGACACAGTGCTGCAAATCAGTCAAACCAGCTGGACGTTTACAAGTGCCTTCAAAAGTTCTGATAAACACTCGGGCCAAATCTTCCCAGCAATAGATGCTAGAGGGAGCCAAACGATTTAACCAAGCTCTGGCCGAACCATCCAACATCAAGGACAGATGCTTCATGGCTATGTTGTCGTTACCTCCACCAATCTGTACAGCCACTCGGTAATCATCCAACCAGGTTTCAGGCTTTGACTCGCCAGAAAACTTGCCGATCCCGGCCGCCAACCTGAAGTTGGGGGGAATCTCTGCAGAGCGAATGGCTCTGCTAAAACACTCGGGCCCAGAAACAACAGCACTGCTTCCACTCGGATAATCTCTGTTATGACCATCTCTGTGGGCTCTGCCTCTGTCGACCCTCCTTTGAGCAAGGACATCCCTTGCGTCAAATCCGGGATTCCGCTCATCACCGAACGGGCGCCTATCATCATTGTGCCGGGACACATAAGAACCATTCCGCGGAGGAGAAAACATTCGACGGCGGTCATCACGGTGATAACGGGGAGCAGACTGATCTCGCCCCTGATCTCTGTACCGGTCTTCACGGTATTCTCCGCCTCTACGACGCGAAGGTGACCCAGGACTGTGAGCCGACTGAACTGTTTCTGCCCTGGTAGAATTGCCATGTAACCTGTTCTGCGACTGAGAAACAGCTGCATTCTGGTGCTGCGCCGCCTCAAGCAATGCCTTGATCTGCTGCAGACCTCTACCAGCCTCTGATCGTGACGGTTGAATAGACTCTGCAATTCTAGCAGCTGCTGCAACATTTAAAACTGGAGTACGAAATACCTCGACGTTATTTTGAGATCTACTCGGAAACAACTGTCGCTGCTGTCGATTGGGACGTGGTGGACGCTGCCCAGCACGCTCGTCGAGTGCCTCCTGCATCTCTATGAGCCGAAGGCGTGTAGCCTCCATGGCCTGGGCCTCAGCGGTCGTACCGACGATGGGAGTACGGAGAACATCCTCATCCCGGCGCTGCTGATCATTCGACATTCCACCAATCTCACGCCTGGAGTGGTCGAAGCCGGGCGGCGGACTCTGATGAGGGCCAGCCATGAAAACTTCCGCCGCAGGGTCGCAGCTCTCGCACTCGGAAGGGATGTCGGACCGATCCGACGCCGAGTCGAACACGCCGTGAAGTGACTCGGCGGGCTCGATGGCCGCAATCTGCGGGGACGAAACCTGGCGTGCCGCCGCGTGCCGCACCCAACGCTGTAGCCGCGAGCGACCGGATCGCTTGCGACGATGAACAGTAGGGAGGGCCGATACACACGGAGTCGACGACTGAAGGAGAAGAACGCCGCAGGAGCTTGCACAGAAGTGCGTCGCCCCGCGAATCGGGAGCGCTTCCACATCCAAAGGCGCTTCCTGGAGCCATGCCGAATCGTCGGCGATGAAGGTGAGCGCTCCGAGACGGATCTCGCGGCCCAGGAACAAATCACCACCGGAAGACATGACGAAGGAGAAAAAATGCAAACTCGCCGGAAGTCGCTTAGACGCCTGCCCCACGGTGGGCGCCAACTGTCGTGGGAACAAGCCTGACAGTAGAAGGTAGGGGTACGAATGGAGAGGGCAGAGTCCTAGCTACGGCGAGGTTGTACACACAGATGTATGAGTTCAGGCCCCTCTCGTGGAGGTAACAGCCCTACGTCTCAGTGCTCCGGAGAGCTCTCTACTCTGTCGAGTGAAATATGTGTGTTGTATTACAAAAGGTTGCGAACCCTTCTACCAGCGGGGAGGGGTGGCTTATATAGAGTGCGCTGCCCCTCATAACGTCCGGCATGAAGGGGTTTAATCGTGGTCATAAAGAGGTGTACGTTACTGGTAACGTACACCATAAATGCTGTTAATGATCTTGATGACTGCTTGCCCGTTAGCCTCCCTGGGGTGACTTCTGGACTCCTGCGGTCGACTGTCTTCAGACTCTTCCGAGTGAAAGATAACCGTCGAGTGAAAGGCATCTCCGAGTGTATATTGTCGAGTGATTTATGCTTCTTTGCTATTTCAGTCGGAGACTTCCTTGTGGCCCTTAAGCTTTCTGGGGCAGTGTCCTTGGGTAGGATATGTAGGTCAGGCCTATAACCCTACCCTAGGTACGTATCCCCAGCAGATATGATGTTTATGAATCAGGGCAGAGTAGTCAGGTGGAAGGAGGAAATGCTGATGGTTATTACGGTGGCGAGGCGGATGCTGACGAGGTAGATGGGCACATGCAAAACCAGATGGAAGATGAAGATACAGATGTTGATATTGGTCATGCCGATAATTCCGACGAGTCGGATGAAGAAGAGAATGCAGAGGAGTTGCCTAATCCTGCATCATGGAATCAGGACTTCTCATCTACAATGACCGTTAACGATGGCCATGATTCTGCCTGGCAATATCACCAGAACAACATTGCGACGGGTGCTATGTATCCAAACAAGGAAGCTCTGAAGGATGCAATCATTAAATGGGCAATGTCTACGCAAGGGGTTTTCAGAGCTCAGGTGTCAAGTCCGAAATACTTGACAATGGTATGCAAGAACAATGATTGTCCCACCAGGGTGCATGGCTATCTCCCTAAGTATGGCACAAGTTGGGTGATCAGTGACTTAGTAAATCACACATGTGTTATTCCCAATATCCCTCAAGATCATGGTAACCTTTCGTCCACGCTTATTGCTCGGTTGCTTTACAATGAGATAGTGGAGAGCAAAGTGATGGAAGTGAAGGTTATCCAGACAAAAGTCTTCGTCGGGTTCAAGTATAGAATTTCGTATGGCAAGGCTTGGAGGGCTAAGCACAGGGCCCTTGAGACCAGATTTGGTTCGTATTTCAATGCATATGACTCTGTTGTCCGACTCCTCCGCACACTACAGGACCGGAATCCATGCACCTATATCGACATCCAAGACTTGTTCATGCCAGAGTTCCCAACTGTGAGGGTGCTGCATCGACTGTTCTTCTCTTTCGGTGTATGCATCGAAGCTTTAAGTCATTGTCGACCGGTGATATGTGTAGATGGCACTTTTCTCACTGGCAAGTACACGGGTCAGATCCTAACCGCCATTGGTCAAGATGGCCAAAATCAAGTCGTCCCGCTCGCATTTGCTTTTGTGGAGAGCGAGAACATTGGAAGCTGGACATGGTTCTTCAGGCAACTGAAAATAGCAGTTGTGAAGGATAAGCCGAATGTGTGCATCCTTCATGACAGGCATGCAGGTATACTCAGTGCGATAAAGACACTGACAAACCCTGGGCCTAAGGAACAAACTCCATGGCAGGACCGGCAGAGCCGATGGTGCATGCGCCATCTGGGGGCCAATTTCTTCTCGCAGTTCGGAAATAAGAACCCTATGAATCTATTCAAAAAACTCTGCAAGTAGAATCAGACATGGAAGTACAATTTGATACGTGACAGACTTAATGTATGCACACAGAGACATGTTAGGGACAGGAAAGCGGCATGAGATGCAGTTGTGAGGGCACATGTAGAAGCAGTAGTTGCACAGTTAGCAATAGGAACAACGGCCATGGAGGAAGACCCTGTTGGGCTTTGCGATTTGCCAGGATTTGACCCACCTGGTACTAGGAGAAGACTTGGGAGGACGATTAAAACCTTTGATCAGTGGATAGAGCAATGAGCCTCTGGAGAGATGGTCTTTGCTGCATGACACACATGGAGCAAGGTATGGTGTCATGACTACGAACCTTGCTGAAACATATAACTTTTTCCTTAGAGGAAACCGGGCTTTACCACTTACAGCAATTGTTGAGGGTATTTTCTAAGGCACGGTGAGGTATTTCAGAGATAGACGTCAAGCAGTAGAGCTTCACATCACGAACAACCCAAACACATGTTACTGTGAAAGGGTTATGAAGTACATGAATGAAAAGATGGAGAAAGCTAGGTCACATACTGTAGTTGCCATCGGAAATCAAGAAAGAAGGTTTGAGGTCCGATTAGCTAACAACAAATTCAGATGTGGAAATCAGGTGAGGACACACGAGGTGAAAATTGGAAATGAAGTCTGGCCAACATGTGAGTGCACATGCAACAAACCGAAGTTGCTTCATCTACCTTGCTCCCATGTCCTTGCTGCTTGCGGCCAGCTAGGAATGGACGCAATCTCATTCGTGTCTCCATATTTTCTGAAAGAGTCCGTGCTCAATACCTGGACAGGTGAGTTGCAGGGATTTCGATAAATGGGCAACTTCAACACCGTTAACCCTGTTGAAAGGTGGTACATTCCAGACCCAGAGAATATGCATACAAGCAGGGGTAGACGTCAGACTCAGCGCATCCGGAATGATATGGATGAATCTGAAGCCGGAGGCCCCACTAGGCAATGTATTCTATGCAATCAATTTGACCATAGGGACACTAATTGTCCCATTTTTGTCACTGCCAGTGGTACTGGGTGTGGACGAGGAAACCGGGGACAAAGAGGAAGAAGAGGGAGAGGAAGAAACTAGGCACTATGTTAATTTTGTATTAAGTGTGGACTATGTTTCAGCTAGGGAGTAAAGGGAGCACCTCTGTGAGTGTTACGTCCGGATTACCTGGGGGCGTACCTCAGACGGGTAAAGCCGAAAGCTAGCGTTCTTAAGAATACAATTGGTCGGCCGTGGGGGAAGTGAAAATAATTGGTACTTATTGCCAAGTTTTCGGGGCTATTTTCTCGACGTAATCGTCCCCGTCTTCTTCGGATACTCGGTTACATGCCCATGGTCAACATGGTAACCCGAAGAAAGGAACCCCTAAAGGAACTATTTTCGTCGGAACATGTTTCTTACGTTAAACAGTAATATAACATAACTCCCCGCGCGCGTTTTTGTCTGTTTGCACCAAATGGCCGGATTGCCTGGTTCTCCGAAGTGTTTTCCGACGTTTTCGGATCGCATAGTAGGAAACACTCCTCGGCCCCTGGCCGAGGAGGCGGAAGCTGATGGCCGGTTAAGACAACGCTTTAAGCATGGTTTCGAGAATATTTGATGTAAAGTACATAGATATATAGAATCAAAATGTTAATCTTGGTCAAGACCATCTATTATGGTCTCCGGAGCACAATCGGCTTGGGACAGACGAGCTGCGGGCATAACCTGGTTGTATACCAGATGTACGGGCACTTCCTGCCCATCTGGCCCTACCGGCCCAACCCTAGCTAAACGCTCTGGCTCCAACTTGGTGAAGCGGGTCTTGATCATCGCCCAAGCCTCCCGCGCTCCCTCTCGACAAGATGACATCTTCCACACCTCAAAGCGGCGCTGAGCTGCTTTGAATCGATTCGCAAGCTCGACCATGCTTTCGGGGACCACCTCGCCAGGCCATAACGCCCTGAACATGCTCTTCATGGCTTTTCGGGCCCGCTCATGTACAGTGGAGAGTTCCTTTAGCAGGTCTCGTCCGAAAGAACTGGCCTCATCTTCGGGGCGACGGTCAGCAAAACTGCAACATGACGTGGAGTTGTTCACATTACTGCCTAAAACATGCAGTTCATGTATTACTATATCGCCCTTACAGAACATGCCAGCTTTGAGTTTCTGGTTCTCTTCCTGGGATAGGGCCAGCTGAGCTTTCAAGCTCTAGATTTCTTGGGCCTGCTGTTGATTTTCGGCCTTGAGCTTATCCCTCTCCTCATGACTTCGAGTCAACACCTGGTAGCCAGCCTCCTCCTGCGACTCTGCATACCTTTGAGCCTCTCTGGCAGTCTCCAGATCCCTCTGCAGCTGGTTTATAGACTCGGCTGCTACAAATTCATCTTTCATTAGCCAAGATGCTCTATCAAATTTTATCAAAAACATTCCAGTTCGGCTCTTACCATGTGCCTCTCTGGTAAACTTCTTGACACCCTCTAGTTCGGCTTTCACAGATTCCAACTGTGTTTGGGCCAGCCCGAGGTCTTCGGCCAACTTCTTATTATGGTCCTGAATAGTCTGCACAAACAGCATGGCGTTACAAACATCAGACCCTTAACTCGGTCGTCCCGCCCAAATTAAGGCTCGGGGGCTACTGGGTTAGGCACTAGTTGTCAAAATCAATTGTATACCTGCATATTAGTGGACATGAGCTTCACTTCCCCCTCGAGTCCTGTTCGGGCAGCTCCGAGGTACGCGTCTACCGAACTAAGAGCATTAAACTCCTGATCGGAAAACGCAGACTGCCGAAGCGACGCTTTGCACCACCGGTGATTCATCACACTTTCGACCTCGGAATTGGTGACCGAGACACCTCCTGAGTCCTCGGGATGTTGGTCCTCGGCAGGGATCTCCGGAGTGACGCCGGCCACAACTGGTGACCTCTATTTTGGGTCACCCCTTGGCACCTCTTCAATATCCTCGGTCGAAGGCGTTCCACATATCGCCTGCACGACAACGTGGAAGGCTATTAGGCATTCTCAGTGGATGCCGAAGACAAAGGCTATGACGGTGTGGAGGATGCGTTACCTTTTCGGCTGGGGCGTGGATGGCGTGGCTCCTGTCGGGACTGCGCGTTTCGCCGCCTCGTGACTATTTGCCGCTGGTACCGCTCTTGCAGCTGTCCGGTGCGTCGTACGGCGGCCCTTGGGAGTAGTAGTCAGCGTATTCCGAGCAGCGGTAGTACGGCGGCCCTTTCGAGAAGAAACCCGTTGGTCACTTACAGCGGAGAAGGGAAGCGCCCCGGGGTGATCAGCCAAAAGGGCCACCTTAGAGCCGTCGAGGCTCTCCTGGTAGAAGACCCCCTCCTCGAATACGATCGATGTTTCGGGATCGTCATGAAACCTAGGGTCGTCATCACGAGAATAATTCTTCGGTTGAGGAGCAGGGTAGCTCACTGTCTCGATCCAACACCTCCAGCTCTGTTCGGGCAGGGTGAAGAACGGATTAAGAAAAATTTGGGGTGCCATCCGAACTATAAGGTGTGGCCAGACTTACCATTCCGATGGGTTTATACATTGAAAAGCCTTCCTTGGGTCTTAGCCGAGCAAACTCTTGCGCTTCTCCCTTGAAAAGGTCAGCCAGTATGGCGGCTATCGCCGCCAGATCGGCGGGTCTCGTCCTTGTGTACCGGGTCGCGTCATCTTCCCCGTTGTAGCACCATAACGGGTGTATTCTCTTTTGAAGAGGTTGGATGCACCGAGCGATGGCTACTGCCATCACATCAATGATAGTGAGCCCGTTGTGGGCTAGCCATCTCACCTGAGCGGCCAGCCGAGTTACTTTGGTGCTTTCCTCCTGAGAAGCACTCTTCGGGCGCCAATTGAACCGCTTCTTCGGGGAAACCAATGTAAAATCCGGTAACCCCCTCTGGGCTGGATCGAATAGGGGGGACGTCTTCGATATAAAACCACTCCAAAGTCCATTCCTCGGCATCTTTCTTCGGAGTCCCTACGGGGTATCCGATTCCGGCGATGTGCCATACTTCGGCCCCGCCGACCTCGTAAGGTATCCCTCCTCGGGTACGGGGGACAAGACAGAAGAATTTCCTCCACAACTCAAAATGGGCCTCGCAGCCTAGGAACATCTCGAAAAGAGTGACGAAGCCCGAGATATGAAGAATCGATCCTGGGGTAAGATGGTGGACTTGGATCCCGTAAAACTATAGCAGGCCTCTCAAAAAGGGATGAATGGGGAAACCCAGGCCTCGCAGGATGAAGGGCACGAAGCAAACCCTCTCCTCCCCATGAGGGGAAGGAAAGTTCTCCGCGAGGGCCTCCCCGTCTGCGGAGGTTAATCCGGCGCGGGTGGATGCGAGATCTGAAGTGGGCAGATACCCCTGCGTCTCGAGCCTGCGTAATCGCATGCGAGATATGGAGTAGCTCGCCCAATCACCTTGACGGGGGCCGTGAGGGTGCGAGGATGAGCCTGAGACGCTCGCCATTGTTTGTTGGCTATGGCTTTGCAGGGATGTGAAGAAGAATGGCAGGGGGTGGGATACGTTAACCTCCACACCCTTGGCCTATTAAAGGGGCATTGTCTTCCCCCAAAGAGGGACATTTTTGTAAAAACCCATCAGGGCCACTCGCATTCCCTAGATGCGCAGGAATCGAGGGTCGTCATTTAAATCTGGGCACAGAAAAGCGGTATGGCGGGCCCCACGATGCCTCGCCAATCGAAGTATTCTTCGGCACCAAGTTATTAATGGCCGAACTATTGTCAAATCAAACACAGGTATTGGAAGGAACTCGCCACCCAAGCCGTAGACCCTTGGAGCATGAAGCTGTCGAAGACTGTCGACCTCGGCATTGGAGGCTAGTTTGGGGGCTACTGAGGGTGTCCCGGACTAGGGGGTGCTCGGGCTGCCGGCCTATCTCTCATGGGCCGAACTAATGGGCCACCCTTTAGTCGTCAAAGGAAGGCCGGTTTGTGGGCGACCCCGTACACCAGAAGGAAACCTTCGAAGACTTGGCGTCTCCTCCAAGGAATAATTAGCGTGACCGCCATGTTTATCCCCTGATGGTAACCGACCATATGTAACCCTAGACCTTCTGGTGTCTATATAAACCAGAAGGTTTAGTCCGTAGAGAGATATAGATCAACTGCCTAGGGTTTAGCTCATCCGATCTCGAGGTAGATCAACTCTGTAACCTTCATACAATCATCAATACAATCTAGTAGGACGTAGGGTTTTACCTCTTCGAGAGGGCCCGAACCTGGGTAAATCGCTGTCTCCACATTCCCTGTTACCCGTTGATTCCTAGATCCACAGTTCGGACCCCCTACCCGAGATCTGCCGGTTTCAGTACCGACACCATACCCTACCTGTGGTAGGGACAAGTGGCAGCACGGATCAAGTATGGGGGTTACCGGAACAAGGCTCGATCTACGGTCGACTCAAGAGGTTTAAGTTTTCCTTCAGTAGTTAGCACAATATAACTCCTTGGTAGTACCCAACAGGGTCACCATCTGACATGTCCCAACATGTCCTCACTGATCATTCTCGTCACAACGAGATTTCAGTCTCACGGTCACTTTTCTCGTGACTGATTCTTTCCTACAGATTAGTCAGAACAAGCATAGGCATGTGACAATAACCATACTACTCATACTTCACATATAAGTGAAGATAAAATATTATCCAAGGACCATGCATGTATAACTAGCAATATGCAAGCTTTTGGAATTAACATAATCATGCTCAAATTATTCTAGCAAGCAAACCACCAAACTTTCACCATATCAAGTGTTCAAGATGCTTGCCTTAGGTATGAAATGGTGTTGGTTCACTCCACAAGTTTGTAAAAATTATTTCCCCTCCATTTCCTATTTTCAAAATAATGCAATTACCACACAGATATTAAGCAGGAAAATAAAAGTGCTCTAAAAATGGGAATTTCACTTTTCTAGGACCTCTCTGGTTATAAGAAAAATAATCAAGGTGATCCTACTGGATCTTGAGTAATAATACTTTTTGAACATTTCAAACTAGGTGGAATTAAGGAAATAATGGATCTGCAAGAATTTTTAAAGAAAACATTTTATAAAAATGAGTTGTGGCACCTATTAAATGAGGCATGATTTTAGAAGCATTTATAAATTGGTTTCACTGGATTTGGAGTTGAGATGATTAGTCTAGGAATTTTATATGTTGAATTATATAAGGAAAATGGCCTATTAAATAGGTGAGACAGAAATTAGCCATAAGAAAAATGTTCACTGAGACTAATTAAATAGAGGGCAATTTTATAAGTCCATATAAATTTGAAGCGTTGCTTTTTAGTTTCAAATTAACTCCGTGGAAATTATTATGTCACTGGTTAAAAGAAAAATGACAGAAAAACACCTGGCGGCTGGCTGAGACATGCACTGGGTGAGGCCCAGCTAAACAACAATACTGGGCCGAGCCGAGAGCTGCTGCCATGCGGGGAAGGGAAGCGGTGGCTCACCGACAGGTGGGACCCACCTGTCGGGTTTGTCTTCTCCCTCGCGCGTGATACGTCTCCAACGTATCTATAATTTTTTATTGTTCCATGCTGTTATATTATCAATCTTGGATGTTTTTATATACATTTATAGCAATTATATATCATTTTTTGGGACTAACCTATTAACTTAGTGCCCAGTGCCAGTTGCTGTTTTTCTGCCTGTTTTTGTTTTACAGAATATCAATATCAAACGAAGTCCAAATGGCACGAAATTTTTTGGAGATTTTTTATTGGACAAGATAAACACTAGAAGCTTCGGGAGAGGACCAGACGCCAGAGGGGGTGGCCATGAGCCACCAGGGCGCGCCTGGGGGGGGGGCAGGCGTGCCCTGGTGCATCGTGGGCCCACCCCAGCTTCGTTTGACCTAATTCCACCACTATAAATTCCCAAAAATCAGGAAACCATTAGGGGAGTCCATGAAATACTTTTTCCGCCACCGCAAGCTTTTGTTCTCGAGAGATCCCATTTGGGGTCCTTTTCCGGCACTCCGTCGGAGGGGGAATCGATCACGGAGGGGCTCTATATCGACCTTGCTGCCCTTCCGATGATGCGTGAGTAGTTTACCACAGACCTTCGGGTCCATAGTTAGTAGCTAAATGGCTTCTTCTCTCTTTTTGATCTTCAATACAATGTTATCCTCGATGTTCTTGGAGTTCTATCCGATGTAATCACTTTTTGCGGTGTGTTTGTTGGGATCCGATGAATTGTGAGTTTATGATCAGATTATCCATGAATATTATTTGAGTCTTTTCTGATCTCTTTTACGCATGATTATTATAACCTCGTATTTCTTCTCCAATCTATTGATTTGTTTTGGCCAACTAGATTGATTTATCTTGCCATGGGAAGAGGTGCTTTGTAATGGGTTCGAACTTGCGGTGCTCAATCCCAGTGACAGAAAGGGACATGACACGTATGTATCATTGCTATTAAGGGTAAAAAGATGAGGTTTATTCATACATGAATTTTCTTCGTCTACATCATGTCATCTTGCTTAAGGCGTTACTCCGTTCTTTATGGACTTAATACACGAGATGCATTCTGGATAGCGGTCGCTGTGTGGAATAATAGTAGTAGATGCAGGCAGGAGTCGGTCTACTTGTCTCGGACATGATGCCTATATACATGATCATTTCCTTGGATATCGTCAGGATTATTTGCTTTTCTATCAATTGCCCAACAGTAATTTGTCTACCCACCGTATGCTATTTACTCGAGAGAAGCCTCTAGTGAAAACTATGGCCCTCTGATACGTCTCCAACGTATCTATAATTTATGAAGTATTCATGCCATGTTTATTAGAGTTTTGTATGATTTTTGTGCACTTTTATATGGCTTTTATATGATTTTCATGGACTAACATATTGACCAAGTGCCCAGTGCCAGTTGGTGTTTTCTGCCCTGTTTTTGTTTTATAGAAAATCAATACCAAACGAAGTCCAAATGCCACGAAACTCTTTGGAGATTTTTTATTGGCCAAGATAAACACTAGAAGCTTCGGGAGGAGGCCAGAAGATCGACAGGGGCTCCACGAGCCACCAGGGCGCGCCACCCCCCCAGGCGCGCCCTGGTGCCTCGTGGGCCCCCTGTGGCCCTTCTTCGCGTGATTCCAACGCCAAAAAATCATATATATTCAGAAACCCCCAAAAGTTAACCTAGATGAGTTTTTACGCCGCCGCAAGCCTCTGTACCAGAGAGATCCCATCTACAACCCTTTTCCGGCACCCTGCCGGAGGGGGGAAGGCATCACCGGAGGCCATCTTCATCATCCCGGCGGTCTCCATGACGAGGAGGGAGTAGTTCACCCTCGGGGCTGAGGGTTTGTACCAGTAGCTATGTGTTTGATCTCTCTCTCTCTCGTGTTCTTGAGATGGCACGATCTTGATGTATCGCGAGCTTCGTTGATATAGATGAATCATATGGAGTTTCCCCTCTCTATCTTCTTGTGATGAATTGAGTTTTCCCTTTGAAGTTTTCTTATCGGATTGAGTCTTTAAGGATTTGAGAACACTTGATGTATGTCTTGCATATGGATATCTATGGTGACAATGGGATATTCACTTGAGTCACTTGATGTATGTTTTGGTGATCAACTTGCGGGTTCCGTGACCTTGGGGATTTATGCATAAGGGTTGGCACACGTTTTCGTCTTGACTTTCCGGTAGAAACTTTGGGGCACTCTTTGAAGTTCTTTGTGTTGGTTTGAATACATGAATCTGAGATTGTGTGATGCATATCGTATAATCAAACCCGTGGTTACTCGTGGTGACATTGGAGTGCCTAGGTGACATTAGGGTTTTGGTTGATGTGTATCTTAAGGTGTTATTCTAGTACGAACTCTAGGGCTGTTCATAACAATTAATGGGGATGGCTCATAAGATTGATCGGAAAGGATAACTTTGAGGTGGTTTCGTACCCTACAACAATTTCTTCGTTTCTTCTCCGCTATTTGTGATTTTGGAGTGAACTCTTTGTCGCACGTGAGGGATTTACATATGATTCAATTATGTCAACAATGTTGGGAGATCGCACTAGTGAAAGTATGAACCCTAGGCCTTGTTTCTAAGCATTGCAATACCGTTTTTATGCCCGTTTACTTTTTGCTACCTTGCTGTTTTTATATTTTCAGATTATAAAAACCTATATCTACTATCCATACTACACTTTTATCACCATCTCTTCGCCGAACTAGTGCACCTATACAATTTACCATTGTATTGGGTGTGTGGGGGACACAAGAGATTTCTTGTATTTGGTTGCAGGGTTGTTTGAGAGATACCATCTTCCACCTACGCCTCCCATGGATTGATAAACCTTAGGTCATCCACTTGAGGGAAAGTTGCTACTGTCCTACAAACCTCTGCGCTTGGAGGCCCAACACGACTCTAAGAGAACAAGTTGTGTAGTAGACATCAAGCTCTTTTCTGGCGCCGTTGCTGGGGAGGTGAGTGCTTGAAGGTATATCTTTAGATCTTGCAATCGAATCTTTTAGTTTCTTGGTTTATCACTAGTTTGGTTTATAAAAGAAAACTACAAAAAAATGGAATTGAGGTTGCCTCATATTATTCGTCTTTATCATGTCTTTCTTGAAAATGATGGATCGGAAAATTGTGCTCAATTGATAGAAGAAGAATTCAATAAAATGTTTGGCATAAAATATTTGAATGATAAGCATGATTGCTAGTATGAATTCTTTGAATATCCATGATGCCAATGATATGCAAAGCCACAAGCTTGGGGATGCTATGTTTGATGAAGATGATATTTTTACTCCCCCAAGTTTTGATGAGAAAATTTATTATGATGATTGCATGCATCCTATTTATGATGATTATATTGATGAAAGTGGATTGGAGAGGCCATGATTTTATTTAATGATGATTCCACTATTTTGGAAGAGGTTTCAATTAACTATGATAACAAAGTTGCTATCTATGATGATTATTGTGATGACTTGTATGCTATAAAGAATAATGATAACCATGAAACTTGTCATCATGATTTTAATGTTCAATTTGATTATGCCAATCAAGTATCTCATGATAATTATTTTGTTGAGTTTGCTCCCACTATTATGAATGAGAAGAAAATTGCTTATGTAGAGAGTAGTAAGATTTCTATGCATATGTATCATGACAAGAATGCTTTGTGTGATGGATATATTGTTGAATTTCTACATGATGCTACTGAAAATTATTTTGAGAGAGGAATATATGCTTCTACATATTTCAACAACATCAAGTTTCCTCTCTTTATGTTGAAAGATTTGAAGTCATGCTTGTTCTGCCTTCCTATGCTAGTTGATTCTTGCTCCCATAAACTATTTGCTCACAAAATTCCTATGCATAGGAAGTGGGTTAGGCTTAAATGTGCTTGTCATATGCTTCATGATGCTCCCATTATGTTTCAATTCTTCACTTTTTATGTGAGCATCATTAAAATCATCATGCCTAGCTAAAAGGCATTAAAGAAAAGCGCTTGTTGGGAGATAACCCAATATTTCTACCTACTGTTTTTGTGTGTCCACATGATTAAGCTACTGTATTAATCATGTTTTATATGTTTTCTTTCAATAAAGTGCCAAGTAAAAGTGCTTGTTTTAATGTTTCCATAGCTTATATTATGAGATATAAATTGTGGAAATGATAGAATACAGTAGGCATTATATGGGAACAATTGTGAATCTTGTCTTGGACAGTACCTAAGTGATGGTTTATTCTTTATCATACTAACCGTTCTCACGAGTTCTTGTTGAGTTTTGTGTGGATGAAGTTTTTAAGATTTAGAGAAACTGTGATATGAGAGGAATTAAGGAGACACAAAAGCTCAAGCTTGGGGATGCCCAAGGCATCCCATGTATTTATTCTAAGAAGTCTCAAGCAACTAAGCTTGGGGATGCCCCGGTAGGCATCCCACCTTTCTTCTTCAACAACTATCAGTCAGTTTTGGTTGAGCCTAAGCTTTTGCTTCTTCACATGATATGTGCTATCCTTGGAATGTCATTTTATTTTGTTTTCTTTTCTGTTTGAATAAAATACTTAAAATATGAAAATTTTAAATGAGAGAGAGTTCTCACATAGCTACTTAATTACTTGAGTACTCATTTGATCTTCACTTATATCTTTTTGGAGTAGTTTGTCATTATATCTCATGCTTCACTTATATATTTTTGAGAGTTAATAATAGTAATGGCAATTTGCACAAGATATGAATTTGATCCCAAAAACTTTCATATAGATCATTGGATATGATAAGTGTGATTCCTTGCAATAGTTTTGCGATATGGAAATGATGATATGTGAGTCATGTTAGTGAGTAATTGTGATTTAGTAAAAATATTAGTGTTAAGGTTTGTGATTCCCTATGCATGCACGTTAAGTCAATAGTTATGCAATGAAATTATATCCTACTTATGGTGCATTATTCGGTGTTAGTTGTGTTCAATGCATGTTTATGACCGTTTTCGTTTTTTGGTTGGTTGCTTGTCAATCTTTTGCTAGCCTTCATTTGTACTAAGCGAAAATACTGCTTGTGCATCCAAAATCCTTAAACCCAGTTTTGCCATATGAGTCCACTATATCTACCTATATGCGGTATTTCCATGCCGTTCCAAGTAAATTTGCGTGTGCCAACTCTAATTTTCAAAATATTTTTTCTGTTTTGTGTGCCCGTACCGCTCATGAAGCGGCAGGGGGTGGCCGATATTTTCCATGCTAGGTGTGTTATTCTCATGATGAGTGTTTATTCACTTGTCATTGCACGAGAGTATGGTTGGTAATAGGGATGCCCAGTCCCGCATGAAATCAAAATTAATAACAACAAAATTCCTTGGAAAGTGATGGTATGGAGGGCACCCGTGGATACGGCTAGACATGGATTGTGAAAGAAATGGTGGAAAGGAAATAAACTTTACTTTCTGTTTGGGAACCACCTATGATGTGTCTAGCATGGAAAATATTGGGAATTCTCGGTCGTTTTCGTTGACAGGAAAAGCATGCCTCTCAAAATATTTTTATCTCTTTAATTTCAAGCTTTGAGCTCTGGCACATTTGACAAATCTCTGCTTCCCTCTGTGAAGGGCCTATATATTTACTTTTATGCAAATTTTATTTTTATTTGAGTCTCCATCTTCTCTTACAAAAGCACCAACTAGAGAGCACTATTGTCATACTTGTGCATTGGATGTAGCTAATATTTGAGTGTGTTTCACGAATGGATCAATGATTGAGCATAATGGGCTAGGGATAACTTTCTTTAGCATTGATATTTTGAAAGACATGGTTGCTTGTTAGTATGCTTGAGTATCTAGGTTTTCATGTCAAACTATAGACTATTGCTTTGAATCATTCAAGTCCAATGTCCATGCTATAAAAGAAAAGATTATATGATGATTGTGATAGGTAGCATTCCACATCAAAATTTCTGTTTTTAATTACTACTTTATCATGATGACTTTTATGAGAAAAGGTTGCTGTTATGATGCTAGGAAAAGTGATTGAAATTAATATTGATCAAACTTATGCACTATGCTAGCATTCACACTTCATAAATTATTTCTTTTATCATTTACCTACTCGAGGACGAGCAGGAATTAAGCTTGGGGATGCTGATACGTCTCCAACGTATCTATAATTTATGAAGTATTCATGCCATGTTTATTATAGTTTTGTATGATTTTGGTGCACTTTTATATGGATTTTATATGATTTTCATGGACTAACATATTGACCTAGTGCCCAGTGCTAGTTGTTGTTTTCTGCCCTGTTTTTGTTTTACAGAAAATCAATACCAAACGAAGTCCAAATGCCACGAAACTTTTTGGAGATTTTTTATTGGCCAAGATAAACACTAGAAGCTTCGGGAGGTGGCCAGAAGACCCACAGGGGCTTCACGAGCTACCAGGACGCGCCACCCCCCCAGGCGCGCCCTAGTGCCTCGTGGGCCCCATGTGGCCCTTCTTCGCGTGATTCCAACGCCAAAAAATCATATATATTCAGAAACCCCCAAAAGTTAACCTAGATGAGTTTTTACGCCGCCGCAAGCCTCTGTACCAGAGAGATCCCATCTACAGCCCTTTTCTGGCACCCTGCCGGAGGGGGGAAGGCATCACCGGAGGCCATCTTCATCATCCCGGCGGTCTCCATGACGAGGAGGGAGTAGTTCACCCTCGGGGCTGAGGGTTTGTACCAGTAGATATGTGTTTGATCTCTCTCTCTCTCGTGTTCTTGAGATGGCACGATTGTGATGTATCGCGAGCTTTGTTGATATAGATGAATCATATGGAGTTTTCCCCTCTCTATCTTCTTGTGATGAATTGAGTTTTCCCTTTGAAGTTTTCTTATCGGATTGAGTCTTTAAGGATTTGAGAACACTTGATGTATGTCTTGCATATGGATATCTGTGGTGACAACGGGATATTCACTTGAGTCATTTGATGTATGTTTTGGTGATCAACTTGCGGGTTCCGTGACCTTGGGGATTTATGCATAAGGGTTGGCACACGTTTTCATCTTGACTTTCCGGTAGAAACTTTGGGGCACTCTTTGAAGTTCTTTGTGTTGGTTTGAATACATGAATCTGAGATTGTGTGATGCATATCGTATAATCAAACCCGTGGGTACTCGTGGTGACATTGGAGTGCCTAGGTGAAATTAGGGTTTGGTTGATGTGTATCTTAAGGTGTTATTCTAGTACGAACTCTAGGGCTGTTCGTGACAATTAATGGGGATGGCTCATAAGATTGATCGGAAAGGATAACTTTGAGGTGGTTTCGTACCCTACAACAATTTCTTCGTTTGTTCTCCGCTATTTGTGAATTTGGAGTGAACTCTTTGTCACACGTGAGGGATTTACATATGATTCAATTATGTCAACAATGTTGGGAGATCGCACTAGTGAAAGTATGAACCCTAGGCCTTGTTTCTAAGCATTGCAATACCATTTTTATGCCCGTTTACTTTTTGCTACCATGCTGTTTTTATATTTTCAGATTACAAAAACCTATATCTACTATCCATACTACACTTTTATCACCATCTCTTCGCCGAACTAGTGCACCTATACAATTTACCATTGTATTGGGTGTGTTGGGTACACAAGAGATTTCTTGTATTTGGTTGCAGGGTTGTTTGAGAGATACCATCTTCAACCTACGCCTCCCACGGATTGATAAACCTTAGGTCATCCACTTGAGGGAAAATTGCTACTGTCCTACAAACCTCTGCGCTTGGAGGCCCAACACGAGTCTACAAGAACAAGTTGTGTAGTAGACATCACCCTCGGGCCTACTTAATTCATATATTAAAAATCCTAAAAATACCTTGCTGCACTTTTATCTTATTTATTTTATTTTGTATTTTTGTTTCTATCTATCTATCTATCTATCTATCACATACAATTTAATCTTGCAACTTATCGCCGAGGGATTGACAACCCCTCGTTTGCGTTGGATGCAAGGGTTTGTTGTTTGTGTGCAGGTACTACTAACGAGGTGTTGCGTGATTCTCCTACTGGATTGATAACCTTGGTTTCATAACTGAGGGAAATACTTACCTCTACTGTGCTGCATCATCCCTTCCACTTCGGGGAAAATACCAACGCAAGCTACAAGTAGCAGGAAGAATTTCTGGCGCCGCTGCCGGGGAGACATCATCAACATCTATCAAGTACCTTCACATAAACTCTCATCTCCTTGCATTTACTTTATTTGCCTCTCGTTTTCATCTCCCCCACTTATAAAACTTTTTACAAAAATATTTTCCGTTTGCCTTTTTCTTGTTTGCTTCTTTGCTTGCTTGTTCTCTTGTTTGCGTAGTCACGATGTCTCACGAAAATACAAAATTGTGTGATTTTTCCAATACTAATAATAATGATTTTATTAGTACTCCAATTGCTCCTCCCGCCGCTAGTGCGGAGACTTGTGATATTAATGCCGCTTTGCTTAATCTTGTGATGAAAGATCAATTTTCTGGTAGTCCTAATGAAGATGCTGCATCCCATCTTAACACTTTCGTAGATATGTGTGATATGCAAAAGAAAAAAGATGTGGATAATGATATTGTGAAATTAAAATTATTCCCATTCTCATTGCGGGATCGTGCAAAAATTTGGTTTTCATCTTTACCACAAAATAGTATCGATTCTTGGGATAGGTGTAAAGATGCTTTTATTACTAAGTATTTTCCTCCCGGGAAAATTATTTCACTAAGAAATCAAATTATGAATTTTAAGCAACTTGATCATGAACATGTTACCCAATCTTGGGAAAGGATGAAATTAATGATAAGAAATTTCCCTACTCATGGCTTAAATTTGTTGATGATCATACAAAAAAATTATGCGGGATTAACTTTTGTCTCTAGAAATCTTTTAGATTCCGCCGCGGGTGGTACTTTTATGGAAATTACTTTGGGAGAAGCTACCAAATTGCTTGATAATATTATGGCAAATTATTCACAATGGCATACTGAAAGAGTTCCCACTAGTAAAAAAGTGAATTCTGTTGAAGAAATAAGTACTTTGAGTGATAAAGTTGATGCACTTATGAAATTGGTTGCTAGCAAAAATACTCTTATTGATCCTAATGATGTGCCATTGTATACCTTGATTGAGAAAAATAATGATGCTATTGATGTGAATTTTGTTTCTTGAAGTAATTTCAACAACAATGCTTATAGGGGTAATTTCAATGCTAGACCGTTTCCTGGAAATTCCTCTAATAATTATGGCAATCCTTATGGTAATTCTTATAATAATAATAATAATAATAATAGGATGCCCTTTGATCTTGAAAGTAATTTTAAATAATTTATTAATGCTCAAAAAGTTTTCAACACTACGATAGAGGAAAAATTGAGTAAACTTGATGATATGTCTAGGAGCATTGACAGAATTATTCATGATGTGGATAATCTTAAGACTAAAATTTTGCCACCAAAAATTGATATTAACGAATCAATTAAAGCTTTATATGTCTCCATCGATGAGAGTAAGAAAAGAACCGCTATGCTAAAAGCTAAACGAGAATTTTTAGAAAAAGTGATTCCGCCAGGTTTTTATCGTAGTAATGATGAGGATATTAAAATAATTGGTGTTTCATCTATAGATTCTTTGTTTAGAAATATTAAACTTGATGAAAAGGGGACTGAAGAAGAGTCAACTTTAGCTAAAGAGCGTCTCCATAATTCGGAGGGTGAAAATCTTGATAAAAAATTTGATAAAAGTGGGTTTGGAGAGGTAAAAACTTTAAATAGCGATGTGCCCACTCTTTTGGATTACAAAGATTTTAATTATGATAGTTGTTCTTTGATTGAGTGCATTTCTTTTTTACAATCCATGCTAAATTCACCCAACGCTTATGAACAAAACAAGGCTTTTACTAAACACATCATAGAAGCAATGATGAAAGCGTTAGAAGAAAATCTAGAGTTAGAAATTTCAATTCCTAGAAAATTATATGATGAGTGGGAACCTACCATTAAAGTTAAAATTAAAAATTATGAGTGCAATGCTTTATGTGATTTGGGTGCTAGCGTTTCCATAATTCCAAAATCTCTATGTGATGTGCTAGGTTTCACCAATATAGATGAATGCTCTCTTAATTTGCATCTTGCGGATTCCACTATTAAAAAGCCTTTGGGTAGAATTAATGATGTTCTTATTCTTGCAAATAGAAACTATGTGCCCGTTGATTTTATAGTACATGATATTGAATGCAATCCTTCTTGCCCCATAATACTTGGTAGACCGTTTTTACGAACTATAGGTGCCATTATTGACATGAAAGAAGGGAATATAAAATTTCAATTTCCATTAAGGAAGGGTATGGAGCATTTCCCTAGGAAAAGAATTAAAGCGCCATATGAAACCATTATGAGGGCCACTTATGGAATCAACTTGAAAGATGACAATACTTGAAACTATGCATTATGCCTAGCTAGGGGCATAAAACGTTAGCACTTGTTGGGAGGCAACCCAATGAATAAAATAATTTTTATTATTTATTTATGTTTTTGTGTGTTCACACAATTGTGCTTCTGTTATGATTTTGTTTTTTTGTTTTAATTAGTGTTTGTGCCAAGTAATGCCTTTGGGATGATTTGGAAGATAGTATAATTGATGATGTTTGGAAAACAGAAAGTTTTGCGTCCAGTGCTGGAATTTTGGTTCTGTACTGGAGCGTCAGAAAAAAACTGAAATTTTTACACAGTATTGGTATATGAATTGCCCACATTGTCCTAATTTTTCAGATTTTTTGGACTTACAGAAGTATGGCTTTTAAATAGATTGCTACAGACTGATATGTTTTTGATGTGTTGCTTGCTTGTTTTGATGAAACTATGGATTGTATCGGGGGTTATAAGCCATGGAGAAGTTAGAATACAGTAGGTATAATGCAAATATAAAATATGAATGGGTTTTCAACAGTACTTAAAGTAGTGATTTATTTGTTATACTAACGAATCTCACGAAGGTTTTGTTGAGTTTTGTGTGATTGAAGTTTTCAAGTTTTGGGTGAGATCATGATGGATGAAGGAATAAGGACTGGCAAGAGCCTAAGCTTGGGGATGCCCACAGCACCCCAAGGTAATATTCAAGTAAGACTCAAGCGTCTAAGCTTGGGGATGCCCCGGAAGGCATCCCCTCTTTCTTCTACCAACCATCGTTAATTTTACTTGGAGCTATATTTTTATTAATCACATGATATGTGTTTTGCTTGGAGCATCTTGTATTATATGAGTCTTTGCTTTGTTTGCTTTTTAGTTTGTCACAATCATCCTTGCTGAACACACCTATTTTGAGAGAGCCACACATTATCATGATTTGTTAGAATACTCTATGGGCTTCACTTAAATTTTTTGAGCTAGGCAGTTGCTCTAGTGCTTCACTTAAATCTTTTTGAGCACGGTGGTGGCTATATTTTGAAGAAATAAACTCTCATGCTTCACTTATATTATTTTGAGAGTTGACAAGATTAAAATTTTGAAGAAATAAACTCTCATGCTTCACTTATATTATTTTGAGAGTTGATAAGATTGAAATTTTGAAGAAATATTTGCACTCTCATGCTTCACTTAAATCTTTTTGAGAGTTGATAATAGTAATGGTAATTTGCACAAGATATGAATTTGGTCCCAAAGTGATGAATATTCAAGAGGGATATAATAAAAACTTTCATATAGATCATTGGATATGATAAGCTTGATTCCTAGCAATAGTTTTGCGATATGGAGATGATGATATGTGAGTCATGCTAGTGAGTAATTGTGATTTAGTAAGAATATTGGTGTTAAGGTTTGTGATTCCCTATGCATGCACGTTAAGTCAATAGTTATGCAACGAAATTATATCCTACTTATGGTGCATTATTCAGTGTTAGTTATGTTCAATGCATGTTTATGATCGTTTTCGCTTTTTGGTTGGTCGCTTCTCAATCTATTTGCTAGCTGATAACCCACAAGTATAGGGGATCACAACAGTTTTCGAGGGTAGAGTATTCAACCCAAATTTATTGATTCGACACAAGGGGAGCCAAAGAATATTTGCAAGTATTAGCAGTTGAGTTGTCAATTCAACCACACCTGGAGACTAAATATCTGCAGCAGAGTGATCAGTAGCACAGTAGTATGATAGTTTGATAGTAGCAATAGCAATAGTAGTAACGGTAACAGTAACGATAGCAGCAATAGTAGTAGCAATTGTGATAGCAGTAGCAATAGTAGTAACTTAGCAAGAAACAATATGTGAAAAGCTCGTAGGCATTGGATCGGTGATTATGTTGGATAACATTCATCATGTAACAGTTATAACCGAGGGCGACACAGAACTAGCTCCAATTCATCAATGTAATGTAGGCATGTATTCCGTATATAGTCATACGTGCTTGCGATAAGAACTTGCATGACATCTTTTGTCCTACCCTCCCGTGGCAGCGGGGTCCATAAGGAAACTAAGGGATATTAAGGCCTCCTTTTAATAGAAAAACAGAACAAAGCATTAACACTTAGTGAATACATGATCTCCTCAAACTATGGCAATCACCGGAAAGAATCCCAATTATTGTCACCTTGGGGTATGCGGATCATAACACATAGCAGGTGCGTATAACTTGCAAGATCAGATCAAGAACACAAATATATTGATGAAAACATAAAGGGTTCAGAATTGGAATCATGGCACTCGGGCCCTAGTGACAAGCATTAAGCATAGCAAAGTCATAGCAACATCAATCTCAGAACATAGTGGATACTAGGGATCAAGCCCTAACAAAACTAACTCGATTACATGATAAATCTCATCCAACTCATCATCGTCCAGCAAGCCTATGAAGGAATTACTCACTCCCGGCGGTGAGCATCATGAAATTGGTGATGAAGGATGGTTGATGATGACGATGCCGGAAGATCCCCCTCTCCGAAGCCCCAAACGGACTCCAGATCTGGCCTACCGAAGAAGACCAGGAGGTGGCGGCGGCTCCGTATCATGAAACGCAATAAAACGTCCTCTCCTATTTTTTTCTCTGAAAATAGGAATTTATAGCGTTGGAACTAGGTCAGACGGAGCCACATGGGCCCCACGAGGTACCAGGGCGCGCCTGGGGGGGTGGCGTGCCCTGGTGCCTCGTGGGCACCGGGTGGCCCCCCTTCTGCTGATTCTGGCACCAATATTTTTTATATATTCCATCAAAATTCTCCAAAAAGTTTCATCCAAATCCAAGAACTTTGATTTCTGCACAAAAACAACACCATGGCAATTCTGCTGAAAACAGCGCCAGTCCGGGTTAGTTCCATTCAAATCATGCAAATTAGGGGCCAAAACAAGAGCAAAAGTGTTTGGAAAAGTAGATACGACACAGACGTATCAACTCCCCCAAGCTTAACTCATTGCCTGTCCTCAAGCAATCCGGTCCCATATGAAACTCCTGAGGCGGAGGCACCCGAGTGTCCCAATCCTGGGGCTCCTCCTCTGCCGCTGCCAAGGCGTTCCGGTAAGCAATAATGTCCGGTGGCATCACGGTATATCCGTTCCTGGTATGAGAATCAAACAAAGCAGGTGCAGGCAACAGGATAATAGTACGAGTATCCTCACTAAAAACCAAGTTATAACGAATGTTGTGAGGAGGCTCAGGAGCATCAATAAAGTGGTGGTCCTTCATGGACTGGTGATCTAAGTAAACTCTGGGCAACAAACAATCATGAGGGCATAAGTTAACATTAAAACGTCTCGCTAAGCGAGTAGCATAAATACCACCATGAATTTTACCCCTAGTTCTATTAGTGTGCAGGTGGCGTGCAACGATAGCTCCCAAGTTATAAGTGTTGTCATTATGCAGTGCATGGCGTAAAATAGCAAAGTCAGGTGCAGCTAGCGCACTACCTTGCTCCCTAGCAATCAAGCATTTCCCTAAGAATAAAGCAAAGTAATGAACAGAGGGAAATTGCAAGCTAGTGGCTCGGGCTTTCGACACGCCCCTTGTCTCTCCCACAGTTAAAGTGTGGAGGAAATCCTCAAACTCCTCCGGCCGAGGCTCTCTAATTTCCCCATCAAAGGGAATCAAACATATCTCACAAAATTCAGCCAGAGGTATCTGATAATGTTCAGCATATAAATCAAAGCGCACCTCAGGGGGTTCGAGCCTACTCAGAAAATGAAAGTTTTGCACAAAGGAATTTGTAAGGATGTGGTGCTGGTCACACTCATCTGCGAGGAAGTCGGTCAGTCCGGCATTTGCAACGAATTGCGTGAACTCTTGGTAGAATCCGGCTTCGTTCATGAAGGCATTGTGCGGCCATTCGCACGGCCGGACCTCCGTCCTACGCGGAATGTTGAGGTCATTGTCCGAGGACTCCCCAAGGACTCCATTGGCGTTCCGCTTCGAGGAACTCCTCCGGAAGATATTCATTTCCCTAAGAACAAATTTCTGAAAAAATTTGGGACACAAAATGATATCAATAAAACTTCACAAGATTGATAGCGACTACTCATATGGATGTCTAGAGGCTATATCAAGCATTAAAACTACTTGGAACTCAAAGAATTGAACATGCAAGCTCATTTTCAGTGGCACCAACAGTAGCTAAATATGCAAAATATAATCCACTAAAACAAAAAACTAATTGGAGCAATGGAGGAGTCACATACCAAGGAGCAATCTCCCAAAACAGTTTCGGAAACGGAGCTCCGAGCAAAGAGATCAAAAATTTCAGGTTTGAGAGCAAGAACACGAGAGAGAGAGAGATACCAGGAATTTTTGCTAGAGGTAAGAGATGAAGTGGGCTGAAGGGATAAGTGACGGGGTCCCTGTGGGGCCCACGAGGTACCTGGGCGCGCCGGAGGGTGGCGCGCCCTGGTGCCTCGTGGGCACCTGGGGCACCCCCCTGGTATGATTTTTGTGCCAAAAATTCTTAAATATTATATAAAAAATCATGTCAAAATTTTATTGCATTCTGAGAACTTTTATTTCTAGACATTTTTTATTGCACGGAAAATTCAGAAAACGGGGTAATCATGGCATTTTATTGCATTTAACTAAAAATAACAGAAAACAAAAGGTGGGTACAGAAGGTTGTGCTTACTAAATTCATCGACCACATGCGTCTCGAAAAGAATCCATTAATAAGGTTGATCAGGTCTTATTAACAAACCATTTCCGAGTGACATGAAACCGAAGAACTTTCGTATAACACTAAGTTACCTCAACGTGGATATGCATCTCCCCAACAATAAGAGTTTCATATTTCTTTTTAACAGTAGGAATAGGAATTTGAAAACTTCCAATAGTAATGGTCATAGCCTTTTCAATAATATGAATACCATTCACTTGAAATTGTCTCTTTGGAAAGTGCACCGTATGTTCATTACCATTGATATGGAAAGTAACCTTGCTTTTGTTGCAATCAATAACAGCCCCTACAGTATTCAAAAAGGGTCTACCAAGGATAATCGACATGTTGTCGTCCTTGGGCATATCAAGTATAACAAAGTCTGTTAGGATATTAACATTTGCAACTACAATGGGCACATCCTCACAAACACCGATAGGTATGGCAGTTGATTTGTCAGCCATTTGCAATGATATTTCAGTGGGAGTGAGTTTATTCAAATCAAGTCTTTTATATAAAGAGAAAGGCATAACACTAACACCGGCTCCCAAATCACACAAAGCAGTTTTGACATAATTTCGTTTAATGGAGCATGGTATAGTTGGTATTCCTGGATCTCCTAGTTTCTTAGGTACTCCATCCTTAAAAGAATAATTTGCAAGCATGGTAGAAATCTTAGCTTCAGGTATCTTTCTTTTATTAGTGACAATATCTTTCATATATTTAGCATATGGAGGCATTTTCAACATATCAATCAAACGAGTACGCAAAAAGACTTACCTAAGCATTTTAGCAAAGCGTTGAAATTCTTCCTCATCTTTTTTCTTAGATGGTTTAGGAGGAAAGGGCATGGGTTTTTGAACCCATGGTTCTCTTTCTTTACCATGTTTTCTAGCAACAAAGTCTCTCTTATCATATCGTTTATTTTTAGTAGGTGGGTTATCAAGATCAACAGCAGGTTCTATTTCAACATCATTATCAGGTTCCTTATCATTGTCTGGTTCTTTATCATTATCTGGTTGAGCATCAGCATGAACATCATCATTATCATTATCACTAGGTGTATGTTCATTACCAGATTGTGTTTCAGCATCAGAAATAGAAACATCATTACTATCCTCCAAGGGTTTTTCTACCTCGGGTTCACTAGAAGTATGCAAAGTCCTATCATTTTTCTTTTTCTTCTTCTTTTTAGATAGACTAGGGGCATCAACATTAATTCTTTGAGAGTCTTGTTCAATTCTTTTAGGATGACCTTCAGGATAAAGTGGCTCCTGAGTCATTCTACCTCCTCTAGTCATTACTCTAACAGCATGATCATTCATATTGTTATTCATTTCATTTAGCAATTCACTCTGAGATTTAGCAACTTGTTCTAGTTAGGTTTGAACCATAGATGCATGTTTACTAACACCTTTAACATCATTAACAATTCTAAATAACAAGTCACTCAAGCGATCAATCATGTAAGCATTTCGTTTCAATTGTTTCATAACATTTGCATTGAAGTGATCTTGCTTAATAATATAATTGTCAAATTCATACAGGCATTGACTAGGAGGTTTGTTGTAAGGAATATCACTTTCATCAAACTTTATAAAAGAATTTACCTCTACTACCTGTGGCGGTGTGTCAAGACCATGTATTTCTTCAATAGGTGGTAAATTCTTCACATCTTCAGCTTTAATACCTTTTTCCTTCATGCATTTCTTTGCCTCTTGCATATCTTCAGGACTGAGATGTAAAATACCCCTATTCTTTGGAGTAGGTTGAGGAGGTGGTTTAGGAAGTGTCCAATCATTATCATTCTTCAAGATATTAGTCAATAATTCCTCAGCTTGTTCAATAGTTCGTTCCCTGAAAACACAACCAGCACAACTATCTAGGTAGTCCCTAGAAGCATCGGTTAGTCCATTATAAAAGATATCAAGTATTTCATTTTTCTTAAGAGGATGATCAGGCAAAGCATTAAGTAATTGGAGAAGCCTCCCCCAAGCTTGAGGGAGATTCTCTTCTTCAATTTGCACAAAGTTAAATATTTCCTGTAAGGCAGCTTGTTTCTTATGAGCAGGAAAATATTTTTCAGAGAAGTGATAAATCATATCCTGGGGACTACGCACACAACCAAGAGCAAGAGTTTTATACCATTCTTTAGCATCACCCTTTAATGAGAAAGGAAATAACTTAAGAATATAGTAAAAGCAATTTTTTTTCCTCTTGAGCAAATAGAGTGGCTATATCATTTAATTTAGTAAGATGTGCCACAACAGTTTCAGTTTCATAACCGTGGAAAGGATCAGATTCAGCCAAAGTAATTAACTCAGGATTGATAGAGAATTCATAATCTTTATTAGTAATAAATATGGGAGAGGTAGCAAACTTGGGATCATATTTCATTCTCTCCCTCATATATTTTTCTTTCATTTCAGCAACCAATTTTATAGCTTTATGTCTATCATTACAAGCAAGAATGGCTATAGCTGTCTCCCTATCAAAGCAAAGTTCATCAGGTATTTCAACTCTAGTAGGAGAGCTAGGCATAATAGGTGAATCATAATTCTCAAGAGTTTCAACATTTTCAATTTCTTTAGCTTTAGCAATTTGTTCAGGAAGAAATTCACCAAGTGGCACAGTATTATCAAGCATAGTACTAGCATCATCATAAGCATCATTTATAGCAGAAGTGGCATCATCAATAACTCGCGATATATCAGAATTAATAGCATGTGGTGGTGTTCCAAGTTGACTCAAAACAGAAGGTGAATCAAGTGCAAAGCTAGATGGCAGTTCCTTACCTTCCCTCGTCTTAGAGGGAACGATCTTGGTCTTAGCGTCTTTCAGATTCTTCATAGTGATCAACAGATATAAATCCCAAGTGACTCAACAAATATATCTATGCTCCCCGGCAACGGCGCTGGAAAAAGGTCTTGATAACCCACAAGTATAGGGGATCGCAACAGTTTTCGAGGGTAGAGTATTCAACCCAAATTTATTGATTCGACACAAGGGGAGCCAAAGAATATTTGCAAGTATTAGCAGTTGAGTTGTCAATTCAACCACACCTGGAGACTAAACATCTGCAACAGAGTGATCAGTAGCACAGTAGTATGATAGTTTGATAGTAGCAATAGCAATAGTAGTAACGGTAACAGTAATGGTAGCAGCAATAGTAGTAGCAATTGTGACAGCAGTAGCAACAGTAGTAACTTACCAAGGAACAATATGTGAAAAGCTCGTAGGCATTGGATCGGTGATTATGTTGGATAACATTCATCATGTAACAGTTATAACCTAGGGCGACACAGAACTAGCTCCAATTCATCAATGTAATCTAGGCATGTATTCCGTATATAGTCATACGTGCTTGCGATAAGAACTTGCATGACAACTTTTGTCCTACCCTCCCGTGGCAGCGGGGTCCATAAGGAAACTAAGGGATATTAAGGCCTCCTTTTAATAGAGAACCAGAACAAAGCATTAACACTTAGTGAATACATGAACTCCTCAAACTATGGCAATCACCGAAAAGAATCCCATTTATTGTCACCTTGGGGTATGCGGATCATCACACATAGCAGGTGCGTATAACTTGCAAGATCGGATCAAGAACACAAATATATTGATGAAAACATAAAGGGTTCAGATCTGGAATCATGGCACTCGGGCCCTAGTGACAAGAATTAAGCATAGCAAACTCATAGCAACATCAATCTCAGAACATAGTGGATACTAGGGATCAAGCCCTAACAAAACTAACTCGATTACATGATAAATCTCATCCAACTCATCACCGTCCAGCAAGCCTACGAAGGAATTACTCACTCCCGGCGGTGAGCATCATGAAATTGGTGATGAAGGATGGTTGATGATGACGATGCCGGAAGATCCCCCTCTCCGGAGCCCCAAACGGACTCCAGATCTGGCCTCCCGAAGAAGAACAAGAGGTGGCGGCGGCTCCATATCGTGAAATGCAATAAAACGTCCTCTCCTATTTTTTTCTCAGAAAATAGGAATTTATAGCATTGGAATTAGGTCAGACAGAGCCACGTGGGCCCCACGAGGTACCAGGGCGCGCCTGGTGGGGGTGGCGCGCCCTGGTGCCTCGTGGGCACTGGGTGGCCCCCCTTCTGCTGATTTTCTTGCGCCAATATTTTTTATATATTCCATAAAAATTCTCCAAAAAGTTTCATCCAAATCCATGAACTTTGATTTCTACAGAAAAAGAACACCATGGCAATTCTGCTGAAAACAGCGTCAGTCCGGGTTAGTTCCATTCAAATCATGCAAATTTGGGGCCAAAACAAGAGCAAAAGTGTTTGGAAAAGTAGATACGACGGAGACGTATCACTAGCCTTCATTTGTACTAAGCGGAAACACTGCTTGTGCATCCAAACTAACCCAAGTTTTGCCAGATGAGTCCACCATACCTACCTATATGCGGTATTTCCATGCCGTTCCAAGTAAATTTGCGTGTGCCAACTCTAATTTTCAAAATATTTTTTCTGTTTTGTGTGCCCGTACTGCTCATGAGGCGAAAGGGGGTGGCCAATATTTTCCATGCTAGGTGGGTTATTCTCACGATGAGTGTTATTCACTTGTCATTGCACGAGAGTGTGGCAGGTATTAGGGATGCCCAGTCCCGAAATGAAATGAAATGAAAAATCTTATATATGATGATATTAATAAATTCCTTGGAAAGTGTTGGTATGGAGGGCACCCGTGGATACGGCTAGCCATGGATTGTGAAAGAATGGTGGAAAAGGAATAAACTTTATTTTCTGTTTGGGAACCGCCTATAATGTATCTAGCATGGAAGATATTGGGAATCCTTGTTCATTTTCATTGACAGGAAAAGCATGCCTCCCAAAAAAATGTATCTCTCTAATTTAAGCTTTGAGTTCTGGCACATTAGCAAATCTCTGCTTCCCTCTGCAAAGGGCCTATCTATTTACTTTTATGCAGTTTTTATTTTTGCTTGAGTCTTCATCTTCTCTTATAAAGCACCAACTAGAGAGCACTATTGTCATACTTGTGCATTGGATGTAGCTAATATGGAGTGTGTTTCATGAATGGATCAATGATTGAGCATAATGGGCTAGGGATAACTTTCTTTAGCGTTGATATTTTGAAAGGCATGGTTGCTTGTTAGTATGCTTGAGTATTTATATCTTCATGTCAAACTATAGACTATTGCTTTGAATGATTCAATTCCATATGTCCATGCTATAAAAGAAAAGAATATGATGAATATGATAGGCAGCATTCCACATCAAAAATTCTGTTTTTATCATTTACCTACTCGAGGACGAGCAGGAATTAAGCTTGGGGATGCTGATACGTCTCCAACGTATCTATAATTTTTGATTGTTCCATGCTGTTATATTATCAATCTTGGCTGTTTTTATATACATTTACAACAATTATATATCATTTTTTGGGACTAACCTATTAACTTAGTGCCCAGTGCCAGTTGCTGTTTTTCTGCCTGTTTTTGTTTTACAGAATATCAATATCAAACGAAGTCCAAATGCCACGAAATTTTTTGGAGATTTTTTATTGGACAAGATAAACACTAGAATCTTTGGGAGAGGACTAGACGCCAGAGGGGGTGGCCACGAGCCACCAGGGCACGCCTGGGGGGGCAGGTGCGCCCTGGTGCCTCGTGGGCGCACCCCAGCTCCGTTTGACCTAATTCCACCACTATAAATTCCCAAAAATTAGAAAACCATCAGGGGAGTCCATGAAATACTTTTTCCGCCGCCGCAAGCTTCTGTTCTCGAGAGATCCCATCTGGGGTCCTTTTCCGGCACTTCGCCGGAGGGGGAATCGATCATGGTGGGGCTCTACATCAACCTTGCTGCCCTTCCGATGATGCGTGAGTAGTTTACCACAGACCTTCGGGTCCATAGTTAGTATCTAGATGGCTTCTTCTCTCTTTTTGATCTTCAATACAATGTTCTCCTCGATGTTCTTGGAGTTCTATCCGATGTAATCACTTTTTGCGGTGTGTTTCTTGGGATCCGATGAATTGTGAGTTTATGATCAGATTATCCATGAATATTATTTGAGTCTTTTTTGATCTCTTTTATGCATGATTAATATAGCCTCGTATTTCTTCTCCGATCTATAGATTTGGTTTGGCGAACTAGATTGATTTATCTTGCCATCGGAAGAGGTGCTTTGTAATGGGTTCGATCTTGCGGTGCTCAATCCCAGTGACAAAAAGGGACATGACACGTATGTATCGTTGCTATTAAGGATAAAAAGATGGGGTTTATTCATACGTGAGTTTTCTTCGTCTACATCATGTCAACTTGCTTAAGGCGTTACTCCGTTCTTTATGGACTTAATACACTAGATGCATGCTGGATAGCGGTCGATGTGCGGAGTAATAGTAGTAGATGCAGGCAGGTGTTGGTCTACTTGTCTCGGACGTGATGCCTATATACATGATCATTGCCTTGGATATCGTCATGATTATTTGCTTTTCTATCAATTGCCCAACAGTAATTTTTCTACCCACCGTATGCTATTTTCTCGAGAGAAGCCTCTAGTGAAAACTATGGCCCCCGGGTCTACTTAATTCATATATTAAAAATCCTAAAAATACCTTGCTGCACTTATATCTTATTTATTTTATTTTGTATTTTTGTTTCAATCTATCTATCTATCTATCACATACAATTTAATCTTGCAACTTACCGCCGAGGGATTGACAACCCCTCGTTTGCGTTGGGTGCAAGGGTTTGTTGTTTGTGTGCAGGTACTGCTAACGAGGTGTTGCGTGATTCTCCTACTGGATTGATAACCTTGGTTTCATAATTGAGGGAAATACTTACCTCTACTGTGCTACATCATCCCTTCCTCTTCGGGGAAAATACAAACACAAGCTACAAGTAGCAGCGCGCGCCTGGACAGGAGCAGGGGAAGAGCTCCGGCGATGATTGCCGGCGCTGTAGGGCATCTCCGGCGACGCTCGGCACATGGATAGGTTCAGGTGGAAGTGCCACATCCGTGGGATGTGGAGATAGCCGTTGAGGAGCTCGGGTTTGACTGGGGCTTCATTCATGGCGGAGGAGAGCTATGGGTGGAAGAGGGCTTTCCCCATGGGCCATCTCCGGTGGAATTGGTGACGGGAAAGGATCAGCGGGTGCTTCGGGAGGCTATTGGTGAAAAAAATGTGGAGGGGGAGGTACTGGAGAGGTGGGATTCATCGAGGAGTTGGCGGCGGGTGCCTCGGCCGGAAATGGAGAAGATGACCATGGCTGGGCCTCTTGGGCGTTCTGCGGGGTTTGTAGGAGAGGGGAGAGTGATGGTGATCAGCAGAGCGAGCTTGGGTGGCCTTATATAGGCAGTAGGCATCGGTCCCGTGGCCTCCCAAAGATAAGCACGGCGCCGACGGCCATTACGGCGGTGGTTGAGACCGTTGTGGTCGGTGGCCATGGTCGGCGTGACCGGTGATGGACGGTGGTGGCTGCCATTAAGGCGAGGCATGTTGGTTGGCCCAAACGCGAGCCACATGTCCTGGCAGAGCCGTGGTAGAGACGGCGGCGATGAATGGCGGCGGTGGACGGTGCTAGCGTCCAAGGGAGAGTGTCGGTAGGCTTCTAGGTGATCGAGGTGATCCAGATGGGGGCTAGGGCGAGCGAGGGCAACAGCAGGAGCGCGGCAGTAGCTCGATGCCAGTGGCTGCAATACACACACTCTGGCCGCGCTCTGGACATGCACACCACATGCTCGACCGAATGCCAGCGTGTCCTAGAGTGACCTAAATGAGCTAAAATTTTACATGGTGGTGCTAGTATGGATGGTGGTGATGATGGACATGCGGGTTTGGTCAGATGAGCAAGTCGTGTGTGTAGTTTCGGAAGAGGTAAAATTTATGTCATGCACACAAATTGTTTGATAAAATGCTAAGGTGTCCTAGGCATTTTTGTTAGCTATGAAAATTGGAAGGATGATGTCTCACTGGATGATAGAGATTGTGGTGGAGTTGGTTTGGCAAAAAGAAAAACTTGTTAGTGCAAGTTTTGGAGAAATTCAGTTCTGGACCCAAACTTGGAGGATTTATTGTTGGGGAACGTTGCATGGGAAACAAAATTTTTCCTACGCACACACAAGATCTATCCATGGTGATGAGCATCTACGAGAGGGAGAGTGAATCTACATACCCTTGTAGATCGCTAAGCGGAAGCGTTAAGAAATGCGGTTGATGCAGTCGAACGTCTCCGCGATCCAAATCGCAAGTCGTCCCTCGATCCGATCACGAACTAGTGCTGAACGGACGGCACCTCCGCGTTCAACACACGTACGGCTTGATGACGCCTTCACCTCCTCGATCCAGCGAGCGATGATGAAGTAGTAGATGAGTTCCAGCAGCACGACGGCGTGGTAATGGTGGTGAGGAACAATCTCTGCAGGGCTTCGCCAAGCACTACGGAGATTATGACGGGAAGAACTAGAGGGTTAGGGTTGCCGGCACACGGCTTGGGAAATCTTGATGTCTCCCGTGTGTTAGCCCTGCCCCTTTATTTATATGTTGAGCCCTGGGGTCTAAACTTGGAGAGAAAGCCTCCACAAGGTCGGTTTTGCCCGCACAAGGTCGGTTTGGCCCGCACGGAAAGAGTCTAACTCGGATTCCAGCAGTATCGCGTACAAGCGGTAGTACCGCTCACTAGCGGTAGTACCGCTTGTGCGGTAGTACTGCTTCACACAAGCGGTAGTACCGCTTACGCGGTAGTACTGCCTTACCAGCGGTAGTACCGCTTAAGGCAGGAGCAAAACTTCCTTTTGCACTTTCCAATACCTCGTGGGCTTTACCCCTTTGGCTCAAATAAAGTGTTGCTGCACCCGAACACTTCGGTAAACATCTGGAACCCCTTCCGGTGAATTCCGGAACCCTTCCGGAGATCAACACTCTATTATCACATATATCAATCTTTACCTCCGGACTCTTCCGGAGATCCTCGTCATGTCCGGGATCTCATCCGGGACTCCGAACAACCTTCGGTCACCAACACAATAACTCAACTATACTAATCGTCACCAAACGTTAAGTGTGTAGACCCTGCGGGTTCGAGAACTATGTAGACATGACCGAGACACTTCTACGATCAATAACCAATAGCGGGACCTGGATGCCCATATTGGCTCCTACATATTCTACGAAGATCTTTATCGGTCGAACCTCTATGTCAAGGATTCAGTTAATCCCGTATGCTGTTCCCTTTGTTCTTCGGTATGTTACTTGCCCGAGATTCGATCGTCGGTATCTCTATACCTAGTTCAATCTCGTTACCGGCAAGTCTCTTTACTCGTTCCGTAATACAAGATCCTGTGGCTAACTCTTTAGTCACTTTGCTTGCAAGGCTCATTGTGATGTTGTATTACCGAGTGGGCCCTGAGATACCTCTCCGTCACACGGAGTAACAAATCCCAGTCTTGATCCATGCCAACCCAACAGACACCCTCGGAGATACCTGTAGAGCATCTTTATAGTCACCCAGTTACATTGCGACGTTTGATACACACAAGGTACTCCTCCGATGTCAGGGAGTTGCATGATCTCATGGTCATAGGAACAGATACTTGACATGCAGAAAACAATGGCAATAAACTGACACGATCATATGCTATGTTTATAGTTTGGGTCTTGTCCATCACATCATTCTCCTAATGATGTGATCCCATTATCAAATGACATCTTATGTCCATGGCTAGGAAACCTTCACCATCTTTTGATCAATGAGCTAGTCAACTAGAGGCTTACTAGGGACATAGTGTTGTCTATGTACCCACACATGTATTTGAGTTTCCAATCAATACAATTATAGCATGGATAATAAACAATTATCATGAACAAGGAAATATAATAATAACTAATTTATTATTGCCTCTAGGGCATATTTCCAACAGTCTCCCACTTGCACTAGAGTCAATAATCTAGTTCACATCACTATGTGATTTACATTGTAATGAATCGAACACCCATGCAGTTCTGGTGTTGTTCATGTTTAGCCCTTGGAAGAGGTTTAGTCATCGGATCTGCAACATTTAGATCCGTGTGTACTTTGCAAATATTTATGTCGTCCTCCTTGATGTAATCGCGAATGGAATTGAAACGTCGCTTTATGTGTCTGGTCCTCTTGTGAAATCTTGGTTCCTTGGCTAGAGCAATGGCACCAGTATTATCACAAAACAGAGTCATTGGGTTAAGCACACTAGGCACTACTCCAAGATCTGTCATGAACTCCTTCATCCAGACACCTTCCTTCGCCGCTTCCGAGGCAGCGATGTACTCCGCTTCGCATGTAGAATCAGCTACCACGCTTTGCTTGGAACTGCACCAGCTAACCGCACCCCCATTATGAATAAATACGTATCCGGTTTGCGACTTAGAGTCATCCGGATCAGTGTCAAAGCTTGCATCGACGTAACCCTTTACGACGAGCTCTTGATCACCTCCATAAACGAGAAACATGTCCTTAGTCCTTTTCAGGTACTTCAGGATATTCTTGACCGCCGTCCAGTGTTCCATTCCTGGATCACTTTGAAACCTTCCGACCATACTTATGGCAAGGCCGACATCAGGTCTTGTGCACAGCATTGCATACATGATAGAGCCTATGGCTGAAGCATAGGGGATGACACTCATCTTTTCTCTATCTTCTGCAGTCACTGGGCATTGAGTCTTACTCAACTTCACACCTTGCAAAACAGGCAAGAACCCCTTCTTGGACTGATCCATTTTGAACTTCTTCAAAATCTTATCAAGGTATGTGCTTTGTGAAAGTCCTATTAAACGTCTTGATCTATCTCTATAGATCTTGATGCCTAATATGAAAGCAGCTTCTCCTAGGTCCTTCATTGAAAAACTCTTGTTCAAATATTCCTTCACGCTTTCCAACATTTCTATATTGTTTCCAATCAGTAATATGTCATCCACATATAATATTAGAAACGCTATAGAGCTCCCACTCACTTTCTTGTAAATACAAGCTTCTCCGTAAACTTGTATAAACTCGAACGCTTTGATCACCTCATCAAAGCGAAGATTCCAACTCCGAGATGCTTGCACCAGTCCATAAATGGATCACTGGAGTTTGCAAACTTTGTCAGCATTCTCTGGATCGACAAAACCTCCTGGTTGCATCATATACAACTCTTCCTTAAGGAAACCGTTAAGGAACGCTGTTTTGACATCCATCTGCCAAATTTCATAATCGAAAAAGGCAGCTATTGCTAACATGATTCTGACGGACTTAAGCATCGCTACGGGTGAGAAGGTCTCATCGTAGTCAACTCCTTGAACTTGTGAAAAACCCTTTGCCACAAGTCGAGCTTTATAGACGGTGACATTACCGTCCGCGTCCGTCTTCCTCTTAAAGATCCATTTGTTTTGAATGGCCTTACGCCCTTCAGGTAATACTTCCAAAGTACACACTTTGTTTTCATACATGGATCCCATCTCGGATTTCATGGCCTCTAACCACTTCTCGGAATCCGGGCCCATCATCGCTTCTCCATAGCTCGTAGGTTCATTGTTGTCCAACAACATGACCTCTAAGACAGGGTTGCCGTACCACTCAGGAGCAGTACGCGTCCTTGTCGACCTACGAGGTTCGATAGCAACTTGATCCGAAGCTTTATGATCATCATCAACTTCCTCTTCAGCTGATGTAGGCTCTACAGAAACATCTTTCTGCGCTGCGCTACTCTCAGGTTGAAGTAAAGGTTCAACAACCTCATCAAGTTCTATCTTCCTCCCACTCAATTCTTTCGAGAGAAACTCTTTCTCAAGAAATGTTCCGTTTTTAGCGACAAACACTTTGCCTTCGGATCTGAAGTAGAAGGTATACCCCACTGTCTCTTTTGGGTATCCTATGAGGACGCATTTCTCCGCTTTGGGTTCCAGCTTTTCAGGCTGAAGCTTTCTGACATAAGCATCACATCCCCAAACTTTAAGAAACGACAGCTTTGGCTTCTTGCCAAACCAAAGTTCATATGGCGTCGTCTCAACGGATTTCGATGGTGCCCTATTTAAAGTGAATGCAGCTGTCTCTAATGCATAACCCCAAAACGATAGTGGCTAATTGTCAAGAGACATCATAGATCGTACCATATCCAATAAGGTTCGATTACGACGTTCGGACACACCATTACGTTGTGGTGTTCCAGGCGGTGTCAGTTGTGAAACAATTCCACATTGTCTTAAGTGACTGCCAAACTCATAACTCAGATATTCTCCTCCTCGATCAGATCGTAGGAATTTAATCTTCTTGTTACGATGATTCTCAACTTCACTCTGAAATTGTTTGAACTTTTCAAATGTTTCAGACTTGTGTTTCATTAAGTAAATATACCCATATCTACTTAAGTCATCAGTGAAGGTGAGAAAGTAACGATAACCACCGTGCGCCTCAATGCTCATCGGACCGCACACATCAGTATGTATGATTTCCAATAAGTCACTTGCCCGTTCCATTGTTCCAGAGAACGGCGTTTTAGTCATCTTGCCCATGAGGCATGGATCGCATGTGTCAAGTGATTCAAAATCAAGTGACTCCAAAAGTCCATCAGCATGGAGCTTCCTCATGCGTTTTATGCCAATATGACCTAAATGGCAGTGCCACAAGAAAGTGGTATTATCATTATCAATTCTACATCTTTTGGCATCAATGTTATGAACATGTGTATCATTACTATCGAGATTAAATAAGAATAAACCCCTCACTTCGGGTGCATGACCATAAAAGATATTACTCATATAAATAGAACAACCATTATTCTCTGATTTAAATGAGTAACCGTCTCGCAATAAACAAGATCCAGATATAATGTTCATGCTTAACGCAGGCACTAAATAACAATTATTCAGGTTCATCACTAATCCCGATGGTAATTGAAGAACGAGCGTGCCGACGGCGATCACATCAACCTTGGAACCATTTCCCACGTGCATCGTCACTTCATCCTTTGCCAGCCTCCGTCTATTCCGCAGTTCCTGTTTAGAGTTGCAAATGTGAGCAACCGCACCGGTATCAAATACCCAGGCACTACAACGAGAGTTGGTAAGGTACACATCGATAACATGTATATCATATATACCTTGTTTATTGTTGGCCGCCTTCTTGTTAGCCAAATACTTGGGGCAGTTCCGCTTCCAGTGTCCAGATCCCTTGCAATGAAAGCACACAGTTTCTGGTTTGGGTCCAGCCTTGGGTTTCTTCACGGGAGGAGCAACTGCTTTGCCACTCTTCTTGGAGTTACCCTTCTTACCCTTGCCATTTTTCTTGAAACTAGTGGTTTTATTGACCATCAACACTTGATGCTCCTTCTGAATTTCAGACTCAGCGATTTTCAGCATCGCAAACAGCTCGGCGACTGACTTGTTCATCCCGTGCATATTATAGTTCAACACGAAGCTCTTGTAGCTAGGTGGCAATGATTGAAGAACTCTGTCAGTGATAGCCTCTGGCGGAAGGGGCATCCCCAATTCAGCCAAACGGGTGGAGTACCCAGACATTCTGAGTATGTGATCACTAACAGACGCGTTCTCCTCCATCTTGCAAGCATAGAACTTATCGGAGGTTTTCATACCTCTCGATCCGGGCATTCTTCTGAAAGATAAACTTCAACTCCTGGAACATCTCATATGCTCCATGACGTTCAAAACGTCTTTGAAGTCCCGATTCTAAGCCATACAATATCGCACATTGAACTATTGAGTAATCTTCAGAACGAGCCTGCCAGGCGTTCACAACGTCTAGAGACTCAACTGGAGCGGGTGGATCACCAAGCGGTGCATCAAGGACATAAGCCTTCTGGGAAGCCGTAAGGATAATCCTTAGATTACGGGACCAGTCCACAAAGTTACTTCCATCATCTTTCAACTTAGCTTTCTCTAGGAACGCATTAAAATTCAGGGGTGCTACTGCGCGAGCCATGATCTACAACATAAATATTGCAAAGACAACTTAGACTATTGTTCAAGATAATGAGTTTAGTTAATCATATTACTTAAAAACTCCCACTCAAATTGACATCCCTCCGGTCATTCGAGTGTCACATGATCCAAATCCACCAACTCAAGTCCGATCATCACGTGAGTTGAGGTGGTTTCAATGGTGAACATCTTCATGTTGATCATATCTACTATATGACTCATGTTCGACCTTTCGGTCTCTTGTGTTCCGAGGCCATGTCTGTACGTGCTAGGCTCGTCAAGTTTAACCCGAGTGTTCCGCATGTGCAACACTGGCTTGCACCCGTTGTATGTGAACGTAGAGTCTATCACACCCGATCATCACGTGGTGTCTCGAAACGACAAACTTTCGCAACGGTGCACACTCAGGGAGAACACAATTTATCTTAAAATTTAAGTGAGGGATCACCTTATAATGCTACCGTCGTCCTAAGAAAAATAAGATGCATAAAAGGATTAACATCACATGCAAATCATAAGTGACATGATATGGCCATGAAGTTGTGCTTTTGATCTCCATCTCCAAAGCACCGGCATGATCTCCATCGTCACCGGCATGACACGATGATCTCCATCATCTTGATCTCCATCAACGTGTCGCCATGAGGTTGTCGCGCCGACTGTTGCTTCCACGACTATTGCTAACTCATAGCGATAAAGTAAAGCAAAACGACGAAAATAATTAAAGACAACTCTATGGCTCCTGCCAGTTGCCGTACTCATCGACATGCATGTCGTGATATTCTATACAACACATGATCATCTCATACATCACATATATCTCATCATGTAATTGGCCATATCACATCACAACATACCCTGCAAAAACAAGTTAGACGTCCTCTAATTGTTGTTGCAAGTTTTACGTGGCTGCTACGGGTTTGCAAGAACCGTTCTTACCTACGCAAAACCACAACGTGGTGTAGTGATTGCTTTTTGATCTTCTAAAAGAACCCTCTTCATTGAAATTGATTCAACTAAAGTGAGAGAGACAGACACCCGCCAGTCACCTTTATGCAACGAGTGGACGTAGCGGTGAAAGCTGTCTCGCGTAAGCGTATGCATAATGTCGGTCCGGGCCGCTTCATCTCAGAATACCGCCGAATCAAGTATCAACTAGTAAACGGCAAGCAATATGTATACACCCACGCCCACAACTCGTTTGTGTTCTACTCGAGATCTCATCTACGCATAGACCTAGCTCAGATGCCACTGTTGGGGAACGCTGCATGGGAAACAAAAAATTTCCTATGCACACACAAGATCTATCCATGGTGATGAGCATCTACGAGAGGGAGAGTGAATCTACATACCCTTGTAGATCGCTAAGCGGAAGCGTTAAGAAACGCGGTTGATGTAGTTGAACGTCTCCGCGATCCAAATCGCAAGTCGTCCCTCGATCCGATCACGAACTAGTGCCGAACGGACGGCACCTCCACGTTCAACACACGTACGGCTTGATGACGCCTTCACCTCCTCGATCCAGCGAGCGATGATGAAGTAGTAGATGAGTTTCGGCAGCACGACGACGTGGTAATGGTGGTGAGGAACAATCTCTGCAGGGCTTCGCCAAGCACTACGGAGATTATGACGGGAAGAACTAGAGGGTTAGGGTTGCCGGCACACGGCTTGGGAAATCTTGATGTCTCCCGTGTGTTAGCCCTGCCCCTTTATTTATATGTTGAGCCCTGGGGTCTAAACTTGGAGAGAAAGCCTCCACAAGGTCGGTTTTGCCCGCACAAGGTCGGTTTGGCCTGCACGGAAAGAGTCTAACTCGGATTCCAGCAGTATCGCGTACAAGCGGTAGTACCGCTCACGAGCGGTAGTACCGCTTGTGCGGTAGTACCGCTTCACACAAGCGGTAGTACCGCTTACGCGGTAGTACTGCCTTACCAGCGGTTGTACCGCTTAAGGCAGCAGCAAAACTTCCTTTTGCACTTTCCAATACCTCGTGGGCTTTACCCCTTTGGCTCATATAAAGTGTTGCTGCACCCGAACACTTCGCTAAACATCCGGAACCCCTTCCGGTGAATTCCGGAACCCTTCCGGAGATCAACACTCTATTATCACATATATCAATCTTTACCTCCGGACTCTTCCGGAGATCCTCGTCATGTCCGGGATCTCATCCGGGACTCCGAACAACCTTCGGTCACCAACACAATAACTCAACTATACTAATCGTCACCAAACGTTAAGTGTGTAGACCCTGCGGGTTCGAGAACTATGTAGACATGACCGAGACACTTCTACGATCAATAACCAATAGCGGGACCTGGATGCCCATATTGGCTCCTACATATTCTACGAAGATCTTTATCGGTCGAACCTCTATGTCAAGGATTCAGTTAATCCCGTATGTTGTTCCCTTTGTTCTTCGGTATGTTACTTGCTCGAGATTCGATCGTCGGTATCTCTATACCTAGTTCAATCTCGTTACCGGCAAGTCTCTTTACTCGTTCCGTAATACAAGATCCTGTGGCTAACTCTTTAGTCACTTTGCTTGCAAGGCTCATTGTGATGTTGTATTACCGAGTGGGCCCTGAGATACCTCTCCGTCACACGGAGTAACAAATCCCAGTCTTGATCCATGCCAACCCAACAGACACCCTCGGAGATACCTGTAGAGCATCTTTATAGTCACCCAGTTATGCTGCGACGTTTGATACACACAAGGTACTCCTCCGATGTCAGGTTGTTGTATGATCTCATGGTCATAGGAACAGATACTTGACATGCAGAAAAAAATAGCAATAAACTGACACGATCATATGCTATGTTTATAGTTTGGGTCTTGTCCATCACATCATTCTCCTAATGATGTGATCCCGTTATCAAATGACATCTTATGTCCATGGCTAGGAAACCTTCACCATCTTTTGATCAATGAGCTAGTCAACTAGAGGCTTACTAGGGACATAGTGTTGTCTATGTACTCACACATGTATTTGAGTTTCCAATCAATACAATTATAGCATGGATAATAAACGATTATCATGAACAAGGAAATATAATAATAACTAATTTATTATTGCCTCTAGGGCATATTTCCTACATTTATTTGGTGGGTTTGCAAGATGCAAATGGAGCTGATCTTCTGGACTTAAGGGTTTGGTTGGAAGGACTATAAGGTGGAATAATTTTAGAATTGTTTGATGAAGGATAATTAAGGTTGCTGTTATAACCTAGGAAAGGGACAGAATTGAAAATAGGATGTTGTGCTAAATTTTTTCAAGTGACCATGAAGGGTTTTTGTATAAAAGTGATCTATAGGCATCACATGACCCCTCATAAATTTTGTGGAATTTTAGGATAATTATTTAAAATAGTTGTAGTGTAACAGAAGCATTTCAAAGATTGAAAATGCTATTAAAATGATTATGTTGGGAAAATTTTATTATGAAAATAATTCCTACTGTTATTTAAAATATAAATGATATGATTTAAGAAAACTACCAAAGCCCATAATATTTTTCCCAAAATTTTCTATATGGAGGGAAGGATTTTGGAAAAGAGAAAACAGAAAATACTCTGAAATTAATAAAAGACCTAATATAATTCAAAATTTTATTTCTGGCCAAATTTTACTTAATAAAAATATGGTTAAATTTTCAGGGTGTTACAAACTCTACCCCCCTTAGGAAAATCTCGGCCTCGAGATTTGTTAAGGGCGGAAGAACTAAATGCATATCACAACAAACCGTCATATGCAGAATGCAATCATAGCAATGCACTTATGATATACGCCCTAAAATACAATACAAAGATTGCATCATGTAAGCTAGCGTTGGACTCAGTAATGACCACACTCATGACCATCTACGGTTCGAAGGTAAGATCTATAGGGTCTTGCGGAAGAGTTCCTGGTGCTGGAGCACATTCTTCTTCTTCCGGAAGAAGTGGAGGAAGCAGACGAAGAACATGTCCTTCCTGAGTTGGCAGAGGTGGTCCGCCAATGGCGATCCGGCGATCCAGAATAGCAAGATAATGGAGATACTCCATTAGTTGCTGGGTGAAACGCTCCTGGGCCATCATATACTAAATGAGATAGACCAGAGCTGGATCTCTTTCTATACGTTCACAGCGGGACGTAGCTTCTGCTCCAAAAGCTGCGTGGCTCGGAAAATAGCAATATTTCCTTTCGCTGGCAGCGGGTACCGTGAATCGAAGATGGGTAACTGCTTCATAAGCAGCAGCCTCAATGGCCATGCCTGAGGTTGGCATGGATCTCCCGATGAAGACGACATATGGAGGGCCTTGGTTTAAATCCGCTGGAGGGATGTGCACAACTGCCCAGTATTTCGAGGAGCTAGGGGTGATCCTCGATTTGAACAACTCATACTGGGGTGGGTGGATGGAACCAAGGGTATTGCGGGTAAAATCCCACAAAATCTTATCAAAACTACCAGGGCTTGCATTTGGGGTTCTCAAGTAGGCTCCGGGGTGAGACATGGATGGATGGATGGGGAAAAGCAGTGCTCAAGGTTGATGGTTGCTGGTGTAGAGTGGGATACGGCCGCTTATAAGGTACCTGGGTTAGTAAACCTGAGGCGGCGCCAGTATGACTTGTGCATCGGCTTCGACGTGTGGTTGTCTGAGTCAAAATCTCAGACCCCACTCCCAAAAGGAATGTGACGTATTACTATGTGTGTCGGTTAGGGTTTCGGCGGTCACGTCTAGAATTTACTCTGCCACCACACGCCAACAATTTACGCTAGATCACGCATACTGCTATTAAGATGATGGCACACAAATAATTTACAAACTTACCATGCCATACAACCGCTACTACGAAGATACAGGGCAACAGGGCACTAAGGCTCTAGAACAATTCTGGTGGACTCAGTCCACCTCGTTGACATCTAGCCGGGCGCGTCTTGTAGATGTTGAGGCCTCTCCGTGTGCTTCGGTGTCGGAGTTGACCGGGGTCGGATGGGGAGCTACAGGGCTGGGGTAGCGGTGATGCCCTTCGCGGGGTGTCAAGGTCACCGTCCCGTTGGAGTAGGTCTCCAAGAGACGACGGAGTTCCCCTGGGGGAGCGAATGCGTTGCTCGGGTAGATAACAGGGCAGACCTTGGGGGCTCAACTGGCCTCCCAAGCAGCACTATCGGGGTGTCGGTGGCGGGTGCGGCTTCACTTCTCACCGGGGTTAGGAGAGCGAACGTCCTGTGCGTCGCAATCAGATCAAGGGTGACCTGATCGAATAGTGCCTCTTGCGCTCTCAGGCAGCGCACTAGATGCACCAGGGCAGGATCCGTCTCATGGTCCCTGTTGGCGACTTGGGTCGGGCTACCACAGCCTTCATGGCTAGGGTAGTAGTAGAAAGGGCGGATGTTAACCCTCCACGACAAATGCCGGAGATTAACTACAGCCTCTCGGGCTGCAAGTTGGATGGCTTGGGGCTCGTCGGAGGTCGTCCTCCCGGGGAACTGGTAGGGGCGTTCTGATGGGGTGCCCCTCTCATAGATGTGCACCGTGGCCCAGAAGTGGTGGATGGAATCACTCGTGTGTTCTTGGTACACAACATACTCCAGGGGCTCTTCTGTGCCAAAAGCACGACGGGTGAGATTGGCGAGGATGACTACAAAGTCTCCAAGCTCGGCTGCGGTGGTCTCGTTGCGAATGATGGGGCCAGGCATCTTGGTGGTTGGATATCGAACTGAGAGTGAGGCTGTGGTGTGCTGAGTTGGGGCATGGCTTCCTTTATAGGTCAGGGGAGTCTTCCATCGCACGCTTGTGGATAGGACAACTCAGGTGTCGGCCACAGGCACACGGCCTATGGACAGGCCGATAGGTTGGGCACCGACTATCAAAAGATGTCGGCTGGTCACTGTGTAGACTTATCAGATGAGATGGGCTTGGCTACGGACAGGAAAAGATTTGAACGGTGTGGAAACCTAAGGATAATGACCAGGCTAAGATAGGATTAGCCAGTGGTCAGCCTGGGCTCTGATACCAAGGCTGTCGGGGCCGGATTTTTGGGACACAATATCCCAGAAATTAACCCCTCGTGTCACCACCAGCCCCAAGATCATTTTTACTGGTGGACACGTCCTTGATACAGATTACCAAGCAATTACAAGAATTGAATACAAGACCATAAAGGTCTAATGATACAACAATGATTTCTAACGGTAGATGGCGGAAGCGGGTAGCGGATCTCCAATTCTGGTGGAAGCTCCAATCCCACAGGAATGGCTGGCCGGGATAATTCCTATCTCGCGTGGCTGCTATCTTAGGCTCCTAGACTGCATGGACGTCGTTGTGGTACTCCTCATTGAAATGCTGACCTGACCAATTAAATAGCCAGGGACAAGCCAGTGAGTACGTTTGAATGTACTCGCAAACATTATGAACAAAAGATATACCAAATGCATATATTCATGATGGATTAAATTATATGCATGAGCTGACTGAAATTAAAGCATGATATGATAAATATTAATATGGAGCAGAGGAATAAATATACTATTTTAGCAATAACCCAAGAAAATTAAATGGAACATCGGGCGCTGGACCGCCCGAGGAATTCCAAGAAAAATGCCAAACGGGTGTCTGGAAGCGATGCCTCGAGAGGTCTTGAAAAGAAATGCCAAACGGGTGTCTGAATGCAACGCCTCGAGAGGTCTTGAAAAGAAATGCCAAACGGGTGTCCGAATGCGACGCCTCAAGAGGTCTTGAAAGGAAATGCCAAACGGGTGTCTAAATGCGACGCCTCGAGGGGTCTTGAAAATAAATGAGTATCCAGGTGGACTAGCCATCCCAAGGGATACCTAGAAAAGAAAATAAAACCGAGTATCCATGTGGACTAGCCATCCCAAGTGATACTCAGAAAAGAAAATAAAACCGAGTATCCAGGTGGACTAGCCATCCCAAGTGATACTCAGAAAAGAAAATAAAACTGGGTATCCAGGTGGTCTAGCCATCCCAAGTGATACCCAAGGTTGCACATAGAAGAAAAGGGTTAGTCCACAATATCATTCATGTTAACAATAATATTCATGCTGGCATCAGTGGTGTCAATAATAATCCTGCAAAAATGGATCACGATCAATTTAATTATTTCCTCCAAAAAATGACAGAAAAACACCTAGCGGTTGGCTGAGGCGTGCACTGGATAAGGCCCAGCTAAACAGCGCTACTGGGCCGAGCCCAGAGCTGCTGCCATGCGGGGGAGAGAAGCAGTGGCTCACCGACAGGTGGGACCCACCTGTTGGGTTTGTCTTCTCCCTCGCGCGCGCCTGGACAGGAGCAGGGGAAGAGCTCCGGCGATGATTGCCGGCACTGTAGGGCATCTCCGACGACGCTCGGCACATGGATCGGTTCAGGTGGAAGTGCCGCATCCGTGGGATGTGGAGATAGTCGTTGAGGAGCTCGGGTTCGAGTGGGGCTTCATTTATGGCGGAGGAGAGCTACGGGTGGAAGAGGGCTTTCCCCCATGGGCCATCTCTGGTGGAATTGGTGACGGGGAAGGATCAGCGGGTGCTTTGGGAGGCTATTGGTGAAAAAGATGTGGAGGGGGAGGTACTAGAGAGGTGGGATTCATCGAGGAGTTGGCGGCAGGTGCCTCGGCCGGAAACGGAGAAGATGACCATGGCCGGGCCTCTTGGGCGTTCTGATGGGGTGCCCCTCTCGTAGATGTGCACCGTGGCGCAGAAGTGGTGGATGGAATCACTCGTGTGTTCTTGGTACACAACATACTTTTTGGGCTCTTCTATGCCAAAAGCACGACGGGTGAGATTGGCGAGGATGACTACAAAGTCTCCAAGCTCGGCTGCGGTGGTCTCGTTGCGAACGATGGGGCCATGCATCTTGGTGGTTGGATATCGAACTGAGGGTGAGGCTGTGGTGTGCTGAGTTGGGGCAAGGCTTCCTTTATAGGTCAGGGGAGTCTTCCATCACACGCTTGTGGATGGTACAACTCAGGTGTCGGCCACAGGCACCATAAAGGTCTAATGATACAACAATGATTTCTAACGGTAGATGGCGGAAGCGGGTAGCGGATCTCCAATTCTGGTGGAAGCTCCAATCCCACAGGAATGACTGACCGGGATAATTCCTATCTCGCGTGGCTGCTATCTTAGGCTCCTAGCCTGCATGGACATCGTTGTGGTACTCCTCGTTGAAATCCTGACTTGGCTAATTAAATAGCCAGGGACAAGCCAGTGAGTACGTTTGAATGTACTCGCAAACATTATGAACAAAAGATATACCGAATGCATATATTCATGATGGATTAAATTATATGCATGAGCTGACTGAAATTAAAGCATGATATGATAAATATTAATATGGAGTAGAGGAATAAATATACTATTTTAGCAATAACCCAAGAAAATTAAATGGAACATCGGGCGCTGGACCGCCCGAGGAATTCCAAGAAAAATGCCAAACAGGTGTCTGGAAGCGACGCCTCGAGAGGTCTTGAAAAGAAATGCCAAACGGGTGTCGGAATGCGATGCCTCGAGAGGTCTTGAAAAGAAATGCCAAACGGGTGTCTGAATGCGACGCCTCGAGAGGTCTTGAAAGGAAATGCCAAACGGGTGTCTAAATGCGACACCTCGAGGGGTCTTGAAAATAAATGAGTATCCAGGTGGACTAGCCATCCCAAGGGATACCTAGAAAAGAAAATAAAACTGAGTATCCAGGTGGACTAGCCATCCCAAGTGATACTCAGAAAATAAAATAAAACCGAGTATCCAGGTGGACTAGCCATCCCAAGTGATACTCAGAAAAGAAAATAAAACTGGGTATCCAGGTGGTCTAGCCATCCCAAGTGATACCCAAGGTTTCACATAGAAGAAAAGGGTTAGTCCACAATATCATTCATGTTAACAATAATATTCATGCTGGCATCAGTGGCGTCAATAATAATCCTACAAAAATGGATCACGATCAATTTAATTATTTCCTCCAAAGACCGACACTAAAACCGACACTTGACCAACCCAGACTGTGGTCCTTAATCGCGGACATGGCTATTCGAATAGGTTTAACTCTGCAGAGTGTGTACTCTTTACCCACAAGTAAAGGATTTCTTTAGCCAACACCGAGACGCTGACTAATTCCCATTACGGTCTTTGGGTTGAAAACACACCTGACCAGCACACACTAGATTAACTTTCCGGATGCCAGGAATCACCCGAAGCATCGTTCAAGAAAAACTCTAAGTCAGGGAGACCATCGTCTCGAATAGCATGGGATCACTATTTACAACGCATGGATTACAAAAGGTGCCCCCCTCGGCCCAGCCGGATACACCCATGCCCCCTGACCAGGTGACATGGCTACCAGAGGCCTCTGGTATCTTTCACTGTGGCCTCTCTGTACGGTGTGTGCAAGGAAAGGGGTTAACAACTTACTGAACCATACCCTACTTGTGGTAGGGACAAGTGGCAGCACGGATCAAGTATGGGGGTTACCGGAACAAGACTCGATCTACGGTCAACTCAGGAGGTTTAAGTTTTCCTGCAGTGGTTACCACAATATAACTCCTTGGTAGTACCCAACAGGGTCACCATCTGACATGTCCCAACATGTCCTCACTGATCATTCTCGTCACAATGATATTTCAGTCTCACGGTCACTTTTCTCGTGACTGATTCTTTCCTGCAGATTAGTCAGAACAAGCATAGGCATGTGACAATAACCATACTACTCATACTTCACATATAACTGAAGATAAAATATTATCCAAGGACCAAGCATGTATAACTAGCAATATGCAAGCTTTTGGAATTAACATAATCATGCTCAAATTATTCTAGCAAGCAAACCACCAAACTTTCACCATATCAAGTGTTCAAGATGCTTGCCTTAGGTATGAAATGGTGTTGGTTCACTCCACAAGTTTGCAAAAATTATTTCCCCTCCATTTCCTATTTTCAAAATAATGTAATTACCACACAGATATTAAGCAGGAAAATAAAAGTGCTCTAAAAATGGGAATTTCACTTTTCAAGGACCTCTCTGGTTATAAGAAAAATAATCAAGGTGATCCTACTGGATCTTGAGTAATGATACTTTTTGAACATTTCAAACTAGGTGGAATTAAGGAAATAATGGATCTACAAGATTTTTTACAGAAAACATTTTATAAAAATGATTTGTGGCACCTATTAAATGAGGCATGAGTTTAGAAGCATTTATAAATTGGTTTCACTGGATTTGGAGTTGAGATGATTAGTCTAGGAATTTTATAAGTTGGCTTATATAAGGAAATGGCCTATTAAATAGGTCAGGCAGAAATTAGCCATAAGAAAAATGTTCACTGAGGCTAATTAAATAGAGCGCAATTTTGTAAGTCCATATAAATTTGAAGCGTTGCTTTTTTACTTTCAAATGAACTCTGTGGAAATTATTATGTCACTGGTTAAAAGAAAAATGACAGAAAAACACCTGGCGGCTGGCTGAGGCGTGCACTGGGTGAGGCCCAGCTAAACAGCGCTACTGGGCCGAGCCCAGAGCTGCTACCACGTGGGGGAGGGAAGCAGTGGCTCACCGACAGGTGGGACCCACCTGTCGGGTTTGTCTTCTCCCTCGCGCGCGCCTGGACAGGAGCAGGGGAAGAGCTCCGGCGATGATTGCCGACACTGTAGGGCTTCTTCGGCGACGCTCGGCACATGGGTAGGTTCAGGTGGAAGTGCCGCATCCGTGGGATGTGGAGATAGCCATTGAGGAGCTCGGGTTCGAGTGGGGCTTCATTCATGGCGGAGGAGAGCTACGGGTGGAAGATGGCTTTCCCCCATGGGCCATCTCTGGTGGAATTGATGACGGGGAAGGATCTGCGGGTGCTTCGGGAGGCTATTGGTGAAAAAATGTGGAGGGGGAGGTACTGGAGAGGTGGGATTCGTCGAGGAGTTGGCGGCGGGTGCCTCGGCCGGAAACGGAGAAGATGACCATGGCAGGGCCTCTTGGGCGTTCTGCGGGGTTTGTAGGAGAGGGGAGAGTGATGGTGATCAGCAGAGCGAGCTTGGGTGGCCTTATATAGGCAGGAGGCGTCAGTTCCGTGGCCTCCCGAACATAAGCACGGCGGCGGCGGCCATTACGGCGGTAGTTGAGGCTGTTGTGGTCGGTGGCCGTGGTCGGCGTGACCGATGATGGACGGTGGTGGCTGCCATTAAGGCGAGGCATGTTGGTTGGCCCAAACGCGATCCACGCATCCTGTCAGAGCCGTGGCGGAGACGGCGGCGATGAATGGCGGCGGTGGACGGGCGTGGACGGCGCTAGCGGCCAAGGGAGAGTGTCGGTAGGCTTCTAGGTGGTCGAGGTGATCCAGATGGGGGCTAGGGCGAGCGAGGGAGAAGACAAACCCACCAGATGGGGGCGGTGGTTAGGAGAATTATTTAAAATAGTTGTAGTGTAACAGAGGCATTTCAAAGATTGAAAATACTATTAAAAGGATTATTTTGGGGAAATTTTATTATGAAAATAATTCCTACTGTTATTTAAAATATAAATGATATGATTTAAGAAAACTACCAAAGCCCATAATATTTTTCCCAAATTTTTCTATATGGAGGGAAGGATTTTGGAAAACAGAAAATAGAAAATACTCTGAAATTAATAAAATACCTAATATAATTCAAAACTTTATTTCTGGCCAAATTTTACTTAATAAAAATATGGTTAAATTTTTGGGGTGTTACACTGATAAGCTCGAACCCAAAGCGGAAAAGTGTGTCTTCATAGGATACCCTAAAGAGACCATTGGGTATACCTTCTATCACAGATCCGAGGACAAAATCTTTATTGCTAAGAATGGGTCCTTTCTAGAGAAGGAGTTTCTCTCGAAAGAAGTGAGTGGGAGGAAAGTAGAACTTGATGAGGTAATTGTGCCTTCTCTCGAATTGGAAAGTAGCACATCACAGAAAGCAGTTCCCGTGATGCCTACACCAACCAGAGAGGAAGCTAATGATGATTGTCGATGTATAAAACATGGGTATTTTATACCCTGACTTCTGCACAGACGCTAGCAGCCTCCTTGCCGGTCAAGGCTTGCCGGAACCTGCCAAACAAACAAGATTCAAGGCCCAATTGCAGAAGCCACTGGAGAGATGCTCAAGACAAAGCATTAACAAGCACTCAGCTAAGTACTGAAGTTAAAAGACATTTTTTACCGGCAAGGCCGAACCGGCAAGGCGAAGACCCAGCAAGCTCCGTGCCGGCAAGCTTTCGCCAGCTCGCCAGCGCTCCACCTCACCGGGCAGCTAGTCGCTAATCAGTGAGGTGTCGACTGCGCAGGCTGGTTGGTGAGATTTGTCGGGCACATGTCAACATGCAGGGAGAAGATTTGCCTTTAATGACACCTGTCCAGAAGGCGTGTCAAAAGAATACGAGGTAGCTGGGCGAGCGGTGCAGAAACCTTGCCGGGGCTACCTCTCTGCATGACACCTAATGGAGCATTTAATGTTTTTGTCCTAAACTGGCAGAGTTAGGTATGATAGCACTGTTTGCTATCTAATCACTATGTAATTACTGTTTTGCCACTGTGGTAACCCCTTGAGCTATAAAAGGAGGGCCAAGGCAACAGTTAGAGGGATTCGGATCCTTTTTCAAACATTAGCACGTCTTGCATGCGTAGATGCTCCTCCCGCACCTTGCCGGGGAAGCGCTCCTTGTACCTGTGCTCATACACACCCAATACACCAAAGCAGGAGTAGGGTTTTGCGCTTCACAAGTGGCCCAAACCTGGGTAAATCCCTCGCGTCCTCTGTTGATTCTGCTCTTTGTGCACATTGATCTCCCCTGTTGAACCACAAAGGGGCTAGATGGCCCCATAGATGGTCGTACCCATGACAATGATGATCATGAAGCTTCAGATCAAGTTACTACTGAACTTCGTAGGTCGACCAGGACACGCTTTGCGCCAGAGTGGTACGGTAATCCAGTCCTGGAAGTCATGTTGTTAGACAGTATCGAACCTACGAACTATGAAGAAGCAATGATGAGCCCGGATTCCGACAAATGGCTCCACCATGGCAGCCCGCTGCTGATCATGCGCCGTGGCAGCAAGATCGCGATGGCGCTCCTGCTGGCTCTGCCAGGAGTAGAACGACGTCGCGTTCTTCGCTTCCAGCCATGCCAGCCATGGCAGCAGAGGCGATGGCGCGAGCTCAGATGCTGCTGAACTTCCCCCCGGTAGCGGAGAAGATGGATGAGTGGAGAGCCACAATCCAAAGCTTGATTGGGTTCGCCAAAGCCAGCAAATCACAGCAAACGAAGCCCTCACGGCATCCGCAAACGGCACCAGTAGCTCAAACTGGTGGCCGCATTGATGGTGTTGCGCTAACGGTGCAATCACCTCCACGGCAACAGTCTCAACAGCAACAACGCCAGCAGTCGCGGCAAGCTCAGCAATCTTTTGAGCCCGACGAGATGTCGATGGCCTCTTCAGATCTGCGAGCGCGGCAAGATCAGCGGCAAGTGCTACGAGACAAGCGGGTAGAAGATGCCCGCACCACCATCGAATGGCGCCGGGAGGCGCGCCGTCAATCCGACGTGCGCAACGGCCCCATCGTTGATGAGCCTGCGCCAGGGGTTGGCGGATATCTGCCTTACAAGGTTGGATGTCCTGCCTTCACCCGTGAGCTGCGGCAAGTCCGATGGCCGTCCGTCCGGGCCTTCAAGCCAGAAGTACCAGAGAAGTACGACGGCAAGCTGAACCCGGCAGAGTTTCTGGTCATCTACACGATTGCCGTGCAAGCTGCCGGGGGAAGGGACGACAAGATCCTCGCCAACTACTTTCTGTTGGTACTGAAGCCCAACGTAAGGTCTTGGCTAATGAACTTGCCAGAGAACTCCATTTCTTCATGGGCAGATCTCTGCAATGAGTTTGTTGGTGCCTTTATCGGAGATCACAAGGCCCCTGGGCAGCCCAGCGACCTGCAAGTAATCCTGCAAAGAGATGGTGAAACCTTGCGCAAGTACATCCAGAGATTCAGCCGTGTACACCGTAACATTCCAGATGTGCACCCCGCAGCCGTCATTGCCGCCTTTCACACGAATGTGCGCAATCGGAGGATGTGGGAGAAGAGGAACATCAAGTTGCCCAAGACCGTCAACGAGCTCTATACGTTGGCGGATAAGTGTGCACGTGCTGAGGAAGGAAGGAGGCTTCCTGGGGAGGATGTTGGTGCCCAGGTAGATTCCGAGGACGATGATGCTGCCACCCCGAGGAAGAAGGGCCGAAAGCACAATAGGAAGCGCCAAGGCAAGAATGTTATGGCTGTTGAGGGCTCTGGCAACTCTGAGTCCGCCAAGAAAGCTAAGACTAAGAACTCCGGCAAGGAGGCTGCTATATGCGCCGCTTGCCAGGAGGCGGCGGTGAACGAGAAGGCCGGCAAGTCTGATGGGCCGTACTACAAGATTCACCGCACCAAGGGCCATGATCTCCAAGAATGCTAACAAGTCAAGCACCTTGTTGAGAAACAGAAGGCTGAATATGAAAAGCGTGACAAAGAGAAGGGTCAAGACAGTGCCGGTGGATCCAGCAAAAAGGGCCATGGTGTTTGAGGAGGCCGTCGCGGCAAGGCCAAGCAGCAGAAAGAAAAGCCTGCTAGAGGCAGCAAAAAGAAAGAGGAAGATGATGGAAGTGAAGAGGAAGAGGACGACGGAGCGTCCAGTGAACAGGAATTCCAGAAGGCAACTGAGGCCATGTGCATTGATGGAGGAGCATCTTTGCACTCCTCCCACCGCCAGCTTAAGCAATGGGCGCGTGAGGTAAATGCGGCAGAACTGGCAATGGGCTCTCAAAAGCCACTCAAGTTGTCACACACGCCTATCATTTTTTATGACGAGGACCACCCTGATCGCATAACCGTGGTCGGGTGTTTGCCGTTGTTGGTTTCACCAACAATTCGCAACCTCCAGGTCACAAAAATGTTAGTTGACGGTGGGGCTGGCCTAAACTTGATTTCTCCTGAAGTAATCAAGAGGCTGCAGATTCCCGACGAGGAGCTCAAGAAAACAAGCATGTTTCAAGGAGTAAACCCGGGAAGAAGCCAGCCCAAGGGAAAGATCACATTGCCGGTGACGTTTGGCGGGGAGTTAAACTACAGAACAGAAAAGATTGTGTTTGATGTTGTCAAGATCCCCTTGCCATACAATGGAATTCTTGGCCATCCAGCCTTGGCAAAATTCATGGCAGCATCTCACTATGCTTACAATACGTTGAAGATGCCAGGGCCGATGGGTGTCATTTCCATCAACTCCGACAAGAAAGATGCAGTTATTTGCATCGATAAGATGTACAGAGATGCGGTTGCAGCAGAGGCCGCCAAGGCGCCGGCTCCCGCCAAGAAGAAGGAAAACAAGAAGTCCGGCAAGACCTCTAACAAGGATTCTAGGAAGAGCACCTCTTCGGAGTGCTGCGCACCTGTTGAAGACTTGCCGGAGTGCTCTACCGGTAAGAAGTCCAAAGCCACTTCACCAGCGACCAAATAGGTGCCGGCAAGGGAGGGCAGCACTGATGGTACCTTCACCATCAGTGCCACCCTTGACAGCAAATAGGAAAGCGCGCTCATTGCCTTCCTGCGGGCAAATGTCGATGTGTTCGCATGGCGACCATCTGACATCCCCGGTGTTCCCAGGGAGGTAATTGAGCACCACCTTGCCGTCTGTCCCCACGCTCGGCCCGTCAAGCAGAAGGTCAGGAAGCAAGCTTTGGAGCGGCAACAATTCATTACCGAGGAGATCAAGAAACTTGAAGCAGCAGGCCTGGTTAGAGGTGTACTACATCCAACTTGGTTGTCAAATCCAGTTGTGGTGCACAAAGCAAACGGAAAGTGGAGACTTTGTATTGACTACATTGATATTAACAAAGCATGTCCAAAGGATCCTTTCCCTTTGCTGTGCATTGATCAAATTGTAGACTCTACTTCAGGCTGTGATTTACTCTCCTTCCTTGATGCATATTCTGGATACAATCAGATATTCATGGCCAAGGAGGATGAGGAAAAAACCGCATTTATTACTCCATGTGGCACATACTGCTTCGTGCGTATGCCTTTCGGGTTAAAGAGTGCTGGTTCAACATTTGCAAGAGCAGTCCAGATTGGTTTTGAGCCCCAGCTACACAGGAATGTGGAAGCATATATGGATGATATAGTGGTCAAAACCAAGGACAAGTCAACCCTCATTCAGGATTTAGAAGAAACATTAGCAAACTTGCGCAAAATCAATTTGAAGTTCAATCCCGAGAAGTGTGTGTTTGGCGTTCCATCCGGCAAGCTTCTCAGATTCTTTGTATCTCAACGTGGAATTGAAGCAAATCCTGACAAGATCAAAGCAATTGAGCAGATTCAAGCACCAAAAAGCGTCAAGGATGTACGGCATCTTGCCGGCTGTGTTGCTGCCCTGAGTAGGTTCATTTCGAGATCTACTGAGTGTGCTCTGCCATTTTTCAAGATTTTGAAAAAGGCAGGTCCAATGAAATGGACTCCGGAAGCGGAGGCTGCGCTGCAGGATTTGAAAAGATACCTCTCCTCCGTGCCAATACTAGTTGCGCCCAGACAACAAGAGCCGTTGCTGCTATATGTGGCAGCAACAAATCAAGTGGCTAGTGCTGCATTAGTGGCACAGAGGGAAGTGGATGACGAGGAAGCAGCAGCGGCAAGCCCATCCAGCGACAAACCGGAATCTTCTCTGGAAAATTTTGGTGCCGACAAGTCTCAAACAGCGCAAGCAAGTGAGGCTAATCAACAAGTGATGCCGAAGAAGAAGGTGGTACAGCGACCCGTGTATTTTGTTAGTTCCCTTCTGTAGGGGGCTAGATCAAGATACTCTGGGGTGCAAAAATTGCTTTTCGGTCTTCTTATGGCCTCAAGAAAGCTGCGTCACTACTTCCAAGCACATGAGATCACCGTCGTCACCTGCTTTCCATTGCAACGCATCTTGAGAAACCCTGAGGCAACTGGCAGGATAGTGGAGTGGGCGTTGGAACTGTCAAGCTTTGCACTCAAGTTTGAAAGCACTTCAACCATTCAGAGCAGGGCCTTGGCGGAGTTCATTGCAGAATGGACACCAACGTGAGATGAAGAAACTAAAGAAACGTCTCTCCCCGGCAAAGAGACGGCCAAAGATTGGATTATGTATTTTGATGGTGCCTTCTTGCTGCAAGGCGCTGGTGCCGGAGTGCTGCTTGTCGCACCCACCGGAGAGCACCTCAAGTATGTAGTTCAAATGCACTTTCCCAGGGAGCAAGCTACAGACAACATTGCTGAGTGCGAAGGGCTCCTTGCCAGTCTTAGGATCGCGGTGGACCTTGGAATTAGAAAGCTGATCATCCGTGGTGACTCGCAGCTTGTTGTAAAGCAAGTGAACAAAGATTACCAGAGCCCATTGATGGAAGCATATGTGGAAGAAGTGAGGAAATTGGAGGAACACTTTGACGGGTTGCAAATAGAGCACGTCCCTTATGCGAAAAATAGCATTGCTGATCACCTGTCAAAGTGTGCCGCTCAAAAACTACCTGTGGAACCGGGAATTTTTTTGCTCCATTTGAATCAACCAACAGTCACTCCATCAACATAGGCCGGTAAGAGAAGGAAGTTGAATACCGGCAAGTATTTTCCGGCGGAACTCCCAGAAGCCACCGGCAAGGATGTTGCCGGGAACAATGACATGGTTGTCGGTGAGCAACGGCTTCACGTGGAACCCCAGGTTCTTGCCGCTGAGGCAAGCGCTCCCGCGGCCAAAGAAATGCCTTTAGTCCTTGTTGTCGAGCCACTGGCTCCGGCATGGGCACAGCAGATAGTTCATTTCCTTAAAATAGGAGAACTTCCCAATGAACAAGAAGAAGCTGAGAAAGTAGCCCGTCAGTCAAGTATGTATCAGTTCGTGGATAACACGCTATACAGAAAGAGACCAAACGGTGTGAAAGTAAAGTGTATTCGCCGGGAAGATGGATTGAAGCTGTTGGCAGAGATACATGGAGCCATATGTGGCTCTCACATAGGTTCAAGAGCACTTGCCGCCAAGACTTCTATTGGCCCACTGCCCTCCAGGATGTAACTGAGCTAGTAACCAAGTGTGAAGCATGCCAGTTCCATTCAAAGAACATACATCAGCCAGCTCAAGCTCTCCAAACAATCCCTCTCTCCTGGCCCTTTTCAGTCTGGGGGCTTGATATCTTGGGCCCCTTCCCCCGTGCTACCGGGGGCTTTGAGTTCTTGTACGTCGCCATCGACAAGTTCACAAACTGGCCCGAAGTGGAGCCAGCGAGGAAGGTGACAGTGCAATCAGCCGTCAAGTTCTTCAAAGGATTAGTTTGCCATTTTGGGGTCCCTAACAGGGTCATCACCGATAACGACACACAATTCAAGAGCCGCACCTTCATGCTGTATATCCAAGACCTTGGCGGCAAAATCTGTTTTGCATCTGTTGCTCACCCGAGAAGCAACGGCCAAGCAGAAAGGATGAATGCTGAAGTGTTACGTGGCCTCAAGACAAGAACCTTTGATAGGCTGCGCAAATGTGGAAGACGCTGGATTGATGACTTGCAGGCAGTTCTTTGGTCACTCAGGACGACACCAAATCGAGCTACCGGCCAAACACTCTTCTCCCTAGTCTATGGTGCAGAAGTGGTGCTCCCCACGGAACTCATATACGGGTCACCTCGAGTGCTCGCTTATGACGAAGCTGAGCAAGAGCAGTTGCGGCAAGATGACGCGACGCTCCTTGAGGAACATCATCTTCGGGCGGCTGTGCGAGTTGCACGCTACCAGCAAGCCTTGCGCCGCTATCATAGCTGCAAAGTGCATGCCCGAAGCCTTGAGGAAGGCGACCTTATTCTTTGGCGTGTTCAGTCCGCCAAGAGATCAAACAAGTTGACGCCAAAGTGGGAAGGCCCTTATCAGGTAGTACGAGTCACCAGACCTGGCGCAGTCCGTCTGGAGACCGAAGATGGCATCCCGGTGCAAAACTCATGGAATATTGAGCATCTTTGCAAGTTCTACCCATAAGGCGTGATTGCCGGGCCTCCCAGCAACACCTTTTGTGCAAGCTTTGTCGGCAAGACATGTAACCCTTTGTACAAAGCCAGGCGCAGATCCTGTGCATGAGTAAATAAAGCTAAGTGTTTCGCAACTCTTCGTACATATTCATTTGTATATGAATGCATGTGAGGTTGTGATTACACTTTAGTTTGTATGAAATGGCTGATGAACCGTCAAGGTTCCCAACCCACTCTTTTCTCTTCTTTCTTTTTCTTAAAGGAAAGGAGGATCCCTCACGTGCAAGTTTCCCGGGGGGAGTGATGATGGGGGTACCATTTTAATGACGTTCAAGTGATCATTTCGTACGACGAGGAAAACAGTGCAAGGAAAAGCTAAAGCTAAGTTGGAAAACTTTGAAACTTTTTCCTTGTTATATTTGCAATTTCCCTTGAATGATTCTGTGTTTGTATGAAAAACCTGCACGGGAAGGAACCTTGTCGCGGTCAGTTCGTGCTCTAGTTTTTGCTTCGAGTCCGCTCAGCAAGATTAGCAGCTGCATTCTGGCCCGGCGAGTCGCCTTGCCGGCGGCGGCACTTCTAGCAGGCTGCTAAGGACCTATTCCTCAAAGCGCTCGCGACAAGTGTGCGCTCCGGCAAGCTTGACGGCGGCGGCATTTCCAGCAGGCTGCTAAGGACCTGTTCCTCAAAGCGCTTGGGGCAAGCGTGCGCACCGGCAAGTTTCCGAACAGCGTAGGGGACACGTTCATACAAAGACAAAATAAAACAAGGGGGACAACATGCGTTCATCTGAGCCCGGCAAACAATAGATATTCATTAAAAGAGTACTCGATTACATTTTATTGGCCCTTCCCTGCAGGGTTTACATCGAGTGCAAGGAGGGCAAAAGGGGCGCCTAGGCAGAGCTCGACTCGTTCCCGGGAGACCAGATGATGGTGCTGCCAGTGATCAGCCAGATTCGTCACCGTTGTCTTCGGTCTTCATGCCTGGAGCGCCGTCGTCATCTCCGTCATCATCGTCATCCTCAGCCTCGCTGGAGGAAGCGGTGTCGCTATCGCTCGAGCTTTCCGCGCAGCATTCCAGACGAGCGCCTGAAGCCCCGAAGAACTTCACGACGAGCGTGTCAGATTCGACAAGCTTGAAGTGAAGAAGGTGTCCCTGCCCCAAGCAGCGAGCACGGACAAAGGATTTCCATCCGCGCGTGAGATACATGATGCCATTGTTGGAGATCTCAATGGTCACCCAGACTGGGCCGTTGCAGCAGCCGTCCACGCGCAGCCACAAGTTGCGCAGATGGCGGCCTTCCATCTCCCTAGCAAAGGGACGGGGAAGCCGTAGCCAGCTCCGCGGCTGATCACGTAGCTCCACGATGAACTCCTATGCCGTGTCCTCCGTATGGCCCTCTGCCGGGGATGGAACGGCCGAAGACGAAGCTACGAGTGCTCTGCCATGGCCGCCCCGACCCCGAGCGCCGCGTTCACGACCGCGGCCCGCAGCCCTTCCTCGCGCGCTGGAGCAGACTCCCGCATCCATGCCCGAGGCGTGGGTATGGCACCGAGGAGAAGCTCTCATTGCGACGGCGGATGCACGAGCTCGACCCTTGCCCCTCGCCATAATAGCAGCAGATGCAGGGGGAAGGAAGAAGAAGAAGATGGCGGCTACTGGAAGATTGGGATGGGAAGAAGTGGATGAGCATCGCATCCCGCAGCCCCCCTCTTTATAGGGAGAGCGCGGGGGCTGGCTCTTCACTGTCTTCGGGCGGCCGCCAAGCCTCCCCAATACTGTGCCCTGCGCTCCTGGCCAGGCGCATTACTCCAGCGACCATCCAAGTTCGCCAATCCCGCGTTATGCGCCCCTTGCCAGGCGCACCACTCCAACGACCGCCCCTCTTCGCCAATCCATCGCCCTGCATGCATGCAAACGCTCGTCATGGAAGGGCACAGAAAAAGGAGAAGTAAAGACAGATATGGCAGTTATTCTTTGCCACGCGTAACCGGGCACCCGTTCAGGACTGGCCGCACGGCGCCGCGCATGTGAGCGTACTCCTGGTTTGCACACGAGCGATAGCTGTTCACTCAACGGCAAGGTTTGCCAGGAGATGACCAAGAGCGCGCTCAAGTCCAGATTAATGAAGAAGCAAAGAAGATCGCTGTCGGTGTATAAAACATGGGTATTTTATACCCTGACTTATGCACAGACGGTAGCAGCCTCCTTGCCGGCCAAGGCTTGCCGGAACCTACCAAACAAACAAGATTCAAGGCCCAATTGCAGAAGCCACTGGAGAGAAGCTCAAGATGAAGCATTAACAAGCACTCAGCTAAGTACTGAAGATAAAAGACATTTTTTACCGGCAAGGCCGAACCGGCAAGGCGAAGACCCGGCAAGCTCCGTGCCGGCAAGCTTTCACCAGCTCGCCAGCGCTCCACCTCACCGGGCAGCTAGTCGCTAATCAGTGAGGTGTCGACCGCGCAGGCTGGTTGGTGAGATTTGTCGGGCACGTGTCAACATGCAGGGAGAAGATTTGCCTTTAATGACACCTGTCCAGAAGGCGTGTCAAAAGAATACGAGGTAGCTGGGCGAGCGGTGCAGAAACCTTGTCGGGGCTACCTCTCCGCATGACACCTAACGGAGCATTTAATGCTTTTGTCCTAAACTGGCAGAGTTCGGTATGATAGCACTGTTTGCTATCTAATCACTATGTAATTACTGTTTTGCCACTGTGGTAACCCCTTGAGCTATAAAAGGAGGGCCAGGGCAATAGTTAGAGGGATTCAGATCCTTTTTCAAACATTAGGACGTCTTGCATGCATAGCTGCTCCTCCCACACCTTGCCGGGGAAGCGCTCCTTGTACCTGTGCTCATACACACCCAATACACCAAAGCAGGAGTAGGGTTTTGCGCTTCACAAGTGGCCCGAACCTGGGTAAATCCCTCGCGTCCTCTGTTGATTCTACTCTTTGTGCATGTTGATCTCCCCTGCTGAACCACAAAGGGGCTAAATGGCCCCATAGATGGTCGTACCCACGACAATGATGATCATGAAGCTTCAGATCAAGTTACTACTAAACTTCGTAGGTTGACTAGGACACGCTCCGTGCCAGAGTGGTACGGTAATCCAGTCTTGGAAGTCATGTTGTTAGACAACATCGAACCTACAAACTATGAAGAAGCAATGATGAGCCCGGATTTCGACAAATGGCTTGAGGCCATGATATCCGAGATAGGATCCATGTATGAGAACACAGTATGGACTTTGGTGGACTTGCCCAATGGTCGGCAGGCCATTGAGAATAAATGGATCTTTAAGAAGAAGATAGACGCTGATGGTAATGTCACCGTCTATAAAGCTCGACTTGTCACAAAAGGTTTTCGACAAGTTCAAGGGGTTGACTACGATGAGGCTTTCTCACCCGTAGCGATGCTTAAGTCTGTTAGAATTAAGTTAGTGATTGCCACATTTTATAATTATGAGATCTGGCAAATGGACGTCAAAACGGCATTCCTTAACGGGTTTCTTAAGGAAGAGTTGTATATGATGCAACCAGAAGGTTTTGTCGATCCTAAGGAGGCTGACAAAGTATGCAAGCTCCAGCGATCCATCTATGGATTGGTGCAAGCATCTCGGAGTTGGAATATTCGCTTTGATGAGGTGATCAAAGCTTTTCGTTTTATACAAACTTACGGAGAAGCTTGTATTTACAAGAAAGTGAGTGGGAGCTCTGTAGCATTTCTAATATTATATGTGGATGACATATTGTTGATTGGAAATGATATAGAATTTCTAGAAAGCATGAAAGGATATTTGAATAAGAGTTTTTCAATGAAAGACGTCGGTGAAGCTGCTTACATATTGGGCATCAAAATCTATAGAGATAGATCAAGACACCTAATAGGACGTTCACAAAGCACATACCTTGACAAAGTTCTGAAGAAGTTCAAGATGGACCGTCAAAGAAAGGGTTCTTGCCTGTGTTGCAAGGTGTGAAGTTGAGTAAGACTCAAAGCCCGACCACGGCAGAAGAAAGAGAAAGGATGAAAGTCATTCGCCATGCCTCAGCCATAGGCTCTATAATGTATGCCATGCTATGTACCAGACCTGATGTGTGCCTTGCCATAAGTCTGGCAGGGAGGTACCAAAGTGATCCAGGAGTAGATCACTGGACAGCGGTCAAGAATATCATTAAGTACCTGAAGAGGACTAAGGACATGTTTCTCATTTATGGAGGTGACGAAGAGCTCGTCGTAAAGGGTTACGTCGATGCTAGCTTCGACACGGATCCGGATGACTCTAAGTCTCAAACCGGATACGTATTTATATTGAATGGTGGAGCAGTCAGTTGATGCAGTTCCAAGCAAAGCATCATAGCGGGATCTACATGTGAAGCGGAATATATAGCTGCTTCGGAAGCAGCGCGGGAAGGAGTCTGGATGAAGGAGTTCATATCCGATCTAGGAGTAATACCTAGTGCATCGGATCCAATGACTATCTTTTGTGACAACACTGGAGCCATTGCCATTGCCAAGGAGCCCAGGTTTCACAAGAAGACCAAGCACATCAAACGCCGCTTCAACTCCATCCGTGATTACATAAAGGAGGGAGACATAGAACTTTGCAAAGTACATACAGATCTGAATGTGGCAGACCCGTTGACTAAACCTCTTCCACGGGCAAAACATGATCAGCACCAGGACTCCATGGGTGTTAGATTCATAACTATGTAAACTAGATTACTGACTCTAGTGCAAGAGGGAGACTGTTGGAAATATGCCCTAGAGGCAATAATAAATTGGTTATTATCATATTTTCTTGTTCATGATAAAGGTTTATTATTCATGCTATAATTGTATTGACCGGAAACTTAAATACATGTGTGAATACATAAACAAATACAATGTCCCTAGTAAGCCTCTACTAGACTAGCTCATTGATCAAAGATGGTTAAGATTTCCTAACCATAGACATGAGTTGTCATTTGATAACAGGATCACATCATTAGGAGAATGATGTGATGAACAAGACCCAACCGTAAGCTTAGCATTTGATCGTATCACTGAGTTTATTGCTATAGCTTTCTTCATGTCAAGTATCTATTCCTAAGACCATGAGATCATGCAACTCCCGGATACCGGAGGAATACTTTGTGTGCTATCAAACGTCACTTCGTAATTGGGTGATCATAAAGATGCTCTACAGGTATCTCCGAAGGTGTCTGTTGGGTTGGCATGGATCGAGACTGGGATTTGTCACTTCGTATGATGGAGAGATATCTCTGGGCCCTCTCGGTAATACAATATCGTAAAGTGCTTGCAAGCAATGTGCCTAATGAGTTAGTTACGAGATCTTGTATTACGGAATGAGTAAAGAGACTTTCCGGTAACGAGATTGAACTAGGTATGGAGATATCGACGATCGAATCTCGGCAAGTAACATATCGCTGGACAAAGGGAATTGCATAGGAGATTAACTGAATCCTTGACATCGTGGTTCAACCGATAAAAGATCTTCATGGAATATGTAGGAACCAATATGGGCATCCAGGTTCCGCTATTTGTTATTGACCGGAGAGGTGTCTCGGTCATGTCTACATGATTCTCGAACCCGTAGGGTCCGCACGCTTAACGTTCGGTGACGCTAGAGTTATATTGGGATATGCATGTTGGTGACCGAATGTTGTTCGGAGTCCCGGATGTCACGAGGAGTTCCGTAATGGTCCGGAGGTAAAGATTTATATATGGAAAGTTGTTTTCAGGGTTTTGAAAAAAGTTCGATTTTTTTGGTATTGTACCGGGAAGCTTCCAGAAGCTTCCGAAAACTTCCGGAGGGGTCCGGAAGTCCACCAAGGGATCCACCACGTCCCTAGGGCCAACATGGGTTGAGGGGAGGCACCCTGGCCTTATTGGGCCAGGCGCACTAGCCCTCAAAGGCCCAGGCGCCTAGAGGATAAGGAAGGAATCCTAAAAGGACTAGAAGAAGAGTTGGACTAGGAGTCCAACTCCTCTCCCTTGGCCGCCGTCCCTAGAGGGAAGAGCGGCTGGACTCCTAGCCCCTCCACCCATATAAATATAGAGGAGGGGGCGCACCAAAGGACACACCAGCCCCTGGGTGCCCCTCTCTCCCGTTACTCCACCACCTTGTCCCGACGACGCTTAGCGAAGCGCTGTCGGCGCACCACCACCCCCATCACCACCACGCCATCGTGCTGGTTGTGATCCCATCTACTTCTCCTCTCCCGCTTGCTGGATCAAGAAGGAGGAGACATCATCGAGCCGCACGTGTGCTAAACGCGGAGGTGCCGTCCGTTCAGTACTTGATCGGATTGGATCGTGACGAGTACGACTACATCAACCGCGTGATATACGCTTCCGCTTAACGGTCTACGAGGGTACGTAGACACACTCTCCCCTCTCATTGCTATGCTTCTCCTAGATAGATCTTGGGTGTTCGTAGGAAAAATTTTGATTTTCATGCTTCGTTCCCCATTAGTTTCTCTATCATACCCGAAGAAATTTCATAAAAAATATTTTTAGTAGGTTTAGTAGGTTGAGGAGCAACTCTCAGTGTTTCCGGTTGAGGTGAAGATACCCCGAACAAGCCCATCAAAGGATTACTTTCCATAGTGACAAGTGACAGTAAATTTTAGCACGTAATATAAATGTTTCCTTACCAAATTCCACTTACCAAAGGCGCTTCACTCCCCGGCAACGGCACCAGAAAAGAGTCTTGATGACCCACAAGTATAGGGGATCAATCATAGTCCTTTCGATAAGTAAGAGTGTCAAACCCAACGAGGAGCAGAAGGAATGTGACACCCTGATTTTCGCTCCTCGATTTTTCTTTCGCGGGATTTGACTCCCGTCTTTTTTTCGATGTTATCGGATTTTCTCTCGCTCTTGGGTATATGAAGATGGTCATTTAGCCTTGCCTTTCCTATCCAACCAGAGATTCTCTCCGATTCAACCTTGCCACCCAAGATGTATTCTCAAGATTTTGCCACTGAAACCCTACTTTCCGAGTTACCGGAAGGGAAACCCTAATTTCTTCCGTTACAAAGGAACCCTAATTTTCTTTGATCTGTTGCCTCCCAAACTTTTCCCAGTGATCAAACCACATATGTAAACCCTGGATATGCAAAAATATTGCCAAGTCATTTGCAATATTTTTCATTTAAAATTAATTCATTTTTCTGCCAGTTAAGGGAATTAAATCTAGGAAATTATCTATCCATCTCCAAAGTTCATGAAAATTTGTGGAGATATTCTTTGTGATCATATTGAGCTCCCATAAAAATATTGGCCACAATTAAATAAAGGAAATTGCATTTTCCTATTTTAAGCCAATATTGCACCCTGGGCACTTTCCAAAGGAGCTACTATTTTGGTAGCCAAGAAAAATCCCAAATATTTGTGGAGCTTCTCCTATCCATATCTTCACCATTTCCATCAAGAACCCAAGTTCCACGGTTCAAAGTTTGAGAGCATCATCCAATTCTAGTTTCTGGACCTATTTTAAGGTTGTGAAGCAACTATATTTTATATTACTTCAAAAATCTTAAAATTAATCCAGGACCTCACATTCCCTATATGATGTGAGCATGCAAAAATTCACATCATTTCATCTAGCCAATTTCTCTCAATAATTCCATCTAGTTTCTGTCCAGCAGAAAGCTTTGTGAAGGAGGTACCACTTTGGTATGTCCAAATGAGCTGAAATTTTGCCAGTACCTCCATGCATCCAAATAACTCCCCTGCACCAAAATTCAGCTAATTTCACCAAGCCAGTTGAGCACAACATCAAAATCTCTTTTCTGGACCAAAAATTGCATTGCACAGCAAGTGCATGCAAACAAGGTCCGAATGACCTCAAATTTTGCAAGCATCTACTACTTCCTACCACATTGCATTGTGACAAGGAACTAGCTCGAACCCTCCATCCATTTCTCCACAAGGATCCATCCTAGTTGCTGTTCAGAACCTAAGTTAGCTCATATCAGTCAAGTTAGTGTCTCCATTTGCTTCCAACTCTCACAGGTCAACTCACTGACCACTGACGCATCTATTTGACATGGCCTGGAGTCAAATAGGCGCTTTGGATGCGTGGTGCCTACGGTGACCATGAGTTGGCCATGCCAAAACGGCGCTCTGCGCGATGGACCGCGACGGACAGCGAGCTCCAGCCAGCCATGGATCGTCTGGGCATGTCCACTGGCTCCCGAGTGGCCGCGTGCCCCCTCTCCCGCAGCTTCCCCTTCCCCTTCTTCCTCCCCACGCCACGGCAGCTCTGCCGCACTGTGCGCCCGTGACCCGCGCCGTTGTCTTCCTCTGTCCCCTTCCTCTCCGAGCTCTCCCGAAGCCACTGACGGATTCTCCACTATCCCAGAGCCCCTGCCAACATCTCCCCCGCCCTTCGCGTGTCCCCAAGCGCCAGTACGCCGATAAGGTTGCCACGGCGGCCGAGCTTATCCGGCGAGCTCCCTCGGCTATAAATAGCCCCTCCTCGCGATCCCCGTGCGCACCACACCAGCCGACCACCACCACCAGAGGCCCCCACCACCCTCCATCCCCTCCTCTTCACGACCACGGCGAGCTCCCCAAGTCCCACCAGTAGCCGCGCTCCACCACCACCGCCGTCCGACCACCACAGAGCCTCCCCGCCACCGCCACGGGTACCCACGGGTGCGGCTTGGAGCACCACATCCATCCCGACCCACGACCGGCCCCCTCGAGCACCACCGACGCCGGAGCGAGCGCCGGGGTACGCCCAGCCGCGCTTCCCCTCTATTTCGCGAGGAGGAAGAAAGCCCTGCAGGCGGGCCCCGTCTGTAAGCCGCTCAGCCAGCCGGGCCCGCGGTCATAAGTGAAGGCGTATTCCCATGGGATACGCTTCCTTCTATCGAAAGCGTAACCGGCCTCAGGCGCGTGCGGAAGTGCGCTTTCATTTGCCCGAAAGCATACTTTCTGTAATGCATTTTCAGTTTCCAGCCCAGCTACGACCGAATTCGGCCCAGGACGGCCCAGTGCAACAGTGCACTTTAATCTTTTCGGCCGAATTCCAGTCAGGGACCTGTTTGTGAATACTTCTTCTACAGATTAGTCCCTGACATTCAACTAGCTATATCTTTTTGACCGTGACTCCAATTCAGGTGATTCCAAAGCCCACCTCTTCTGTTCGTCAAGCCCGTTCCGATAATGTCACTCTCACAATGTTTACACTTTCTAAAAATACCCATTTTGCCCCTGCCCTATATCCAGCCCCTCCGAGAGGGAATCCTTTCCGGAGAATTCTTCCGCGAGGTGATCGCACTTCTCCCGGAGTACTCCTTCACCCCCAGGCAAGCCGACCATCTAATATATGCCCTAAAGCATTGCTCTATGTTATTCTTGCGTGTTTAATTAATGAATATGCTTGTGTTAGAAATAATTGGACTCCTGCTAGTTTGAATTTGCTACTTACATCACCTGCTAAGGCTCATCATATTATCGCACTAGTGACTCGTAAGTGACATTATGGAGATAGGTTGTTATGTTTTCATCATGCTTTACTGTTGTTATCGTGAATATTAAAGAATGTGACCTGATAATGACAACCTCCTCCATCGGCTGGATCGAGTCATAGTGCCACCGAACCGAGCTCATCGAGTGCAACCACACTTGCCTGGATGGGTAGGCCCTAGCTTGGTCTATTGTCGGGCATCTTGTCGGTACCACCAAAGAGGGAGGATTATGCGTGCGTGCTACCCTGGCCCGGTAGGCGGCGATAATCCTGTGAGCCCAGTTTGGTTCATGTGCACAGGTCCCCGTTTGGGACAGTTTAGTTTGGCCACGACGGTGGGAGGTGTCACGGGGTGACACAGGGGCCACCCAGGACATGATCCTGCGAGGGTATGATTGTCGGTGGGACCATAAGAGTGCCAGGCAATAGACAAGTTTTGTTGGAGCAGCACCGGTCCACCCGAATGGGAGCATGAGGCCAGGAGCTCCATAGTGTGGGTAAAGTGCGCAACCTCTGCAGAGTGTAAATCTATTCGAATAGCCGCATCCTCGGTCATGGGACACAGTTCGTACTAGGTCACACTATTTGGTCTGTGTCGAGTCTGGAGGAACAAACCATATGATGTAATAATGAACCAGAGAAAGGTATGAATTGTCGGACTTATAGTGTAGAAGCAGGGACATCGGATGATGTCAGGTATATGGGATGTTAGCCATGCGATGGCTATGAGATGAGTGGTCGGATGACCGCATGACTTGGATTTGATTTGGATCGGGTTTGGATTGGATCCTAAGATTATTCGGAGTATGGATTGATTACTTGATATGCTTTATCTTCGTCATACTATAGTTACTTTGATAGTTAACATGCTAGATAATTTTGTTATGACATGATAATTTATATTGCTAGCTAGCTATGCCATGCCATGAAAATTAATATTGCTCTAATGATTGATGCATGCTTGAATGCCATGGATTGCATTGCTTGGCGTATATGTTGGTTTGGTTTGCTTGCGAGTACATTCAAAAGTACTCAGCGGCCTTCAATGTGGCCAGGTTCACCTAAGGATTCGACGTCCACTAGCGAGGAGCCGGAGCGTTCGTGGGCTAGAAGAGTAACCCAGTCAGATCCCTATGGATTGGAGCCGCACCAAGACCATGCTGCCTTAGATAGAGCTTTTCCGCTGCCATCACCCTTGTAAAATCTCATGTAAGACTTATATATATCCATTAATAGAAATGTCTGTGTTCATGATACTTTTTGTAAAAGCGCATGCCAGAGTGATTTCCTGGGCTGGTATGTGCGGTGACCGTCTGACTACAGTGGTATTCAGACGGGGCGCCACAAGGAAATGATAAGCAATTTTCAGCAAGGTATTCTCTGCAAGTACTGAAAGTAGTGGTAACAGATAGTTTCATAGCAAGGTAATTCGTAACAATTAACAAGTAGCAATAGTAACCAAGCTGCAGCAAGATGGCCCAATCCTTTTTATAGCAAAGGACAAGCCGGAGCGAACTCTTATAATAAGCAAAGCGTTCTCGAGGACACATGGGAATTTCATCTAGTCACTTTCATCATGTTTATTTTATTCGCGTTCGCTACTTTGATAATTTGATATGTGGGTGGACCGGTGCTTGGGTGCTGTTCTTACTTGAACAAGCCTGCCACTTATGATTACCCCCTCTCGCAAGCATCCGCAACTACGAAAGAAGAATTAAGATAAATCTAACCATAGCATGAAACATATGGATCCAAATCAGCCCCTTACGAAATAGCGCATACACTAGGGTTTAAGCTTCTGTCACTCTAGCAACCCATCATCTAATTACTACTCCATAATGCCTTCCCTTAGGCCCAAAGATGGTGAAGTGTCATGTAGTCGACGTTCACACGACACCACTAAAGGAAGCAACAACATACATATCATCAAAATATCGGACGAATACCAAATTCACATGATTACTTATAACCATACTTCTCCCATGTCTTCAAGAACAAAAGTAACTACTCACAAATCATATTCATGTTCAAGATCAGAGGGGTATTGAATAGCATCAAGGATCTGAACATATAATCTTTCACCAAATAAACCAACTAGCATCAACTACGAGATGTAATCAACACTACTAGCAACCCACAGGTACCAATCTGAGGTTTTGAGACAAAGATTGAATACAAGAGATGAACTAGGGTTTGATATGAGATGGTGCTGGTGAAGATGTTGATGAAGATTGGTCCTCCCATGATGAGAGGATCGTTGGTTATGTCGATGGCTTTGATTTCCCCCTCCGGGAGGGAAGTTTCCCTGGTGGAATCGCTCCGCCGGAGAGCAAAAGTGCTCCTGCCCAGGTTCCGCCTCGAGATGGCGGCGCTTCGTCCCGAAAGTCTTCTCTTGATTTTTTTTTCTAGGGAAAATGGCTTCATATAGGAGGAGATGGGCCTCGGAGGCTGGCCAGGCGCCCCACAAGCTCAAGGGGCGCGCCCAGGGGGGTAGGGCGCGCCCCCCAGGCTTGTGGCTTCCTGGTGGGCCCCTCCTGGTATTTCTTCCGCCAATATTTTTTATATATTCCAAAATAATTCTTCGTAAATTTTCAGGTCATTTGGAGCAGAATAGCTATCTCTGCTGTAGCCCTTTCCGGTCCAGAATTCCAGCTGCCGGCAATCTCCCTCTTCATGTGAAACTTGCAAAATAAGTGAGAAAAGGCATAAGAATTGTATCATAAAGTGAAATAATGATCTAAAACATAATAAATAACAGTAGGAAAACATGATGCAAAATGGACGTATCACCTCCCTTGTGGATCGGCTTATGGCCAACCCCTCTCTTTTGCCTTTAAGTTCCACAATGCGTATATCCTAACAAGCTGAGAATACTACCGTAGCCAAAAGACTTGCAGTGATTCACGATCGTTCTGCACTTCGCTGGGCTCCAACAAAGGCCTCCCACAAACACGTTGACGCTTTCGGCGCAACAGGGTCGCATTTCTCTACAGCTAACTTGGATGCTTGTCCAACTTAGGCAAGGGACAAACATATAACACAACCAAAAGATGATATATGTCATAGAGTAATGTTGTTTCATATTACAAGAGGCCTACTGGCCATCCCCACCACCTAAGCAATGCTTTAGAATTTCTTCCAGCTTGTAGGCATCCGCGACGTACTCGGCCTCCGCCCCACCTCCACAGAAGAGGGCTCCGGGGGTGGACACTCAGTCATGCCATTGACAAGGAGGCCAAGGTCGGCGTTGGGTAGATGCGCCCTCACACTGGCCAGCACCCGCATGGCGCCTTCATACGCCATGGAGTACTGCCAGTCCAGCAGTTGATCGGGGGCCTTCTCCAACAGCTTGACGACGTCGTCCAAGGTGTTGTCGAGGTCCTCCTCGCCGCGGTAGAGTGTCCCACATGCCGTCCCCAACGCGGTGCGCATCCATTGTGCGAGCTCCGCAATGTGCTGAAGATGCCTCACTGGATCCACATGGGCGACATCTAGGAGGGGCACTACAGACAAAACGACGCGTCAAGTCTCCGTCAAAGCAATGGACAGGTGACACAACAAAGAAAACAATAGAGCTTACGCAGAGCAGCGGCCTCCAGGTCCTGAAGCCGCTTCACATGGTCCTCCGCCGCAGACCGGGCCATGTCTGCCCACTGGGCGAAGGCCTCCTTCTGCTTAAGAGAAGCCGCCTGTTTTAGCAGCTCCATGTCTTTGACGGCCAACACGCTCTCAAGGTCGGCTACCTTCAGCCAATATTCCTTCAGATTGTCGTCTGCGACGCTCATCGTAGTCTGGAGCTCGCCCCACGACCTCTCCGACTCAGATAGATCGCGTCGCAAATTCGTGGCCTCCTCCGTAGCTATACAACAAGGGACGACATCAGTCACCCAGCACAACGAAAAAACTGGAAATACATGACAAGGTCAGGCACGGCCTGACGACTCACAGATGGATCCTGCAGACGTCGCCAAAAGGTGTTCGACCTCCTGCCACTGGACCTCCAGTTGGCGTTTGAGGTCTACAACCTCGCCCTCCAAAGCTGCCACCTTCTGCATGAAGAAATTATCAGGATCAAGCACAAAGACCGAACGAGAGTCTAGGAGTGACATGTTGTCCAGCCTCGGGGGCTACTAGCTACCCTACATCAATCAAACTATAAGGGCATCACCTGGCAGCTGACCTCCGCAAGGATGGCGAGTCCATCCATCTGGGTGCTCAAAGACCTCCCGCGCGCGAGTAACCGCAGTGACAATCGCTGCCAAGGTCGTGGGGGCTGCAGCAGCGGTGGGTCGGCTCAGTTCGGCCTCCCCTCCACGGGCAAGCACGGCCTCCATATTAATAACCTCGCCAGAAGCTGGCGTGGCGCCGGCACCAGCAGGGAGCACGGAAAGAACCTCCACAGCTGCAAGATAAAATCCAGAGGTTGAAAAGAATGCTCAAAGCATAAAATACAGATCTCAAGCACGCTTACCAGTGATGAGCAGGGTGATCTCCAGAGGAATCACCGGAGATTCACCCGACGGCCTCAGCTCGGCCACTTCTACAGCATCATAGGCCAGAGCCTCTGAGGTCACAAGCACCCTGCAAAAAGACACAAGTCAGGTCCCGAACGGATGCCCAAGCCATGGCGAAATATCACGAGGTCTTCATCAACATACTTTGTAGCCGCGGCGACCTTCCGCCTCTTGGCCATAGGCATGGCCAGTGGCACCTTCAGCTTCGGAGAGACCGGAGCACCACGAGGCCGGCGAACCTTAGGGCGTGCTGGCTTGTCCTCGGAAGGACCGCCCTTGAGGGGAGCCCGCTTGGCGCCCTCCTTGGTGACCGCTAGGTCTCCCGGGCACCCATGAGCCGCCGGGTCGGCCTCCTAATCCCCCATGACAGAGGGCGCGGACGAGATGTCACCCAATGCGGCGTCCTCATCAGGGACCCCGCTGTCCACTCCTCCGCCCGCAGAAGACGCGGCCTTCCTCCCTTTCTGACTAGGAGGAGGAAGGCACTCGGGGCAGGCTACAGGAGCACCTGCACCTCCCGGGTTAGGTCCTGCCCAGGAAGCGGGGGCTCCAAGAGCAGAGCGGTGAACCCCGCAAACTACTGCTATAGTTAAGGTAGTCGAGGTCAGAGGAAAATATCCGACCTCCCCTCTTGCAAAAAAAACAAAGTCAGAAGAACTTACCTCCTTAGGAGAGGATGATGCAGTATAGTAGAGATAAGTATTTCCCTCAGTTAAGAACCAAGGTTATCAATCTAGCAGGAGAACCAAGCAAGATCCAGTGAACAGCACCTACACACACAAAAGCAAACACTTGCATCCTACACGAATAAGAGGGTTGTCAATCCTCTTAGCGGTTACATGCAAGGATTAAGTCTGATAGACATAAATTGATATAAAGTAAATTACTAAACTAAATAAAAGTAAATAAATTGCAGCAAGGTATTTTTATGTTTTTATATGATAAAGATAGACCCGGGAGCCATAGTTTTCACTAGAGCCTTCTCTCTTGAGCGTAGAAACATACGGTGGCTGAACAAATTACTGTTGGGCAATTGATAGAAAAGCAAATAATTATGACGGATTCATGGCAATGATCATGTATATAGGCATCATGTCCGAGACAAGTAGACCGACTCCTTCCTGCATCTACTACTATTACTCCACTCATCGACCGCTATCCAGCATGCATCTTGAGTATTAAGTTAATAAAAAACAGAGTAACGCCTTAAGCAAGATGACATGATGTAGAGAAGAAAATTCAAGCAATATGAATAAACCCCATCTTTTTATCCCTAATGGCAACAATACAAATACGTGTCATGACCCTTTCTGTCACTGGGATTGAGCACCGCAAGATTGAACCCATCACAAAGCACCTCTCCCATTGCAAGATAAACCAATCTAGTTGGCCAAACCTAATTGATAGATCAGAGAGAAATACAAAGCTATATTTAATCATGCATAAAAGAGTTCAGAGAAGACTCAAATATTTATCATGAATAATCTGATCATAAACTCACAATTCATCGGATCCCAACAAACACACCGCAAAAGAAGATTACATCGGATAGAACTCCAAGAACATCAAGGAGAACATGGAATCGAAGATCGAAGAGAGAGAAGAGGCCATCTAGCCACTAGCTATGGACCCATAGGTCTGTGGTAAACTACTCACACATCATCGAAAGGGCAGCAAGGTTCATGTAGAAGCCCTCCGTGATCGATTCCTCCTCCGGCAGAGTACCGGAAAAGGCCTCCAGATGGGATCGCGAAAGAATAGAGGCTTGCGGAGGCGAAAAGGGTTTTTATTCTGGCTCTCTGATGGTTTCTGAATATTTGTGAATTTATAGGAGTGGAATTAGGCCAAACAAAACTCAACAGAAACCTCGTGAGATCCGTTAGTATAACAAATAAATCTTTAACTCTAAGTGCTCTAGTAAATTGATTCATATTTAATATTGTCATAATGCTACTGTACTCCAACTTCTCCATGACTCATACCCCCCGATACGATCCATAGATTCATCAAAATAAGCGAACTATGCAACAAAAACAGAATCTGTCTAAAACAGAACAGTATGTAAAGATCCGAATTATGGTCATACTTATGTAACTCCAAAAATTCTGAAAAATTAGGAAAACATGGGAAATTCATATATCAATACTTTGTAAAAACTTTAGAAGGTTATCACGCTCCAGAAAAAACCAAAATTCCAACACTGGACGCAAAAGTTTATGTTTTCCAACAACATCTATCGTACTATCTTCCAAATCATCCCAAAGGCATTACTTGGCACAAACACTAATTAAAACATAAAAATACAATCATAACAGAAGCTATAATTGTGCAAACACTCAAAAACAGAAGGTAAAAGCAAAAAATTATTTTATTAATTGGGTTGCCTCCCAACAAGCACTATTGTTTTATGCCCCTAGCTAGGCATAATGCATAGTTTCAAGTGTTGTCATCCTTCAAGTTAATTCCATAAGGGGCCCTCATAATGGATTCATAAGGTGCTTTAATATTTTTCTAGGGAAGTGTTCCAAACCTGTTTTAGTGGAAATTGAAATCTTATATTACCTTCTTTCATATCAATAATAGCACCAATTGTTCAAAGAAAAGGCCTACCAAGTATTATGGGGGCAAGAAGGATTGCATTCAATGTCAAGAACAATAAAGTCCATGGGCACATAATTTCTATTTGCAAGAATAAGCACATCATTTATTCTACCCAATGGCTTTTTAATAGTGGAATCCGCAAGGTGCAAATTAAGGGAACAAGGATCCATGTCGGTGAGACCTAGCACATCACACAAAGACTTTGGTATAGTGGAAACGCTAGCACCAAGATCACAAAGAGCATTACATTCATAACCTTTAATTTTTACTTTGATAGTAGGTTCCCATTCATCTTGTAATTTTCGAGGAATTGATACTTCCAACTCAAGCTTTTCTTCATGTGCTTTCATCATGGCTTCTACGATATGTTTAGTGAAAGCTTTATTTTGTTCATATGCATTTGGTGAATTAATCATGGATTGCAACAAGTAAATACACCCAATTAAGGAACAACTATCATATTTAAAGTCCTTGTAATCCAAAGTAGTGGGTGCATTACTATTTAAAGTTTTGACCTCTCCAAACCCACTTTTTTCATTTTTATGATCAAGATTATCACCCTCCAAGCAAGTGGGACTCCTTCTATCTAAAGTTGACTCTTCTCCAGTCCCTTTTTCATCAAGTTTTATGTTACTAAATAATGATTCAATAGGAGTGACACCAATCATTTTAATATCTTCATCATTACTACGATAGAAACCGGGTGGAATCGCTTTTTCTAGAAATTCTCGCTTAGCTCTCAACCTAGTTGTCCTTTCTTTACTTTCATTAATGGAGACATCGATAACCTTTAATAGACTCATTTATATCAATTTTAGGTGGCAAAATTTTAATCTTGAGATTTTCCACATCATGAGCAATTCTATCCATGTTCCTAGACATTTCATCAAGTCTATTCAATTTTTCTTCTATCATAGCATTGAAATTCTTTTGAGAATTAATAAATTATTTAATATTACTTTCAAGATCAGAGGGCATCCTATTATTACTGTTATAAGAATTACCATAAGGATTTCCATAATTATTAGAGGAATTTCCAGGAAACGGTCTAGGATTGAAATTACCCCTATAAGCATTGTTGTTGAAATTATTTCTAGAGACAAAATTCACATCAATAGCATCACTATTTTGCTCAATCAAAGTGGACAAAGGCACATCATTAGGATCAACATGAGCATTCTTACTAGCAAACAATTTCAATAGAGTATCCATCTTATCACTCAAAGTATTAATTTCTTCAACGAAATTTACCTTCTTACCAGTTGGAGTTCTTTTGGTGTGCCATTGAGAATAATTTGTCATAATATTATCCAGGAGTTTTGTAGCTTCTCCTAATTTAATTTCCATAAAACTACCACCTGCGGCAGAGTCTAGCAAATTTCTAGCAATAAAGTTTAGTCCCGCATAAAATTTTTGTATGATCATCCACAAATTCAAACCATGAGTTGGGCAATTTCTTATCATTAATTTCATTCTCTTCCAAGATTGTGCAACATGTTCATGCTCAAGTTGCTTAAAATTCATAATTTGATTTCTTAAAGAATGCTTACACTTATCCCAAGAATCAATACTATTTCTAGGCAAGGATGAAAACCAAGTTTTAGCACGGTCTCGTAGTGAGAACGGAAATAATTTTAGTTTGACAATATCATTGTCCACATCTTTCTTCTTTTGCATATCACAAAGTTCAACGAAAGTATTTAGATGGGATGCAGCATCTTCATTAGGACTACCAGAAAATTGTTCTTTCATAACAAGATCAAGCAAGGCAGCATTAATGTCACATGACTCCGCACTAGTGGCGGGAGGAGCAATAGGAGTACTAATAAAATCATTATTATTAGTATTGGAAAAGACACACAATTTGGTATTTTCCTGAGACATCGCGACAAAGCAAGCAAACTAGCAAACAAGCAAATAAACTATTGTTGTGTTTTTGTAAAAAAAAATTAGAAGTGGGGGTGATGAAAATGAGAAGCAAATGCAAATGAAAAGGAAAATAAAATAAATGCAAGTGATTGATAGTTTGTGCGAAGGTACTTGATAGATTTTGATGATGTCTCCCCGGCAACGGCGCCAGAAATTCTTCCTGCTACTTGTAGACTGCGTTGGTATTTCCCCGAAGAGGAGAGGATGATGCTGTATAGTAGAGATAAGTATTTCCCTCAGTTAAGAACCAAGGTTATCAATCTAGTAGGAGAACCAAGCAAGATCCAGTGAACAGCACCTACACACGCAAAAGCAAACACTTGCACCCAACGCGAATAAGAGGGTTGTCAATCCTCTTAGCGGTTACTTGCAAGGATTAAGTCTGATAGAGATAAATTGATAAAGTAAATTACTAAACTAAATAAAAGTAAATAAATTGCAGCAAGGTATTTTTATGGTTTTTATATGATAAAGATAGACCCGGGGGCCATAGTTTTCACTAGAGGTTTCTCTCTTGAGCGCAGAAACATACGGTGGGTGAATAAATTACTGTTGGGCAATTGATAGAAAAGCAAATAATTATGACGGATTTATGGCAATGATCATGTATATAGGCATCATGTCCGAGACAAGTAGACCGACTCCTGCCTGCATCTACTACTATTACTCCACTCATCGACCGCTATCCAGCATGCATCTAGAGTATTAAGTTAATAAAAACAGAGTAACGCCTTAAGCAAGATGACATGATGTAGAGAAGCAAATTCAAGAAATATGAATAAACCCCATCTTTTTATCCTTAATGGCAACAATACAAATACGTGTCATGTCCCTTTCTGTCACTAGGATTGAGCACCGCAAGATTGAACCCATCACAAAGCACCTCTCCCATTGCAAGATAAACCAATCTAGTTGGCCAAACCAAATCGATAGATCGGAGAGAAATACAAAGCTATATTTAATCATGCATAAAAGAGTTCAGAGAAGACTCAAATATTTCTCATGAATAATCTGATCGTAAACTCACAATTAATCAGATCCCAACAAACATACCGCAAAAGAAGATTACATCGGATAGAACTCCAAGAACATCAAGGAGAACATGGTATTGAAGATCAAAGAGAGAGAAGAAGCCATCTAGCTACTAGCTACGGACCCGTAGGTCTGTGGTAAACTATTCACACATCAACGGAAGGGCAGCAAGGTTGATGTAGAAGCCCTCCGTGATCGATTCCCCCTCCGGCAGAGTACCGGAAAAGGCCTCCAGATGGGATTGCGGAAGAACAGAGGCTTGTGGCGGTGGAAAGGTTTTTTCTTCTAGATCTCTAATGGTTTCTGAATATTTGTGAATTTATATGAGTGGAATTAGGTCAAACAGAGCCACGAGGGCCCCACAAGGCATCAGGGCGCGCTCCCCTGGGGCCGCGCCCTGTTGCCTTGTGGAGGCTTCGTGAACCTTCTAGCCTCCTCTCCAAGTCTCCAGGGTCTCTTTTGTCCAGAAAAAAAATCTCCAAAAAGCTTCGTGGCATTTGGACTTCATTTGGTACTGATTCTCTGAAAAGCCAAAAACAAGAAGAAAACAGCTACTGGCATTGGGCACTAGGTTAATAGGTTAGTCCCAAAAAATGATATATAATTGCATATAAAAACATCCAAGATTGATACTATAATAGCATGGAACAATCAAAAATTATAGATACGTTGGAGACGTATCACGAAGCTCCTCCTCCGAGAGGTCGCCACGGGAGGCCCGGGCGAGGTCGGTCAGCCCATTGTATTCACTCAACGGGGCCGCACGGGCCTGCAGGGGGAGGACCTGACGCTCCACCCAAGTCCGCGTGATCTGGAGGCCGGTTAAACCACCGTCTTTTAGGGACGAGGTCGCCTCTAGAAGGAGCTCCGTACTCTCAGAGACACAGGTCGGCGGTTCCCAAGAATTCAAGCGCAGTGGTGGCTCACCGGGGAAGGCCCGCGGGTTAGCCTCGAGGCCGAAGACATAGAACCACTTCTTGTGCCATGTCCCCATTGATTGGGGGAACGCCATAGGGAAGTTGGGGGAGCGCGGCCCTAGCTGAAGGCTGGCGCCGCCAATGTCACGAATGGAGCTGCCACTCATATGCATCCAAAATCCTTAAACCCAAGTTGTGCCAAATGAGTCCACCATATCTACCTATATGCGGTATTTGAATGCCGTTCCAAGTAAATTTGCGTGTGCCAACTCTAATTTTCAAAATGATTTTTCCGTTTTGTGTGCCCGTACCGCTCATGAAGCGGTAGGGGGTGGCCATTATTTTCCATGCTAGGTGTGTTATTCTCACGATGAGTGTTTATTCACTTGTCATTGCACGAGAGAATGGTTGGTAATAGGGATGCCCAGTCCCACAATGAAATCAAAATTAATAACAACAAAATTCCTTGGAAAGTGTTGGTTTGGAGGGCACATGTGGATACGGCTAGCCATGGATTGTGAAAGAATGGTGGAAAGGAAATGAACTTTACTTTCTGTTTGGGAACCACCTATGATGTGTCTAGCATGGAAAATATTGGGAATTCTCGGTCGTTTTCGTTCACAGGAAAAGCATGCCTCTCAAAATATTTTTATCTCTCTAATTTAAGCTTTGAGCTCTGGCACATTTGACAAATCCCTAGTTCCCTCTGCGAAGGGCCTATCTATTTACTTTTATGTAATTTTTATTTTTACTTTGAGTCTCCATCTTCTCTTATAAAAGCACCAACTAGAGAGCACTATTGTCATACTTGTGCATTGTGTGTAGCTAATATTTGAGTGTGTTTCATGAATGGATCAATGATTGAGCATAATGGGCTAGGGATAACTTTCTTTAGCGTTGATATTTTGAAAGACATGGTTGCTTGTTAGCATGCTTGAGTATTTATATTTTCATGTCAAATTATAGACTGTTGCTTTGAATCATTCAAGTCCAATGTCCATGCTACAAAAGAAAAGAATATGTGATGAATATGTTAGGCAGCATTCCACATCAAAAATTCTGTTTTTATCATTTACCTACTCGAGGACGAGCAGGAATTAAGCTTGGGGATGCTGATACGTCTCCAACGTATCTATAATTTTTTATTGTTCCATGCTGTTATATTATCAATCTTGGATGTTTTTATAGTCATTTACAGCAATTATATATCATTTTTGGAGACTAACCTATTAACTTAGTGCCCAGTGCCAGTTGCTGTTTTCTGCCCTGTTTTTGTTTTATAGAAAATCAATACCAAACAAAGTCCAAATGCCACTAAACTTTTTGGAGATTTTTTTCTGGACAAGATAAACACTAGAAGCTTCGGGAGAGGGCCAGAAGACGCAGGAGGTGTCCACGAGCCACCAGGGCGCGCCTGGGGGGGCAGGCGCGCCCTGGTGCCTCGTGGGTCCCCCTTTGCTTCGTTTGACCTAATTCCACCACTATAAATTCAGGAAAAATCAGAAACCCTCAAGGGAGTCCACGAAATACTTTTTCCGCCGCCGCAAGTTTCTGTTCCAGAGCGATCCCATCTGGGGTCCTTCTCCGGTAATTTGCCGGAGGGGGAATCGATCACAGAGGGGTTCAACCTTGCTGCCCTTCCGATGATGCGTGAGTAGATTACCACAGACCTTCAGGTCCATAGGCAGTAGCTAGATGGCTTCTTCTCTCTTTTTGATCTTCAATACAATGTTCTCCTCGATGTTCTTGGAGTTCTATCCTATGTAATCACTTTTTGCGGTGTGTTTGTTGGGATTCGATGAATTGTGAGTTTATGATCAGATTATCCATGAATATTATTTGAGTCTTTGCTGCACTCTTTTATGCATGATTATTATAGCCTCGTATTTCTTCTCTGATCTAATGATTTGGTTTGGCCAACTAGATTGATTTATCTTGCCATGGGAAGAGGTGCTTTGTAATGGGTTCGATCTTGCGGTGCTCAATCCCAGTGACAGAAAGGGACATGACACGTATGTATCGTTGCTATTAAGGGTAAAAAGATGGGGTTTATTCATACGTGAGTTTATCTTGTCTACATCATGTCATCGTTCTTAAGGCGTTACTCCGTTCTTTATGGACTTAATACACTAGATGCATGCTGGATAGCGGTCGATGTGTGGAGTAATAGTAGTAGATGCAGGCAGGAGTCGGTCTACTTGTCTCAGACATGATGCCTATATACATGATCATTGCCTTGGATATTGTCATGATTATTTGCTTTTCTATCAATTGCCCAACAGTAATTTGTCTACCACCGTATGCTATTTTCTTGAGAGAAGCCTCTAGTGAAACCTATGGCCCCCGGGTCTATCTAAATCATATTACTAAAACTCTAAAAATATTGCTGCCATTTTCTTTTATTTATTTTATTTTGTATTTTTGTTTCAATCTATCTATCTATCACATACAATTTAATCTTGCAATTGACCGCCGAGAGATTGACAACCTCTCGTTTGCGTTGGGTGCAAGGATTTGTTGTTTGTGTGCAGGTGCGGCTAACGAGGTGTTGCGTGATTCTCCTACTGGTTTGATAACCTTGGTTTCATAACTGAGGGAAATACTTATCTCTACTGTGCTGCATCATCCCTTCCTCTTCGGGGAAATACCAACGCAAGCTACAAGTAGCATCCAACAAGACGTTGTGTTTTACCTCTTTTAGAGGGCCCGAACCTGGGTAAACACCGTCTCTACGCTCCGTGTTACCCATTGCATCCAAGATCCACAGTTCGGACCTCCTACCCGAGATCTGCCGGTTTTGGTATCGACAGCGGGTCCACGTCCCCATCTTTTACCGGCGACGATTGAACAGTGAAATGATATTTGGGGGGCTAGTTTGTTTGACGTGCCGGCTGTGGACTGTAGCCGCTGAACCTTCTCGTGTAAGCCATATATGACGGTGCAGCAAGATATTTTGTACTGCATCTCACACGGTTGGTGATAATAAACTGTGTGTGATGTACTTGATTTTTCGTCTTGATTTGAAATACGGAATTGGGTCACAGCGGCAAAGGAAGGTGTTTGAATTGCTACAACATTTGTCTGTAGTGAACATAAAACTATACGAGTGTCGTGTTAAAATTTGGAATTATTCGGGGTTCATTTGGACAATTTTATACATTAACTGAGTTTTCTAGGCATTTTATGTGCATATATCAAATTTGAACTACATGCACATGCTCCGGTGCACCAAAATGGGTTGAAAAATCACATGTGTGTCCTTGGGTACATGCTTAGGTCCCATGCAAGAAATGGGAATGAATTTCAAACACCTCGACATCTTGGCTCGGCCACAAACGCTGAGATACTTGGTTTTGGAATTCTAGTAAATCCAAAACTCGTCTGAAATTCATGAAACTTGGCATGCTATCATGGAATGGCACCAACATGCCGTGGTAAAAATTTTCTCCCACTTGGGGCAGGTTTTGGTATAAGCTTCTCACAAACCAGAGCTTCTCATAAGAAGACGCATGGTTCCGGTAGGGAACATGTCACCTTTGTGGACGAAACGACATTTGTTGCCTCTTCTTGCCTTGATTTTGTTTTCTAGAGGTAACATAGACCAATAGGAGTGTCGTGTTAAATTTTGGAATTATTCGGGCTTTGTTTGGACATTTTTATACATTAACTAAGTATTCTAGGCATTTTATGTGCATAATTAAAATTTGAACTACATGCACATGCTCCGGTGCACCAAAATGGGTTGAAAAATCATATATGTGTCCTTGGGTGCAGGCTTAGGTCTCATGCAAGGAATGGGAATGAATTTCAGACACCTCGGCATCGTGGCTCCACTGCAAACGTTGAGAAACTTGGTTTTGAAATTCTAGTAAATCCAAAACTCATCAGAAATACATGAAACTTGGCATGCTATCATGAAATGCACCAACATGTTGTGGTAAAAAAATTGTCCCATTTGGGGCAGGTTTTGGTATAAGCTTCTCATAAACCAGAGCTTCTCACAAGAAGCCTCATGGTTCCGGTGGGGAACGTGTCACTGATGACCCACAAGTATAGGGGATCAATCATAGTCCTTTCGATAAGTAAGAGTGTCGAACCCAACGAGGAGTAGAAGGAAATGACAAGCGGTTTTCAGCAAGGTATTCTCTGCAAGTACTGAAAGTAGCGGTAACAGATAGTTTTGATAGCAAGATAATTCGTAACAAGTAACAAGTATAATAAAGTGCAGCAAGGTGGCCCAATCCTTTTTATAGCAAAAGACAAGCAGGAACGAACTCTTATGATAAGCAACGCGTTCTCGAGCACACATGGGAATTTCATCTAGTCACTTTCATCATGTTTGTTTGATTCGCGTTCGCTACTTTGATAATTTGATATGTGGGTGGACCGGTGCTTGGGTGCTGTTCTTACTTGAACAAGCCTCCCACTTATGATTATCCCCTCTCACAAGTATCCGCAACTATGAAAGAAGAATTAAGATAACTCTAACCATAGCATGAAACATATGGATCCAAATCAGCCCCTTACGAAATAGCGCATAAACTAGGGTTTAAGCTTCTGTCACTCTAGCAACCCATCATCTAATTACTACTCCACAATGCCTTCCCTTAGGCCCAAAGATGGTGAAGTGTCATATAGTCGACGTTCACACGACACCACTAAAGGAAGCACAACATACATGTCATCAAAATATCGAACGAATACCAAATTCACATGATTACTTATGACAAGACTTCTCCCATGTCCTCAAGAACAAAAGTAACTACTCACAAATCATATTCATGTTCAAGATCAGAGGGGTATTGAATAGCATTAAGGATCTGAACATACAATCTTCCACCAAATAAACCAACTAGCATCAACTACAAGATGTAATCAACACTACTAGCAACCCACAGGTACCACCTGAGGTTTTGAGACAAAGATTGAATACAAGAGATGAACTAGGGTTTGAGATGAGATGGTGCTGGTGAAGATGTTGATGAAGATTGGTCCACCCACGATGAGAGGATCGTTGGTGATGTCGATGGCTTTGATTTCCCCCTTCCGGAGGGAAGTATCCCCGGCGGAATCGCTCCACCGGAGAGCAAAATAGCTCCTGCCCAGGTTCCGCCTCTAGATGGCGGCACTTCATCCCTAAAGTCTTCTTCTGATTTTTTCTAGGGCAAATGGCTTCATATAGCAGAAGGATGGGGCTGGAGGCCTACCAGGGACCCCACAAGCTTGGGGGCGGCCTAGGGGGTAGGGCGCGCGCCCCCAGGCTTTTGGCTGCCTGGTGGGTCCCCTCCTGTTGATTCTTTCACCAGTATTTTTTATATATTCCAAAATAATTCTCCGTAAGTTTTTAGGTCATTTGGAGTTGTCCAGAATAGCTATCTCTGTTTCACCCCTTTCAGGTCCAGAATTCCAACTGCCGGCAATCTCCCTCTTCATGTGAATCTTGCAAAATAAGAGAGAAAAGGCATAAGAATTGTACCATGAAGTGAAATAATGATCAAAAACATAATAATTATTAGTAGGAAATCATGATGCAAATTGGACGTATCAACTCCCCCAAGCTTAGACCTCGCTTGTCCTCAAGCGAAAGCCGAAATCGATAATCATGACCACATGTTTAGAGAGAGAGGCGTCGATAAAAATAAAATATGGACATGGAGCACCATGATCTTTATTATAACAGCAATATATCATCATAAAACTTCTCATGAAAAAGTGGCAATTCAATCACAAGTTAAAGTATGAACCATAAATCAAATTGAAAACTAACAAGCTATGATCTCAGTCACTGAAGCAATTGCAATTCATCATATTATCAGAAAGAGTCTATGTAAGAGCTTTGTTTAGCAAGTTCACATACTCAACTATCATTTAGTCTTCTATGATTGCTGACACTCATGACATACTTATGGAGCAAAAGTTTCAGTCGGACACATAGAAAGATAAGGGCTTATGATTGCGCCTCCCAACGTATTTACCTCAAGGGTAATGTCAACAATAATAACTCATGATCACCTACATCCAACTGGATATATCTGGATCAATCCCCACCATAGGATGCTTGCCAAGAGAGAAAATAAAAATGGAATAGAGGAGAATACTATTGACTCTTGCATGAAAGTAAATACATAAAGTAAAAGATAGGCCCTTCGCAGAGGGAAGCAGAGGTTTTCATGCGCTTTTTGTTTTTGGGTGTGCAAGCTCTTAATGTAAAGGAACGTCACTTTATATTGCCCCTTGTGATAGCGACCTTTATTATGCAGCCTGTCGCTTTTATTACTCCACTATCACAAGATCGTACAAAGCTTATTTTCCCTTACAATAAAAGTTCATACATGTTCAGGAGCAATTTTTATTGCTTTGCACCAATGACAACTTACTTGAAGGATCTTATTCAATCCATAGGTAGATATAGTGGACTCTCATGGCATGAAACTAGGTTTAAGGGTTTTTGGATGCACAAGTATTATCTCTACTTAGTACAGAATTTTGGCTAGCAAAAGATAGGGGGAAAGCACCACATGTTAGAGGATCAAAAACAATATAACTTCTATGTGAATATAAGCAAACATAACTCATTACGTTGCCTTCCTTGTCCAACGTCGACTAATTGACATAGAATATTTAATGGGGGCTCACAATCATAAAAGATGTCAAAGATAGTGTATTTATATGTGAGACCTCTCTTCCTTTATTACTTTTTCATGAATTGCAACAATGACCAATGCTATGTTTGTCAACTTCCAACAAGTTTTATCAATTATACTTCTTTTATGTGAAGTCATCACTCCCCATGGGATTAGCATATGATCTTACTTTTTATCATTTATTTATTTCTAAGATTGGATCATCAAAAGAAAAACACTCAACTCAAACTACTCTTTATTATATAACTCTCACACACGATTACATAGATAGATAGATCACAAAGCATGCACTCGAAGCTAAATCATAGTAAAACTTTATTCTTCTAAATCACGAAATAACTAAGGATCGAACTAAGATAGATAATGATGATAAAAAGTGATGATGATACGATACCGGGCACCTCCCCCAAGCTTGGCACAAGCCAAGGGTGGTGCCCATATCCATGTACTCAAATCTCCTTCTTCGGTGATGGTGGTGATGAAGTGGTAGGCTTGTCCTTCAGCTTCAGCAAGTACTCCAAATTTCCATTGATCCTCTGAAGAGCACGATTCTGCTCCTCTAACACAACAACTTCACGAGTAAGTGACGTATCCTGAGCACAGATTGCTTCAACAGCCCTTAATGCATTAATTTCAGATAAAGAAAGGTTATGCTGAAGAGTTTGCAATATATCTCCCTTTTCTGTAGTTTCCTTCCTGTGCATGGCTTGATCTTCTTCTCCTTGAATCCGGTCCTCCATGAACTTTCCCGGTTCCTCCTCCATAGCAGTATCCTCCTCTCCGGACGACCACTCATAGTAGACTTTGCTGAAGGGCCGTTTGCCGGGCGATTTTGAACAATTCGATGCTTGGTGTGGAGCTTTCGGGGAGCCATAGTGATCTAGATCCGTTAGAAAAACAGCCTGAAACAAGAACAAAGGAGAAACTTGCGATACGGTGGTCAAAACACCCGTGAGTATATATAATGATTTTTTCCCGTGCAGAACAAGTAATGTGGAAGAAAAACGGAGTCGGGAAAGTCCACGAGGGAGCCACAAGCCTGGTAGGCGCGCCCTAGGGGTAGGGCGTGCCCCCCCAGGCTCGTCGCCTCCTCGTGCACTTTTTGGACTGTTTATTATTTTCCTAATTTTTTATATATTCCAAAACGGACAGAAAGTACTTTTATGGAAGTTTTGGAGTCAGTTTACTTACCGTACCACATACCTACTCCTTTTCAGGATTCTGGAGCGTTCCAGAAGGTTTCCTCTATGTGCTCTTCCGGTGTCATTGTTTGAATAATATTAGTTTCAACATTAATGGGTGTACCTAAGATATAATGTTTAATTCTTTCCCCATTAACAACTCTCGGATTATTGCCTTCGGAGTTGTTTATTTTGATGGCTCCGGAGCGATAAACTTCTTTGATGATGTATGGACCTTCCCATTTAGAGAGATGTTTTCCTGCAAAAAAATCTTAAACAAGAATTGTATAATAGAACATGATCACCTACTTTGAATTCCTGTTTTTGAATTCTCTTATCATGCCATCTTTTAACTATTTCTTTAAACAACTTGGCATTTTCATAAGCTTGGGTTCTCCATTCATCTAAAGAACTAATATCAAATAACCTCTTTTCACCGGCAAGCTTAAAATCATAGTTAAGTTCTTTAATTGCCCAATATGCTTTATGTTCTAACTCAAGAGGTAAATGACATGCTTTTCCATAAACCATTTTATATGGAGACATACCCATAGGATTTTTATAAGCAGTTCTGTAAGCCCAAAGTGCATCATCAAGTTTCTTAGACCAATTCTTTCTGGATCTATTAACAGTCTTTTGCAAAATTAATTTTATTTCTCTATTAGTTAATTCAACTTGACCACTAGACTGAGGATGATAGGGAGATGCAATTCTATGATTAACATCATATTTAGCAAGCAATTTACGAAAAGCACCATGAATAAAATATGAACCACCATCAGCCATTAAATATCCAGGGACTCCAAACCTCGGGAATATAACTTCTTTAAGCATTTTAATAGAAGTGTTATGATCAGCACCACTAGTTGGAATAGCTTCTACCCACTTAGTAACGTAATCAACAACAACTAAAATATGAGTATACCCATTGGATTTAGGAAAAGGTCCCATATAATCAAAACCCCAAACATCAAATGGTTCAATAACAAGTGAATAATTCATAGGCATTTCCTGACGTCTACCAACATTACCAATTCTTTGACATTCATCACAAGAAAGGACAAACTTACGTGCATCTTTGAAAAGAGTAGGCCAATAAAAACCAGATTGTAATACCTTTTGTGCAGTTCTGTCTCCCGCATGGTGTCCTCCATATGCCTCGGAGTGACACTTACATAGGATTTGTTCCTATTCACGCTCAGGTACACAACGTCTAATAATACCATCTACTCCTTCTTTATATAAGTGTGGGTCATCGCAAAAGTAATGTCTTAAATCAAAGAAGAACTTTTTCTTTTGTTGGTATGTGAAACTAGGTGGTATATATTTAGCAACAATGTAATTAGCATAGTCTGCATACCATGGGGTATTACGAGAAGCATTTATCACAGCTAATTGTTCATCAGGAGAATCATCATTAATAGGAAGTGGGTCATCAAGAGCATTTTACATTCTAGACAAATTATCGGCTACGGGATTCTCAGCTCCCTTTCTATCAACAATATGCAAATCAAATTCTTGTAGCAAAAGAACCCACCTAATAAGTCTAGGTTTAGCATCTTTCTTTTCCATAAGATATTTGATAGCAGCATGATCAGTATGAATAGTAACTTTAGAATCAACTATGTAAGATTTGAATTTATCACATGCAAACACAACTGCTAAAAATTCTTTCTCAGTAGTAGCATAATTTCTTTGAGCACTATCTAGAGTTTTACTAGCATAATGAATAACATTTAATTTCTTATCAACTCTTTGTCCTAGAACAACACCTACAGCATAATCATTAGCATCACACATAATTTCAAAGGGTAGGTTCCAATCAGGTGGTTGAACAATAGGTGTAGAAATTAAGGCTTTCTTAAGTATTTCAATGGCTTCTACACAATCATCATCAAAAACAAATGGAACATCTTTTTGCAAGAGATTAGTAAGAGGCCTAGAAATTTTAGAGAAGTCTTTTATAAACCTTCTATAGAAACCAGCATGACCGAGGAAACTTCTTATACCTTTGATATCTTTAGGACATGGCATTTTCTCAATACCATCAACTTTAGATTTATCAACTTCAATACCTCTTTCAGAAATTTTATGCCCAAAGACTATACCTTCATTCACCATAAAGTGGCACTTCTCCCAATTCAAGACAAGATTAGTTTCTTCACATCTCTGCAAAACTCGATCAAGGTTGCTCAAGCAATCATCAAAAGAAGTTCCGTAAACGGAGAAATCATCCATGAAAACCTCAACAATCTTTTCACAAAAGTCAGAGAATATAGCAGTCATACATCTTTGGAAGGTAGCAGGTGCATTACATAAACCAAAAGTCATACGACGATAAGCATAAGTTCCAAAAGGACAAGTAAAGGTGGTTTTCTCTTGATCTTCCTGTGAAACAGGTATTTGAGAGAAACCAAAATAACCATCTAGGAAGCAAAAGTGTGTATGCTTAGATAATATTTCTAACATTTGATCAATAAAAGGCAAGGGGTAATGATCTTTCCTAGTAGCTTTATTTAATTTCCTAAAATCAATTACCATCCTATAACCAGTTACAATTCTTTGTGGGATAGGTTCATTTTTATCATTAGGAACAACGGTAATACCTCCTTTCTTAGGAACACAATGAACAGGACTTACCCATCTACTATCAGCTATGGGATAAATTATAACTGCCTCCAGAAGCTTTAATATTTCAGTTCTTACCACATCCTTCATTTTACGATTCAGCCTTCTTTGATGATCAACAACGGGTTTAGCGTCTGGCTGCATATGTATTTTATGTTGACATAAAGTGGGACTAATGCCCTTAAGATCATCAAGAGTATATCCAATAGCAGCACGGTGCTTCTTCAGAGTTTTAAGTAATCTCTTTTCTTCATGCTCTGAAAGGTTAGCACTAATAATAACAGGATATATCTTCTTTTCATCAAGATAAGCATATTTAAGTGTATCAGGTATTTGCTTTAATTCAAACACAGGATCACCCTTGGGTGGAGGTGGATCTCCCAAGGTTTCAACAGGCAAATTATGTTTAAGGATAGGTGCTTGTTTAAAGAACAACTCATCTATTTCATTTCTTTCTTTCATATTCATATCATTCTCATGGTCTAGCAAATATTGTTCCAAAGGATCAGTAGGAGGTACATCAATAGAAGCAAGACCAATAATTTCATCTTTACTTGGTAATTCTTTATCATGATATTGTCTACTAAACTTAGAGAAATTAAATTCATGAGATATTTCACCAAACTTAACTCTAACCTTCTCTTTAACACAATCAATTTAAGTATTAATGGTATTCAAGAAAGGTCTACCAAATATAATGGGACAAAAATTATCTTGTTGTGAACCAAGTACTAAGAAATCAGTAGGGTATTTGATCTTACCACACAAGACTTCAACATCTCTAACAATCCCAAGTGGTGTGATAGTATCTCTGTTTGCAAGCTTAATAGTAACATCAATATCTTCAATCTCAACAAGTGCAATGTCATTCATTACTTCTTGATATAAAGAAAACGGAATAGCACTCACACTAGCACCGATATCACATAAGCCATGATAGCAATGATCTCCAATCTTAACAAAAACAACAGGCATGCCAACTACAGGCTTATTCTTATCTAGCATATCTCGCTCATTTCTAGCAGGTTTAGCAATTCTAGCAGCCTCATCACAAAAGTAAATAACATGGCCATCAATATCATCAACCAAAAGATCTTTAACCATTGCAATATTACACTAGTACAGCGAGCTGCTATACAAACGGTTTTTACCCCCTTTCAGCGACAGAGTTTTAAACCGTCGCCTTGCATGTGTGTGCGATAGGGGGGTCCTTTCCACATGACCTAGAAACCGTCCACGATAGGGCCTCTGGTCACACACGCAGGGCAAAAAGAGCTCGTGTGCGATCGGGTGAGCCATCGCAGACAATTATACTGGCCCAATCATTTCCGTTCGTATGTACATCCCACACAGTGAATCCAAGATAAACATTTCCGTTCGTATATACATCCCACACAGTGAATCCCAGACAAACGTTTCCATTCGTATATACAAAGCACACAATTTTCTGAATCACATCGTTTGTGACAGTGTTGCCATTGCAGACGATAGTAATAATTTTATCGTTTGTGTTATTGAATGCATCACGCACGGTGTCTAGAAGAAACTGTGTGGCATAGGCTGTCCATCACACACACTTTTTATGTGGAAAACGTTTGTGTAAGGTGGCCTAATGCAAACAGTTGTCCAGATGAAGTTGTGTGTGATTGTTCATTGATCCAACACGTTTACTTCCTATAAACTGTGTGGGTTGTCTCAGATGATCACCCACGGTGTTGTCTCAATAACCGTTTGCACTAGAAAAACCCAATAAGCAGGCTAATTGGCCTATTATTATTAATCCATTTAGTAATCAAATTTACATTTCATAATAAACACACAATATATTTCATTTTCGTATTACGGAACCAGGATTTCATAATTGAAATACATCAGAGTACAACATCATATAGCTTAAGTACTCACTCACACCACATAGGCATATAGCTAGCTACCCCATTACACAACAGCACCAAGTTTCACATGCAACATCTAAAACCTTTGGAAATTAGCATCATAGACGGTAGATAGACAGATGAATCTCATCTGGAAAACTGCTGAAGCGGAAGGCGAATATTGAGCCTTCAATGATGTTGAAGGTCCTTGAAAGTTTAGGCCAGTGCCTGTGGATGATTGACCGCCCATCCTTCGTCCTCTTGAGGAAGACTTCAATATTGTACCGTGGGTGTTGTATGAACACCTTCCTTGCCTCTTGACCATACAGGTGGTTTGAGAGGTAATCATCTGTGAACTGCTTTGGAAAGGCCTGAAAACAAAGATATGCATAAATATCTTCTCTGAATTTTGAAATGGCGCAAAGGAATAAAAAAAACAAGGTACTCCCTCCGGTCCTTTTTACTCCGCGCATTAGATTTTTATCAAGTGAAACTTTGTAAAGTTTCACCAAATTTATTTTAAAAAAATATCAACATCCACGATACCAAATATGTAAACTATAAAATTGTATTTCATAATGCATCTAAAAATAATGATTTTGCTGTTTGAATGTTGATGCTTTTTTTCTATAACTTTGGTCAAAGTAGAGATACTTTGACTTCGGACAAAACTTATACGCAGACTAAAAAGGACCGGAGGGAGTATAAGAGTTAGTAGCATCCTGTAGTTCACTGATGTTTTCTTCATTGTGCAGACAAAGATCTTGTTGTTTTTCGTCGCTAGTTTCTTGATCCTCACAATCTTTCTTAGTTTCTTGACTTGACTGATATTCATGGACATCTCATTTCCCCATATGCAAAATGGGCCGAACAGTGGGTCGAAACCTCTGACAGCAGGACCTACATGTGCAAGACCAAATTGTTAAAAACCTAAATACTAGAATGGTTCCTGCAATTGCTCAATAATGTGCTATTAGACAAAGAACCATGCATGTGCGAACCTCGATGGTAAACCTCAGTGCCTCCCATTGTTTCCCTGTAGCACATATAAGGTAGTTAGTGATCAGGTTAAGTGAGGGTTGGCATACTATCAGTAAAATATGTTGATGAAAAATAAACACATTGCAGATTCAGCAGATTAATTCGAGCCACATGGAAAAGTCATTTATCCAAACCAAGGATGCTTAAAAACTAGGAAATATAGCAATTGTATATGTTTCTCATGTATTTAGTACAGCCGAATTCGATTTATTTCTCACGTGCATAACAATACAAAATTGTACCCACGACAATTGAACATCGCATTGCAGAATTGAACCAAACAGTTAACTAAGCACCACAACAAATGAACCAAACAGTTAACTGAGCACCACATTGCACAAGAGAACATACTACAAGATTAGACAGTTAACCAAACCTAGTATGCTTAACAACTTGGAAATATAGCAATTGTATTTGTATCTCATGTATTTTGTACAGCCAAATTCAATTATTTCTCACATGTAAGAGAATACAAAATTGCACCCACAAGAATTGAGCATCACATTGCAGAATTGAACTAAACAGTTAACTGAACATGACAAAAAAATAACCAAACAGTTAACTCAGCACCACATTGCACAATATATAGAACATATATACTAGAGGATCAGATTGCATAGTAAGAGTACATAGGATAATTCACTAGAATTTGGAAAGGAAAGGAAGGAGCAGCACATGCAACAGGTAAACCTAACATGCTTAACCGGCGTAGATAGCTAGCTGAACATAGGTCCTTGCAGTGAGCTAAAAAGACAAGCTACTCCTCATCGTCGGAGATATCGATGACGATGGGCTCCTTAGACTTGGAAGAGGGTGAGGCCTCCACATCGTGGGTGCCCTCCTCGTAGTGGTGAGTCGCCTAAGCCGCTCCGGGCACCAACCTGCTGGCTTTGGAGTTGAGGTAAGCACGAACACGCTAAGAAAACACCTCATAATCTTCGTCGAAGGCACCGACGGTGGCCTCGAGAAAACGCCACAAACTGTCATTTAAAGCAGCCAACCACGTGGCGGCGTCCGCGCACGAGGCATCGACGGTGGCCTCGACGGCGAGGTGCTCCTCCCAGATCTGGGGGTCGGCACGCATGGCAGCCATCGCAACCTCATCCGCGCATGCGGCCGCGATTTGCTTCTCCGCTGCCAGATGCTCCTTGAGCTCCTGGCTATACTGCGTGCACCATGGCTTAGGGCGGCGCTTATTTGGAGGATGGGTCGGTGATTTGGGTGGAAGGTGTCGCGCCGGCGGTCGGGGCATGTGGGATGTAGAAGGAGGTGGAGGATGGGGGTCAGGTGTGGATTACCTGACTAGATCGACGAGGCCGAGCAGCAGGAAGGCGCGTCGCCGGCGAGGCGGCGGCGCTGTAAGCAAGCAGTGAAGGTTTGAACTTGGAATGGAAGGCAGAAACAGGGGAAATGTGGCTTTTGGTAAGGAGGAGGGGGCCATGGGAGGTAGATATTTCGGCAGATGCCGAAATTTTTCGCTCCGTGCAGCGAAAAACTGGCGCGCGAAGTGTCATCAGACACGGTCCCTTATTCAGCACTGTGCACGATATCTGAACATCACAAACGATTCACATTGTTTACCCCATGTGTAATGAGTTTGAACATGCAAATTTTGGTTCGAATTTCCCTGGTTACAGTGGTCATCCACGTCATTGCATAATTTGGGTACACAAAAGAGCCTACAGCACACCCACACTTCTTAATCGAGCAAGTTCAGCAATTAAACAGAGCTAGTTGACCTAAACATTACTCTAACAAAAGACCGACACTCTAAACAAAGACTACTACTCCGCCTGGTGCTCGTCGATCTCCGCCGCCTCCTCCATGTCCAGCTCGCGCTTGACGATCTCCTGGGGAAGGGGCTCCATGGCATCCATCGCACCATACTCGGCAAGCATCTCGCCATCCGTGTCCGCCATCTATTCGGAAAAGGCCGCCATGAGCTGGGTGTGGGCGGCCGCAGTCTGGGCTTGGACGGGCTCCATCGCGCAATGTATGCCGCGAACGAACGGACGTCTGCTCTAACGCTCTCGGCGATTGCCAACTCTTCGGTCGTGGGTTGCCGACCGTTGTCGGAGAAGCTTCATGTGATTTGTGCGGTGACCGCCAGGAGCTGGGCGTGGGCGGCCTCGACACGGGCGCGGGCGGCCTCCATCAGGGCTAAGGCGGCCGCCACAGAATGGACAGCTGCTGTCCCGCTCTCGCCATTTGCTATCCCCGTCGTAGATGTTGCTGCCACCATCTCAGCTGCAGTAGCGGCCGTGTCGGCTGCCGCAGCCGCCCGGTCGCAGATTGTGGCCTCGCTCAAGCAGGTTGTGAGCACACTCATGGAGGCTGCGGCCGCGCTCTCGCCGGAGTGGGCCGCCAAAGTTGCCCTCACGACGCGGGTCCACGTCCCCATCTTTGATCAGCGATGATTGAACAGTGAAATGATATTTGGGGGGCTAGTTTACTTGACGCGCCGGCTGTGGACTGTAGCCGACGAAACTTCTCGTGTAAGCCATAAATGACGGTGCACCAGGCTATTTTGTCCTGCATCTCACACGGTTGGTGATAATAAACTATGTGTGATGTACTTGATTCTTCATCTTGATTTGAAATACGGAATGGGGTCACAGCGGCAAAGGATAGTGTTTGAATTGCTAGAACATTTGTCTGCAGTGAACATAAAACTATACGAGTGTCGTGTTAAATTTTGGAATTATTTGGGGTTCGTTTGGACATTTTTATACATTAATTGACTTTTCTAGGCATTTTATGTGCATAATTCAAATTTAAACTACTTGCACATGCTCCGGTGCACCAAAATGGGTTGAAAAATCATATGTGTGTCCTTGCGTGCATGCTTAGGTCCCATGCAAGAAATGAGAATGAATTTCAAACACCTCAGCATCGTGGCTCGGCCGCAAACACTGAGATACTTGGTTTTGAAATTCTAGTAAATCCAAAACTCGTCTGAAATTCATGAAACTTGGCATGCTGTCATGGAATGGCACCAACATGTTGTGGTAATTTTTTTGTCCCATTTGGGGCAGGTTTTGGTATAAGCTTCTCACAAACCAAAGCTTCTCACAAGAAGCCTCATGGTTCCGATAGGGAACGTGTCACCTTTGTGGACGAAATGACATTCGTTGCCTCTTCTTGCCTTGATTTTTTAGAGGTAACATAGACCAATAGGAGTGTCGTGTTAAATTTTGGAATTATTCGTGGTTCGTTTGGACATTTTTATACTTTAACTGAGTTTTCTAGGCATTTTATGTGCATAATTCAAATTTGAACTACATGCACATGCTCCTGTGCACCAAAATGGGTTGAAAAATCATATATGTGTCCTTGGTTGCATGTTTAGGTCCCATGCAAGAAATGGGAATGAATTTCAAACACCTAGGCTCTTCGTGGCTCGGCCGCAAACTTGAGAACTTGGTTTTGAAATTCTAGTAAATCCAAAACTCGTCTGAAATTCATGAAACTTGGCATGGTGTCATGGAATGGCACCAACATGTTGTGGTAAAAAAATTGTCCAATATGAGAGAAGGCGCACACATTAACAACCAACAAATAGCTGTCACGTTATCATCACAAATGGTTGTACAATATTATTTCAATCGTGGGCGTTCGACTGACCATTTACGTGCCGCCACGCGTCCCACTTTTTTAATGGCAAGGAGGTGCCGTTTGGGCAGCTGTTTGAGTAGACGGGAGGCGTGCGAGTGAAGTCCATGGCACAGGCTGACCGGGAGGCGTGCGAGTAGTCCTGTGCTGCGTAGGCTGACCGGGAGGTGTGCGACCAGTCCTCCGCTACGCAAGCTCACCGGGAGGCGTGCGAGCAGTACGCTGCGCAGGCTCACCGGGAAGCGAGCCCTTTGACCTCCATCGCCGCCCGCCTCGCTCTCAACTTCTCCATTAATGGCACCCGAGCCGCTATTTAACAGGCGGCCTTATTGATCTCTCTTCGCCTCCCATTCCCCTCTCACCCGAATCCTATCTTCCAGAGCTCTGCTACTTGTGAGCTGCGTTGGTAATTCCCTGAAGAGGAAGGGAGATGCAGTACAGTAGAGATAAGTATTTCCCTCAGTTATGAAACCAAGGTTATCAATCCAGTAGGAGAATCAACCAACACCTCGTTAGCAGTACCTGCACACAAAACAACAAATCCTTGCACCCAACGCAAACAAGGGGTTGTCAATCCCTCGGCGGTTAATTGCAAGATTAAATTGTATGGCGATAGATAGATAGAACTAAAATATAAAATGAAATAAATAAAGTAAAAGTGCAACAAGGTATTTTTAGGGTTTTTAATATATGATTTAGATAGACCCCGGGGCCATAGTTTTCACTAGAGGCTTCTCTCATAAAAATAGCATACGGTGGGTAAACAAATTACTGTTGGGCAATTGATAGAAAAGCAAATAATCATGACGATATCCAAGGCAATGATCATGTATATAGGCATCACGTCTGAGACAAGTAGACCGACTCCTGCCTGCATCTACTACTATTACTCCACACATCGACCGCTATCCAGCATGCATCTAGCGTATTAAGTCCATAAAGAACGGAGTAACGCCTTAAGCAAGATGACATGATGTAGACAAAGTAAACTCACGCATGAATAAACCCCATCTTTTTACCCTTAATAGAAACGATACATACGTGTCATGTCCCTTTCTGTCACTAGGATTGAGCACCGCAAGATCGAACCCATTACAAAGCACCTCTCCCATTGCAAGATAAATCAATCTAGTTGGCCAACCAAATCAATAGATCGGAGAGAAATACGAAGCTATAACATTCATACATAAAAGAGTTCAGAGAAGACTCAAATAATATTCATGGATAATCTGATCATAAACTCACAATTCATCGGATCCCAACAAACACACCGCAAAAAGTGATTACATCGGATAGAACTCCAAGAACATCGAGGAGAACATTGTATTGAAGATCAAAAAGAGAGAAGAAGCCATCTAGCTACTAACTATGGACCCGAAGGTCTGTGGTAAACTACTCACGCATCATTGGAAGGGCAGCAAGGGTGATGTAGAGCCCCTCCGTGATCGATTCCCCCTCCGGTGGAGTACCGGAAAAGGCCTCCAGATGGGATCTCTCGAGAACAGAAGCTTACGGCGGCGGAAAAAGTATTTTGTGGACTCCTCTGTTGGTTTGCCAATTTTAGAAAATTTATAGAGGTGGAACTAGGTCAAATGGAGCCGTGTGGGCCCCACAAGCCATCAGGGCGCGCCCCCCTGGGGCGCGCCGTGGTGCCTCATGGGCCACTACTTCATCTTCTGGCCCTCTCCTGAAGCTTCCAGTACTTGTTATGTCCAGGAAAAAATCTCCAAAAAGTTTCGTGGCATTTGGACTTTGTTTGGTACTGATATTCTGGAAAACCAAAAACAGGCAAAAAAACAGCAACTGGCACTGGGCAATAAGTTAATAGGCTAGTCCCAAAAAATGATATATAATTGTTGTAAATGTATATAAAAACATCGAAGATTGATAATATAATAGCATGGAACAATAAAAAAATATAGATAAGTTGGAGACGTATCAGCATCCCCAAGCTTAATTCCTGCTCGTCCTCGAGTAGGTAAATGATAAAAACAGAATTTTTGATGTGGAATGCTACCTATCATATTCATCATATATTATTTTCTTCATAGCGTGGACATTTGGACTTGAATGATTCAAAGCAATAGTCTATAGTTTGACATGAAGATATAAATACTCAAGCATGCTAACAAGCAACCATGTCTTTCAAAATATCAACGCTAAAGAAAGTTATCCCTAGCCCATTATGCTCAATCATGGATCCATTCATGAAACACACTCAATATTAGCTACACACAATGCACAAGTATGAAATTAGTGCTCTCTAGTTTGTGCTTTGTAAGAGAAGATGGAGACTCAAAATAAAAATAAAAATTACATAAAAGTAAATAGATAGGCCCTTCGCAGAGGGAAGCAGAGATTTGCAAATGTGCTAGAGCTCAAAGCTTAAATTAGAGAGAGAAAAATTATTTTTTGAGGCATGCTTTTCCTGTCAACGAAAACGACCGAGAATTCCCAATATTTTCCATGCTAGACACATCATAGGCGGTTCCCAAATAGAAAGTAAAGTTTATTTCCTTTACACCATTCTTTCACAATCCATGGCTAGCCGTATCCACGGGTGCCCTCCATACCAACACTTTCCAAGGAATTTTGTTGATATTAATTTTTGATTCATTGTGGGACTGGGCATCCCTATTACTAACCATTCTCTCGTGCAATGACAAGTGAATAAACACTCATCGTGAGAATAACACACCTAGCATGGAAAATATTGGCCACCCCCTGCCGCTTCATGAGCGGTACGGGCACACAAAACGGAAAATTATTTTGAAAATTAGAGTTGGCACACGCAAATTTACTTGGAACGACATGGAAATACCGCATATCGGTAGATATGGTGGACTCATTTGGCACAACTTGGGTTTAAGGAGTTTGGATGCACAAGCAGTATTCCCGCTTAGTACAAATGAAGGCTAGCAAATAGATTGAGAAGCAACCAACCAAAAAGCGAAAATGGTCATAAACATGCATTGAACATAACTAACACCGAATAATGCACCATAAGTAGGATATAATTTCTTTGCATAACTATTGACTTAATGTGCATGCATAGGGAATCACAAACCTTAACACTAATATTCTTACTGAATCACAATTACTCACTAACATGACTCACATATCATCATTTTCCATATCGCAAAACTATTGCAATGAATCAAACTTATCATATCCAATGATCTTTCATGAAAGTTTTTATTATATCCCTCTTGAATATTCATCACTTTGGGACCAAATTCATATCTTGTGCAAATTACTATTACTATTATCAACTCTCAAAAAGATATAAGTGAAGCATGAGAGTGCGAATATTTCTTCAAAATTTTAATCTTATCGACTCTCAAAATAATATAAGTGAAGCATGAGAGTTTAAATATTTCTTTAAAATATAGCCACCGCCGTGCTCAAAAAGATTTAAGTGAAGCACTAGAGCAACTGCCTACCTCAAAAGGTTTAAGTGAAGCACATAGAGTATTCTAGCAAATCATGATAAACGTGTGGCTCACTCAAATAGGTTTGTCCATTAAAGATGATTGTGACAAACTAAAAATCAAACAAAGCAAAGACTCATATAATACACGACGCTCCAAGCAAAACACATATCATGTGACGAATAAAAATATAGCTCCAAGTAAAATTACCGATGGTTGGTAGAAGAAAGAGGGGATGCCTTCCGGGGCATCCCCAAGCTTAGACGCTTGAGTCTTCCTTGAATATTACCTTGGGGTGCCTTGGTTATCCCCAAGCTTAGGCTCTTGCCACTCCTTATTCCTTCATCCATCGTGATCTCACCCAAAACTTGAAAACTTCAATCACACAAAACTCAACAAAACCTTCGTGAGATCCGTTAGTATAACAAAATAAATCACTACTTTAAGTACTGTTGCAAACCCATTCATATTTTATTTTTGCATTATACCTACTGTATTCTAACTTCTCCATGGCTTATACCCCCCGATACAATATATAGTTTCATCAAAACAAGCAAGCAGTGCATCAAAAACATAATCTGTCAAAAACAGAACAGTCTTTAGAGATCTATTTAAAAGCCATACTTCTGTAACTCCAAAAATTCTGAAAAATTAGGACAACGTGGGAAATTCATATACCAATACTGTGTAAAAATTTCAGATTTTTCTGACGCTCTAGTACAGAACTAAAATTGCATCACTGGACGCAAAACTTTCTGTTTTCCAAACAGCATCAATTATTCTATCTTCCAAATCACCCCAAAGGCTTTACTTGGCACAAACACTAATTAAAAACAAAAAAACACAATCATAACAGTAGCATAAATGTAAAAACACACAATAATAGAAACAAAAAGTAAAAATTTATTTTATTCATTGGGTTGCCTCCCAACAAGCGCCATTGTTTTATGCCCCTAGCTAGGCATAATGCATAGTTTCAAGTATTATCATCCTTGGTTTCCAACTCCTCAATCACACATCCATTTTTTCTAATAGATTTAACATAGGTATTTCTCATCATCACACTTCTAGGCACAAAATCAAGAATTTTACTTTTGTGAATAGGTTCCTTAATTATATCAATGAAATTGGGGTGCACGCTAATCATTTTAAGATCCTCATTTCCCGTACTAGAAGTAGCACCATTGGTTTTAGGAACATATATGAACTTGCAATTTTTATTGGGAGGAGTTCTATCAATATTCTTAACGGAGGAAAAAGCCGACCCCAAATTATTAATAATTTCTTCTATCTTATCGATTCTAGCGGGGCTTTGTTCTATTCTTTCATTAACTACCGGTTCCTTCTCTTTTAAGGTTTTCAATGCGATTCCTACCTTAGAACCAAATTGAGTGATATGATTATGAATTTTTTTATCTAAATTCTCAAGATGTTTAGTAGTAGACATTTTACTTTCAATAGCCTCTAACCTATGCATAACATGTTCCAAAGTCAAAGTTGTTTCATTAACAGTGATAGGTGGTGATCCCACTAAATTTCCCATAGCATTGAAAGCATCCATAGAGGGACACATCAAGAAATTCCCTCCGATAATAGCATCAAGTATGAATCTATACCAAGTAGTAATACCCACAAAAAAATTGCGAAGAAGGATTGTGGTGGATTGCTTACGAGTTGATCTATTATGAGCATCACAAATCCTATACCAAGCATCTTTTAAATTCTCTCCTCCCCTTTGTTTAAAATTAAGTACTTCATTTTTAGGGGTAATAGTAATGAGCAAAGAACTAGTCATAATGATAAAGCAAGCAATCAAACAAGCAAAAGTCAAGCGGAAAATATTTTTGTATTTTTGTGAAAACTTTTTAGAAGTGGGGGAGATGAAAATGAGAGGTAAAGGCAAATAAAATAAATGCAAGGAAATGAAAGTTTTATGCGTAGGTACTTGATAGAAGTAGATGATGTATCCCCGGCAACGGTGCCAGCAATTCTTCCTGCTACTTCCGAGACAAGTAGACCGACTCCTGCCTGCATCTACTACTATTACTCCACACATCGACCGCTATCCAGCATGCATTTAGCGTATTAAGTCCATAAAGAACAGAGTAACGCATTAAGCAAGATGACATGATGTAGACAAAGTAAACTCACACATGAATAAACCCCATCTTTTTACCCTTAATAGCAACGATACATACGTGTCATGTCCCTTTCTGTCACTGGGATTGAGCACCGCAAGATCGAACCCATTACAAAGCACCTCTCCCATTGCAAGATAAATCAATCTAGTTGGACAAACCAAATCAATAGATCGGAGAGAAATATGAAGCTATAACAATCATGCATAAAAGAGTTCAGAGAAGACTCAAATAATATTCATGGATAATCTGATCATAAACTCACAATTCATCGGATCCCAACAAACACACCGCAAAAAGTGATTACATCGGATAGAACTCCAAGAACATCGAGGAGAACATTGTATTAAAGATCAAAAAGAGAGAAGAAGCCATCTAGCTACTAACTATGGAACCGAAGGTCTGTGGTAAACTACTCACGCATCATCGAAAGGGCAGCATGGTTGATGTAGAGCCCCTCCGTGATCGATTCCCCCTCTGGCGGAGTGCCGGAAAAGGCCTCCAGATGGGATCTCTCAAGAACAGAAGCTTGCGGCGGCGGAAAAAGTATTTCGTGGACTCCTCTGTTGGTTTCCCGAGTTTAGAGAATTTATAGAGGTGGAATTAGGTCAAACGGAGCTGTGTGGGCCCCACAAGCCACCAGGGCACGCCCCCCCTAGGGCGCGCCATGGTGCCTCGTGGGCCACTGCTTCATCTTCTGGCCCTCTCCCAAAGCTTCCAGTACTTGTTATGCCCAGAAAAAATCTCCAAAAAGTTTCGTGGCATTTGGACTTCGTTTGGTACTGATATTCTGGAAAACCAAAAACAGGCAAAAAAAAACAGCAACTGGCACTGGGCACTAAGTTAATAGGTTAGTCCCGAAAAATGATATATAATTGATGTGAATGTATATAAAAGCATCCAAGATTGATAATATAATAGCATGGAACAATCAAAAAATTTAGATACGTTGGAGACGTATCAAGCTCCACCTACTCCATGGCGCACAAGGATCATCTGCCACTAGTCTTCCGGTTTGGTGAAGTCGACTCCGAGCCGGAGGAGATAGAAAATAAGGAGGAATGTGACCTCAGGGACATGGCCCTGAACGAGCTGGCCGCGGCGGATGCTGCCCCCGCTCCCGTCCCAGCTCCCATTCCCGCACCCGCGCCAGCGACCATCCCCGTGGCATTGACCGGCTGGTCGCCGAGCACCATCGCAGAGCTGGAAGCCCCGGGCGTCAGCGAGGTCCCCGCGGACCCACGCGAGCTCGTGTACGCACCAGCGCCAGCGCCCCCGCCTGTGCTCGTGCGCGCCCCAGCACCCACGATGGCGCCGGTCCCTGTGCGCATTCCTGCACCAGCCACGCCCGTGCCTGTGCGCGCGCCTGCACCTGTCGCGCCCCCCTCAGCGTCATGGGTTGCCGCCTTCGACCGCTACCTCGCAGCACCGCGAGTCGCCATCCCCCCGCGCCCCGCCCGTCGATCGCGCGACGAACGACTCTTGGATTTGGAAGTCCATAACATTTTGCGATGTCTTGAAGACTTGAACAACGGCGTCCCGGACGACGACAACACCGGCGCAGCACGCCGCCGCCGCCGCTGCAATTAGTTTTTTTGTTTAATATTGTATCCCGATCGTATGAATGTAAAACCAGAGTGTCACTGAATGATATCTATGGTTTTGATCAACTTAGCGTTTTTTCTCTGAATGTACAGACTTCCCAAAGTAAAAAAAAACATCAACGTCTTTCTTTGAATAAAACACTCATCGCAAATGTTTTCAGACTGAACACCCGTATGCAAAGCGAGAGCTGGGTTCCTTCGCAGCTAAGCCAAAGCAAAAATGTGGCGCGCAGGTTTTGTGCATCTCTTCATCGCAAACATTTCAGACTGAACACCCGTATGCAAAGCGAGAGTTGGGTTCCTTCGCAGCTAAGCCAAGGGAAAATGTGGCGCGTAGGTTTTGTGCATCTCTTCATCGCAAACGATTTTGCATGATGACCCGTGTGCAACGACGTACAAACAATGTGGTAAGATTTGCATCTGTCATATTGGGTATATTTGCCATTTGTCAAAATGGAAAAATTGGCATTTGTCAATCTAGTACATTGCCATTTGTCAATCTAGTAACATTGCCATTTGTCAACCTAGTAACACTGCCATTTGTGATCGTCAGAAAAAAACACTGCCATTTGTCAAATTTTGCAGCTAAAAATCACTAGTACAGTAATTTTTGCAAATGAAATTCAGTAAGCATAGATTTCATTCATAGATTAAGCAGTCATTCTTTACACAACCAGTTCAACTCGACAGCTGAACCGAACAAATTTTTACCCAATTGTTGCCAACCACGTACTGAAATAGGTAGTTCAACTATATATACTAGCTAAATTTAAGTACGTAGTACAGTTCAACCATATCTATAGTCAGATGAACTGAACAAAATAGCCCCTAAATACTACTACTATGGAGGGGCTTTGTACTACTTCCAACAGCCTCTCCTCTGCCGAGCGCGCTCAGTAAGAGGCCGAGGAAGAGGAGCCTACCGACGAGCTGGAGAAGCGGAATCCGGCGCATGCCGCTGCTGCACCTTTAGCGACGCCCAGCTCGAACGCCCTCTGCCGCTCCAGACGATCCCTCTCGAAGCGGTGGGACACCTCGTATATCTCCGCATTCCGCGCCACTGTGGCCACGGCGGCGGTAAGACGCTTGGCGTGCTCGATCAGGCGCTCCTCCTCCTCCCGCAGGAACTCGAGGTAGCACGCGGCAAGGTCGATGATGCTCGTGCGGGCCTCCACATCCCGCCTTCGGGCCGCGGTGGCAGAGCGGGTGATGACCCCGGCGGTCGACGGTGGGGTGGTGGCCACGGCGGCCGATGGTGGGGTGGCGGGCACCTCCCGCCTTCGGGCTGCGGTGGCAGAGCGGGTGATGGCCATGGCGGCCGACGGTGGGGTGGCGGCCACGACGGCCGCCACCCGCCTTCGTGTCGCGGTGGCGGAGTGGTCGATGGCCCTGGCGGGCTTTGGTGGTGTGGCGGCCACGGCGGCCGACAAAAGCTGGCGTCGGGCAGCGGCGGCGGAGTGTGTGGCGGGTGTTGTGCGCACACCCAACAGGGACGCCACGGACAGTACACGCCGCCGGGGACTGCGGTGCCGCCGTGGTGTAGCCTCCCAGCTGGAGCTGTCCTCAGACGACGCGGAGTGGCTAAGCGACGACGACGGACTGTTGCCATTGGTGATGGTGGGAGAAGCAGACGAGATAAGCTACGGGGAGGGAGGGGAAAATGCGATGCTGACTCGCCGGCCGTGACTGTTTATATAGCAGGCCGGTAAGCACTGGGTTTTTTTGGGATTTCACTGAGTCGGGCAGGAAGCTTGCACAGTTCTGCACGGGAACCTACACGGTAGCGCGGGAACGGGCTCACCGACGATTCATTGTCGCCTCTTTGAGCTATCGTTTGGCCAAAAGAACACTTGTGCGGTGCTCAAGCTTGCGCTCTAAGCCTTCCGCGGCAGCGTGGTGAGAAGATGTGCGAGAGGAGGACGAAATGACACATACACAAATGGTTAAAAAAATGTTTGCAATTTAATTACCTAGCAAACGGCCGCTCACTACGCAGTGTCGTGAACGATTGTTCACCCACTGTGTGATGTGGAACACGACGTAGTTTCACATCACGCCATCGGCTCACAACTGCCGGCCGGCTTGTAGACGGCCATTCCCTGCGTGTTCAACTGCTCTATGCATGTGGTTGCTCGCGGTTGAGGTGGCCGCGGCGCGCTCTGCTCGCGTCATGCCGCGCGCGCTCTGCTCACGTCCCGCCGCGCGCTCTGCCCGTGTCCCTCCGCGCGCGCAGCAAGCATTTCGGGCTGGCGCATGATCACGTATGTTCGGGGTGCCTTATGCATGCGGTTACGCCGGACACGGCGCCACGACGCAGTTACGTGCAACAAAAACTTTCTTGTGGACGTGCCGAGAATCCCGGCCGCCCGGCCCTCATTTATTCCCGCGGCCATTTACCTTCATCTCCTGCGCCCCACGACACAAAAAGCACACCCATGACGACGCATACAGAGAGGATATCCAGCGGCTCTAATGGCGCTCCCGGCGGCTGACGACGACGACGGGCAGCAGTTCACCACACCTCATGTAGTGGACACCCACGTGAGGGGAAGGACCTCTCGGTGGTGTACACCAACGAGCCGGTCTCGGTGGAGAGCTCCATCCACACTATGGAGCAGTTGCTTGCTGAGGACGAGTACCAAGTGGTCGGCTTCGACCTTGAGTTCACCGGCGGTCGTATCGGGTATGATCAGAAGGTTGCCGTCGCCCAGTTGTGCGTGCGCCATCACGTCCTCGTCTACCACTACTCCCTGGCCACAAGGCCTTGCGAGTGTTTCGCCAGGTTTATCAACAGCCCCGACTACAGGTTCGCTATGGTGGACACCGTGAACGATCTAAAGGTGCTCGAGACTACGGGCTTGGCCTGCCAGAAAAAAGGCGAAGGACTCCCTGGTTGACCTAGCCGTGGCCATCATCGACCCCTACTACAGAGGCATGAAGGATGAGTACAAAAAGAACAAGGATGGCTGGCACGAGGCCTGGGTGCGGAGACTGGATGAAGAACACGTCAAGTATGCGGCCAAGGACGCGTACACAATGTCATGCCCAATATGCGGTCCTATCCTCATGGGGCTCAAAAATCCCACTAAGGATAGAAGTGCATATCGGAGACGCTTCGCAAGGTGGATATAATTACAACATACCATGTACTGAATAGATGAGAATACCAGATAAAGGCTTACACTCGCCACAAGCTACAACATGAATACATCAATACATCAATACATCAATACATCAATTCATAGCAATCATCATACAGAAGAGCAGGATCCAACTACGGATGAAATCAAACGAAAAAGAAGAACGACATCCACCCTGCTAATCCCAGGATGCCAACCGGGAACCCATCCTATGATCGACGAAGAAGAAGAAGCAGAAGAAGAACTCCAAAAGCAAACATGCATCGCTCTCACGCCAAATCATCGCTTTACCTGTACCTGCACCTGTTGTTGTAGTAATCTGTGAGCCACGAGGACTCAGCAATCCCATAACCATGGGTAGCAAGACTATCAAAGCTTAATGGGTATGGAATGGATAAGTGGTGAGGTTGCAGGAAGCACTAAGCATTGTATGGTGGCTAACTTACGAGTACAAGAATAAGAAGAGTAACTACGCATAACGGTCGCAATCTAGTAATGATCAAGAAGTGATCCTGAACACCTACTTACGAGTTAAACATAACCCCACCGTGTTCTCTTCCCGAACTCCCTCGAAAAGAGATGATCACGGTTACACACGCGGTTGGTGTATTTTAATTAGATTTAGTGTCAAGTTCTCTACAACCGGAGGTTATAAATTTCCAAGTCACCACATAACCGCGGGCATGGCTTCGCGTAAGATTTAACCCTGCAGGGGTGTTCCAACCTGGTCCATCACAAACTAACACAAGCTGCAGTGGAAAGACCTCAACCTCAAGAAAACCCGATCAACCTTGAGTCAGCCCGAAGTATCGTCGGAATCCCGGTGCACAAGACATTTCGACAATGGTAAACAAGTCCAGCAAGACCACCCGACGTGCCGACACCCTGATAGTAGCCGCACGTATCTCGTCTCAGGCCACGACCAGATGAGCACAGCGTACAACAACTAAGACCCGAGTTGCCCCGGGGGAAGCCGCAAACGACTCTGTTTTGGACCAGCACCATCAGCACTGGCCCACCTGTATTATGTTGAATTAAGAATCCTCAGGTTCATGATGCCCTATGCAAAACTAATTATTTAATTCAGTATTATTATGTTGGCAAATGTTAAAACCAAAGTTGGGCCTTGCTGGAAGCATTTATTCAAGGCGAACTATCAAGAGGGTCCCATAACCCCTGAGCATGTTAGGAATGCTAATCAAGGAACATAACACCGGTATTATGGAAACTAGGGCGGCACGAGTGGAACAAAACACCAGGCAAAAGGCCGATCCTTCCACACATTACCAAGTATATAGATGCATTAATTAAATAAGAGATATTGTGATATCCCATGATATCCATGTCCCAACATGGAACAACCTGAAATTGCACCTGCAACTAGCAACGCTATAAGAAAGGGGCTGAGCAAAGCGGTAACATAGCCAAACAACGGTTTGCTGGGTAAGGGTGGTTAGAGGCTGTTACATGGCATATGGGAGGCTGACATATATGTGGTAGGAAGCGCAACATAGTGATTGCAATGATACAACTAGCAAGCAAAGATAGTAGAGATATCCAAGGTCATGATCATCTTGCCTGAAATCCTGCTAGGAAGAAGACCGAATCCATGAAGTAGACGAACAAGCGTAGACGAACGAATCCTCACAACTCCGGAACGCAACCGGAACTATCGAGAAGAAGCAAACGACATGGTAAACACACAAGCATAAACATGGCATGATGTACAATCAAGTATGATGCATGTCCGGTTTAATGAGGCATGGCATGGCAAGAGTGCAACAAACAATACTACATATTAAGTGAAGCCCAATATGCAACGGGTTGCATATTGACGAAACTCCACATTCAATTATTTAATTCTCTCCTGTTTAAACTACTCATCAATATTAAATGTTGGTTAACATGGCAAGAGGTGAAGCATAATTAATCTACCTATCTAGGCAGTTTTAAATGAGGCCGGAAACAACAAACAACAATTCCGGAAAAACCCCATATGTAATTCTTGAATTTGGTACTGTTTTGACTAAAACACAATTTTAAAGTTGTTAAACATGCACCATGTTAATCTACACATTTTTCTAGACCACTTACCTATAAAGTTCATTTAATTCGGAGCTACGGTTACTTAGTTATGAAATAAACCATTTTAGCAAGTCATTTAGCAATTTTAATGCAGACAACCATTTAAATGTGGTTAACATGCATGAGGATGACATATTCAAGTTATGTGCAATTTTATGAAAAAATTGGCATATAATATGATATGAAGCATTTGTCGCCATGACGGAAGAAAGGGGTGCCACGGCGGCGAAAACGGAAATGGTGCCACGGCAACATTCCGGTTCCGGTAACTCGTTGAGATACCGGTGCAAAGGAGGAACAAGTGTGCGGATGTGCGAAACATGCGAGAGATGGTGGGGTGATCCCGGTTACCGGATTCCCACGTGTCGGTGGCATGGAAACGGGGAACGTGTAACGAACAATCGCATACGGTGCAAACACGCGGTGCATCTCATATCACACATGCATTCGTTCACGGCGGTCGTCTCGGCGGTTATACCTCTAAAGTGTGTGATCAGGGTGGATCGAGTCGATACGATAGTGGAAGTAGTTGTTCACGGGTCATCGTGGAAGTAGTGGTTCCCGCTTGTTTCGGAGAGGACTTGATGAACCCAAGCCTTCGGGTCGACGGTAGTGGTACTCGTGACGGTAGTCGAAGTTAGTGTTGCCGAACTTGGGGCATCGGTCTTGCCGAGTCTTGACGAACTGAAGGGGTACTTGGCGGAATCCACGGGAACAGTAGTTGTACATGGTCGTCGTGGTACTTGGCGCGTTCCGGTCGTGTACTCGTACTAGGCATCAGTGGTCTTCGAGGGACTTGGTGAAAATCCTGGTCTCAGGTCGTTGGATGGGGACATGAGCAGACGAAGCAGAGGACCGACGACCGCGGTGAATGGATGCACCCACGAGCTTGTACAGAGAGTGGCGCTGATCTGGATGGAGCTCGGGACCGCGGTGAGTAGAGATGCACGGGAGGGGCGATGCGGGCGTCGTGGACGAACTAGAAGGCGGAGAGGGCGCATGAGGAGGGACCTCGTGGCCGACGGCGGGGCAGAGCACGGCTGGAGGAGGCGCAAGCGAGGAGGAGGGGCAGGGCGCGGTGCTATGGTGATGGTGCAGGGGAGGGGCGAGGTGGCGTGCAGAGGCAAAGGTGTGGTGGAGGCGTGCAGGCCCAGCCGCAGGGATGCGCTGCCGTAGGAGAGGGGGCGACGAAGCTTCAAGGAGAGGCGCTCATGGCCGCAAGCGGGCGCAGGAGGAGGAGTCACGGAGGAGAAGACAAGGCGGACGGCGACAACGTCTTGATGCTGTTGTGGTCGTCCGGGGGTCGGGCGCGAGCGCCATGGAGCAGCTCTGGGTGAGCGGATCGGGTGCGAGGGGGCTCGCCCCTGTGCAGCTACGTGTGTGTGTGGCGACGCAGGAGGAGGTCGAAGGGATCGAGGAGAGAGTGGAGATGGGGATCGATCGGGAGATGAGGAGGGGATCGGGTGAGGGGACAAGGGCATCGATCGGGCTAGGGTTAAGGAGCTGGTGGGGGCGGTTGGGCCTAGCAGGCCGGCTTGGTTTGAGGCTGTGGCTGGGCTGCTGCACTACTCCTCTCTCTCTCCCTGAAATTCTCTTTTCAGAAAATAGAGAGAGACCAAATAGAATTAAGAGAAGAGGCCATGGAGAAGAATAAAATGGTGGGACATTTTTGTAAGGCTTTATGGAATGTTTCCAGCCCAACAAAAGTGGTTCCAACAAATTAGGAGAAGTTAAATCCAAACTTATTTGACTTGAGCCAAAGGAGTTCGAATGGAGGCTAGGCTTTACGAGAGTCCAAAGATGTTGAGAATTATCGTGGAGCTTGGGAATAGAATAAAAGAATTAAGGGCAAAGTTGGAAGGCTAAAGTTGAAGTAGAATATGCATGAGATTTATTGCAAGTTTGTTATGGTCCCTCCAAAATTAATGGAATGGTTTGTAATAGCTCCGTAATAATATTGGGAGGATATATGTTTTAAAGAGAAATCACCATGTGAATTTCCCTCAATTTAAATGGATCAAAGATCCATACGATTTATTTGGTTGAGTTGCAAAACATTAATGACAAGATGGCATGATGAAATGATGCAATGCAAAAAATAACATCGAGCGAACAACATAATAATAATAATAATAATGCAAGGAATCGGTCTCGGGGTGTCACACACAAGCTACGAGATGTACAGGCGGATCGTTGACATGAGGGAGTGCCTCCTTCCTGTGGACGACGAGGGATCGAGCCACGAGTAGTGGCGGCAGTGTCACAAGAAGTAGATGAATAGATGATCGTTTCTCCTAGTTTAGAATGCATGTAATTGTTTATTGAGGTGTGTGCGAATGTTTTGTATAGTCACCTATGTAATTGGATGTTTAATTTGGTTATATATGTTGTTCTTCTGTAGACTGAGCAAATTACATCGCAGACGGACTAAACTAGGGAACCCGTCGGTGATGATTTCATCAATCGCTGACAATTGTATACAAGCAAACGTTTGCCCACAACACACACGGGTTATTAGCAGGAATCGTCCGTGTTGTTATCTGTCTTCCCACACATTTCGTATTACTGACCTATTTGCCGCGTATCACACACACCTTGTTAAGTTGAACCATTTTTGTTGTGTTGTATAATCGGAAATAGTTCATCTGAGTGAACCGCATGCCGTGCATCGCACACACCTTGATCTGGCTGACCATTTCTGTTGTGTTGGATAATCACAAACAGTTCATCCGAGTGAACTGTATGCCGTGTATCGCACACACCTCGAACTGGCTGACCGTGTTTGTTGTTCTGGCTTATCGCAAACAGTTCGTATGGACCAACTCTATGCCACGTATCGCACATGCGTCTCTAATCTGAATCATTTTTGATGTCTCCGGCATCGCAAACAGTTCGTATTATTGGCGATGGTTTTATTACTACACTGTTTACGATGCATGCAGCGCACATAGTTTTGTCACGGGGTCTCTGATTCATGTGTCGCATTAGCGGTCGCCTGTAGTAGAGTTAGGTTCAACTTTAATTTGTTCAGAAGGTCTAGGAGTTCTTATATTACTTTTATTAACCACAGTTGAAACTTTAGCATGTTCCTTAATCCTAACAGGGAAAGGAGGTTTCTCAATATAAGCAGTAGGCACAACTGGATCAACATTGTAAACAATTGTTTCTTCTTTAACACTGACAGGTTCTTCATTCAATTCAATAGGTGGATGATATTTATACCATTTCTCCTTAGGGAGATCAACATGAGCAGCAAAAGATTCACAAAAGCTAGCTATTATCTCAGAGTCAAGTCCATATTTAGTACTAAACTTATGAAAAGCATCGGTTTCCATAAAAGATTTAACACAATCAAACTCAAGATTTATACCCGACTCATTACCTTTGTCAATTTCCCAATCTTCAGTGTTACATTTAATTCTTTCCAGAAGATCCCATTGTCGGTACCAAAACCGGCAGATCTCGGGTAGGGGATCCGAACTATGGGTCTATGAATCAATAGGTAACAAAGAACGTAGAGACGGTGATTTACCCAGGTTCGGGCCCTCTCGAAGAGGTAATACCCTACGTCCTGCTAGATTTTATTGATATGATTGTATGAAGGTTACATAGTTGATCTACCTCGAGATCGGATGGCTAAACCCTAGGCAATGGATATGATGATCCTCTACGGACTAAACCTTCTGGTTTATATAGATACCAGAGGGTCCTAGGGTTACATATGGTCGGTTACCATCAGGGGATAAACATGCCGGCCACGCCAATTATTCCTTGGAGGAGACGCCAAGTCTTCGGAGGTTTCCTTCTGATACACGGGGTCGCCCACAATCCGGCCTTCCATCGATGAGTAGAGAGCGGCCCACCAGCCCGGCCTATGAGAGATAGGCCGGCAGCCCGAGTACCCCCTAGTCCGGGACACCCTCAGTAGCCCCTGAACTAGCCTCCAATGCCGAGGTTGACAGTCTTCGGCAGCTTCATGCTTCAAAGGTCTTCGGCTTGGGTGGCGAGTTCCTCCCTTTACCTGTATTTGATTTAACAATAGTTCGGCCACCAATAGCTCGGTTGCCGAAGAATCCTCCGATGGGCGGGGCTTCGTGGGGCCCGCCATACCGCTTCTCTCCGCCTAGAATTAAATGACGACCCTCGATTCTTATGCATCGAAGGAATGCGAGTGGCCCGATGGGTTTTTACAAAAATGCCCCTTGTTGGGGGGGGGGAGACAGTGCCCTTTTAATAGGCTAAGGGCGAGGAGGCTAACGTACCCCACCCGCAACCATTCTTCCTCACATCCCTGCGAGGTCACGTCCAGCAAATAATGGCGAGCGTCCCAGGTTCTTCCTCACGCCCTCACGGCCCCCGTCAGGGTGATTGGGCGAGCTGCTCCATATCCCGCATGCGATTACGTAGGCTCGAGACGCAGGGATATCTCCCTGCTTCAGATCTCGCATCCACCCGTCCCGGATTAATTTCCGTAGACGGGGAGGTCCTCGCAGAGAACTTTCCTCCCCCCCATGGTGAGGAAAGGGTGTGCTTCGTGCCCTTCCTCTTGCGAGGGCTGGGTTTCCCCATTCATCCTTTCTTGAGGGGTCTACTAGAGTTTTACGGGATCCAACTCCACCACCTTACCCCAGGATCGATTCTTCATATATCGGGCTTCATCGCTCTTTGCGAGATGTTCCTGGGCTGCGAGGCCCACTTCGAGTTGTGGAGGAAGTTCTTCTGCCTTGTACCCCGTACCCGAGGAGGGACAATCTACGAGGTTGGCGGGGCCAAAGTATGGCGCATCGCTGGAACTGGATACCCCGTAGGGACTTCGAAGAAAGTTACCGAAGAGTGGACTTCGGAATGGTTTTATATCAAAGACGTCCCCCTATTTGATCCAGTCCGGAGGGGGCTGCCCGAATTCTCATTGATCCCTCCGAAGAAGCGCTTCAACTGGCGCCCGAAGAGTCCTTCCCAAGAGGAAAGCGCCGAAGTAACTCGGCTAGCCGCTCAAGTGAGGTGGCTAGCCCACAACGGGCTAACCGTTATCGACGTGATGGCCGCAGCCATTGCTCAGTGCGTCCAACCTCTCCAACAGAGAATGCACCCGCTTTGGTGCTACAACGGGGAAGATGATGCAACCCGCTACACATGGATGGGACCTGCCGACCAGGCGGCAATGGCAGCCATACTGGCCGATCTCTTCAAGGGAGAAGAGCAAGAATTTGCTCGGTTAAGGCCCAAGGAAGACTTCTCGAGCTACAAACCCATTGAAATGGTGAGTCCGACCACGTTTTATAGTTCGGAAGGCACCCCAAATTTTTCTTAACCAGATTTCTATCCTGTCTGAACAGAACTGGAGGCGCTAGATCGAGACAGTGAGCTGCCCTGCTCCTCAACCAGAGGATTACTCTCGTGACGATGATCCTGGGTTCCATGATGACCCTGAAACATCAATTAATTTCGAGGAGGGGGTCTTCTACCAGGGGAGCCTTGATGGTTCTAAGGTGGCCCTTTTGGCCGATCATCCCGGGGCACTTCCCTCCTCTACTGTAAGTGGCCAATGGGCTTCCTCTCGAAAGAAACACTCAGTCGCTGCTGCTCCGAATACACTGACACCTACTCCCAAGGGCCGTCGTACGACGCGCCGGACAGCCGCAAGAGTGGCACCAGCGGCCCCAGCGACGAGTAGTCGTGGGGTGACCAGATGCGCGGCCCCAACGGGAGCTACATCATCTACGCCCCGCCCAAAGAGGTAACGCATCCGCCGTACCGTCATAGCCTCTATCTTTGACATCCACCGAATATGCCAATAATTTTCTCCACGGTGTCCTGTAGACGATATGTGGAACCGCCCTCCGCTGAGGATGTTGAAGAGGCGATGAGGGGTGACTCGAACCCGAGGTCGCCAGCTGTAACCGGAGTTACTCCGAGGGTCCCTACCGAGGACCAACATCTCGAGGACTCAGGAGGTTGAAAGTGTGATGAATCATCGGCGGCGTAAGGCGTCACTTTGGCACTCCGCGTTTTCCGATCAGGAGTTTAATGCCCTTAGTTTGGTAGACGCGTACCTCGGCGCTGCCCGAACGGGACTTGAAGGGGCCGTGAATCTCATGTCTACTAATGTGCAGGTATGGTATTGGTTTTGATAACTAGTATCTAACCCAGTAGGCCCCGAGCCTTAATTTGGGCGGGACGGCCGAGTTAAGGGTCTGATATTTATAATGCCATGCTATTGTGCAGACTGTTCGGGAGCAAAACAAAAAGCTGTCCGAGGACCTCAAGCTGGCGTGAACAGAGTTAGAGTCTGTGAAAGCCGAGCTAGAGGGTGTGAAGAAATTCACCAGAGAGGCACATGGTAAGTGCCGAACTTAAAGTTGTTTAAGAAAAATTTGATGGAACACCTCTGCTAATGAAAGATGATTCCATAGCAGCCGAGTCGATAAATCAGCTGCAGAAGGATCTGGATATTCCCAGGGAAGCTCAAAGGTATGCGGAGTCACAGCAAGAGGCTGGCTACCGGGTGCTTTCCCGAAGTTATAAGGAGAGGGATAAGCTTAAGGCGGAAGGCGAACAACAGGCTCAAGAAATCAAAAGCTTGAAAGCTCAACTAACCCTATCCCAAGAGGAGAACCAGAGACTGAAAACGGGCATGTTCGGTAAGTGCAATCTGATTTTTTAGTTCATAAACTGCACGTATTAGGCAGCAATATGAACAACGCCATGTCTCGTTGTAGTTCTTCTGACCGGACGTCCCGAAGAGGAGGCCGGCTCATTCGGGCGGGACCTTCTGAAGGATCTATCCGCCGTACATGAGCGGGCCCGGAAAGCCATGAAAAGCATGTTCAAAGCACTGTGGCCTGGCGAAGTGGCTGAACTCACGAATCGTTTCAAAGGAGCTCGGCGCCGCTTGGAGTTATGGAAGATGTCATCTTGTCATGAGGGAGCACGGGAGGCTTGGGCGATGATCAAGACCCGTTTCACCAAGCTGGAACTGGAGCATTTAGCTAGGGTTGGGCCGGTAGGGCCAGATGGGCAAGAAGTGCCCGTGCATCTGGTATATGACCAGGTTATGCCCGCAGCTCGGCTGTCCCAAGCAGATTGTGCTCTGGAGACCATAATAGATGGTCTTGATCAAGATTAACAGTTTGATTCTATGTATCTATGTACTTTACATCAAATAGTCTCCAAACCATGCGTAAAACGTTGTCTTAACCAGCCATCGGCTTCCACCTCCTCGACTAGGAGCCGAGGACTGTTTCCTACTGTGTGATCCGAAAACATTGGAAAATACTTCGGAGAACTAGGGAATCCGGCCATTTGGTGCAAACAGACAAAAACGTGCTCGGGGAGTTATGTGATATTACTGTTTAACGTAAGAAACATCTTCCGACTAAAATAGTTCCTCTATGGGTCCCTTTCTTCGGGTTACCACTTTAGCCGTGGATGGATAACCGAATACCCGAAGTAGACGGGGATGGTTACTTCTGGAAAATACCCCGGAAACTTGGTGATAGTTACCAATTATTTTCACTTGCCCCGTGGCCGACCAACTATGTTCTTAAGAACGCTAGCTTTTGGCTTCACCCATCTGAGGTACGTACCCGGGAAATCCGGACGTAACAACCACAGAGGTGCTCCCTTTACTCCCTACTTGAACAATCGGGAATGTAGGGGGTAAACACAGGAGCGAGGCAACCCAGCTTGGCCAAATCTTAAGTCAAATTGATGCATATAGTGGCTTTAAAATGATGCAGGAAGGTTGCAAACTCGTAAAAGACGGATGGTTGCATAAATAAAATATGATTGGCTCCGTAAAAGAAGCCCCCCAGGTAACAACGTGTGGTACATTCAAAGATGTTTGCCAAAGAAAAACTTAACATAGTTCGGCATATCCTTACACAACCCGGGAGAGACTATTGACTAGAAAAATATAAATCCTAGAAGGATAAACCGAACAAGGTAAGGTCGCGGAGTTAGCCGTAGAAACGTCGTAGCCGAGCTACGTTCCATGGGTTTGGTTCGAGGCGGTCGTCCTTTGGGTCGCGGAGACGATATGCTCCGCCCATGAGTACTTGATCGATTATGAAGGGCCCCTCCCATTTGGGCGACAGCTTATGCTTCTACTTCTCCGGGAGGCGCAGGACTAGATCGCCGACGTTGTAGGCCTTTGCCCGTACTTCCCTGCTCTGATAACATCTGGCCTGCTGCTGATAAAAAGCAGAACAAGCCCGAGCTATGTCGTGCTCGCCCTCCAAGGCGTCCAGGTCATCTTGCCGATCCAGCTCTGCCTCCTTTTCTTCATACATACGTACCTGAGGTGTGTCGTGAATAAGATCGCTGGGGAGGACGGGTTCTGCCCCATACACCATGAAGAACGGTGTGTAGCCCGTGGATCGATTAGGAGTGGTGCGCAGGCCCCACAACACGGAGTCGAGCTCCTCGACCCAATGGCAGTCAGATTCTTTTAGAGAACGGACCAAACGGGGCTTGTTGCCGCTCAAAATCAGTCCATTAGCTCTCTCGACCTGTCCATTAGACTGTGGGTGATATACTGAGGCATAGTCGAGCTTAATGCCCAAATTAGCGCACCAGTCTTTAACTTCCTGGGCGGTAAAATTGGATCCATTGTCCGTTATTATGCTATGGGGGACGCCATAACAGTGCACGACGCCGGATATAAAATCGATGACCGGTTTAGACTTGGCGGAAGTTACCGGTTTTGCCTCAATCCATTTAGTAAATTTGTCTACCATGACGAGTAGATATTTCTTTTTCTTGGTCCCTCCTTTAAGTGGTCCGACAATGTCCATCCCCCAGACCGTGAAAGGCCAAGTGATCGGTATCGTCCGAAGGGCCGTGGGGGGCATATGGCTTTGATTTGCAAAGAGCTGGCATCCAACGCAATGTTGGACCAATGTTTGGGCGTCTGTTCGGGCAGTGGGCCAGAAGAACCCTGCTCGGAAAGCCTTGCTGACCAGGGCCCGAGTTGCCATGTGGTGACCGCCCATGCCAGCGTGAATCTCGGCCAAGAGCTGCCTTCCCTCCTCTTCGGATATACATCTTTGGTGGACGCCAGTAGTGCTTTTTTTTATATAGTTCTCCCTCGTGGACTTTATAGGCTTTAGATCATCGAATGATACGCCTTGCCTTAGTCTGGTCATCCGGTAGTTCTTGACGAAGGAGGTAGGCAAGGAAAGGCTCGGTCCATGACGCAATTACCGCCATGACTTCGTGAGCCGAAGACGTCATTTCGACGTCCGAGCCCCCGATAATTCCTTCGTCTGGGTCGATAGGAGGAGGGACGAGTTCTCCTGAGGTATTGGTTTCCGAGACCTGGGCATCCTCCTGCCATACCACGGACGGCTTAAAGAGTCGTTCCAAAAAGGTGTTCTCAGGGACACGGTCGCGCTTGGCACCCATTCGAGCAAGAATGTCGGTAGCTTGATTGCTGTCTCTAGGTATATGGTGAAACTCCAGTCCTTCGAAACGGGCGGAGATTTTTAGGACGGCGTTGCGGTATGCTGTCATTTTTGTGTCTTTTGCGTCGAATTCGCCGTTGACTTGAGAGATGGCGAGATTAGAATCTCCCCGTACCTCGAGCCGCTTTATGCCCATTGACACCGCAATCCGAAGTCCATGCAACAAGGCTTCGTATTCAGCTGCATTGTTGGAGTCAGTGTACATGATCTGGAGTATGTACCGAATATTATCGCCAGTGGGGGATGTGAGGACCGATCCAGCCCCCAGCCCGGCGAGCATTTTGGAGCCGTCGAAGTACATCATCCAATGCGAGTATGTATTGTACTCCCTAGGGAGTTTGGCTTCCGTCCATTCCGCAACGAAATCAGCCAAAACCTGAGATTTAATAGCTCGGCGTGGTCGATATATGATTTCGAAGGGGAGGAGTTCTATAGCCCATTTGGCTATACGGCCAGTGGCATCTCGATTGTTGATTATGTCATTCAGTGGTACTTCGGATGCCACCGCAACAGAGCACTCCTGGAAATAATGGCGGAGCTTTCGGGATGCCTTGAAAACTGCGTAGGTGATCTTCTGATAATGCGGGTACCTCGTTTTACACGGGGTGAGCACTTCAGATACGTAGTACACAGGTTTCTGCACCTGGAGCTTGTGACCCTTTGTCTTTCGTTCGACGACGAGAACCGCGCTGACCTCCTGATTCATGGCCGAGATATATAGCAGCATTGGCTCACCCAGACTGGGTGCTGTCAAGATCGGGTTGCTGGCCAGTAGAGTTTTTATTTCTTCGAGTGCTTCCGCCGCTTCACTGGTCCACTCGAAGTTCTTCGTCCGTTTGAGCAATTTATATAGCGGTAAGGCCTTTTCTCCGAGGCGTGAGATGAAGCGGCTTAGGGCTGCAACACAGCCGGCCAGTTTCTGGACGTGTTTGAGCTCAGTGGGGATCGCCAGCTCGGACAGTGCCCGTATTTTCACTGGGTTGGCTTCTATTCCTCTATGGGAAACGATGAATCCGAGCAGCTTACCAGCCGGCACTTCGAAGACGCACTTTTCCGGATTGAGCCGTATATCGAAACTCCGAAGACTATCAAAGGTTTGCCGGTGATCGTCCACCAGCTGGCTGACGTGTTTGGTTTTGACAATCACGTCATCCACATATGCTTCGACTGTTTTGCCGATTTGTTTTTCCAAACATGTTTGAATCATGCGCTGGTATGTAGCCCCTGCGTTCTTTAATCCGAAGGGCATTGTGTTAAAATAGAATGGTCCATAAGGAGTGATGAATGAAGTGGCCGCTTGGTCAGACTCCTTCATTTTAATTTGATGGTATCCGGAGTAAGCGTCGAGGAAACACAGTGAGTCATGCCCGGCAGTGGCGTCTATGATCTGGTCTATGCGGGGCAAGGGGAAAGGATCCTTGGGGCAGGCCTTGTTTAAATCCTTGAAATCGACACACAATCGCCAGGACTTATCCTTCTTTGGTACCATGACCAGATTGGCCAACCACTCGGGATGTTTGATGTCCCGGATGAATCCGGCTTCGAGCAACTTTGACAGTTCCTCGCCCATAGCCTGACGCTTGGGTTCGGAAAACCGACGTAGAGTTTGTTTGACTGGCTTGAAACCCTTAATGATGTTCAAGCTGTGCTCGGCTAATCTACGTGGGATCCCTGGCATGTCTGACGGGTGCCAGGCGAAGATATCCCAGTTTGCCCGCAAAAATTTGCGCCGCTCTTCATCGACCGTGGGGTCCAGCTGAGCTCCAATGGACACCGTCTTATTGGGATCTGTTGGGTGCACTTGGAATTTGACGATTTCATCCGCTGGTTTGAAGGACGTGGATTTGGGCCTTTGGTCGAGGATTACGTCGTCCTTATCCACCGTTGAGCAGAGCGCGGTCAGTTCTTCAGCTACGAGGGCTTCGGACAACGCTTCGAGGGCGAGGGATGCTGTTTTGTTCTCGGCCCGAAGAGCTTTGTCCGGATCACTTATTACTGTGATCACGCCGTTTGGCCCTGGCATTTTAAGCTTCATGTACCCGTAGTGTGGGATGGCATGGAATCGTGCGAAGGCATCGCGCCCTAATAAGGCATGGTAGCCACTGCGAAAGGGCACGATGTGGAAAAGCAGTTCTTCGGATCGGTAGTTCTCGGGAGTTCCGAAGACCACATCAAGAGCAACTCGGCCACTACAACGCGCCTCCTTTTCGGGGATGATCCCTCAAAAGGTGGTGTGACTTTGCTCGATGAGGGATCTGTCAAACTGCATTTTGTCCAAGGTGTCCTCATAAATCAGGTTTAGCCCGCTACCGCCGTCCATTAACACCTTTTGTAGTCGGAATCAATCCACTATGGGATCAAGGACAAGGGCGGCAGCAGCTCGAGTAGGGCGGGACCTTGGCTGGTCTTGTTCACTGAAAGTGATGGGTGTGTCTGTCCATGAGTCTGTCGCTGCCACATGGTGAATTTGAGCAAGCTCTCGAAGGGCTCTCTTCCTCTGATTCTTCGAGGAATACATCTCATAGATTGTTAAGATCTCGGTGTCGTCATCAAAGGGCGTTGTTGGACATTTATTTGAGTACGTGCCTCCGAGGATGACTTCGCCGCTCTTGGCGACTTGCCTGACCACCCAGCAAGCTCGAAGGCTGTGGGTTGGGTTTGTGCTGAGGAGGACGAAGTGTATGGGGCATGGTTTATCCAGTAGTTCGTCAAGGATCGTTCTGGATCTTGTTAGGGGTTTCATCCTTTTCTCGGATGGCTCGTATTGGGGTGTCCGGTGAGGGTGTGCGCGTTTTGCCCAAGCTCGGTTTGGTTCCTCTGTACGGATTGACTCCATTTGCTCGAGCTGAGCCTGCCAAGCATACTCCATGGCGCAGTATTTGGACACCAGATTCGATAAATCAGAGAAATTTTGGATGTGGCGGCGGGCAAGGGGGTTTAAAACGCCCTCGTCTCGGCAGTTCTATCGGAAGATCTCTAGAATTTCCTTGTTGCAGCCGTCCGTCATCTTGTTTTTGACGATAAGGAATCTGGCCCAGAAGTGCCGAACTGTCTCTCCGGGCTGCTGCTTTACGTACATTAGGTCCCATATGTCGCGCCATCCTGAGTTATTTGGACAGTACTCGATGTGGGGGGTGGGCGGGATAAAAAAATTGATCCCAGCGGAGTGTGAGTCCGGGGTTTGGGCGACCGCGTCCTGGATTGACATGGAATCCGATGTGCCAAGCTCTGGATAGTTGGCCGGGCGCGGGTGCGTGGACCCAGAATTGCGTGCTGAACCAGACTTCGGCTCTAAACCCTCTCCGGAGCGGAGTTCGGCTGCCGAGCTGGAGGATGAAGCCTGCTGGTCAGAAACTTGCACCCCATGCACTTTCGGTTCTGGGGGAAGGGGCGAGCCTTCCGTGGGGCCTTCGATAGTGGCGACCAAGTGGGTGGTGGGAGGGGCGTGAATTTCCCTGTCGTCGGTTTTAAGCCCGATCTGATCGTAGACCGAGGACTGGCCATCGGTGATTCCCAGGGCCTGGATCCGATCTAGTATCCCGTTTAATAATGAGAGATCCGTCGGCTCCAAGTTCTGGTAGTTTACGGGGTCAACCCGCAGTATGGCCATGACGGGGGCGTCTGAATTCGCCCCATAGTCATGTTCGGCCGAGGCTGATATTCGGCAGCCGAGCATGGAGATTAGGTCCGGGCTCAAGATTGGATCCGCAGTGGCGGCCGTCTCGGTAGTGGGATTGGCCGTACTCGAAGTCGGTGCTTCAGGATTTGTGGGTCCTTCAGGCGAGGCTGAGGACCCCGTGAGGATAAGATCTCCCCGGGAGTCGGCGACGAACTCTAAGTTTCCGAACCTGATCTCCTGGTCGGGGGTGAAGCTGTCGACCCGGCCGAGGGGACCGTCCGGATCGGCATGTAGCATGACGCTGCCGAGTGCGAAGAGCTGGCCGGGAACGAAAGTGTCCCTGCGGCTAGCGCTGTTGCTGATGATAAGGCGAGCCATTGATCCTTGATGACCCACGGCGGAACTCTCAATGAAATCACCAATGTCGGTACCAAAACCGGCAGATCTCGGGTAGTGGATCCGAACTATGGGTCTAGGAATCAATAGGTAACAGAGAATGTAGAGACGGCGATTTACCCAGGTTCGGGCCCTCTCGAAGAGGTAATACCCTACGTCCTGCTAGATTTTATTGATATCATTGTATGAAGGTTACAAAGTTGATCTACCTCGAGATCGGATGGGCTAAACCCTAGGCAATGAATATGATGATCCACTACGGACTAAACCTTCTAGTTTATATAGACACCAGAGGGTCCTAGCGTTACATATGGTCGGTTACCATCAGGGGATAAACATACCGGCCACGCCAATTATTCCTTGGAGGAGACGCCAAGTCTTCGGAGGTTTCCTTCTGATACACGGGGTCGCCCACAATCCGGCTTTCCATCGACGAGTAGACAGCGGCCCACCAGCCGGCCTATGAGAGATAGGTCGGCAGCCCGAGTACCCCCTAGTCCGGGACACCCTCACCCATCTGAATGTTGGAAATATGCCATAGAGGCAATAATAATTTAGTTATTATCATATTTCCTTGTTCGTGATAATGGTTTATTATCCATGCTATAATTGTATTGATTGGAAACTCAAATACATGTGTGGGTACATAGACAACACTGTGTCCCTAGTATGCCTCTAGTTAACTAGCTCGTTGATCAAAGATGGTTAAGGTTTCCTAGCCATAGACATGAGATGTCATTTGATAACGGGATCACATCATTAGGAGAATGATGTGATGGACAAGACCCAAACTACGAACATAGCATATGATCGTGTCAGTTTATTGCTATTGTTTTCTGCATGTCAAGTATCTGTTCCTATGACCATGAGATCATGCAACTCACTGACACCGGAGGAATACCTTGTGTGTATCAAACGTCACAACGTAACTGGGTGGCTATAAAGGTGCTCTACAGGTATCTCCGAGGGTGTCTGTTGGGTTGGCATGGATCAAGACTGGGATTTGTTACTCCGTGTGACGGAGAGGTATCTCAGGGCCCACTCGGTAATACAACATCACAATGAGCCTTACAAGCAAAGTGACTAAAGATTTAGCCACAAGATCTTGTATTACGGAACGAGTAAAGAGACTTGCCGGTAACGAGATTGAACTAGGTATAGAGATACCGACGATCGAATCTCGGGCAAGTAACATACCGAAGAACAAAGGGAACAACATACGGGATTAACTGAATCCTTGACATAGAGGTTCGACCGATATAGATCTTCGTAGAATATGTAGGAACCAATATGGGCATCCAGGTCCCGCTATTGGTTATTGACCGTAGAGGTGTCTCGGTCATGTCTACATAGTTCTCGAACCCGCAGGGTGTACACACTTAACGTTTGGTGACGATTAGTATAGTTGAGTTATTGTGTTGGTGACGGAAGGTTGTTCGGAGTCCCGGATAAAATCCTGGACATGACGAGGATCTCCGGAAGAGTCCGGAGGTAAAGATTGATATATGTGATAATAGTGTTTTGATCTCCGGAAGGGTTCCGGAATTCATCGGAAGGGGTTCCGGATGTTTACCGAAGTGTTCGGGTGCAGCAACACTTTATATGGACCAAAGGGGTAAAGCCCACGAGGTATTGGAAAGTGCAAAAGGAAGTTTTGCTGCTGCCTTAAGCGGTACTACCGCTGGTAAGGCAGTACTACTGCGTAAGCGGTACTACCGCTTGTGTGAAGCGGTACTACCGCTCATGAGCGGTACTACCGCTTGTACGCGGTACTGCTGGAATCCGAGTGGGACTCTTTCCGTGCGGGCCAAACCGACCTTGTGCGGGCAAAACCGACCTTGTGGAGGCTTTCTCTCGAAGTTTAGACCCCAGGGCTCAACATATAAATAGAGGGGCAGGGCTAGCACACGGGATAGGTCAAGATTTCCCAAGCCGTGTGCCGGCAACCCTAACCCTCTAGTTCCTCCCGTCACAATCTCCGTAGTGCTCGGCAAAGCCCTGCAGAGATTGTTCCTCACCACCATCACCACGCTGTCGTGCTGCCGGAACTCATCCACTACTTCACCATCGCTCGCTGGATCGAGGAGGTGAAGGCGTCATCAAGCCGTACGTGTGTTGAACGCGGAGGTGCCGTCCGTTCGGCGCTAGATCGTGTTTGGATCGAGGGACGACTTGCGATTTGGATCGCGAAGACGTTCGACTACATCAACCGCGTTTCTTAACGATTCCGCTTAGCGATCTACAAGGGTATGTAGATTCACTCTCCCTCTCGTAGATGCTCATCACCATGGATAGATCTTGCGTGTGCGTAGGAAAATTTTTGTTTCCCATGCGACGTTCCCCAACAATGGTATCAGAGCTAGGTCTATGTGTAGATGAGATCTCGAGTAGAACACAAAGGAGTTTGTGGGCATTGATATTCAGATTGCTTCCTCCCTTGGTATTTTCTTGTTTCGGCGGTATTGTGGGATGAAGCGGCTCAAACCAACATTACTCGTACGCTTACGAGAGACCGGTTCCATCAACTGACATGTAACTTCGTTGCATAAAGATGGCTGGCGGGTGTCTGTCTCTCCTACTTTAGTCGGATCGGATTTGACAAAGGCGGTCTTTCAGAAGGTTGGAAAGCATTTTTTGTATCACCGTTGTGGTTTTTGCGTAGGTAAGAATCGTTCTTGCTAGATACCCGTAGCAGCCACGTAAAACTTGCAACAACAATTAGAGGACGTCTAACTTGTTTTTGCAGGGTATGTTGTGATGTGATATGGCCAATTACATGATGAGATATATGTGATGTATGAGATGATCATGTGTTGTATAGAATATCACGACTTGCATGTCGATGAGTACGGCAACTGGCAGGAGCCATAGAGTTGTCTTTAATTATTTTCGCCGTTTTGCTTTACTTTATCGCTATGAGTTAGCAATAGTCGTGGAAGCAACAGTCGGCGCGACAACCTCATGGCGACACGTTGATGGAGATCAAGATGATGGAGATCATGGTGTCATGCCGGTGACGATGGAGATCATGCCGGTGCTTTGGAGATGGAGATCAAAAGCACAAGTTCATGGCCATATCATGTCACTTATGATTTGCATGTGATGTTAATCCTTTTATGCATCTTATTTTGCTTAGGACGACGGTATCATTATAAGGTGATCCCTCACTTAAATTTCAAGATAAAATTGTGTTCTCCCCGAGTGTGCACCGTTGCGAAAGTTCGTCATTTCGAGACACCACGTGATGATCGGGTGTGATAGACTCTACGTTCACATACAACGGGTGCAAGCCAGTGTTGCACGTGCGGAACACTCGGGTTAAACTTGACAAGCCTAGCATGTACAGACATGGCCTCGAAACACAAGAGACCGAAAGGTCGAACATGAGTCATATAGTAGATATGATCAACATGAAGATGTTCACCATTGAAACCACCTCAACTCACGTGATGATCGGACTTGAGTTGGTGTATTTGGATCATGTGTCACTCGAATGACCGGAGGGATGTCAATTTGAGTGGGAGTTTTTAAGTAATATGATTAACTAAACTCATTATCATGAACATAGTCAAAATGTCTTTGCAAATTATGTTGTAGATTACAAGCTCGCGCTGTAGCTCCCTTGAATTTTTATATGTTCCTAGAGAAATAGAGTTGAAAGATGATGGTAGCAATAATGCGGACTGGGTCCGTGATCTGAGGATTGTCCTCATTGCTGCACAGAAGGCTTATGTCCTTAATGCACCGCTCGGTGCGCCACCCCCTCTGGCGTCGTATGTAGATGTTGTGAACATCTGACAGGAACGTTTTGATGACTACTTGATAGTTCAGTGCGTCATGCATTACGGCTTAGAATTGAGGCTCCAAAACGTTTTGAATGTCACGGAACATATGAGATGTTCTAAGAGCTGAAATTGGGATCTCAGGCTCGTGCCCGTGTTGAGAGGTATGAGACCTCCAACAAGATTCTTTGCCTGCAAGATGAAGGAGAATAGCTCAATCGTTGAGCATGTGCTCAGATTGTCTGGGTGCTACAATCGCTTGAATCAAGTGGGAGTTGATCTTCCAGATAAGATAGTGATTGATATAGTTCTCCAAGTCACTGTCACTAAGCTACTAGAGCTTCGTGATGAACTATAAAATGCCAGGGATGGAAATAATGATCCCTGAGCTATTCGCGATGTTTGACACCGCGAAGGTAGAAATCAAGAAGGAGCATCAAGTGTTGATGGTTAGTAAAACCGCTAGTTTCGAGAAGGGCATGGGCAAGGAGGGATACTTCATGGATGGCAAGCCAGTTGCTGCTCCAGTAAAGAAGCCCAAGGTTGAACCCAAACCCGAGACTAAGTGCTTCTATTATGAGGAGAACGGTCGCTGAAGCGGAACACCCCTGGATACTTGGTAGATAAGAAGGCTGGCAACGTCGACAGAAGTATATTTGATATACGTGTTATTGATGTGTACCTTACTAGTGCTCCTAGTAGCACCCGGGTATTGGATACCGGTTCGGTTGCTAAATGTTAGTAACTCGAAATAAAAGCTACGGAATAAAAGGAGACTATGAGTGTGAGGTGACGATGAGTGTTGGAAGTGTTTCAAAGGTTGATGTGATCACCATCGCACGCTCTCTCTACCTTCGGGATTAGTGATGAACCTAAATAAATATTATTTGGTGTTTGCGTTAAGCATGAACGTGATTAGATCATGTTTATTGCAATACGGCTATTCATTTAAGTTAGAGAATAATGGTTATTCTGTTTGCATGAATAATACCTTCAATGGTCATGCACCCAATGAGAATGGTTTATTGTATCTTGATCGTAGAGATACACATGTTCATAATATTGATGCCAAAAGATACAAAGTTAATAATGATAGTACCACATACTTGTGGCACTGCCGCTAAATGTCATATTGGTGTAAAGCGCATGAAGAAACTCCATGCTGATGGATCTTTGGACTCATTCGATTTCAAATCGGTTGAGACATGCGGACCATGCCTCATGGGCAAGATGACCAAGACCCCGTTTTCCAGTATGATGAAGCGGGGAAGTGACTTATTGGAAATGATACATGTTGATGTATTCGGACCAATGAGTGTTGTAGTGTGCTGTGGATATCGTTATTTTCCTACCTTCACTGGTAATTTGAGTAGATATGGGGATATTTACTTAATGAAACACAAGTCTGAAATGTTTGAAAAGTTCAAACAAATTCAGAGTGAAGTTTGAGATCATCGTGACAAGAAGATAAAATGTCTACGATATGATCGTGGAGGTAAATATCTGAGTTACGAGTTTGGTATACAACTTAAGACAATGTGGAAATTGTTTCACAACTCACGCCACCTGGAACACCATAGTGTGATGGTGTGTCCGAACGTCGTAGTCGTGCTCTATTGGATATGGTGCGAACTATGATGTCTCTTATCGATTTGCCACTATCGTTTTGGGGTTATGCATTAGAGACAACTACATTCACTTTAAAAGGGGGCACCATCTAAGTTCGTTGAGATGACACCGTATGAATTTTGGTTTGGCAGAAACCTAAGCTGTCATTTCTTAATGTTTGGGGCTGCGACGCTTATGTGGAAAAGGTTTTCAACCTAATGAGCTCGAACCCAAAGCGGACAAATGCATCTTCATAGAATACCCTAATGTAACAGTTGGGTGTACCTTCTATCTCAGATCCAAGTGCAAAGTGTTTGTTGCTAAAACGGGTCCTTTCTCGAGAAAGAATTTCTCTCGAAAGAATTGAGTGGGAGGAAGATAGAACTTGATGAGGTTGTTGAACCTTTACTTCAACCTGAGAGTAGCGCAGCGCAGAAAGATGTTTCTGTAGAGCCTACATCAGCTGAAGAGGAAGTTAATGATGATGATCATGAAGCTTTGGATCAAGTTACTATCGAACCTCGTAGGTCGACAAGGATGCGTACTGATCCTGAGTGGTACGGCAACCCTTTCTTAGAGGTCATGTTGTTGGACAACGCCGAACCTACGAGCTATGGAGAAGCGATGATGGGCCCGGATTCCGAGAAATGGTTAAGACCATGAAATCCGAGATGGGATCCATGTAAGAAAACAAAGTATGGGCTTTGGAAGTATTACCTGAAAGGCGAAAGGCCATTCAGAACAAATGGATCTTTAAAAGGAAGACAGACATGGACGGTAATGTCACCGTCTATAAAGCTCGACTTGTGGCAAAGGGTTTTTCACAAGTTCAAGGAGTTGACTACGATGAGATTTTCTCACCCGTAGCGATGCTAAAGTCTGTTGGAATTATGTTAGCAGTTGCTGCATTTTTCGATTATGAAATCTGGCAGATGGATGTCAAAACATCGTTTCCTTAATGGTATCCGTGAGGAAAGGTTGTATGTGATACAACCGGAAGGTTTTGTCAGTCCTAAGGATGCTAAAATGTATGCAAACTCCAGCGATCCTTCTATGGACTGGAGCAAGCATCTCGGAGTTGGAATATACACTTTGATGAGGTGATCAAAGTTTTTGTGTCTATACAAAGTTTATGAGAAACTTGTATTTACAATAAAGTGAGTGGGAGCACTATAGAATTTCTGATAAGTATATGTGGTTGACATATTGATTGATCGGAAATGATGTAGAATTTCTGGAAAGCATAAAGGGTCATTTGAAAGGAGTTTTTCAAAGGAAGACCTGGAATGAAGCTACTTAAATATTGGGCATCAAGATCTATAGAGATAGATCAAGACGTCTGATAAAACTTTCAATGAGTACATACCTTGACAAGATTTTGAAAGAGTTCAAAATGGATCAGTCAAAGAAAGAGTTCTTTCCTGATTTGTAAGGTGTGGAGTTGAGTGAGACTCAAAGCTCGACCACGGCAGAAGAAAGAGAAAGGACGAAGGTCGTCCCCTATGCCTTATCCATAGGCTCTTTATAGTATGCCATGCTGTGTACCGCACCTGATGTGTGCCTTGCCATGATTCTGTCAAGGGGTACAAGAGTGATCCAGGAGTAGATTACTGGGCAGCGGTCAAGATTATCCTTAGTAACTAGAGGACTAAGGAAATATTTCTCGATTATGGAGGTGATAAAGAGTTCGTCGTAAAGGGTTACGTCGATGCAAGCTTTGACACCTATCCGGACGACTCTGAGTAACAGTCAGGATACATATAGTGGAGCAGCCATTTGGAATAGCTCCAAGTGGAGTGTGGTAGCAGTGTCTACAGTATGACATAGAGATTTGCAAAGTACACACGGATCTGAATGTCGCAGACCCGTTGACTAAAGACCTCTCTCACATGCAAAGCATGATCGAACCCCAGAACTCATTGGGTGTTAGAACAATGTAAATCACATGGTGATGTGAACTAGATTATTGACTCTAGTGCAAGTGGGAGACTGTTGGAAATATGCCCTAGAGGCAATAATAATTTAGTTATTATCATATTTCCTTGTTCGTGATAATCGTTTATTATCCATGCTATAATTGTATTGATTGGAAACTCAAATACATGTGTGGGTTCATAGACAACACTGTGTCCCTAGTATGCCTCTAGTTAACTAGCTCGTTGATCAAAGATGGTTAAGGTTTCCTAGCCATAGACATGAGATGTCATTTGATAACAGGATCACATCATTAGGAGAATGATGTGATGGACAAGACCCAAACTACGAACATAGCATATGATCGTGTCAGTTTATTGCTATTGTTTTCTGCATGTCAAGTATCTGTTCCTATGACCATGAGATCATGCAACTCACTGACACCGGAGGAATACCTTGTGTGTATCAAACATCACAACGTAACTGGGTGACTATAAAGGTGCTCTACAGGTATCTCCGAGGGTGTCTGTTGGGTTGGCATGCATCAAGACTGGGATTTGTTACTCCGTGTGACGGAGAGGTATCTCAGGGCCCACTCGGTAATACAACATCACAATGAGCCTTGCAAGCAAAGTGACTAAAGATTTAGCCACAGGATCTTGTATTACGGAACGAGTAAAGAGACTTGCCGGTAACGAGATTGAACTAGGTATAGAGATACCTACGATCGAATCTCGGGCAAGTAACATACCGAAGAACAAAGGGAACAGCATACGGGATTAACTGAATCCTTGACATAGAGGTTCGACCGATATAGATCTTCGTAGAATATGTAGGAACCAATATGGGCATCCAGGTCCCGCTATTGGTTATTGACCGTAGAGGTGTCTCAGTCATGTCTACATAGTTCTCGAACCCGCAGGGTCTACACACTTAACGTTTGGTGACGATTAGTATAGTTGAGTTATTGTGTTGGTGACCGAAGGTTGTTCGGAGTCCCGGATAAAATCCCGGACATGACGAGGATCTCCGGAAGAGTCCGGAGGTAAAGATTGATATATGTGATAATAGTGTTTTGATCTCCGGAAGGGTTCCGGAATTCACCGGAAGGGGTTCCGGATGTTTACCGAAGAGTTCGGGTGCAGCAACACTTTATATGGACCAAAGGGGTAAAGCCCACGAGGCATTGGAAAGTGCAAAAGGAAGTTTTGCTGCTGCCTTAAGCGGTACTACCGCTGGTAAGGCAGTACTACCGCGTAAGCGGTACTACCGCTTGTGTGAAGCGGTACTACCGCTCAAGCGGTACTACCGCTTGTACGCGGTACTGCTGTAATTGGTACTCTTTCCGTGCGGGCCAAACCGACCTTGTGCGGGCAAAACCGACCTTGTGGAGGCTTTCTCTCCAAGTTTAGACCCCAGGGCTCAACATATAAATAGAGGGGCAGGGCTAGCACACGGGATAGATCAAGATTTCCCAAGCCGTGTGCCGGCAACCCTAACCCTCTAGTTCCTCCCGTCACAATCTCCGTAGTGCTCGGCGAAGCCCTGCAGAGATTGTTCCTCACCACCATCACCACGCCTACGTGCTGCCGGAACTCATCCACTACTTAACCATCGCTCGCTGGATCGAGGAGGTGAAGGCGTCATCAAGCCGTACGTGTGTTGAACGCGGAGGTGCCGTCCGTTCGGCGCTAGATCGTGTTTGGATCGAGGGACGACTTGCGATTTGGATCGCGAAGATGTTCGACTACATCAACCGCGTTTCTTAACGCTTCCGCTTAGCGATCTACAAGCGTATGTAGATTCACTCTCCCTCTCGTAGATGCTCATCACCATGGATAGATCTTGCGTGTGCGTAGGAAATTTTTTGTTTCCCATGCGACGTTCCCCAACACTGAATTGAATAGTTCTCTTCATAAAGGAACCAGTAGAAGAAGTATCGAGCATGGATTGATCATTATGAGAAAGCCGAGCAAAAAAGTTTTGAATAATTATTTCTCTTGGGAGCTCATGATTGGGGCATGTGTGCAACATATACTTAAGCCTCCCCCAATCTTGAGCGATACTTTCTCCTTCACGAGGCCAAAAATTATATATATAATTCCGATCACGATGAACCAAATGCATATGATAAAATTTCTGGTGAAATTCCAGCTTCAACTAGTTCCAATCGCATTTTTCAGTATCATCACAGAGCCTATACCATGTCAATGACTTTCCCTCCAAAGATAAAGGGAATACTTTCTTCTTAACTCCATCTCCGGATAGACCTGCAAGCTTAAACAATCCACAAATTTCGTCCAGATATATCAAGTGCATATCAGGATGCACCATTCCATCTCCTGCATAAGGATTAGCTAGTAGTTTATCTACCATACCCGAAGGAATTTCATAATAAATATTTTCAGTAGGTTCAGTAGGTTGAGGAGCAACTCTTAATGCTTCTGGTCGAGGTGAAGATACCCCGAACAAGCCCCTCAAACGATTACTTTCCATAGTGACAAGTGACAGTAAATTTCATCACGTAATATAAATGTTTCCTTACCAAATTCCACTCACCAAAGGCGCTTCACTCCCCGGCAACGGTGACAGAAAAGAATCTTGATGACCCACAAGTATAGGGGATCAATCGTAGTCCTTTCGATAAGTAAGAGTGTCGAACCCAACGAGGAGCAGAAGGAAATGACAAGCGGTTTTCAACAAGGTATTCTCTGCAGGTACTGAAAGTAGCGGTAACAGATAGTTTTGATAGCAAGATAATTCGTAACAAGTACCAAGTAACAACTATAATAAAGTGCAGCAAGGTGGCCCAATCCTTTTTATAGCACAGGACAAGCCAGAACTAACTCTTATAATAAGCAAAGCGTTCTCGAGGACACATGGGAATTTCATCTAGTCACTTTCATCATGTTTGTTTGATTCGCGTTCGCTACTTTGATAATTTGATATGTGGGTGGACCGGTGCTTGGGTGCTGTTCTTACTTGAACAAGCCTCCCACTTATGATTACCCCCTCTCACAAGCATCCGCAACTACGAAAGAAGAATTAAGATAACTCTAACCATAGCATGAAACATATGGATCCAAATCAGCCCCTTACGGAATAGCGCATAAACTAGGGTTTAAGCTTATGTCACTCTAGCAACCCATCATCTAATTACTACTCCACAATGCCTTCCCTTAGGCCCAAAGATGTTGAAGTGTCATGTAGTCGACGTTCACACGACACCACTAAAGGAAGCACAACATACATGTCATCAAAATATCGAACGAATACCAAATTCACATGATTACTTATGACAAGACTTCTCCCATGTCTTCAAGAACAAAAGTAACTACTCACAAAGCATATTCATGTTCAAGATCAGAGGGGTATTGAATAGCATTAAGGATCTGAACATATAATCTTCCACCAAATAAACCAACTAGCATCAACTACAAGATGTAATCAACACTACTAGCAACCCACAGGTACCAATCTAAGGTTTTGAGACAAAGATTGAATACAAGAGATGTAGCGACCCGGTTCCGAAAAGGATCCAAGTCTCTGTGTTTAATTTGCCACCCCTGGATCGGTATGCTAGCACACACAGTACTCGATGGAATAGCAAAAAATCACATGTATAAAGTAACGTAAATGCTATTACCTTAATCCAAACAGCGGAATATCAACAAGGTCGTGGAGTCCCTTCAACACCAATGGCAAAGTTGAGTGTAGACAACGTAGCCCTATCGTATCACTTACTCGTCGTATAATTCCTGCAACATGAGATGTTGCTGCCGTGTAGGTCAGTACGTTGAATGTACTGGCAAGATCACATATGAATGCAGATAAAAATAACTCTATCACTATATGCAATATGGATGTGGTGGCTCTGGATCTGAGTTTTTGCCGAAAAGCTGGTTTTTCCCTACTACAAAAGAATCGGGCAGTTACTACCAAGTGTTGTTATTAATGAGATGGTTCTGCCAACCAAAATCTCATATCCCAAAGTTATTATTAAATACCCAACAAATAATTTATCAGTCACGGTATGGTGATGAGAGTTCCTGATAGTTCCAAATCCAGAGGCTCAAATTGTCCGTAACCGGGGACATGGCTAATCGATTAGGTTAATACTCTGCAGAGTTTTGTGCACTTTACCCACAAGATTCGATCCCTCCTTTTTCGTCCTCGCACTTCAGGGTGTTTGAGAACAGGACGACCGAAACATGGTCTTCCAAAGAGTTCCTCTGGACCACTGCCGGTGCCGTTCCATTCCTACCGTTCTACTGCATCTGCTAGCACTGTCCGGCTAGAGTCACAACTAAGGTCAACCAAGCCAGAGCCCATATTGACTTGTGGTTGCACGGGTAAGCTTCCAGTTTTGAAGTATCCATCCGTCTCTTTTGGCCTGGGTGAAGCTTTCCGCAAGATGTCATGGCGCTTCTCCATGCATCCCGGGTCATCCACTGGTTGCTCCAGGGTGCCCATCAAAACCGTCCTCCACCCAGAGGTATATTGAAAACATATCTTGAGTCTTGAAGTCATCGTCATCGTTCATGAAGTTGTCGTCAAATCTTGAGGTTTGTTGTCATCACTTATAAATCATCACTCTCACAACTCCCATGAACACTCATACCAATCCCCGTCTACTAAGCATAGCAAAATAAAATGATAACGTTCCCGAGCTCAGTAACAAGGGCATTGGGTTCCTACCTCATGATACTACTCAAGTCCAAGTATCCAATTACCTACTTTGCATGCATTGTGGAAGAGGATAACTACTAAATGCAAATAAAACATAGGTTTGAAATCATGATCAAGTGAACTTGCCTTGTACTGTTGATGAAGATTCTTCGCACTCATAATCGTGATACTTCTACTCGTCACACTCCGGTCAATCTATCGTAAGCAAGAAATTATAACCACACATAAGCAAACACTCCAAGATCAAAAGAAACCAAACAAAAGTCTCACGAAACTCCAAAAGAATAACATAAAGTTTCTGGACAGAAACATATTTTTAACAGAAGAAAATTTTATAAAACTTTACTTTAACAGAAAGTATTTGCTATTAGTTTTAATTAGCAAAAAGAATCGACTAAAAAGGTTTTATAATGCAAAAGTTATGGCCTATTTAAGATAAATCTCAATCTAATCAGATTATATTTTTTTATATAAACAAAAAATATTTTTATTAGTTCACTGGATAGATATAACATATAGAAGCCAGTAGCAAAAGGAATTAATTAGAAACCTATTTTTAAATAAAAGTTATTAGCAATTTAGGGTTTAAAGGAAATTTGGTCAAATTCAAATTTAAAAGTTAAAAAAATATTTTTGGTTTGGTTTTCTGGATAGATGGGATTTTAATAAACCAGTAGGAAAAAGAATCAATGAAATTGGATTTGTGGAATTAAAGATATGATAAAAACAAAAACAGGCCAGAATTGAAATCGAAAAAAAAACTGAAAAGTCTAGTTTTCGGCCGACCGTGGCAGAGGTGCCACGTGGCGAACGGTGGGTGGCTGCGGTTGTCTGCTGCGGGCGGATGGCCGATCCGTAAAGACTTCGGCGGCGGCGGCTAATTAACAGAAAACCGAGCGGTTCGGTTTAACTAAACAAAAAAAAACGAAACTAAACCGATCTAACCTAATAAAACATAACCCTTCGCGATCTAATCCTAGCCGTCGAAACGAGATCGAACGGAGGGGAACGGAGGTGGCTTACCACGGCGGTCAGCGACGGCGCGGGCGTCGGTGGTCGACGGTGGCGGTGGCTCCGGTGACCGTTGATGTCGGTGAAGAGGTCGGGCGAACGCGGCTCGGAGAGGGGCTTCCGGTGGGGGTGGAGATGTAGCTCGAGGGCGTCGGTGGCGAGTGGCGCGAGCTCGGCAAAGCTCCAATGTCCGACGTGCTCCGGCGAGATCAAACGAGCTTCAGCTCACTGCTGCGATGGAAGCGGAGGGTCGAAAACATGTCACGGAGATGCGCAAGGAGAAGAGAAGTCGAAAGGGAAACTTTGGGAGGTCAAGGAGATTTACCGGCGAAGAAAATGACTGGCGGCGAAGCTTCGGGTGGCGGAGATGCACTTCGTCCTCGCGGGAGATTGAGAGGGTCTCGGGCTTTGGGTTTTGGGGCAAAAGAAAGGCCGGGGTCGGGGATATATATAGGACATAGGCTTGGGGCAGGGGAAAGCCTAGGGATAGAGTCCCCGGGCGGTTTGAAATCGCGGCGGCATCGGCGTGGTCACAGCGGTCTTCGGGTCACTTGCGGAGGACGAAGACAGGGCGGGGCCCAGGCGTCACCGTCCGCAGGAGAGAGGGAACCGGGGCGGTCGACCGAACCGAAATGGTTTCGGCGCGCGGCGGGGCTTTGGGCCGTTTCGGCCAGTGGGCCGTCTGGCGCTGGCTAGCGCTGGCCTAGCGCTGGCTAGAGTTTTTTTTAAATAAAAACAGAGAACAAAAATAAATTAAAATAAAATAAAATTTTCCATAGGCAATATATATATCAAAACTCCTAGAATAAATCAAAGAAAATATGATCTATTTTTTTGAGGCAAATAAATAACTTAAAAATATATTTTTTAATAACTTCAAATTGAATTTAAATTTGATTTTCAAACCTTTTGCAGATAGTTTCTGTTTGCTTCTTAAAATACTTTTCAAATCTTTCTCTGAATTCTGAAGGGTCATGTTTCCTGCTCTCAAATATTTGAATTGGAAATATTTTCAAACTCAAAATAAAAATCCAAATGAATAATTGGGAAAGTCCTTTTATTTCCTCTCATGAAATATTTATTTAAACACTATTATTTAATTCCACTCAAATTCAAATAAGAGCAAACAAAACAATCACTATTATTTAATTAATATAACATTCCAAAATTTAGAATTTTGGGATGTTACAAGAGATGAACTAGGGCTTGAGATGAGATGGTGCTGGTGAAGATGTTGATGAAGATTGGTCCTCCCACGATGAGAGGATCGTTGGTGATGTCGATGGCTTCGATTTCCCCCTCCCGGAAGGAACTATCCCTGGCGGAATCACTCCGCCGGAGAGCAAAATAGCTCCTGCCAAGGTTCCGCCTCGAGACGGCGGCGCTTCATCCCGAAAGTCTTCTTCTGATTTTTTCTAGGGCAAATGGCTTCATATAGCAGAAGGAGGGGGTGGAGGCCTGCCAGGGGCCCCACAAGCTTGGGGGGCGCACTCAGGGGGGTAGGGCGCGCCCCCCAAGCTTGTGGCTACCTGGTGGGTCCCCTCCTATTGATTCTTTCGCCAATATTTTTTATATATTCCAAAATAGTTCTTCGTAAATTTTCAGGTCATTTGGAGTTGTGTAGAATAGCTATCTCTGTTTCACCCCTTTCAGGTCCAAAATTCCAGCTGCCGGCAATCTCCCTCTTCATGTGAATCTTGCAAAATAAGAGAGAAAAGGCATAAGAATTGTACCATGAATTGAAATAATGATCAAAATCATAATAATTATTAGTAGGAAATCATGATGCAAATTGGACGTATCAGTCACCTTTGTGGACGAAACGACATTCGTTGTCTCTTCTTGCCTTCATTTTTTCTAGAGGCAACATAGACCAACAGGAGTGTCGTGTTAAAATTTGGGATTATTCAAGGTTCGTTTGGACATTTTTATACATTAACTAAGTTTTCTAGGCATTTTATGTGCATAATTCAAATTTGAACTACATGCACATGCTCCGGTGCACCAAAATGGGTTGAGAAATCATATGTGTGTCCTTGGGTGCATGCTTAGGTCCCATGCAAGAAATGGGAATCAATATCAAACACCTCGGCATCGTGGCTCTGCCGCAAACGCTGAGATACTTGGTTTTGAAATTCTACTAAATCCAAAACTCGCCTGAAATTCATGAAACTTGGCATGGTATCATGGAATGGCACCAACATACTGTGGTAAATTTTTTGTCCCATTTGGGGCAGGTTTTGGTATAAGCTTCTCACAAACCAGAGCTTCTCACAAGAAGCCTCATGGTTCCGGTAGGGAACGTGTCACCTTTGTGGACGAAACGACATTCGTTGCCTCTTCTTGCCTTGATTTTTTTTCTAGAGGTAACATAGACCAATAGGAGTGTCGTGTTAAATTTTAGAATTATTCATGGTTCGTTTGGACATTTTTATACTTTAACTGATTTTCTAGGCATTTATGTGCATAATTCAAATTTGAACTGCATGCACATGCTCTTGTGCACCAAAATGGGTTGAAAAATCATATATGTGTCCATGGTTGCATGTTTAGGTCCCATGCAAGAAATGGGAATGAATTTCAAACACCTAGGCTCTTTGTGGCTCGGCCGCAAACTTGAGAACTTGGTTTTGAAATTCTAGTAAATCCAAAACTCGTCTGAAATTCATGAGACTTGGCATGGTGTCATGGAATGGCACCAACATGTTGTGGTAAAAAATTTGTCCAATATAAGAGAAGGCGCACACATTAACAGCCAACAAATAGTTGTCACGTTATCATCACAAATGGTTGTACAGTATTATTTCAATCATGGGCGTTCTACTGACCATTTACGTGCCGCCACGCGTCCCACTTTTTTAATGGCAAGGAGGTGCCGTCCGGGCAGCTGTTTGAGTAGACGGGAGTCGTGCTGGCGAAGTCCGCGGCGTAGGCTGACTGGGAGGCATGCGACCAGTCCTGCACTGCACAGGCTGACCGGGAGGCGTGCGACCAGTCCTCCGCCACGCAGGCCCACCGGGAGGCGTGCGAGCAGTACGCTGCACAGGCTCACTGGGAAGCGAGCCCTTTGACCTCCATCGCCGCCCGCCTCGCTCTCAACTTCTCCATTAATGGCACCTGAGCCGCTGTTTAATAGGTGACCTTACTGATCTCTCTTCGCCTCCCATTCCCCTCTCGCCCGAATCCTATCTTCGAGAGCTCCACCTACACCATGGCGCACAAGGATCATCTGCCACTAGTATTCCGGTTTGGTGAAGTCGACTCTGAGCCGGAGGAGATAGAAAATAAGGAGGAATGGGACCTCAGGGACATGGCCCTGAACGAGCTGGCCGCGGTGGATGCTGCCCCCGCTCCCGTCCCAGCTCCCATTCCCGCGCCCGCGCCAGCGACCATCCCCGTGGCATTGACGGGCTAGTCGCCGAACACCATCGCAGAGCTGGAAGCCGCGGGCGTCAGCGAGGTCCCCGCGAGCTCGTGTACATACCAGCGCCAGCGCCCCCGCCTGTGCTGTGCGCGCCCCAGCACCCACCGCGGCGCCGGTCCCCGTGCGCTTTCCTGCACCAGCCACGCCCGTGCCCGTGCGAGCGCCTGCACCCGCCGCGCCCCCCTCAGCATCATGGGATGCCGCCGTCGGCCGCCACCTCGTAGCGCCGCGTGTCGCCGTCCCCCCGCGCCACGCCCGTCGATCGCGCGATGAACGACTCTTGAATTTGGAAGTCCATAACATTCTGGGATGGCTTGAAGACTTGGACAACGGCGTCCCAGACGACGACAACACCGGTGCAGCATGCCGCCACCACCGCTACCGCTGCAATTAGTTTTTTTTGTTTAATATTGTATCCCGATCGTGTGAATGTAAAACCACATTGTCACTGAATGAAATTTATGGTTTTGATCAACTTAGCATTTTTTCTCTGAATGTACAGACTTACCAAAGTAAAAAAAACTTTAACGTCTTTCTCTGAATAAAACACTCATCGCAAACATTTTCAGACTGAACACCCGTATGCAGAGCGAGAGCTGGGTTCCTTCGCAGCTGAGCCAAGGGAAAAATGTGGCGTGCAGGTTTTGTGCATCTCTTCATCGCAAACATTTCAGACTGAACACCCGTATGCAAAGCGAGAGCTAGTTTTCTTCGCAGCTAAGCCAAGGGAAAATGTGGCACGCAGGTTTTGTGCATCTTTTCATCGCAAATGATTTTGCATGATGACCCATGTGCAACGACGTACAAACAATGTGGTAAGATTTGCATCTGTCATATTGGGTATAATTGCCATTTGTCAAAATGGAAAAATTGGCATTTGTCAATCTAGTAACATTGCCATTTGTCAATCTAGTAACATTGCCATTTGTCAACCTAGTAACACTGCCATTTGTGATCCTCAGAAAAAAAAACACTACCATTTGTCAAATTTTGCTGCTAAAAATCACTAGTACTGTAATTTTTGCAAATGAAATTCAATAAGCATAGATTTCATTCATAGATTAAGAAGTCGTTCTTTATAAAACAGTTCAACTCAACAGCTGAACCGAACAAACTTTTACCCAATTGTTGCCAACCACGTACTGAAATAGCTAGTTCAACTATATATACTAGCGAAATTTAAGTACGTAGTACAGTTCAACCATATCTATAGTCGGATGAACTGAAAAAAATAGCCCCTAAATACTACTACGGAGGGTCTTTGTACTACTTCCAGCAGCCTCTCCTCTGCCGAGCACGCTCAGTAAGAGGCCGAGGAGGAGGAGCCTACCGACGAGCTGGAGAAGCGGAATCCGGTGCCTGTCGATGCTGCACCTTTAGCGACGCCCAGTTCGAACGCCCTCTGCCGCTCCAGACGATCCCTCTCGAAGCAGCGGGACTCCTCGTATATCTCCGCATTCCGCACCATTGCGGCGGCTTCTGCTGTGGCCACGGTGGCGGTAAGACGCTTTGCGTGCTCGACCATGCGCTCCTCCTCCTCCCGCAGGAACTCGATGTAGCGCGCGGCAAGGTCGCTGATGCTCGTGCGGGCCTTCACATCCCGCCTTCGGGCCGCGGTGGCGGAGCGGGTGATGACCCCGGCGGTCAACGGTGGGGAGGTGGCCACGGCGGCCGACGGTGGGGTGGCGGAGCGGGTGATGGCCACAGCAGCCAACGGTGGGGTGGTGATAACCCACAAGTATAGGGGATCGCAACAGTTTTCGAGGGTAGAGTATTCAACCCAAATTTATTGATTCGACGCAAGGGGAGCCAAAGAATATTTGCAAGTATTAGCAGTTGAGTTGTCAATTCAACCACACCTTGAGACTAAATATCTGCAGCAAAGTGATCAGTAGCACAGTAGTATGGTAGTTTGATAGCTATAGCAATAATAGTAACAGTAACTGTAACGGTAGCGGCAATAGTTTTGTAGCAATTGTGACAGTAGTAGCAACAGTAGTAACTTAGCAAAGAACAATATGTGAAAAGCTCATAGGCATTGGATCGGTGATTATGTTGGATAACATTCATCATGTAACAGTCATAACCTAGGACGACACAGAACTAGCTCCAATTCACCAATGTAATGTAGGCATGTATTCCGTATATAGTCATACGTGCTTCGATAAGAACTTGCATAACATCTTTTGTCCTATCCTCCCGTGGCAGTGGGGTCCATAAGGAAACTAAGGGATATTAAGGCCTCCTTTTAATAGAGAACTGGAACAAAGCATTAACACATAGTGAATACAAGAACTCCTCAAACTACGGTAATCACCGGAAAGAATCCCAATTATTGTCACCTTGGGGTATGCGGATCATAACACATAGCAGGTGTGTATAACTTGCAAGATCGGATCAAGAACACAAATATATTCATGAAAACATAAAGGGTTCAGATCTGAAATCATGGCACTCGGGCCCTAGTGACAAGCATTAAGCATAGCAAAGTCATAGCAACATCAATCTCAGAACATAGTGGATACTAGGGATCAAGCCTTAACAAAACTAACTCGATTACATGATAAATCTCATCCAACCCATCACCGTCCAGCAAGCCTACGAAGGAATTACTCACTCCCGGTGGTGAGCATCATGAAATTGGTGATGGAGGATGGTTGATGATGACGATGACGGAAGATCCCCCGCTCCGGAGCCCCGAACGGACTCCAGATCTGGCCTCCCGATGAAGAACAGGAGGTGGCGGCGGCTCCGTATCGTAAAATGCGATGAAACTTCCTCTCTGATTTTTTTCTCGGGAAATAGGAATTTATAGTGCTGAGATTAGGGTCAGCGGAGCCATGTGGGCCCCACAAGCCACTAGGGCGCGCCCTGGGGGGTGGGCGCGCCTTGGTGCGTCGTGGGCACCTGGTGGCCCCCCTCCAGTCGGTCTTTGCTCCAGTATTTTTTATTTATTCCATAAAAAATCTCCAAAAAGTTTCGTCCAATTCCGAGAACTTTTATTTCTGCACAAAAACAACACCATGGTAGTTCTGCTGAAAACATCATCAATCCAGGTTAGTTTCATTCAAATCATGCAAATTAGAGTCCAAAACAAGAGCAAAAGTGTTTGGAAAAGTAGATACGATGGAGAGGTATCAACTCCCCCAAACTTAACTCATTGCTTGTCCTCAAGCAATTCAGTTGACAAACTGAAAGTGATAAAGAAAAACTTTTACGAACTGTTTTGTTCTTGTATCTATATATATGCTTAAATAATACCAAGGTTTTCAGCAAAGATTATAACTAACCATGCAAATGATAACTCTTAGAAATTATATTCACTCATATCAATGGCATAATCAACTAGCGAGCAATAATAAAATATCTCAAATGCCAACACTTTGTCAAAACAATCATAATATAATATGACAACATGGTATCTCGTTAGCCCTTTCTGAGACTGCAAAACATAAATGCAGAGCACCTCCAAAGTTCAAGAAGCAACTAAACATTGTAATTCATGGTAGAAGAGATCCAGTAGTCATGATGCACACAACATTAACTATACACAATCCATGAGAATGACAATAGTGCTCTCAGGACTGGTGCTTGTTTGAGAAGGTGGTGACTCAACAATAAAAGTAAAATAACATAAAAGTAAATAGATGGGCCCTTCGCAGAGGGAAGCAGGGATTTGCAGAGGTGCCAGAGCTCAAAGCTTAAATCAGATATAAATGTAATTTTGGGAGGTATGCCTTTCCTGTCAACCTCACGACCGAGAGTTTTCAATATCTTCCATGCTAAACAAATTAGCGGCGGTTCCCAAGCGGTAAAGTAAAGTTTACTCCCCCTCCACCAACAAACACAAGCCATGGCTAGCCGAATCCTTGGGTGCCCTCCATACCAACAACTTTCCGGGGGAGTTTGTTTTATTATTTTGCAATTTTAATCATGGGACTGGGCATCTCGATTACCAGCCCCTCTCGTGCAAGGACAAGTGAATAAACACTCATCATGAGAATAACCCGCTTAGCATGGAAGATACTGACCGCCCCCTGTCGCTCCATGAGCGGTACGGGCACACAAAACATATGTTCATTTGAATATTTAGAGGTGGCACATGCAAATTTACTTAGAACGGTAGAGTAATACCGCATATGGGTAGATATAGTGGACTCACCTGGAATAACTTTGGTTTAAGGATTTTGATGCACAAGCAGTATTCCCGCTTAGTACAGGCGAAGGCTAGCAAATAGGTTGAGAAGCGACCAACTAGAGAGCGAAAACGGTCATAATCATGCATTATGAATAATCAACATTGAATACTAGCATGAGTAAGATATAAGCACCATAAATATCGTGGAGGCTATGTTGGTTTTGAATCAACTACATGCGTGAACATGTGCCAAGTCAAGCCACTTGAAACATTTAGAGGAGGATACCATATCATCATACTACATCACAATCATTTTAATGCATGTTGACACCCAAGATAAATCATTATCCACTCCTAGCTACTTAAGCATGGAATGAGAAACTATAATCTCTAATTGTCATCATAAACATATTTAATCATAATATGCTAAATCATGGATACTGAGTTAAACATATTTACAAAAACAAAACAAGTTGAGTTCATACCCGCTTTTCCTTGCCACAGTCACTTCATCAAATTATCGTCATTATTGCCTTTCACTTGCATGACCGAATGATGTGAAAATAATAATAGTGCAAGTGTGCCGTGGACCAAGCTGGAATCTGCAAACATTTTATTCAAAGGAGAAGACAAGGTAATATGGGCTCTTTGTTAGATCAACAATAATGCATATGAGAGCCACTTAACATTTTCATCGTGGTCTTCTCCTTACAAAGACTCAACGAAAGAAAAGAATTTCAGAGAAACACACTGAAATATTTTTGGAGTTTTTAGTTTTTTCTTGAAGGAAGCAAATTAAAGAAGACAAAACAAAAAATGAGAAAAACTATTTACACGGGAAAGCTCCCAACAAGCAAAAGAAGAAACGGGAAATCTTTTTGGGTTTTCTTTTAATACTACAACTAATTAAACTAGAAAGAAAAACCGAAAAGAAGCGAGAAATATTTTTGGATTTTCTCAAAGTTTTTCAAACACACAAGAAGAAAGCCAGAAAATAAAACTAACATGGATCGTAGAATGAAAAAGGATGAACACCGACAACTAGAATGAAATGTGTGAACATGAATGTAATGTCGGTGAGACATACGTACTCCCCGAAGCTTAGGCATTTGCCTAGCTTGGTAATCACCATCGCTGATCTGGGTAATAATCAAAGTGGTAGCTCGTGGAGGCTCTCCGTGCATCCTCCTCAGCTTGACGAGCGGCTTCCATGGCTGCGTTGTACTCATGTGCCTCGCTCTCATAGATGAAATATCTTTGTTTACTCTGAAAATCAAAGAGAGCAGGTGCAGGCAAAATAACAGATACAATGGTTTTTTTATCGAACATCAGGTTATAGTCATAGTTCTGAGCTCCATGCTTAATAAACTCATGGCGCTGCATCGCCTCAAAGTCTAAATATTTATCAGGTAATATAGGATCATTGGGCCTAGGTGCGATTCCTAGCCTTGCAGTTACGCGAGAGGCATAAATTCCTCCATAAAAATGACCACTACTCGCGTTGCGTTGCAGTCTTCGTGCAACAATTGCCCCAAGATTATATCGTTTAATGCCGTTAAAGCAGTGTGTATCAGGCTCAAATCAGGGGTGCAAAGTGTACTACAGTCTTGTTTACCCACGATGCATTTGCCGTTAAACAGTGCAAAATAACGAATAGAGGGAAATTGTATACTTTTGATTCTAGCTTGTGTGACTCCTCTATCCTCACCATTGCAAAGACTATTAAGAAACATCTCATAGTCAGATTTTGGTGGTTCATCTAACGAACCCCAATATGGAATTTTGCATGCATCACAGAATTCTACTAGAGGCATATTATAGGCTCGGTCATACAAGTGAAACAAAACTCTAGAAGTGCGAGGATGAAACTCAAACTTTTTAGTGAATGCGATGGTAAGGTTGTAGTGTTGCATGCACTTATCTGCAATGAAGGGAGCGAGCTCAGTGTTATGAATATATTCATCAAATTCTTCTTTAATACCCGCGCCTATCATGAACTCGTCGCACGGCCACCGACATGATTTGGTATCGGAGATTCGCACCGAGCTTGCCCTTGGTTCAACATAAGCCTGTCGTATCGAGCTCTCACTCGACGATCCCTCCGAGGACCTCCTCCTCAAAGAACTCCTCCTAAAGAAGTTCATTTTTGTACGAACAAATTGCTCAAATTTTTGGGCACAAAATGATGTCAACAAAACTTCACAAGATTGGTAGCAACTACTCATATGGCTGTCTAGAGGTTACATCAAGCATTCAAACTACTTGGAACTCAAAGAATTCAACATGCAAGCTCATTTTCAGTAGCACCAAGAGCAGCTAATTATGAAAAATATAATCCACTAGAGCAAAACTAATTGGAGCAATGGAGGAGTCACCTACCAAGTAGCAATCCCCCAAAACAGTTTCGAAAACGGAGCTCCGAGCAAAGATATCGAAAATCTCAGGTTTGGGAGTAAGAACACGAGAGAGAGAGAGCTACCAGGAATTTTTGCTAGAGGTAAGAGACGAAGTGGGCTGAAGGAATAAGTGAGGGGGTCCCTGTGGGGCCCACAAGCCACCAGGGCACGCCCAGGGGGTGGGCGCGCCCTGGTGCCTCGTGGGCACCTGGGGCATCCCCCTGGGATGTTTTCAGTGCCAAAAATTCTTAAATATTCTATAAAAATTCATGTAAAAATTTCAGATCATTTTGAGCACTTTAATTTTTGGGCACTCACGGTGTCCTGGATTAGGGGGTGTTAACCTAGCCCGCCCGTCTCTTCGGTTGGGCTGATGGGCCCTCGTGCGTGATCAAGGTGGACTCCGGAGGCCGTGTACAAGAGGCGTGATCAAGACTGTCTCCACCGAAGACTTGACGTATACTCCAAGATCTCTCCTGCCGCCCTGCTCCTGGATACCGACCTTGTAACCCTAGATCCCCTCCCTGGCGTGTATATAAGCCAAAGGGTTTAGCCCGTAGAGGGGACATCAACGCAACATCATTCACCTAGCCCTAGAGTTAGACGTACATTACGATCTCGAGGTAGATCAACTCTGTACTCGATACATCTCCATCAATATAAACAAGAGCAGGACGTAGGGTTTTACCTCCTTAGAGAGGGCCCGAACCTGGGTAAATCCTCGTCTCCTTCATTCCTATTACCACCGATCCGAGATCCACAGCTCGGGACCCCCAACCCCGAGGTCTGCCGGTTTTGACACCGACACTGGTGCTTTCATTGAGAGTTCCGCTGTGCGATCATCGGAAGGATCGATGGCTCACCTGCAAATCAACTACGCCAATGGCCATGGGAGCGTTTACGCCCCCAGCCAGCTTTTTGTTTTCGGCAGCATGGTGTTGTGCGCCGACTCGACGGGTCATCTGGCCTCTGTCGAGAACTACGCCCCAGGTCGGATCGTGACCTTCGGTGGCCTCGAATACACCGCGGATTCCCATGGTGAACTCGTCCTATTAGGATGGACTCCCGGACGAATTGCGAGCTTGTCCAGCTCCAGGGGCTCGACTCTGGAACCGATCTCCGTCGTGGCGCCCTTAGAGACCCCCGACGCAACCACTCCGGCCAGTCTCCTTCCGATCTTCGGTCCGGACATAAATCCGGCTCCCACCTCTGAAATTACGTCAGTATTAGAACTGACTTCAGCACTGAACCCGGAATTGTGTTCAGATTCCCTCCGCGTCGAAGACGCGTCAAGTTACACGCCGGTCATACTTCGAGTCAGCCCTGCCCATAACGCAACAATGAATCCCGAAGAGCTATCTCACCTCAATGAGATGCTTGACCGCATACACTTCGGTTTACGATCAGATCGGACTTAAAGCCGACGATCGGGAAATTTACATCCCACCCACCACCCACCTAGTCGCCACGGTCGATGACTTAAACGACGTGCTGGACTATGGTGAGGCCTCAGACATGGATGAAGATGCTGATGGCTCCATCGAAAACACCTCGCCTCCGGTAAACCCGGGCAGGTGGACCGCCACGTCCACCTATGATGTTTACATGGTGGACACCCCCAAATCCCCTACAAGACGTCGGCGAAGATGCCGAAGAGGCAACAATGGGGAACCCAGCAATAATAACGTGACGGCCAATAACGGCAACACGAAAGACGGTGACGCCGATAACCCCGAGGAGGACCTTCAAGCCTCCCCGGGGAGGAACGACACACCCGACGGGCCTCTCATGGACTCAGATCCCGACGACCTCTTTGAAGGGGCCGACGATAACTACATGCCGAAATCCGAGGAGGATGAGAGCCTCGGTACCGAGGACTACATCGTTCCCAAAGACCCTTTTGAACAAGAGAGCTTCCGGCGGCGCCTCATTGCGACGGCCCGGAGCATGAAACGCAAGCAGCAACAGCTGCAGGCCAATACCAACACACTGAATGAAAAGTGGGTCGAAGTGCTCTCCGCCGAGCAAGACATGGAAGACCGGTGCCATAGCGCACCGAAATCATACCCACGCAGGCGTCTCCTGCCGGAGTTTGATGAGGAGCTCGCTGACAACCACGACCGACCCCCTAGATGCCGGGACAGGCCAAGACGAGAAAACCTCAACGACCGGCCACCTCCACGCCGTTATGGCAAGGACCCCATGGATTACCTAGATCCTCACGATGCTAGACGCCGCATCGAGGAAAATAGGGCATCTCCTCGGTCCATCTATGGATCAAGAGGACGCGCGCCCGCCGGACTCAATGGCTACGATGCCTGGATGGACAGGAACGGCCGTGCCCGAGATCAGGCCTACTCACGACTCTCACCCGATCTCCGACGAGATGCTCCTCGGTTCCGAGGTCTGGCTCATCCGATCTACTTTATAGATAGGGTGATGGAACATCAATTCCCGGAAGGATTCAAGCCCATCAATATAGAATCGTACGATGGCACCACTGACCCAGCAGTATGGATCGAGGATTTCCTTCTCCACATACACATGGCCAACGGAGATGATCACCACGCCATTAAATACCTGCTGCTCAAGCTAAAGGGACCAGCGAGGCATTGGCTTAACAGCCTCCCTCCTCACTCTATTGGCAGCTGGGAGGCCCTAGAGGACGCTTTTCGAGCAAACTGCCAGGGCACGTACGTCCAACCTCCGGACGCTGATGACCTCAGCTGTGTCACTCAGCAGCCAGGCGAATCAGCCCAGAAATTCTGGAACAGGTTCCTCACCAAGAAGAACCAGATCATAGACTGCTCCGAAGCCGAGGCCATCGCCGCATTTGAGAACAATATCCGTGATGAATGGTTGGCCCATCAACTCGGCCAGGATAAGCCGAGGACTATGGCGGCCCTGACCTCACTTATGACTCGCTTTTGCGCGGGAGAGGACAGCTGGCTTGCCCGTAGCACTCACAACGGTGAGGCAGGCACCTCGGAAACACGCGACGCCAATGGAAAACCCAAGCGCAAAAAAAATAAGTGCTGGTATAAAAATGGTGGAAGCGATACGGAAGACGCTGCGGTCAACGCGGGGTTCACCGGACCTAAATCCGGGCAGGAAAAGAAAACCCTTTAAAGGGAACAAGGACAGACCTAGCCAGCTTGATAGACTCCTGGACCACCCATGTGGAATCCACGACACTCAGGAAAAACCGGCAACCCACAGTAACAGGAATTGCTGGGTCTTTAAACAAGCCGGCAAGGTAGCGACAGAGGGTCAAAATAAAACCCAAAATCGCAGCGAAGACGAGGAAGAACCTCGGCGGACCAATAAGGGAAGCCAAAAGAAGTTTCCTGACGAGGTAACAGAGGTCAATATGATCTATGTCACCCACATCCTTAAAAGGGAGAGGAAGCATGTGCTTCGGGATGTATACGCGCTAGAGCCAGTCGCCCCGAAGTATAACCCATGGTCGGCTTACCCGATCACATTTGACAAGCATGATCATCCGATCAGCATCAGGCATGCCGGATCGGCGGCACTCGTCTTGGACCCTATTGTTGATGGTTATCACTTGACATGTGTCCTGATGGATGGAGGAAGCAGCCTCAACCTCATTTACGAGGACACGGTTCGAAAGATGGGCATTGACTCATCCCGGATCAAACCAAGCACCACCACCTTTAAAGGTGTCATCCCTGGCATCGAAGCCCGCTGTACCGGAACGGTCATCCCTGGAGGTAGTCTTCGGCTCGCCCAAGAACTTCAGAAGCGAGGAGTTAATCTTCGATATCGTGCCTTTCCGAAGTGGATACCATGCGCTCTTAGGGCGCACGGCCTTCGCACGCTTTAACGCTGTCCCGCATTATGCCTACCTCAAGCTCAAAATGCCAGGACCCAACGGCGTTATCACAGTCAATGGTAACACCGAACACTCACTCCGAACAGAGGAACAGACCGCGGCTTTCGCAGCCGAGGTACAGGCGTCCGAGGAGGCAGCCCGCAGCGATAAATGCGCCGCTCGCTCTTCGAAGCGCGCCCGGGCCACACCAATCGACCTCGGCCATATACCCCTGCACCCAAAATAGGGATACAGGCTCCTCACGTGCCTTCTCTGGAGTGGGCACTACGTCCCCAGAGTGCATAATTTCGCACTCAAGATTCCCTAGGTCGTCGAGGAGCCAAAAAATTACTCAAACGTCGGCACGGTTCGACCAAGCAACGACGTGGCTTCGAGCCCCCGCACAGGCAAGTCTCTGTCAAAGAAACAGCCAAACATGACTACGTCAATGTGGTTTCAACCACAGAACGGACTTCGGCAACACCTCCTTCAAGGAGCTCGGTCAATCAACGCTTGGAGCATATAAAGGGCCGAGAAGGCATCAGCCTCCGCGAGTCCCCGCCTTTAATGGTAAAACATCTGGTCAACAGCTCGGAAGCGCAGACGTGCGGCAGGTAGCGGCCCGGATTCTTAAAAATCCGATAACAAATATCTGCCCTGTTTCTTCGTCCCTTTTTATTTTTTTTACGTTGTATTCTTTCAATTCCTCTTGTAGCAGTTGGGCATGTAAACGCTTGAAATTATGAAATAACAAAACCGTGCCCCTTAAAGGTCCTTATCATATTTGTTTATAAGCATGGCCCCTGCGCTACGAAGAAGTTCTCTAAAAAAGATACGATTGTATAACAAGTCCGAAGTATTCAGCATCTCGGATTTTGGCTTTATATGCATCAGTTTCGAACCTAGATTTTGGTCAATAGTTGGGTTGCCCGGCTCCTATGTGTACCCCTTACGTCCCCGATGAATTCGGCTAAGGGTGTAACGGGAGTACCACTGTGATTGCGCCGCCAGGTCAATTGGCATGGTGCCTCAGTGGAGAAAGCCAAAAACTGACTATCTAGGTAGGCGCAAACTAGTCCACCATCCGCAGACTACGTTAAGCGATGTGTCGATAGAGATCACCCGTGTTAAACGAAGGGCTTTAATTTCTAGCCAAAGTGTGCTATGGCCCAGACCTCGGCTAACTAGGCCGACCACTTCCCACACCGGGGGCTCGTCACCAGCCCCCACAGTCAAACTCCTATGACTAACTGAAAGTCATAAAGCCACTATAGTCTGATTGCCTAGTTCCTATAAGCACCGACCACCTCCGGGCACCGAGACGTCGGCTAAGGGTCAAGAGTGCCTTAAGGAACACCCTTTGTATGATGTACACTGGGGCTGAAGCCGACGACTGGCCACTTTCAGTTTAAAACAGTCATCCAGGAGGTAAAACTAATTGAAAAATACACATGGAATTTAAAGCCATATTCATTCAAGCAAAAGATAAAGTTTTGTACACCACACACTTCGGCATTCCGAAGTACTATTTAGAAATACATAGTGTCCTTTGGATGCATGTCTTCGGTGATACGGGCTCCCTCCTCCACCTCGGCGAAGAACTGTTCAGCGGTGTGCGGCTGGTCGGCAGGAGGGCCCGTGGCACATGTCACCGCATCAACCTTTCGGAAGTGCGTCTTCACGCAGGCATATGCCCTCCGTGTTGGGGAACGTTGCATGGAAAACAAAAAAATTTCTATGCACATGCAAGATCTATCCATGGAGATGCATAGCTACGAGAGGGGGAGTGTGTCTACGTACCCTCGTAGACCGTAAGCGGAAGCGTTAGAACAACGCGGTTGATGTCATCGAACAACTTCACGATCCAACCGACCGAGTACCGAACGTACGGCACCTCCGCGTTCGGCACACGTTCAGCTCGGTGACGTCCTCGACTTCTTGATCCAGCAAGACAGCGAGGTAGTGGATGAGTTCCGGCAGCACGACGGCGTGGTGACGGTGATGGTGATGCTATCTCCGCAGGGCTTCGCCCAAGCACTGCAAAAATATGACCGAGGGACGGAACTGTGGAGGGGGGCGCCGCACACGGCTAAGACAATGGTGTGTCTTGTTTGGGGCGCCCCCTCTCCTCCATTTATATATGTGTAGGGGCTTGGAGTAGAAGGAATAGTGCCACATGAACAGTACCACGTGAACAGTACACAAGTGGACTTGGACTCCAAAGTCCAATCCTATTCCTACTAGGACTCTCCTTTTTTCCTTCCCTAGCAGCGTGGGCTTTTGAGGACTTGGTGTGCCTGGCCCAATAAGGCCTGGGGGCCTCCCCTTAGCCCATGCCAGCCCTTGGGACGTGGTGGACCCACTTGTGGACTTCCGGACCCCTCCGGAATCCTCCGGCACCTTCTGGAAGCTTCCCGGTACAATACCGAAAAAACTGCACCTTTTTCCGAAACCCAAAATATGACTTCCCATATATAAATCTTGACCTCTCGACCATTCCGAGACTCCTCGTGACGTCCGGGATCTCATCCGGGACTCTGAACAATATTCGGTTACCAATTCACATAACTCATATAACACTATATCGTCAACGAACGTTAAGCGTGCGGACCCTACGGGTTCGGGAATGATGTAGACATGACTGAGACGCCTCTCTGGTTAATAACCAATAGTGGAACCTGGATGCTCATATTGGTTCCTACATATTCCACGAAGATCTTATCGGTCGAACCGCAATGACAACATATATAATTCCCTTTGTCCGTCGGTATGTTACTTGCCCGAGATTCGATCGTCGGTATCTCCATACCTAGTTCAATCTCGTTACCGGCAAGTCTCTTTACTCGTTCCGTAATACATCATCCCGTAACTAACTTCTTAGTCACTTTGCTTGCAAGCTTCTTGTGATGTGCATTACCGAGAGGGCCCAGAGATACCTCTCCAAAACACGGAGTGACAAATCCCAGTCTCGATCCATGCCAACTCAATAGACACCTTCGGAGATACCTGTAGAGCATCTTTATGATCACCCAGTTACGTTGTGACATTTGATAGCACACAAGGTATTCCTCCGGTATCCGGGAGTTGCATGATCCCATGGTCGGAGGAACATGTATTCGACATTCAAGAAAGCAGTAGCAATAAACAGAACGATCATATGCTAAGCTAACAGATGGGTCTTGTCCATCACATCATTCTCCTAATGATGTGATCCCGTTATCAAATGACAACTCATGTCTATGGTTAGGAAACCTTAACCATCTTTGATCAACGAGCTAGTCTACTAGAGGCTCACTAGGGACACGGTATTTGTTTATGTATTCACACATGTATTTAAGTTTCCGGTCAATAGAATTCTAGCATGAATAATAAACCTTTATCATGAACAAGGAAATATAAAATAATAACAACTTTATTATTGCCTCTAGGGCATATTTCCATCAGTCTCCCACTTGCACTAGAGTCAATAATCTAGTTCACATCGCCATGTGATTAACACCCAAGAGTTCACTAGAGTCAATAATCTAGTTCACATCACCATGTGATTAACACTCAAAGAGTTCTAAGGTGTGATCATGTTTTGCTCGTGAGAGAGAATTTTAGTCAATGGGTCTGCAATATTCAGACCCATGTGTACTTTGCAAATCCTTATGTCATATTGTAGATGCTGCTATCACGCTTTACTTGGAGCTATTCCAAATGACTGCTCCATTATACGTATCTGGTTTGCTACTCAGAGATATCCAGATTGGTGTCAAAGCTTGCATCGACGTAACCCTTTACAACGAACTCTTTATCACCTCCATAATCGAGAAACATTTCCTTAGTACTTTAGTTACTAAGGATAATTTTGACCGCTGTCCAGTGATCCACTCCTGGATCACTCTTGTACCCCCTTTGCCAGACACGTGGCAAGGCACACATTAGGTGTGGTACACAGCATGGCATACATTGTAGAACCTATGGCTGAGGCATAGGGAATGACTTTCATTCTCTCTCTATCTTCTGCCGTGGTCGAGCTTTGAGTCTTACTCAACTTTACACCTTACAATACAGGCAAGAACTCCTTCTTTGACTGATCCATTTTGAACTCCTTCAAAATCTTGTCAAGGTATGTACTCATTGAAAGTCTTATCAAGCGTCTTGGTCTATCTCTATAGATCTTGATGCCCAATATATAAGCAGCTTCACCGAGGTCTTTCATTCAAGTATCCTTTTATGCCATCCAGAAATTCTATATCATTTCCAATCAACAATATGTCATCCACATATAATATTAGAAATGCTACACAGCTCCCACTCACTTTCTTGTAAATACAGGCTTCACCGTAAGTCTGTACAAAACCATATGCTTTGATCACCTCATCAAAGTGTATATTCCAACTCCGAGATGCTTGCACCAGTCCATAGATGGATCGCTGGAGCTTGCACACTTTGTTAGCACCCTTAGGATCGACAAAACCTTCTGGTTGCATCATATACAACTCTTCTTTGAGAAAACCATTAAGGAATGCAGTTTTGACATTCATTTGCCAGATCATAAAATGCGGCAATTGCTAACATGATTCGGACAGACTTAAGCATTGCTACGGGTGAGAAAGTCTCGTCATAGTCAACCCATTGAACTTGTCGAAAACCTTTCGTGACAAGTCGAGCTTTCTAGACAGTGATATTACCATCAGCGTTTGTCTTCCTCTTAAAATCCATTTATTCTCAATGGCTTGCCGATCATCGGGCAAGTCCACCAAAGTCCATACTTTGTTCTCATACATGGATCCTATCTCAGATTTCATGGCCTCAAGCCATTTGTCGGAATCTGGGCTCATCATAGCTTCTTCATAGTTCGTAGGTTCGCCGTTGTCTAACAACATGACTTCCAGAACAGGATTACCGTACCACTCTGGTGCGGAACGTACTCTGGTCGACCTACGAGGTTCAGTAGTAACTTGATCTGAAGTTTCATGATCTTCACCATTATCTTCCTCTCTGATTGGTGTAGGCATCACGGGAACGGTTTTCTCTGATGAGCAACTTTCCAATTCGAGAGAAGGTATAATTACCTCATCAAGTTCTACTTTCCTCCCACTCACTTCTTTTGAGAGAAACTCCTTCTCTAGAAAGGACCCATTCTTGGCAACAAAGACCTTGCCTTCGGATCTGTGGTAGAAGGTGTACCCAATTGTTTCTTTAGGGTATCCTATGAAGACGCACTTCTCCACTTTGGGTTCGAGCTTATCAGGTTGAAGCTTTTTCACATAAGCATCGCATCCCCAAACTTTAAGAAACGACAGCTTAGGTTTCATGCCAAACCATAGTTCATACGGTGTCGTCTCAATAGATTTAGACGGTGCCCTATTTAACGTGAATGCAGCTGTCTCTAATGCATAACCCCAAAACGATAGTGGCAAATCGGTAAGAGACATCATAGAATGCACCATATCCAATAAAGTACGGTTACAACGTTCGGACACACCATTATGCTGTGGTGTTCCAGGTGGCGTGATTTGTGAAACAATCCCACATTTTCTTAAATGAAGGCCAAACTCGTAACTCAAATATTCGCCTCCACGATCAGATCGTAGAAACTTTATTTTCTTGTTACGATGATTCTCTACTTCACTCTGAAATTCTTTGAACTTTTCAAATGTTTTAGACTTGTGTTTCATCAGGTAGATATACCCATATCTACTCAAATCATCTGTGAAGGTTAGAAAATAACGATACCCGCCGCGTGCTTCAACATTCATCGGACCGCATACATCGGTATGTATTATTTCCAACAAATCGGTAGCTCGCTCCATTCTTTCGGAGAACGGAGTTTTAGTCATCTTGCCCATGAGGCATGGTTCGCAAGTATCAAATGATTCATAATCAAGAGATTCCAAAAGTCCATCAACATGGAGTTTCTTCATGCGCTTTACACCAATATGACCTAAACGGCAGTGCCACAAGTATGTTGCACTATCATTATCAACTTTGCATCTTTTGGCATCAATATTATGAATATGTGTATCACTACGATCGAGATTCAACAAGAATAAACCATTCACAAGGGTGCATGATCACGAGGGATATTTATTCATATGAACAGAATAACCATTATTCTCTGACTTAAATGAATAACCATCTTGCAATAAACAATATCCGGATATAATGTTTTATGCTCAACGCAAGCACCAAATAACCATTATTTAGGTTTAATACTAATCCCGAAGGTATTATGAGCGTGTCGATATTGATCATATCAATATTGGAGACACTTCCAACACATATCGTCACCTCGCCCTCAGCTAGTCTCCGTTACTCTGCAGCTCCTGCTTCAAGTTACTAATATTTAGCAACTGAATCGGTATCAAATACCCAGACGCTGCTACGAGCACTAGTGAGGTACATATCAATAACATGTATATCAAATATACCTTTGTTCACTTTGCCATCCTTCTTATCCGCCAAATACTTGGGGCAGTTCCGTTTCCAGTGACCAGTTCCTTTGCAGTAGAAGTACTCAGTTTCAGGCTTGGGTCCAACTTTGGGTTTCTTCGTGGGAGCGGCAGCTTGCTTGCCGTTCTTCTTGAAGTTCCCCTTCTTTCCCTTGCCCTTTTTCTTGAAACTAGTGGTCTTGTTAACCATCAACACTTGATGCTCCTTCTTGATTTCTACCTCCGCCGATTTCAGCATCGCGAAGAGCTCGGGAATTGTCTTCTCCATCCCTTGCATATTATAGTTCATCACGAAGCCTTTATAGCTTGGTGGCAGTGACTGAAGAACTCTGTCAATAACACTCTCAACTGGAAGATCAATTCCCAGCTGAGTCAAGTGGTTGTGGTATCCAGACATTCTGAGTATGTGTTCACAGACAGAACTGTTCTCCTCCATCTTACAGCTGAAGAACTTGTTGCAGACTTCGTATCTCTCAACCCGGGCATTAGCTTGAAATATCAATTTTAGCTCCTGGAACATCTCATATGCTCCATGGCGTTCAAAACGCTTTTGTAGTCCCAGTTCTAAGCCGTAGAGCATGGCACACTGAACTATCGAGTAGTCATCAGATCGAGCCTGCCAGGCGTTCACAACGTCTGCAGCAGCTCCTGCAGCAGGTCCATCACCTAGCGGTGCATCAAGGACATAATCCTTCTGTGCAGCAATGAGGATAATCCTCAAGTTACGGACCCAGTCCGTGTAATTGCTACCATCATCTTTCAACTAAGCTTTCTCTAGGAACATATCAAAAACAGGGGAGCTACAACGCGAGCTATTGATCTACAACATAATTTGCAAAGACTATCAGGACTAAGTTCATGATAAATTAAGTTCAATTAATCAAATTACTAATGCACTCCCACTTAAATTAACATCCCTCAAGTTAACTAAGTGATACATGATCCAAATCAACTAGCCCATGTCCGATCATCACGTGAGATGGGATAGTCATCAATGGTGAACATCTCCATGTTGATCATATATACGATATGACTCATGTTCGACCTTTCGGTCTCCAGTGTTCCGAGACCATGTCTGTACATGCTAGGCTCGTCAAGTTTAACCCAAGTATTCTGCTTGTGTAAAACTGGCTTACACCCGTTGTATGTGAACGTAGAATCTATCACACCCGATCATCACGAGGTGCTTCGAAACGACGAACTTTAGCAACGGTGCATACTCGGGGAGAACACTTTTATCTTGAAATTTAGTGAAGGGATCATCTTAAAATGCTACCGTCGTTCTAAGCAAAATAAGATGCATAAAGGATAAACATCACATGCAATCAAAATATGTGACATGATATGGCCATCATCATCTTGTGCTTTTGATCTCCATCTCCAAAGCATCGTCATGATTTCCATCGTCACCGGCTCGACACCTTGATCTCCATCGTTACGTCGTGGTCATCTCGCCAACTATTGCTTCTACAACTATTGCTAACGCATAGCTATAAAGTAAATCAATTACATGGCGCTTGCATTTCATACAATAAAGAGACAACCATAAGGCTCCTGCCGGTTGCCGATAAATTACAAAACATGATCATCTCATACAATAACGTATATCACATCATGTCTTGACCATATCACATCACAGCATACCGTGCAAAAACAAGTTAGACGTCCTCTACTTTGATGTTGCAAGTTTTACGTGGCTGCTACGGGCTTCTAGCAAGAACCGTTCTTACCTACGGCACAAAACCACAATGGTGATTTATCAAGTTTGCTGTTTTAACCTTTAACAAGGACCGGCCACAGTCAAATTTGAATCAACTAAAGTAGGAGAAACAGACACCCGCCAGCCACCTTTATGCAAAACAAGTTGCATGTCTGTCGGTGGAACCGGTCTCATGTACGTGGACATGTAAGGTTGGACCGGGCCGCTTCATCTTACAATACCGCCGAATCAAAATAAGACGTTGGTGGTAAGCAGTATGGCGATCACCGCCCACAACTCTTTGTGTTCTACTCGTGCATATCATCTACGCATAGACCTGGCTCTGATACCACTGTTGGGGAACGTTGCATGGAAAACAAAAATTTTTCTACGCACACGCAAGATCTATCCATGGAGATGCATAGCTACGAGAGGGGGAGTGTGTCTACGTACCCTCGTAGACCATAAGCGGAATAGTTAGAACAACGCGGTTGATGCCGTCGAACAACTTCACGATCCAACCGACCGAGTACTGAACGTACGGCACCTCCGCGTTCAGCACACGTTCAGCTCGGTGACGTCCTCGACTTCTTGATCCAGCAAGACGGCGAGGTAGTGGATGAGTTCCGGCAGCACGACGACGTGGTTACGGTGATGGTGATGCTATCTCCGCAGGGCTTCACCCAAGCACTGCGAAAATATGACCGAGGGACGGAACTGTGGAGGGGGGCGCCGCACACGGCTAAGACAATGTTGTGTTTTCCTTTGGGGCGCCCCCTTTCCTCTATTTATATATGTGTAGGGGCCTGGAGTAGAAGGAATAGTGCCACATGATCAGTACCACGTGAATAGTACACACGTGGACTTGGACTCCAAAGTCCAATCCTATTGCTACTAGGACTCTCCCTTTTTTCCTTCCCTAGCTGCGTGGGCTTTTGAGGACTTGGTGCGCCTGGCCCAATAAGGCCAGGGCGCCTACCCTTAGCCCATGCCAGCCCTTTGGGACGTGGTGGACCCACTTGTGGACTTCCGGACCCCTCCGGAATACTACGGAACCTTCTGGAAGCTTCCCGGTACAATACCGAAAAAACTGCACCTTTTTCCGGAACCCAAAATATGACTTCCCATATATAAATATTTACCTCTCGACCATTCCGAGACTCCTCGTGACGTCCGGGATCTCATCCGGGACTCCGAACAATATTCGGTTACCAATTCACATAACTCATATAACACTATATCGTCAACGAACGTTAAGCGTGCGGACCCTACGGGTTCGGGAATGATGTAGACATGACTGAGACGCCTCTCCGGTCAATAACCAATAGCGGAACCTGGATGCTCATATTGGTTCCTACATATTCCACGAAGATCTTATCGGTCGAACCGCAATGACAACATATGTAATTCCCTTTGTCCGTCGGTATGTTACTTGCCCGAGATTCGATCGTCGGTATCTCCATACCTAGTTCAATCTCGTTACCGGCAAGTCTCTTTACTCGTTCCATAATACATCATCCCGTAACTACCTCCTTAGTCACTTTGCTTGCAAGCTTCTTATGATGTGCATTACCAAGAGGGCCCAGAGATACCTCTCCGAAACACGGAGTGACAAATCCCAGTCTCGATCCATGCCAACTCAACGGACATCTTTGGAGATACCTGTAGAGAATCTTTATGATCACCCAGTTACGTTGTGACGTTTGATAGCACACAAGGTATTCCTCCGGTATCCGGGAGTTGCATGATCTCATGGTCTGAGGAACATGTATTTGACATTCAAGAAAGCAGTAGCAATAAACAGAACGATCATATGCAAAGCTAACGGATGGGTCTTGTCCATCACATCATTCTTCTAATGATGTGATCCCGTTATCAAATGACAACTCATGTCTATGGTTAGGAAACTTTAACCATCTTTGATCAACGAGCTAGTCTAGTAGAGGCTCACTAGGGACACGGTATTTGTTTATGTATTCACACATGTATTTAAGTTTCCGGTCAATACAATTCTAGCATGAATAATAAACCTTTATCATTAACAAGGAAATATAAAATAATAACAACTTTATTATTGCCTCTAGGGCATATTTCCATTAGTCTCCCACTTGCACTAGAGTCAATAATCTAGATTACATAATAGTGAATCTAACACCCATGGAGTCTTGGTGCTGATCATGTTTTGCTCGTGGAAGAGGCTTAGTCAACGGGTCTGCCACATTCAGATCCGTGTGTACTTTGCAAATTTCTATGTCTCCATCCTTGACATATTCATGAATGGAGTTGAAGCGTCTCTTGATGTGTTTGGTCTTCTTGTGAAACCTGGGCTCCATGGCTATGGCAATTGCTCCAGTGTTGTCACAAAAGATTGTCATTGGACCCGATGCACTAGGTATTACACCTAGATCGGATACGTACTCCTTCATCCAGACTCCTTCATGTGCTGCTTCCGAAGCAGCTATGTATTCCACTTCACATGTAGATCCCGCCACGACGCTCTGCTTGGAACTGCACCAACTGACAGGTCCACCATTTAATATAAATACGTATCCGGTTTGTGACTTAGAGTCATCCGGATCAGTGTCGAAGCTTGCATCGACGCAACCCTTTACGACGAGCTCTTCGTCACCTCCATAAATGAGAAACATGTCCTTGGTCCTTTTCAGGTACTTCAGGATATTCTTCACCGCTGTCCAGTGATCCACTCCTGGATTACTCTGGTACCTCCCTGCCAAACTTATGGCAAGGCACACATCAGGTCTGGTACACAGCATGGCATACATAATAGAACCTATGGCTGAGGCATAGGGAATGACTTTCATTTTCTCTATATCTTCTGCCGTGGTCGGGCATTGAGTCTGACTCAACTTCACACCTTGCAAGACAGGCAAGAACCCTTTCTTTGACTGATCCATTTTGAACTTCTTCAAAACTTTGTCAAGGTATGTGCTTTGTGAAAGTCCTATCAAGCGTCTTGATCTATCCCTATAGATCTTGATGCCCAATATATAAGCAGCTTCACCGAGGTCTTTCATTGAAAAATTCTTATTCAAGTATCCCTTTATGCCATCCAGAAATTCTATATCATTTCCAATCAACAATATGTCATCCACATATAATATTAGAAATGCTACAGAGCTCCCACTCACTTTCTTGTAAATACAGGCTTCACCGTAAGTCTGTACAAAACCATATGCTTTGTTCACCTCATCAAAGCGTATATTCCAACTCCGAGATGCTTGCACCAGTCCATAGATGGATCGCTGGAGCTTGCACACTTTATTAGCACCCTTAGGATTGACAAAACCTTCTGGTTGCATCATATACAACTCTTCTTTGAGAAAACCATTAAGGAATGCAGTTTTGACATCCATTTGCCAGATTGCATAATCATAAAATGCAGCAATTGCTAACATGATTCGGACAGACTTAAGCATCGCTACGGGTGAGAAAGTCTCATCGTAGTCAACCCCTTGAACATGTCGAAAACCTTTCGCGACAAGTCGAGCTTTGTAGACAGTGATATTACCATCAGCATCCGTCTTCCTCTTAAAAATCCATTTATTCTCAATGGCTTTCCGATCATCGGGCAAGTCCACCAAAGTCCACACTTTGTTCTCATACATGGATCCTATCTCTGATTTCATGGCCTCAAGTCATTTGTCGGAATCCGGGCTTATCATAGCTTCTTCATAGTTCGTAGGTTCGCTGTTGTCTAACAACATAACTTCCAGAATAGGATTACCGTACCACTCTGGTGCGGAACATACTCTGGTCGACCTACGAAGTTCAGTAGTAACTTGATCTGAAGTTTCATGATCTTTATCATTATCTTCCTCTCTTATTGGTGTAGGCATCACGGGAACGGTTTTCTCTGATGAGCTACTTTCCAATTCGAGAGAAGGTACAATTACCTCATCAAGTTCTACTTTCCTCCCACTCATTTCTTTCGAGAGAAACTCCTTCTCTAGAAAGGACCCATTCTTGGCAACAAAGACCTTGCCTTCGGATCTGTGGTAGAAGGTGTACCTAATTGTTTCTTTAGGGTATCCTATGAAGACACACTTCTCCGCTTTGGGTTCGAGCTTATCAGGTTGAAGCTTTTTCACATAACCATCGCATCCCCAAACTTTAAGAAACGACAACTTAGGTTTCTTGCCAAACCATAGTTCATATGGTGTCGTCTCAACGGATTTAGACGGTGCCCTATTTAACGTGAATGCAGCTGTCTCTAATGCATAACCCCAAAACGATAGTGGCAAATCGGTAAGAGACATCATAGAACGCACCATATCCAATAAAGTACGGTTACGACGTTCGGACACACCATTACGTTGTGGTGTTCCAGGTGGCATGAGTTGTGAAATAATTCCACATTTTCTTAAATGAAGGCCAAACTCGTAACTCAAATATTCGCCTTCGCGATCAGATCGTAGAAACTTTATTTTCTTGTTACGATGATTCTCTACTTCACTCTGAAATTCTTTGAACTTTTCAAATGTTTCAGACTTGTGTTTCATCAAGTAGATATACCCATATCTTCTCAAATCATCTGTGAAGGTTAGAAAATAACGATACCCGGCGCGTGCTTCAACATTCATCGGACCGCATACATCGGTATGTATTATTTCCAACAAATCAGTAGCTCGCTCCATTGTTCCAGAGAACGGAGTTTTAGTCATCTTGCCCATGAGGCATGGTTCGCAAGTATCAAATGATTCATAATCAAGAGATTCCAAAAGTCCATCCGCATGGAGTTTCTTCATGCACTTTACACCAATATGACCTAAACGGCAGTGCCACAAGTATGTTGCACTATCATTATCAACTTTGCATCTTTTGGCATCAATATTCTGAATATGTGTATCACTACGATCGAGATTCAACAAGAATAGACCATTCACAAAAGGTGCGTGACCATAAAAGATGTTACTCATATAAATAGAACAACCATTACTCTATGACTTAAACGAATTACCGTCTCGCAATAAACAAGATCCAGATATAATGTTCATGCTCAACGCTAGCACCAAATAACAATTATTGAGGTCTAAAACTAATCCCGAAGGTAGATGTAGAGGTAGCATGCCGACGGCGATCACATCAACCTTGGAACCATTCCCGACGCGCATCGTCACCTCGTCCTTAGCCAATCTTCGCTTATTCCGTAGCTCCTATTTCGAGTTACAAATATGAGCAACCGAACCAGTATCAAATACCCAGGCGCTACTGCGAGCATTAGTGAGGAACACATCAATCACATGTATATCAAATATACCTTTGCTCACTTTGCCATCCTTCTTATCCGCCAAATACTTGGGGCAGTTCCGCTTCCAGTGACCAGTCCCTTTGCAGTAGAAGCACTCTGTTTCAGGCCTGGGTCCAGCTTTGGGTTTCTTCGTGGGAGCGGCAACTTGCTTGCCGTTCTTCTTGAAGTTCCCCTTCTTTCCCTTGCCCTTTTTCTTGAAACTAGTGGTTTTGTTAACCATCAACACTTGATGCTCCTTCTTGATTTCTACCTCCGCTGATTTCAGCATCGCGAAGAGCTCGGGAATTGTCTTCTCCATCCCTTGCATATTATAGTTCATCACGAAGCCTTTATAGCTTGGTGGCAGTGACTGAAGAACTCTGTCAATAACACTCTCAACCGGAAGATCAATTCCCAGCTGAGTCAAGTGGTTGTGGTACCCAGACATTCTGAGTATGTGTTCACTGACATAACTGTTCTCCTCCATCTTATAGCTAAAGAACTTGTTGGAGACTTCATATCTCTCAACCCGTGCATTAGCTTAAAATATCGATTTCAGCTCTTGGAACATCTCATATGCTCCGTGGCGTTCAAAATGCTTTTGCAGTCCCGGTTCTAAGCCGTAGAGCATGGCACACTGAACTATCGAGTAGTCATCAGATCGAGCCTGCCAGGCGTTCACAATGTCTGCAGCAGCTCCTGCAGCAGGTCCATCACCTAGCGGTGCATCAAGGACATAATTCTTCTGTGCAGCAATGAGGATAATCCTCAAGTTAGGGACCTAGTCCGTGTAGTTGCTACCTTCATCTTTCAACTTAGCTTTCTCTAGGAATGCATTAAAATTCAACGGAACAGTAGCACGGGCCATTTATCTACAACATAGATATGCAAAGAAACTATCAAGACTAAGTTCATGATAAATTAAATTCAATTAATCAAATTACTAATGAACTCCCACTTAAATTAACATCCCTCAAGTTAACTAAGTGATACATGATCCAAATCAACTAGCCCATGTCCGATCATCACGTGAGATGGGATAGTCATCAATGGTGAATATCTCCATGTTGATCATATCTACTCTATGACTCATGTTCGACCTTTCAGTCTCCAGTGTTCCGAGACCATGTCTGTACATGCTAGGCTCGTCAAGTTTAACCCAAGTATTCTGGTTGTGTAAAACTGGCTTACACCCGTTGTATGTGAACGTAGAATCTATCACACCCGATCATCACGAGGTGCTTCGAAATGACGAACTTTAGCAACGGTGCATACTCAGGGAGAACACTTTTATCTTGAAATTTAGTGAAGGGATCATCTTATAATGCTACCGTCGTTCTAAGCAAAATAAGATGCATAAAGGATAAACATCACATGCAATCAAAATATGTGACATGATATGGCCATTATCTTGTGCTTTTGATCTCCATCTCCAAAGCATCGTCATGATATCCATCGTCACCGGCTCGACACCTTGATCTCCATCGTTGCGTCGTGGTCGTCTCGCCAACTATTGCTTCTACAACTATTGCTAACGCATAGCGATAAAGTAAAGCAATTACATCGTGCTTGCATTTCATACAATAAAGAGACAACCATAAGGCTCCTGCCGGTTGCCGATAAATTACAAAACATGATCATCTCATACAATAACGTATATCACATCATGTCTTGACCATATCACATCACAACATTGTGGCACCCTGGTTCAGAGAGACCAGAACACCCCGTATTCCAGCCCAGAGATCAAGTCTTCTGGAATACGGCACTGCTGGGCATTGAACAAATCAGCTCCTTATTACAAATAACACGGGTACAAAGGTTCTGAAGGCACGAAGGTTACAGGGGCACGGCGACACTACGCCTGCTCAGATAGCTCTATGCTAGCAGCGGAACAACTCGTAGCGGAATAACTCCTAACAGCGGAACGACGACAACGGTGATGGACTCCACTCCGCAGGGACTCTGGCTGGGACGTGTCCTAGAGCGCAACCTCGGGATCCTTAACAAACGAGCAATCACGGCATGACCTGCAAGCTGGCATGACACGCCAGGTGAGTACTTTGAATGTACTCGCAAGCTCACAGCAACCAAAGCAATCAAGACATACAACAGCATGGCATTTACAGGTTAATCCTCAAAGATGAACACAATACTACTAGAACAACATGAACATGGCAACAACATGAGCATGACATGTACATATAATTCATGATATGAACAGGATGATACTAGCACTAGCATGCACGGGGGTCAACATTTAAGGTCTCATGGACCAACTTACTCTGCTCGGAGGTTATCTCGTAACCACAAACTTACCATCGTGATCATCACACGATCACCTCAGGATCAACCAAGCTTGGTATCAACTATACCATCGTGATCATCACATGACCACACGGAGCTTGATCTCTACCTGTGATCATCGCATGACCACATAAAGATCAACCAACTTCTTTTCTCATCGAACCGGAGTTGTTATTATTCAGGTTATTATTTCTGTTGACCCATAGTGTGACCTACTACGAACTGTGTCCATGACCGAGGACGCGGCTATCGATAGGTTATACACTATGCAGAGGTTAGTACACTGTACCCACACTACGGAACTCATGGCCTCGCGCTCCCATTCGGGTGGACCAACGACATTCCGACAAAACCAGTCTATTGCATGACACTCTCCCGGCCACTCCCGACAAACTCCCCTTTGGGCTATGTCCTGGGTCGCCCCGATGTCAACTCGTGACATCCGCCACCTCTGTGGCTGCCACCGTCGTGGCCCAACAAACAAACTCGTCCCAAACGGGGACAACCGCGCGCAAACAACTCGGGCACAAGGCTTATGGCCGCCTACCTGATCAGGGTAGCGCGCGCACATAACCTTCCCTAGTTGGAGGCACCGGCGAGAGGCATGACAATAGACCGCATTAGGGCCTCCCATAAGGCAAGTGTGGCTGCACTGGTTAGCTCGATTCGGTGGCACCATGACTCAGCCAACAGATTTGTTCAAGTTGGATTAATGTCAGGTTCAACTTGAATGGTGATGAGCTGAGTCACAGTAAAATAATATAACAATGCATATGAGCATGATATCAGTGCAACCATGGATGGGCAACATAACTATTTAACAACATAACATCAACGATGATAAATCTTTAGTCTACGAGATGCAAATGAGCATGGCATGACGATGATCATAAACATCACAAGTATTTCCATATCAACCGTAACTACTCATGTGAGCATATCATTATTACTAATATCGAAAATAAATCCGAGAACTAACATGATAATAATAACACTAGAAAATAATCATTTAATTTATTAGGTGCAAATGAACATGGCATAAGAACGAGCATGGATTCACAAACATATGTTATTCACAAAATAATTAAATGAACAAACAATCATTTAAATATTCAAGTGGAAACCATGGCTACTGCAATGCCATCATGCAAGTGGCTGTTGTGGCTTGCCTGGGGATGAAGGAGTCACCGGGGAGAGGTGCGATGAACTCGCGGAAAGAATCGCCGGAAAAGTTTCCCTGTCGGCGAAGCTGTTTTAAGGGCAAGGGCAAAATGGTCATTTTCACAGTGTGACAACATCATGAAAATGGTACCATCGGAACGGGCTCGACGAACTGAGATCGTGAGCTTTGGAATCACCTGATTCGGAGTTGCGGGTGAAAAGTTACGGCCGTTCGTTCGTTAGGCAGAAATTTGAATAAAAATATTCATTTCTGGCCTTAAAGAGTGAACGTCCGCAATATAAGCCTTTCGGCGGCTGAGCTGAAACAGAAAGCGTATTCCGGGAAATACGCTTTCCATATAGGGAAAGCGCATTTCAGCCTGAGGCCGCCCGCTTTACGCCTTCGGGAAGGGAAAGCGTACTCCTCGGAGTACGTTTCTACTTAAAACGCGCGCGGGCCCGGGTCAACGGTTCTGTCCGGCTGACGAGTGGGGTCGAGGGGAGGTGGGGCCCACCGCAAAGTCAGCATCTTCCTCCTCCCGCGCACGATGGAGACAGAGGAGCTCGAGCTCGCCGGCGCCCGTCCCGGTGACTCGGTCCACCTCTGGCGGCGCTCCGGCCACCGGCGTGCTCAGGAGGCCGAGACACATCCGTCCCCTCATAGCACGGACGCCGAAGAGGGCCGAAACGGCGACGGCATGGGCTCCAGCAGATGGCGGCTCGGGCGGTTTCGGTCACCCGGCCATGGAGCATCCGAGGAGGAGGGAAAGGGCGGAGGGGATTCCCCATGGCCAGGGGGTCTCGTAGGTGAAAGAAGGGGAGGGGAGGAGGTGTGGCTCGCTCGAATTTGAGCGAGGCAGTGCGGCGGCCATGGCGATGGTGAGTGAGGAAGAGGAGCTCCGGGGACGAGTGGAGGGGTTGGGGCGAGTGCTGGGAGGGTGGTGAGGAGCATTGCGAGGTCGGGAGACCCCGGGTATGGCTTAAATAGCCGAGGGAGGGAAGGCACGGGCTGGTTGCCGCCGTGGCCAGAAGAGCTCGCCCCGGCGAGGCGACGAGCACAAACGGCGGCCACAGTGGATTTGGACGGCAGATGGAGAAGAGGCTGACGAGCGGGCCAGACGCGCGGGGAGGCAGGAGGAGCAGGGCACGCGCGGCCAGTGCTGTCGGCCACGAACGGCTACTGTTCCCACGTGCGCCCACGGTTTTGGCTCGGTCCAGCGAGCTCTTAGCGGGGGCGGGCGGACCAGAGAGGCAAGGGAGAACCGGGGAAGGGCTGCGGCAGAGCTACGTGGCGAGCGGAGGGGATTTGGACGGTGGCCGAGCGGGTTCGGGAGCCAGAGCCCGCTGTTGGCCTGCAGAGCACGCGCTCTGTACCTGGTCACCGCGTGTAATGGCAAGGAAAGGGCACGATGGCCTGCAAAAAGATGTCTACCATGTTGTCCCTCCAACCTACAATCCTACTGATGCGATGGTTCGGCTAAAGACACTGTTAGTTGATGTGATTCAACAGGGAAAGTTTACTGTTGCCAACTTAGGCATGAAATAGTGATCAAGTGAGATGAGATAAGATCTAACAAAGATGTCACAGAGGTTTATGGTAGGAAGGACTATGATACTGTGGATTTTTAGGGGATTTGGACCAATATTTAGCCTAGTTGCTTAACAACTGCCAAATCTGGTCCAGAAACTAGATCAGGAAGTAGCACTCACATGGTTGCTTGAATTGATCTAAAAATGGGTTAAGGGTGATCATTTGGTCATATGAAGATGCCATAAAAATTTCATCCCATTTGGATACACCAAAATGGTACTTCCTTCACAATGATACCCACTGGACAGAAACTTGGGAGAATTTTGCAGAGAAAATAGCTTGGCAAAATAATGTGAATTTTGGCATGCTCAAATTATTTATGGATATTTAGGTCCTGGATTAATTCAAGAATTTTTGAAGCAATATAAAATATAGTTGCTTCACAAACTGAAATTGTGACCAGAAACCAAGATTGGATGTTGTTCTCACATAGATTGTTGGATGGAGATGAAATTTGGTGGAGAGTCATGATTTGATCATATAGATGATCTCCCAAAATTTCAACTCATTTTTATTAGCCTAGGTAGTACTTCCTTCACAAAGCTTCTCTTTGGACAGAAACTTTGGAAATTTGCTGAGGAAGATTTACTAGGCAAATGAAGCTGGATTTTGGCATGTGGCAATAATTTTGATAGGAGAGAGTGCCCAAAAATTTTGAGGGCAATCAAGAAAAGATAAGTAGCACTTCCTTCACAAAGTGCCATACTGGAAAGAATGGGAAACGAATATTCCAGAATTATTTTTGAACTAGTCAAGGATGGGTTTTGGCATATTGGTGGAAGATATGATCCAAATAATTTATGAGAATTTTGTGGGAATTTTTGGAAAGACAGAAATATAGGTTGCTTCACAACCTAGGGCAAACAGGGTTATTCCTTTAATAGAAAAAGGAATATTCCCAAGAAATAAATATTGGGGTGGGGCTAAGATGGAAATGACATGGCCTTGGGATATATTTGAGAATGAAAAGCCACTTGGAAGTGGCAGGAGAGAAGATTTTCCCAGGTTTCAAGACCACATAGCCACGGAAAAAGAAATTCAAAATAAAATTCGAAGAAATCCAAAAGAAAAAGAAAGGGCCAAAAATCGGGGTGTTACAAGCATACCCTCCAAAAACAAGTTAGACGTCCTCTACTTTGTTGTTGCAAGTTTTACGTGGCTGCTACGGGCTTCTAGCAAGAACCGTTCTTACCTACGGCACAAAACCACAACGGTGATTTATCAAGTTTGTTGTTTTAACCTTCAACAAGGACCAGCCGCAGTCAAATTCGATTCAATTAAAGTAGGAGAAATAGACACCCGCCAGCCACCTTTATGCACAACAAGTTGCATGTCTGTCGGTGGAACCGGTCTCATGTACGTGGACATGTAAGTTTGGTTCGGGCCGCTTCATCTTACAATACCGCCGAATCAAAATAAGACGTTGGTGGTAAGCAGTATGACGATCACCGCCCACAACTCTTTGTGTTCTACCCGTGCATATCATCTACGCATAGACCTGGCTCATGATGCCACTGTTGGGGAACGTTGCATGGAAAACAAAAAAAAATTCTACGCACACGCAAGATCTATCCATGGAGATGCATAGCTACGAGAGGGGGAGTGTGTCTACATACCCTCGTAGACCGTAAGCGGAAGCGTTAGAACAACGCGGTTGATGTCGTCGAACAACTTCACGATCCAACCGACCGAGCACCGAACGTACGGCACCTCCGCGTTCAGCACACGTTCAGCTCGATGACGTCCTCGACTTCTTGATCCAGCAAGACGGCGAGGTAGTGGATGAGTTCCGGCAGCACGACGGCGTGGTGACGGTGATGGTGATGCTATCTCCGCAGGGCTTCGCCCAAGCACTGCGAAAATATGACCGAGGGACGGAACTGTGGAGGGGGGCGCCGCACACGGCTAAGACAATGTTGTGTTTTCCTTTGGGGCGCCCCCTCTCCTCTATTTATATATGTGTAGGGGCCTACGTTTCTTCAGAGCAGCTGCTGCTAGGCTTACGTGGGATCACCCTTTCATGCACCTATTGTATTGGGTTGTTTTAAAAGAAAAACCTATCGTATTGGGCCTTGCTCTCACCCAGTCACTCTCCTTACCCTGGAAAAAAACGCAGTCACTCTCTTTCCCCACCTCATCCAATCTCACTTCACAACCACTCTAATCCCCAACCCGCACACAGCCACGGCCAGGGCCGCCCCCTCTTCTCCCCGGCGTGGGCTCGCACCGCCGCCAACAGCCCCCGCCACCATGAGTCGGCGCAGATGAAGATGCCCTTCGGCTTGGATTGTTGTGAAGTAGCTTGCGGCCGTCACGCGGTGATGTAACAGGAGGCGCAGGAGCGGTGGCTCCTGTACTGTCCGCGGTGGTGCGCTGGGTAGAGGATGAGGTGCTGGCGGCGATGCAGGAGGGAGCCGACCGATATGCAGTGGTCGGCGTGCATGGCGTGCTTGGCGCCCACACTGGCTTCAGGAAACGCTCGTTGGGCTTCTTCTTCTCGTTCAGGTACTTGGACTGACTCAGGCATTCGGAATTGAATGGTGATAGAGCGAAGAATGGAAGAATTGAACTCTTGAAGTATTAATTTACCTCTTATGTTAAGAGAATTATGGGATATATGCAACAAAATCGGAGATCATATTGTCGGATCGATCTGCAAATATAGGAGATTGTTTTGTTTGTTTCCGAGCTGGGTAATCGTACAGCTGTGGTGTTTTCCATAGTACTAAACTTGTACAGTATTAGTTATTCATACAAGTGTTAGTTGTTCATAAGCATATAGTATAAACCGCTACTGTCAAACTGTAGTTTAACTAACTTGTAAGCTATAACACCTTAGTTGTTTTTTGGTGAATCATCAGCAAGTTTCTTTGATCATTTAACACAAGTGTTGAAAAGCCTGACTATCATTGGTTTAGTTTTGTTCAAATATTATTGATGATCTTCAAGTTATCATGGGTCATGGACACCTTTTATCGAGTTCAGCTTTGGACACATTAAGATCATGTAGAAGTACAGGCTCATTATATTCGCTTGTCTTGCCCCCTTTTCATCATATGCTTGTATTGACAAACTGAACCACTGTTGGTGACAATATTTACCTCTGAAACTCTGGTATTCTACTCTTTTATTTTCCTGATACCTTGTCAATCGGTATGTACCGAGTCTATCCACACTATAGGTTTCTGTAGTTCAAGATCAAAGGCAAGAATCTGCCAAATCTGATGATAACAACAGTGCTAGCTTACTTGGAGTTTAGAATCTGACCACTTGCCATTTCAAATGACTCATTATGCATCAGGCTAGCTAGGCAATATGAAATTTTACTTCTTGGATATAGTCAACCAGGCACTGCAATTTGAAGTTACAGCCGTGAATCATGTTCATAGTCGACACGGCATTCTTAATCTGATATAGTCAACCGAGCACTGCAATTTTTAAAACAAGAAGCGACCGCTACCATAGTATATTTGTTTACAATTAACGAACTACATCATGACATTTCCTCTGGTTTTATTTGCATCCTGATGTGATGACCTTGAGAACTGGAACAGGGGATATCCATGCACTTCAAATTGGACAGGAGTTTTCTGCCACGTAATCGATGATGCACTTCAGGTGACAGAATTGTATGATCAGTACTCCTATCTAATCTATCTATTCATTATATCAACATTCAACACTTCTGTTTATTCATTTTATGAGCTCTGGATATCATAGTTTTTGAAATGAGCTCTCTATTTAAGAGAAACAACAGACACTATTGTTTAAGAATAGTAGTAGCCTTTTCACTTAAATGCTGAAGTATGTGTTTTCTGCATGCACTCACAAGCTATTCAAGAAAAACTAATTAATGCTTTAAACTTAAAAGTATATTATGGCCACAATAAACAGTTTACTCAAAATTAAAATAGGAACTACCTTTACTGGTAAGTGGTATCTGAGCATCTCCCTTGTCCCTTCATATTGATAATTTGTCCCACCATACTTTCCTATATTCTGCAGTAGAACACACACATGAGTATATATACTAACAGTGTATCAAACTGAACGGAGGAAACCAAATATTAGAGACTCGCACTGCTCATGGCAAACTCTGGATCCTAGTGGAAAACAAGGTATCTGGCTGGAAAGGCAATAACAGAACTTGATATAGTAGACCACAACGTTGAAATAATGCAATCTTATGCAAAAATAAGATGGGCAGAGTATTGGGGAATTATGGAAAAAAAACCATCATATAATCTTCAAAATTATATCCATGAACATATTATAACCCAATAAAAGGGAGAAGGAAAATACAATATTGCAATGTTCAATATATTTTATCATTGGTCAGTGAGGTATAACCAAAATAATCGTTCTGGTGAAAGTACATGCAAGATAATAAAGTACTTCTCCTTCTCAGGAGCATGTATACTTTGAGCCTTTACAGCCTACATTTGTTCTTGTACTTCACAGTATGAAATGTATTCGGACATTGGCATATATCATGCATGCTTTGCACCTATAGTTTTGATCTACCCACATGTTCCATTGTCTGAAGATATAAATTAGTACGAAAAATGAAAAGTTGAAAACAAAGTAAGATGGCAAGTCTTCTACCTAGATTTGTTTGCAGGGAATGTAAGAGATGTGTTACAGGTGTGTTCAAGGTGTGTTACAGGCCAACAATTATATCAAAATCTCATATTACACATTTCAAAGTATACTGTGTGACACATATATTGCACTACATAGTTCTTGTTTATTTCTTGTCAACTATTTGTTATATCTAACAATAGGATTTTCTAGATCAACTCCCCACATAGACCCGCGTCGAGGGAGGAGGACGCAGAGGCCAGCATCAAAGAGCGGGTGTGGGTGCACATCCTCGCCGCTGACCACAAGTGCTGCGAGAAACCTTGGGCAGAATTCGCTGCTCCACTGGTATGAGCAAATCAAATATTGCTTACTTCTCTCTGTCTGTTGTCTGCTGAAGTAGCTAATAGATCGCTTCAGAATGCTACGAGCTTGGTTATTTTATATCGTCTGCTAATGTTAAGCAAAGAATGAATGATGTAGAGTGTTACATGCACGCAACAACGTTTTACTTAGATGTAGTAGATGATTAATTACAAAACAGCAAAAGAATAATATACATAAGCAATCCACCAAAAGGAAAAATAATATAAACTACAAGTAATACTCCGATGCAATATTATTAATATTTGACTTTTTGTATAAACATAATAAAGCTCAGTTGCTAACAACCAAAGATAAAGATTTCAGTCAAAAAAACAAACCAAATAAAAGGATCTGTACAAAAACCCCAAAGAACAGCAAATTATCTGTAGCATAAGAGTAAATGCTCTGTCATATTCAAATCCTGCCAATTTATTAAGTGCGGACTTCAGCCTGTAAGGACTTCCTTATAGACGATGTTCTTCATCGAGGTCTGTAAGGACACGGTCGGTCTTTTTCGCTTCTTTGGATTACTGTTTTGTTGCTTGCCCTTCTCCTTCTCCTTCTCCTTCTCAATGAGGATCTTTATGTTTCTCTTCGCGGTGGCTCGAGACAACGCGACATAGAGTTGACCATGAGAGAACACCGGATTAGGTAGGTACACGCCAACAATCGGGATGGTCTGCCCTTGAGCCTTGTTAATTGTCATAGCAAAGCTAAGCCTTACAGGAAATTGCTTCCTCTTGAACTTGAATGGAAACATGTCGTTGTCAGACGGGCATAGGGGTATTCGAGGAAGGAAGACCCTCCTACCCGCGTGTTGTCCAATCATGATTTCTGCGTCAATGGCGTTCCTCTCGAAACCTCGGACCACAAGCCTCGTCCCGTTACACAGTCCATTAGCCGGATCAATGTTCCTTAGAAGTATGACAGGGCAATTCAACTTCAGTTTGAGTGCATGCGGAGGCAGACCGTTGGGAGTCAATCCGTTCAGGAACTCGGGAGCATAGTAGCCATATGGGTCGTCCTCCGCACTGTCAAAGCTATGGTAGATTACTTCTTCTCCCTGAAAACGCTCTATCATGCGTATGTTTATCTTGTCGACGTTGTCGTTTGTCATGGAGAGGATTGCGCGAGAAGTCATGTAATTCGGATCAGTCATGTTGTCATCTAGACTCGGAAATACATGGTCAATCAGCTTCTCCAGGTCGTCAACCTCGCCTGTAGATGGCACACAAATATCTTCAGGGAGTCGTATGTTGCCTTGATCGTCAGCTTCCTCGGTGCCATTGCCAACCCTTAGCAAGTAATCCGCAAACCACGTGTCATTATGAGCCCTCATGTTGGTGACGAGCCTTAGCTGGTGCATACCCTTCCAGAGATGAGAACTTCGAAGGGTTGCATCGATTATCTGACCCCGGGACCCCCTCCTGACTACCGGAAGCACCTTCCTGAAGTCTCCGCCAAAAACAACAGTCTTTCCTCCAAAGGGTCAGTCCCGTCTTCCCATGATGTCGCGCAAGCTGTTGTCCAGTGCCTCGACCGCCTGTTGCTTAGTCATCGTCGCCTCGTCCCATAGTATCAATGAGGCCATCCTTAGCAGCTTGGCGGTCCCACTCTGCTTGGTGAAGCTGCATGAGGCACCATCGTCGCAGCTCAATGGGATCTTGAACCTCGAGTGGGCAGTCCTGCCTCCAGGCATGATAGAAGCGGCGACGCCCGACGTTGCGGTAGCAATAGCGATGTTGCCCTCGCTTCGAACCTTGGCGTGTAGCGCCCTGTACAGGAAGGTCTTCCCTGTATCTCCTGGACCATCAACAAAGAATACACCCGCATCACCGCGGTCAACTGTCGCTAGTATCTCGTCGTATGCAACCCTCTGCTCGAAGTTGAGCGACGATGCCAATTTAATGTCGTTCACGTCAAACTCGACGGTAGTCATCAGACGTAGGGCTCGAGGTGCCTATCCCATCACCTCTCTGGCCTCGCCCCCGGTTGGGTCGAACGCATCGTCGATGCTTGGAAGAGCGAAATCAACTATGTCTTTGCCCATGGACTGCAACATACCCCTAATGTCAAGCAACACCATCTGCTCCACCTCATTCGGGCATGTGTGTGATCGACGGTAGTCATCAGACGTAGGGCTCGAGGTGCCTATCCCATAAACCGCGCACGTCGCCTGGCTCGCAATGCACCAAGATTGTTGTGAAGAGCCTCCTGAGCGAACATGGCATCGCCCACTGCTCTGCCTCAGTAAGACAATCGTTGAGCGTGTTGTCTGCCTCGATGAGTCCCAACCTCTCAGCAGCCTCTCGAAAGCTCCCACATAGCCTACCGTCCACGGTGAGCAGGTCCTCGAAGGATGTCTTGCCCGGAACATGGTTTAGCAACACACGCAGATAGTATCGCTCCCCCTCGGCAGGATTGGCAGACACGATTCGACCTATTTGATAACGCTCCACCCGCGGCTTCCAATACTTCTTACCCTTCTGCCATGTGAAGCTTCCAGGAAAATCCTTGTACAATATATGCCTAGCCCACGGGTGGTCCTGGTTAGCCTTGAAATACTCTGTCAACATGGATTTGGAAGCATTCTCAGAGGCGACGACGTCGGTCAAGTGAGCTTGCTCATTGAATGCCACCCTCGGGAGATGAAGAGGCAACTGTAGGACAGACGGGGAGTTGGCACACAAGTGGAAGCCAAATATCCTCCACATCACCTCCGGAGGAGTAACCCACCTCGCGTCTACATATCTTTTGATCTCATCAATGTTACCATCGGCGTCGGGCTGGTCGATGCTGAAAGAAGCCCTATCATGGCCCTTGTATATGTACTTGTAAAGGTATTTGACGGCCTTCATGCTGGAGCAGACCTCAACGTTGATGTGGCAATTGAACATCATCAGAAGGTAAGGGTTATAAGGCACAACCCATCTGTTGTCCAACATTTTACCCCGGACCTTAGCCCGCCGACCATCGTCTCTACGCCGATAAACTGGGTATGAGTCCTTGCCCTGTGCCATGTTTTCATTGAACGGCCGCGGGTATCTGCACTTGCACTCGTTCTGTTGCATGCACATATTTTTGGGGTTGAGAGCACCGCATGGTCCGTGCATCATATGTTTGACCACCAAGGCGTAGAGTTCCGGATACTTCTGCTTGTTTGGGAGCTCGGCGGAAATGAGTCGGTCGTATTGCTCTGCAACGACGAGCTTATATGTTGAATCCATGATCAACAGAAACTGTGCATGGGGGAGGCCCCTCTTTTGGAACTCGACTACGTATACATACGTGACAACAACACCCAGGATATGCTTCTTGAACAACATATCCTTCATAGCCTCTAGCTTGCCATGGAACACGCGAGCCACAAGATCAGGTCGGTCTTGCGCTGTCTGACCAGGAAACAACTCATTCGATATCTCTTCCCAGTTAGGGTTGCAGATCATGGTCAAGAAGATGTCAGGCTTCCCGTATGTATGGACAATTGCCATGGCATCCATATGCCTCCGCTTCATGTCGCGGTCGCCACCTGGGTACGTTCCAGGGAGCACTATCCTTACTCCAACAGCGCTTGCTCGTGTCTCCCCGGATGTGATCGCATCAACAACTCCTTTATACAGGTCGACACGGATCTTCGTCTGGTTCTTCCTGTACCATTTCAACCTACAACTCTCAATCTTGATGTACATGTCGACCCCCCATTGCTGGAGCAATCGTGCTCCACAGAGTATGGGATTGAATATTGTAGGCCATGTCTGCAGCCTGTAACAGTAGTAGTCTCTCACAGAGACGCATAACCTGCTATTCCCCTCTGCAAATGAATGAGTAACATGGAAATTAGGATTCATATGAGAAGTATACTATTATCAGGACGACATAATACGCAAAAGGCATACCTGCGTCCTCATCATCATCATGCCCCCCTCTTGGTTGTTGTACAACCTCCCAAGGGACATTATGTTTAGGTAGTTTCAGATGCCAACCGAGCTCCCCCCTTGGGTAGAAGAGGGGATAAGACAGCGGGTCATATGAGCCATCGGTCGCACGTATATTGTGCCTCTGGTTATCATTACCGCAAAGTGTAATCCTAAGATCAAACCTTTTCACTAGGTCAGTGCCCTCGACCCAGATTGCAGCGACCTCAGATGACACCGGTCTATTATACTTCCGTTGATCAAGCCTCTGGTCGGTGTTAAGGTCTATCCTGTAATCGTCGAGGTTGTCTTTGTGTGCACCCAAACTCCTAAACTGCTGGGAGTAGGGGTTTCCCCACAGTATGTCCACTAACTTTTTGACGACATTCTGGTCCAATTGCTTGGTGGCAGCCTTGCGATGGGTCAGGCTAGGGTCATCGTCGTAGAAGTACAACTGGAGATGTTCTGGACGGGAGCTTGGCCCGAAGGAATGCACGTTATGGTAGATGGTGCCGTGCGCCCGGAACGTGTACACGCCAGACTTCATGTTTGTGTAGTTTTCATCAAGGCTGACGCCCAGGGTTGTGAAGGAGAAGTGGCCGTTGAAGAACCGTATGTTCTCCCGGAAGTGTCTAGAGTCCTCATCGCTGCTGGACCAAAGCCTCATTAGCTCCGGGATGGGATCCGGTTCCTTGAGCTCGATCTGCCCATTGCGACAGCAGAAGCCGTCGGTCTCAGACTCAAACTTCATAGCCTTGTAGTGATGACAGTTCGCGGCGTGCTTGAGGATGTGCGTGCTGTCTGGGAGGCTTGAGTAGACATAGTCTAATGGATCAACGCCGATACACTCGGCGCTAGACATGTTCGTGTCTTCATCTCCATCCATGCTATCAACATCGGATCCTACGGGCATTTGTTGAAATATCGCATTTAGAACATCGTCTGCTAATATTTTTAATCCAAAAAAGTTACACGGTGTGCTTGTTCACCGTTGACCATACCTTGGCCGCCAAATAGATAGTACTCGTCATCCATGAAGTCGGGTGGTATTGGATTATCGCCCATGATGCCACTTAGGAATGCCTCCATGTCATCTGCGACATCGTTGAGATGGTAAGCACATGTTCTATAATCTTGTGCAGAATATTGTGAGCATAGCCAAGTCTTACCATCGGTACCGACAGTGTAAGTCGGCATGCTCGCCATAGGGCGTCCAGCTGGTGAAGCAGCTTCAGCCTGAAAGACGGGTGATGTGCGAGGGGTGGAAGCCTGAAAGTCCGTAGTTGTGCTAGCTAGATCTGGACGTGGCATTGCGATGGAGTCCGTGCACGGGGTGTTTTTCCTTTTAGCATAGTTTGCCTTTCTCTGAGCACTTGACTCCCCCTTCTCATCAGTAGTCATGCTTTTTCGGCGTTGCATGCATTGCTCCCGTTGCTCTTGATTTGTTTCTTGGAGATTGATCGTACCCTCTTCCTTTTTCTTCCGATAAGTTGCTCGTCTCCGCACGTTTCTTTGCTCCCTTCGTTCGTCTGTTATATTCCTCATGCGTTCTTTCTCACGTTGCCTCCTAGACAGATCTTTGTCATGAATGACACCAGATGTGAGAGTCCTTGAAGCAGTTAATCCTGCATCATCATGTGAGAAGGATGTATATCTGGAGGTAGATGGGTTGGCTCGTTCAACAATAATGTTTAAACATACTCAGAACATCATTAAGAATCAAGAATGAAGCTAGTATAATCAAGTCAATCTATCCAATGATTACCTAATATATACTATCATTGTTGTGCCGAAAATTAAACACCCGTACCTGATATTGCATGGGAAGGTTGATCAACATTCGTGATATCACCAAGAGGGGGTTGGGGAAACTTGTTATTTTCATCTTGGAGCTTGATTGTACCCTCCTTTTTATTCCGATAAGCTTCTCGCCTCCGTGCGTTTATCTGCTCCCTTTTATCCTCTGTTAAGCTACTGTTGCGTTCTTTATCACGCTTTTTCCTAGCTTGTTTGCTGTCATTAATGACAACAGTTGTTGTCCGGGAATCACTTGGTTTAGACACTGGTAAAACCTCTGAACCATCATGATCAGGAGCATTAAGCCCTACGATGCAGCACACATCATTATGTGAAGATCTTCGATTAACAGGAACAACAGAAATATGTTCATATCAAAGATGAATCGGCTCATACCAGCTGAACTTTCTGCTAGATCTGTGGCATAACCAGTTGTGAGAGTATTCGAAGCTGGCAATGAAGCATCTTTACGTGTGATGGAGCTTGATGGGATGTCTGCATCATGTATAAACAACAAATCTTGATGAGAACGATGTAGTTTCATGCTAACCGAATTAAGTCAATGTACACAACTAATGATACCTCTGATTTGTTGTGTGTGCACATCCGTATACGTACCTGAACCCGAACATGAAGGTTGATGAACATTTGTGATATCACCAAGACTGTGCCAGGGAAGATTTGCCTATTCGGTCTGTTCAAGTATCATCCCTTCCGAGGGTTCCCTATGCATTCCTAAAGATACTTTTGATTTGTTGTGTGAGTTCAAGTCTGTTAAGGATGATTGATCACATAAAAACCATGTTGATGTTATATATTCATCCCTATACCTGGACTCCTTGGGTAATATTCGTCAACATTGTCAGCTTCTGGAAAGATATCTGGGTTGTATTCGTCACCAGTTATCCTCTCACCCTGGCCTATAACACAATAGTGATATTAGAACATAATACTTAGTTGGGAATGATGTTTGTCGTGTATAGCAAACTTTATAGCTGAACATATACCTGGTCTCCCTCTGGAATGTAGGTCAACAGAGGGTGGTAGAGGTACATTTGACACCTCTGTCTCTTCCGGTGCCTTGCTAGTTGCATTTCCCATATGTACCTATCAATTCTCAACACCAAGCAACATTAGTTATTGGCACATAGTAGGTAGGTTCCAATTGCTTGATCTGTCTATAAGGTTTGCAATTTTTTGCTCTTGCACAAACTTAAAAACACACTCCATGTGGATTCCTTATAAGATAGCTGCGAAAGTTGCATGGTGTATACATGTGGGTCTTCTCTTTTTAGTTGTGTACATGTGGATCGTGATTGGTCATGTAATTATGGTGCGAAGGTAACTACACTTACATTTTCTAGAGAGTTGGATATCACAAAGCGTGTTGAACAGGGCACTATTAAACCCCAACATTAATCGCCAGCTCCTGTTTTGTCTATATAAAAATGAGAGGATGCATTACATCCCATATGTCTTTCTAGCTAAATCTACACTCTGTAGTTTATTTTGAAATCTCTTAAAAGACATATATTTAGGAACGAAGGGAGTATATTTGATATGAACATATGTCGTTTATCATTACTGTTAACATCTTGGAGTAGTGTCAACATCTTGGTGTAATGTTAACATCTAGCCAAATATACACTCTGTAGTTTATATTGAAATCTCTTAAAAGACATATATTTAGGAACGGAGGGAGTATATTTGATATGAACATTTGTCGTTTATCAGTAGTCTACATCTACATGTGGAGTTATATTTCCTTCCAGGTTTGTTCTCTGAGTTTCAGTCCGCACTAAAAGGTCTTACGTGTACCATTGTTTTAGTTATTGCATGCATCAATTTTAATTAAATTTTATTATTGCAGGCATCAAAACTATAGCTGGCGGTCACATCATTGCCTGTACCTAGATAAGGAACTAAATTTTGGGGCTTATGATAACACCGACATGGTTGTGCAGGAGTTAGTTGCTTTCTGGGGCTTGCTCATCTATGAGAGCTTTACCATTTGTCGGCGAAGTCTCCACTGGGCCGCCAAGATCACCAATGGCACTTACATGGATGCATTACTTTCTTGTGAAGATAGATAAGGGATGGCAAGTAAATGAGGAGCAGCAAATGTACCTGCCTGAAGCATGTAATGCTACATAGCTGAAGCATTGTATAAGAACGTGATGTACAGACTCCAAAGAGTCATAGAAGCAAGGTAAGGTCAGCGCCGGCTCTTGGCAGGAAGACGTACCAGGTTATGGTGTCGCCGCTGCGGCCGCCGTAGCAGTCCGAGCTCGCTCCCTTAAGACGTCTCCATGGCAAGGAGTCCGGCGTGGCCCTTGCAGGCGCGGCGGAGCACGTGGGACGACACCGTCACCGGAGGTTCCGAGGGGCAGTGTGGTCACAGGCGCGTCCTCTTTTTTGGAAGCCAAATCAAGGCGCTTCCATGTTTTTGGAAGCCTAATCATGACGATTCTATATTTTTCATAGCCAAATCAAGGCGATTCCTTTTTATTGGCAGGGAAATCAATGCGCCTCCCTTTTCTGGCGCGCTACGGTTTTTAGTGGGCGGTTTGGTTTTTTAATTAATGAGAGGGAAAAAAACCGAGTGGGAGGGGGCGGTGGGAGGTGAGGCGAAAAAAAACCGCGGGTACCGTCCTACCAAATGAGACATTAGGAGTAGAGACTAGGACTCTCCCTTTTTTCCTTCCCTAGCTGCGTGGGCTTTTGAGGACTTGGTGCGCCTGGCCCAATAAGGCCAGGGCGCCTCTCCTTAGCCCATGCCAGCCCTTTGGGACGTGGTGGACCCACTTGTGGACTTCCGGACCCCTCCGGAATCCTCCGGAACCTTCTGGAAGCTTCCCGGTACAATACCGAAAAAACTGCACCTTTTTCCGGAACCCAAAATATGACTTCCCATATATAAATCTTTACCTCTCGACCATTCTGAGACTCCTCGTGACGTCCGAGATCTCATCCGGGACTCCGAACAATATTCGGTTACCAATTCACATAACTCATATAACACTATATCGTCTACAAACGTTAAGCGTGCGGACCATACGGGTTCGGGAATGATGTAGACATGACTGAGACGCCTCTCCGGTCAATAACCAATAGCGGAACATGGATGCTCATATTGGTTCCTACATATTCCACGAAGATCTTATCGGTCGAACCGCAATGACAACATACGTAATTCCCTTTGTCCGTCGGTATGTTACTTGCCCGAGATTCGATCGTCGGTATCTCCATACCTAGTTCAATCTCGTTACCGGCAAGTCTCTTTACTCGTTCCGTAATACATCATCCCGTAACTAACTCCTTAGTCAATTTGCTTGCAAGCTTCTTATGATGTGCATTATCGAGAGGGCCCAGAGATACCTCTCCGAAACACGGAGTGACAAATCCCAGTCTCGATCCATGCCAACTCAACGGACATCTTTGGAGATACCTATAGAGCATCTTTATGATCACCCAGTTACGTTGTGACGTTTGATAGCACACAAGGTATTCCTCCGTTATCCGGGAGTTGCATGATCTCATGGTCTGAGGAACATGTATTTGACATTCAAGAAAGCAGTAGCAATAAACAGAACGATCATATGCTAAGCTAACGGATGGGTCTTGTCCATCACATCATTCTTCTAATGATGTGATCCCGTTATCAAATGACAACTCATGTCTATGGTTAGGAAACTTTAACCATCTTTGATCAACGAGCTAGTCTAGTAGAGGCTCACTAGGGACACGGTATTTGTTTATGTATTCACACATGTATTTAAGTTTCTTGTCAATACAATTCTAGCATGAATAATAAACCTTTATCATGAACAAGGAAATATAAAAGAATAACAACTTTATTATTGCCTCTAGGGCATATTTCCATCAACACCATCTATTACCTTTTGGAGAGTGGTGTCTCCTAGATTGGTTAGGTGTCACTTGGGAGCCTCCAACATGATGTGGAGTTGAACCAAGTAGTTTGTAAGGGCAAGGAGATCACCTACTTCGTGAAGATCTACCCCAAGTGAGGCTAGTCCTTCGTGGACGTAAGCCATGGTGGAATAGACAAGGTTGCTTCTTCGTGGACCCTTCGTGGGTGGAGCCCTCCGTGGACTCGCGCAGCCGTTACCCTTCGTGGGTTGAAGTCTCCATCAACATGGACGTACGATAGCACCACCTATCGGAACCACGCCAAAAACCACCGTGTCTTCATTGCATTTGATCTTCCATACTCTACCCCTTTACTTTCCGTACTCTTGCATGCTTTATCATTTCCGCTGCTCATTCTCTTGATATGCATGTGTAGAAAGTATTGGAGTGATCTTAACTTGTGCCAAAATCTGCCTAAGTTCCAAGAGAAATTAAAAACTGCTAATTTTGGCTAGTTAAGGGTCTATTCACCCCCCTCTAGACCTATCTCCTCGATCCCACAATTGGTATCAGAGCATTGGTCTCCATTGCTTTGGTTTCATCACCATTGGAGGGAGATGGATGTGTCTACGTTGGGGAGTCTTAGACGTAGAGTGCCTATTCTTGATGGGGAGTATTACAACTTTTCGAAGGATGAAATGCTTGATATCTTTGATGAATTTAACTTGAGCAAGTATATTCCTAAACCTTATGTACCCCCTATTGATCCCTTGCATCCTACTCATGAAGAGGAAATTGACATGCTTCGTAATCTTAGAACCGTCAATCTTATCATTAGAGGATTACCTAAGGTTGTACTTTGTTGTATGCAAAACTTTGCATGTGCTTATACTCTATGGCATGATTTAATAAAGCGATATCCTGATTACTCCTTAAAGAGTCTCGATAAGATTCTTCATAAGGTTGTTGCTTTTCACAAGATGAGTCCTAGTGATCCTAAGTTTGATGATTGCTTGTTTGAGCTTCGTGATCTTATGCGTGCCAAAGGAGATGTTAGAACTATTAGCAACATTATCATGGAAACCATTAGAAGTCATAAACTTGAACATTGTCATGATCATGAAACTAATGAGTATATTACCCCAGGAAATGATCACACGCATGATGATGAAAATGTTGAGCATGGATACTATGATGAGGATGAAGAATTTGATATTGAATTCGAGAAGACCATGAGGAATCTCAGTCTTATGCCAAATCTTCGAGATTACATGGCCGGAGGAAAAGAATGGATTCTTGATAGTGGATGTACCAATCGCATGATCGGAGATAGAGACATGTTCCGTTGCTTGCTAAAAATGATGGTCCACGCAAGTATGTGACTTTGGGAGACAACTCCAAGGGTAAGGTACTTGGCCTTGGTAAGGTGGCCATATCCAATGATAGCTCCATAAAAAATGTTATGCTTGTTGAATCTCTTGGTTACAATCTTCTTTCTGTATCTAGACTAGCTGATTTTGGTTTTAATGTTCTATTTACCAAAGTAGATTGCCAAGTGTTTCGCCAAGATAATCATAATATGGTCTTTACCGGCATTCGTAGAGGTGATCTATACATTGTTGATTTCACTAAGAGAGCCCAACCTCATACATGCTTAATTGCTAAATCTTCTAAAGGTTGGTTATGGCATAGAAGACTTGGACATGTTGGTATGCGTAACCTTGACAAACTTGTTAAAGGAGATCACATTCTTGGAGTGAAAGATGTTATATTTGACAAAGATCGACTTTGTAGTGCTTTCCAAGCAGGAAAACAAGTTGGAGGAAGCCATCCCGTGAAGAACATTATGACCACAAGGAGACCACTCGAGCTACTACATATGGATCTTTTTGGTCCCAACTCCTATAAGAGTCTTGGTGGTAACTCTTTCGGTTTGGTCATTGTTGATGATTTTTCCAGATTTACGTGGGTGTTCTTTCTTGATGACAAATCGCAGGTACAAAAGATCTTCAAGAACTTCACAAGAAAGGCTCAAAATCAATTTGAAGTGAAGATCAAGAAGGTTCGGAGTGACAACGGAACGGAGTTCAAGAACGCCAATGTGGACACCTTTCTTGATAAGGAGGGTATTTCACATGAGTTCTCGGCTACGTACACACCTCAACAAAATGGAGTTGTTGAGAGGAAGAACTGGACACTTATTGAGATGGCAAGAACAATGCTTGATGAATACAAGACGCCAAGACAATTTTGGGCGGAAGCGGTTGAAACAACTTGTCATGCAACAAATCGACTTTACCTTCACAAGCTTCTTGGTAAAACGGCATATGAATTACTCACCGGTAACAAACCACAAGTTGGATACTTTCGAGTATTTGGCTCAAAATGTTACATTCTTGATAAGCATCGTCGTTCAAAATTTGCTCCTAAATCTCATGAAGGTTTCCTACTCAGTTATGGATTGAACTCTCACACTTACCGTGTCTACAACAACTTCACTCGAAAAGTTGAAGAGACGGTAGATGTGAAGTTTGATGAGACTAACGGCTCGCAAGTCGAGCAATTGCCACTTGATGTAGGAGATCAAGAACCATCGGAAGCAATCCAAGACTTGCCCATTGGCAAGATACGCCCCGTGGAAGTAAAGGAGAGTACCTCGTCTATTCAAGTGGAAGCCCCAACTTCACATCAAGGTGAACGACAAATTGATATGGAGGCATCCACAAGTGGAACACGTCAAGACGAAGGGAATGAGGAAGTTCAACAAGATGATCCACCTCAACCTCCTTCTCCACCTCCACAAGCGAGCAACGACAACATCAACGAAGAAGAAGAAGAAGATGATGATGATGATGATGATGAGGAAGCCTCACCACAACCCAAGAAAAGGCTACCTCGAGTTAGAGCAAGAATCGACAAGGATCATCCCATCGAACAAATACTTGGAGACATCCAAACCGGGAGAATCACTCGCTCTAAAACTCGTTTAGCTAACTTTTGTGAGCATTACTCATGCATCTCTAGTGTTGAACCTTTGAAGGTGGAAGATGCTCTCAAGGACCCCGATTGGGTGAATGCAATGCACGAAGAGCTACACAACTTTGAGAGGAACCAAGTTTGGACATTGGTTGAGAAGCCTAAGGAAGAGCAAAACATCATCGGAACCAAATGGGTGTTTCGGAATAAGCAAGATGAAGATGGACAAGTTGTATGCAACAAGGCTCGTCTCGTAGCACAAGGTTACACACAAGTCGAAGGTATGGACTATGGTGAGACCTATGCCCCCGTTGCAAGACTTGAGTCCATACGCATTTTACTTGCTTATGCCAATCACCATGATATCACTCTTTACCAAATGGATATTAAAAGTGCTTTCTTAAATTGAGAAATTGAGGAGGAAGTGTATGTTAAACAACCTCCTGGCTTTGAGAATCCCAAGAAACCTAATCATGTATACAAACTTCGTAAAGCTCTTTATGGTCTTAAACAAGCCCCTAGAGCTTGGTACAAATGCTTGAGAAAGTTTCTTCTTGAAAAAGGTTTTGAAATTGGGAAGATTGATTCAACTTTCTTCACTAAGAGGGTTAATGGAGAATTATTTGTATGCCAAATTTATGTTGATGATATTATCTTTGGATCTACTAACCCCTCTTTTAGTGAAAAGTTTGGAAGGTTGATGTCGGAAAAGTTCGAGATGTCTATGATGTGTGAACTCAAATTCTTTCTTGGTTTGCAAATCAAGCAAACTAGGGAGGGTACCTTTGTTTCTCAAACAAAGTATACCAAGCACTTATTCAAGAAGTTCAACATGCAAGAGAGTAAAGGTATGAAAACCCCCATGCCCACGAGTGGACATCTTGACTTGGCCAAGGATGGCAAACCAGTTGATCAAAAGGTTTATCGATCTATGATTGGTTCATTGCTATATCTATGTGCCTCCCGTCCCGACATTATGCTAAGTGTGTGCATGTGTACACGATACTAAGCGGCACCAAAAGAGTGTCACCTTAAGGCGGTGAAAAGAATTGTGAGATACTTGATACATACACCAAACTTTGGCATATGGTATCCCAAAGGATCTTCTTTCAATCTTGTTGGCTACTTCGATTCGGACTATGCCGGAGACAAGGTTGACAGAAAATCCACTTCGGGTACATGTTAATTTCTTGGTAGATCTCTTGTGTCTTGGTCATCCAAGAAACAAAATTCCATATCTCTATCTACTGCCGAAGCGGAATACATTGCCGCGGGATCATGTTGTGCTCAATTACTATGGATGACACAAACTCTTAAAGACTATGGTGTGCATGTGAAACATGTACCATTACTATGTGACAATGAGAGTGCTATTAAGATTGCACACAATCCCGTGCAACATTCTCGAACTAAGCATATTGAGGTTCGTCACCATTTTATTCGAGATCATGTTGAGAAAGGTGATATTGACCTTAAACATGTTCGTACCGACAAACAATTGGCGGACATCTTTACCAAACCCCTTGATGATAAAGTGTTTTGTCACTTGAGAAGTGAACTGAACATCATTGATGCTTCAAACGTGAACTAGAGGTTCATGCGGATGCATACAAGGGCATGAGCATTCTTGACTAATCCATGATACCTTTCATGATCATCTTATATCTTGAACATTTTGCTCCCTTGTATTGTATCTAACCTTTTGTAGGTACTTGGACAAGCTTCATGACACAAGATTGCATCTCACTCTTATCTTGAGCAATCTTGCATAACCCAAGTATCAACAATTGATGGTGGAACAAGGAACAAGACAACCTAAACATATCCTTTGACAAATTCTTGAGATATGCTTCATACTTGTCATATTGGATATACATGTTGTTCCTTGCAAAACTAACCCATGTAGGAAGATGAACTACAAATGTTAGGATAGCTCCAAACTTCAACTCATGAGCATCCACTTCAAGTTCAACTACATGATGGACATCACCAAAATCCAAATGTAAGTTATCACATCTTAGAGAAGCTTCACTCCAAGACATGAGCTAAAGCAACTCAACAAGATGTGAATACATTGAAATGCTCAAAGGAAAAATGGCAACCCCATTTCGAGTTTAAACGATGAGTATGACCTATGATCAAGTGCTCTCACTTGACTCCTAAGTCAATATACTCAAACATAGGTGACCTAGTCGCCGACCCATCTAGATGAAGTTCTCTAGTGTTTCTTCTGGTTGATCTCTTCTTGCTAGAGTGTTCTTAAAAAAAACTTCATCTAGACGTTTCTTTGCTTCTTTTTTGTGTGTCTTTTCTTTTAGTTAGATTCGCAGCAAAGTCATTGCAAATCTTTGTGAGAATTCCTTTGCCTGGTGAGCTGAGTTGACAAAATGTTCCATTGCATCAAACTCGGTTCCACCGAATTGCCTCAACTCGGTGCCACTGATTTTGGCTGCTCTAAGGAACTTTCTGTCAAATTTTTCCTGAGTTTTTCTGCTCCAGCTCCACTCAATGATTCTTATCCTCTACTTGCATCTAGAGCCACTCCATGGCTGGATGTGTTACTCAAGGACCAAACCCACATGATCAATAACCTAGAAGTCCCTTCTTGGAAATTGATATCAAAGGGGGAGAGAGGAATACATCAAAGCTTATCTCTACAAAAAGAGAGATATGCACCTTACAAGAGGAGAGAATGTTACATGTTTCTAAGAGGGAAGAAACATGATTAGTTTGTTCTTTGGCTGCTCTAGTTTTCTCACCCTACCTACTCCCAATATCCAATGTCAGATTCAGGGGGAGAGGAAGTTCTTTAAGGGGAGACAACTAATTCTTTTGGGGACATGTCTGCTTCAAAGAAGTATTCACCTAGTGATACTCTATTCTACATGTCATCCCAATCTTGGTTTCTTGCTGATCTTGTGTCTTTTCTTGAAGAAATTATCTTGTGTTATCTAATCTTGTTTTCTCAAGTGTATTTCTTCAGGTACTTGATCAAGAACTTCAAGGTAAGTATATGCATCGCACTCATGAACATGATTGACCTCTTGCTAGTATATATTGTTTGCAAGAAGACAATCATGGACATATGGATATCTAAATGTCATATATATTGCTCTGATGCATATAGCCAAGGTACATGTTGCATGTATATTTCCCATAAGATATCATCATGTTATGCACATCCTTAGGGGGAGCTCCAGGGAGTTCATACATATTACATGTTTTCTTCAAAGCTTTCATACATACCTCTACTATATCCGTATTTGAAGCTTTGATGTATGTTGTCATCAATTACCAAAAAGGGGGAGATTGAAAGCACATTTGCTCCCTTGGTGGTTTTGGTAATTCATGCCAACATACATGTTGTTGGACTAATGCTTTTATCTAGTGAATATCAGACAAGTTCAACAATGGCGTGGCATGGACAAGAGGACGTGGAACCCCTTCAAAAAGCTAAGGACAAGGATTGGCAAAAGCTCAAGACTCTACATTTTTGGTTTAGTGATCCAAGATCACATTGAGTCCATAGGAAAGCCAATACTATTAAAAGGGGATGAGGTGTTGCTTAATGATCTTTTTGCTCAAGTGCTTAGTGACAGTACTCCTAAACCCTCAACCACTCTGTCTACCCAAATATGTCCAAAACCTACATTCCAACTCGGCCCCACCGAGTTCATCCAAGACTTAGCCACTGCCAAAACCCTAACAAATCGGATCCACCGAAATGGATCTCGGTCCCACCGAGATGGCCTTGCCAACTCTCTGTAATCGCTTGCACTCACTTCGGTCTCACCGAGTTTTGCAAATCGGTCTCACCGAGATGGCCTGCCAAGTCTCTGTTGCCTTATTGCTTCACTTCGGTCCTTCCGAGGTGATGCAATCGGTGCCACCGAGATGAGGTCTGCCCTAGCCATTGCACTTCGGTCCATCCGAGTTGTTCGTATCGGTCCCACCGAGATTCCTAAAGTTCATATCTTTTACACAATTCGGTGCTACAGAGATGATAGTTTCGACGCCATCGAGTTGGGTCAAAAGTGTGTAACGGTTGGATTTTTTGTGGAGGCTATATATACCCCTCCACCACCTTCTTCTCAGAGAGGAGAGCCATCAGAACGTGCCTACACTTCCACCATACATTTTCTTAGAGAGAACCACCTACTCATGTGTTGAGATCAAGATATTCCATTCCTACCATTTGAACCTTGATCTCTAGCCTATCCGAAGTTGCTTTCCACTCAAATCCTTCTTCCCCCATAGCCAAATCTGTGAGGAGTTGTTTGAGTGCTGGGAAGACTATCATTTGAAGCACTGTAACACCCCTATGTAATGAGCTACAGTGATCCATCATATTAATGCCAAGTCATCTGAGATTTGCAATGATAATAATGTTGGATTAATATCTCATTTCAAATTCTGCCATTGAATTCAATTCAAATCACAAGTAAATTTTGAAGTTGCTTAAAAGTTGCTGGAAAAATGTCCGTCATTTAGCATAAATTCCAAAACAATTTATTGATAAGAAAATCAACATCACTTATATGCAAAGATGGACAGTAGCAATTATTTCAATGCAATTCAAACAATTTAAAATGCAATTCCATTTATGAAAATTCCAAATGAATTCCTATGCCTCCCAAAATATTTGTGGCAGAGCCTAAAAATGCAAAGCATTTTTTGGGCTTAGTCCCACATTTTTCTAAAATGATTTGGTTGCCCAAATATTTACTTTCCCCTCTCTGTTTATTAAATAAAAGAGAAAAGACAACAAAGGGAAAAACCAGAAACTTACCTGGAGCTGGGCCAGCCGGCCCAGCCCAACTCACCTGCTCCCCAACCTGCTCCCGCGCTCGTCTCGGCGCCGCCGTGGACAGCAGCTCGCCGCGCCGCTGCTTCTGACCGCGTGGAGCTGCAGGTACGCCGTGCGGATAAGGCCGCGCTCCACCTGCCCCGAGCCCTCCCCCCTGGCCATTCCTCTCCTCTCTCTCACGCGAGCTCGCTCGCTTCTCTCTCTCTCTGTCCCGAACGCCGCCGCCGTGCCCGGCGTTGATCCACGGCTACCGGCGTCATCCCGTGCTCTCGAGCGGACCACGGGCTCCGTCGACGTCTTCTCCTTCCTCTCCGACCGCGCAGGAAAGCCGGAGCCCGCCGCATTGCCCGAATCGAGCTCGGCCTCGAGCTCTTTGTCGCCGGCGATCTCCGGCGACTGCAGCCTCCCCCTGCGCTCCCGATCTCCCGAGGGCCTTCGTGTGCCGCGCTATAAGCTCCGGCTCCCCCTCTGGCCCCTCGATTAGCCCTAGGACGCGCTGCGCCGCCATTCCCATCATAGCCCGTAGTGTCGCCGCCGCTGGACACGTCGCCGGCTCCGTTTCCGGCGACCACTTGGTCCGGCGCTGTCACCGTTAGACGCGCGCTGCTACGGCCGTTCGAGTGCGACGAACCGCGCGTGTTTTGAGCCCCTACACGCGAGACCCGAGCTCGCTGGTGTTTGCTCGCCGCTGGAGAGCTCGCCGGCGACGTTCCGGCCACTCCCGAGTCCAACCGGTAGCTCCACCGCGCGCGTGACGTCGAGCCGCGTCGAACGCGACTAACCGCAGCCCAAACGGACTACCACAGTCGAGTTCCGAGCCTCGCCGGCACTCGGCCACCGCGGAGAGCTCGCCGGAGCTCTTTCCGGCGCCGGCGCTGAGCTGGCAAGGTGTGGGGCCCGCCCAGTGTCGCTGACAGTGGGCCCCTGCGCCTTCGTTGACCGCGTTGACCTCGGTCAACGCGGGTTACTGTCACCTTAAGCCACTGACGTGTGGGCCCGTGTGGTTAATTAACTGCTAACGATTAATTAGGTTAATTCTGTTAATTAGATCAGACGCTGACAGGCTGGGCCCACTGACTAATCCTCTGTTAAGTTTAAATTTAAATCAGTTTTAACCCCACAGAGGCTGACAGGTGGGTCCAACCTGCCCATTTGACCAGTCAGCTGGTCAGCCGACCGCTAACGTCATGCCTGCGTCCCCATGACGTCATATTCCTTTTCTGGTATTTCTGTTAATTTAAATAATTCCAGAAAATGCTAAAAACTTTGAAAATTCGTAGAAATTAAACCGTAGCTCGGATCGAAAAACTTTCTACATGAAAGTTGCTCAGAAAAATCCCACGAATCTGATCGTGCCATTTGTTTTCATGTCGGGACCCTCTACATAGGTGAACCCGCAACTTTTTGCCTGTTTCCGGTATATGAATAGTGCATACATACCGGTTAATAAGTCCAACTTAAACCCTAAAATAACTAAAATGGTTTAGGCATGCTTTTAGGCAACCCTGCACTGCACTCTAGCATGTCATGCTCTGTGTTGCATATGATTGCCGTGTATATATTTGTTTCTTCCCCCTCTTCTTTCCGATAGCCCCTGAGCCTGACGCAGCTCCGGAGATCGACGACACCACTGACAACCCCTCTTTTGCCGCAGAGCAACCAGGCAAGCAAACCCCCTTGACGCATGCCTATATTACCTATTCTCTCTCCCTCCTGCTTGCATTAGAAACTGCTACTGCTCTGTTTTATCCTAATCTGCTGCATAGCCTGTTTTTGTAACTGTTACTTGATACCTGCCTGCTATCCGAGATACTTAGTATATTTTGGTTGGTAAACCATCTGTGGCCCCTCCACCTTGTCCTAGTTGCCCCGCTTAGTTACCAGTGCCCCGTTCGATGAGATCGACGGGCTGAGACCAGCACCCCACCACACACCCCTAAGTTGCTCGACTCTGCAGAGCTAACATCGAGTGCCAAGGGTGATACCTCTTATCTCACTCCTAATGTTGCCCCTGTAGTACAGTTAGTCGGATGTGGGTCGCCGAGGGTGATTCCTCTTCCACCACCTCCGATGTAGTTTCTGTTGTGCAACCCCGCAAGTGTGAATACCATCGAGGGTGATTCCTCCGGGTTCACCTTGTCGGTTACATCTAGTGGGAATCCATCGAGGGTGATTCCTCGGATTCCTGCTTGATGCTATGGACACACGGTTACTTGCACTTTATTACTACAGTTACTAGATAAAGTCGGGTAGGCCCCGAGGGGTACCCGCGAGTGATGTGGAGTCGGGTTGACCATGAGGGTACCCGCGAGATGAATACGTGGCACGGCCGGGCATTCTTAGCCCTTGCCGTAAGTCCAAGGGACGGGGCGACGGGGTCATAGGATCGTGAGTCTCTGCTCGTTACCGCGCGCTACCAACGCACTAATGGGTTAGGATATGTAATCTGAGTAGGCCTCTGGCCTTTTTGCGCTAACCAGCACGTGGGAATAATATGGGTACTCGGCACCGTATGTATCAGCCGAAAGCTCTGTCAGACGTCCAGTTCAGCATCGCGGCACGGCAGGATCGGCACCATCCATGACAGAGGTGGTGCCTGGATCTAACCTTGTGCGCAACGACCCGGAGTGCAAAGGGCGATGGGCCCAAGACCCCTGAGCACTTAGGAGGTAGACCGGTGGGGACCTCTCTGCTGAGCTCTAGGTAGGGCTACGGTGTGTCGATCAGCCGAGGCCGGGCATGACCCAGGAAAGTGTGTCCGGCCAGAGTTAATTGAGCGTGTTGGGTAACAGTAGTGCACCCTTGCAGGGAAGATATATCTATTCGAATAGCCGTGTCCACGGTAACAGGACCAATCCTGATCTTCTACAACTAGAAATGGGTTAAATGTATTGGTTCCGGGATCGCTTTCTCGCAGGGAGTCGAGAAAGATCTCTGGGCGTGATTGCTGCTTAATGCTACTATTATATTAATGTTCTGATCTATACTCTTCTTATGCTGCAAGACACTGAAGATGCTAGTCTTCGATAGGCTAGGCCTTCTCTCTATTCTGGCTTTCTGCAGTCAAGTCCACATATACAGCCTTCCTTGAAAATGTTGCATAACTAGACTAGTTCTGATGTCAGTCTTGCGAGTACTTTGGATGAGTACTCACGGTTGCTCTGCTATTCTTTTTTCCCCATACCCATTTGGTGATACATCAGACGCCGGAGCCCACGAGCAGGAGATCCCCGGAGGCGCCTACTACGACGTGGAGACCGCCGACGACCAGGAGTAGTTAGGAGGCTCCCAGGCAGGAGGCCTTGCCTCTTTCGATCAGAGCTGTTGTTTGTTTTCGCCTTCTTAAGGCATCTTGTTTAACCTTGTGTCTGTACTCAGATACTTTTGCTTCCGTTGATGCTTGTATGACATCAAGCTTGTGTATTCGAGCCCTCGAGGCCCTGGCTTGTAATATAAAGCTTGAATTATTTTATTTTGTGTCTAGAGTTGTGTTGTGATATCTTCAAGTGAGTCCCTAGGCTTGATCGTGTGCACTTGCGTGTATGATTAGTGCACGATTAAGTCGGGGGCGTCACAAGTTGGTACCAGAGCCGACTGCCTGTAGGATCCCCCTTTCCAACTCCTTGGCCGAAGTTGAGTCTAGTCTTTGCAAAAATGATTTTACTAACAATGTTGTGTGGCGTACGGGCCCACGTCGCCAATGGGTGGTATTAGGATCTTTTATTCCTCTTCCTTACTCTGGGACTCTGCTCTCTCTCCTATTCGGGTTAAAGTTTTACTAACTCTGACATTAGGTTCTCGTGATCACATCCAGCCGGAGTTCTGAATATATTCCCCCCTTTCTTCGAGATGAGGCCAGGATTCTGCTGCACAATATTCACGGACCGCAGTATCCTTTTATCGAGGATCCCCTGCGTTGTTCCTTGCAGATTCCTCGCTCCAATAGTTTTCTCCGACGTTGGTGTAGCCTTTGCTATGCCTCGTTGTGGTACCTCTCCATCGTCTAGTTGTCTAGCTGCGAGAGTTTCTGTGCTCGTACTATCCGTTTGAATCCAACTCTGTGCATGGATCTGTATGTCTTTAATGACTACTAATTTGTATCTAATGCACTCTTTGTTCATTGCTCACGTTACATCATGAATGACCTCTTACACATACAGTTGTTCTTGCTAAACCGCCCCTGTTGATTTGGCAGGATGGCTGACGATCCTCCACCTCCACCCTATATTGCCGCAATGATGCAACAGTTTGAGCTGAACCGACAGTTTATGACTGGAGTAATGGCTCAGTTCCCAACTCAAAATGCTCAGCAACAGTCTGCCCCAATAACTCTGCAAGAATTCGTGCGCCTCAATCCATCCATCTTTCGCAACTCGACTGATCCAATGGATGCTGATGATTGGCTCCATGACATTGCCTTTCAGATGGAGTCGGCTGATGTTGTCCCTGACAGTTACGTCACCTATGTGACGTATCACCTGAGGGGTTCAGCTGCTCAATGGTGGGAAAGCCACAGGCGTATGCTGCCCGCTGGGATAGCCACCACATGGATAGAATTTCAGTCAGCATTCCGTGCACGATACATTCCTCAAGATCTGATGGACCAGAAGAAGAAGGAGTTCCGCAAACTCACACAGGTCAAAATGACTATGGATGAATATCAGAGGAAATTCCTTGAGTTATCCCGCTATGCTGAAGCTGACATCGACACTGATGCTCGCAAGCAGGAGAAATTCCGTGAAGGACTGCATCCTGACATAAAGCTCGCACTTGTTGTCCATGACTGTGCAGATTTTGCGACGCTTGTCAGCCAAGCTTTTCGAGTTGAAACTGGTCTGACTGAATACCAGGAGTCGCTCAAACGTACTCAAGATGTGGGCTCATCCTCGGGTTAGCCTGCTCAGAAACGTCAAGTCTGGATCCCGCACAATGTCTATCACCGACCTGCTCCAACACCAAGGCCGTCATATGTTGCACCTCGTCTGCCTCTGCCGCCGAGACATCTAATGATTCAGGGTGGACAGCCCAATGCCACCGCTCCTCCCCATAATGATGGTTTATGCCACAAGTGTGGACAGCCAGGGCACCGTGCTATCAACTGTCACCAGAACCAGCCTCAGAGTACACCACATCCTCCTGTTGGTCGCAGGAAGGGCCGTCGAAAACATCCTTCTAGGAACGCTGATGCCAGACCACCTGCTAGTCAACTTATTCGTGGCAACCATGTCAAGATGGAAGAAGCTCGACAGGACACCAAAATTGTGATGGGTGCCCTTCTAGTGAATTCGATCCCAGCTTCTGTCCTCTTTGATTCTGGAGCATCGCACTCCTTCATGTCCGAAAGTTTTGCACGAAGACATGATATACCTTTTGAGGAGATGTCCACCCCTTTAGTGATCCAGTCACCTGGGGCTAGGTGGCAAACTACCATGGTAAGCCACGGTAATCACATTGTGATTGGAGGATTGGTGTTCCCCGTGTCTCTCATTGCACTCAAGACAGCCGACATAGACATCATTCTGGGTATGGACTGGTTGAAACCTCATAAAGCGTTGATTGATTGTGCCACTGAAACAGTCCGACTCACACACCCTTCCGGCTAGATAGTCAGTTACTCAGCTCGTACAGTTCAAAATGCTGAGAGCCAGATTTGTACTCTGAATGCGTTGAATGCTTCACCTCTAGAAGGAATCGAGAGTGTTCCAGTTGTTCGTGACTTTCAAGATGTCTTTCCAGAAGAACTCCCAGGAGTACCACCTGCCAGAGCTGTCAAATTCGTTATCCATCTGAAACCTGGCACTACTCCTATTGCCAAGCGCCCATACAAGATGCCGCCTCATGAACTCCTTGAACTTAAGGAGGAAATTGACAAGTCACTTCAAAAGGATTTCATCCGTCCCAGTTCTTCTGCTTGGGGAGCGCCTTCTCTCTTTGTCAAGAAGAAGGATGGTACGAATCGCCTGGTCCAAGATTACCGACCTATCAACCAGGCAACAATTCAGAACAAGTATCCGCTTCCCAGGATCAACGATCTGTATGATCAGCTTGCTGGTTCCTCAGTATTCTCTAAACTTGATTTGAGGCTGGGATACCACCAGATCAGAGTTCGTGAAGAAGACATTCCGAAGACAGCCTTCGCTACTCGCTATGGTTCTTACGAGTACACCGTCATGTCTTTCGGCTTAACCAATGCCCCAGCTACCTTCTCCCGACTGATGAACTACATCTTCATGGATTACCTCGACAAATTTGTCGTGGTTTATCTGGATGATATCCTTGTATAATCGAAGAATGAAGAAGAACATGCCGAACATCTACGGCTTGTACTGGAGAAGCTGCGTGAACATCAACTATATGCCAAGTATTCCAAGTGCGGGTTCTGGTTGTCTGAAGTGACATATCTCGGCCACGTGATTTCCAAAGATGGCATTGCTGTTAACCCAGAACAAGTTCAGGCTATTCTTGAATGGACTCCTCAGAAGAATGTCAAGCAAGTCAGAAGTTTTCTCGGCCTCGCAAGTTATTGTCGTCGCTTTGTCGAGAACTTCTCAAAGATTGCCAAGCCTCTGACTAATCTACTTCACAAAGGCGCTAAGTTTGAGTGGACAGATAAATGTCAGGAAAGTTTTCAGACCCTCAAGGACAAGCTCACCTCTGCTCCAGTGCTTGCTCCTCCGGATTCTCGCAAGGATTTGGTGATCTATTGCGACGCCTCTCGTCAAGGATTAGGCTGTGTCCTGATGCAATAGCGCAAAGTAATTGCTTATGCCTCGCGACAGTTGCGTCCCCACGAAGAGAATTACCCAGTGCATGATCTTGAACTTGCTGCAGTGATATATGCATTGAAGCTGTGGCGACATTACCTCCTTGGTAACCGATGTGAGATATATACTGATCATCAAAGTCTGAAGTATTTATTTACTCAGCCGGATCTCAATCTCCGCCAACAGCGATGGTTGGAAACAATTACGGACTATGACTGTGGTATTTCATATACCCCTGGCAAGGCTAATGTAATGGCCGATGCCTTGAGCCGCAAGTCCTATTGCAACAACCTCATGATTCAGCGAGCTCAACCTCATCTGTATGAAGAATTGCGCCAACTGAACCTCCACATTGTTCCACAGGGTTCTCTAAATACCCTTGTTATACAGCCAGATCTTGAGAAGGCTGTTAAACGCGCGCAAGCTAAAGATGCTGAAGTTGATCTCATGAAAAGAGATCTTCACCTTGAAAAGTACAGGGATTTCTCGCTTGCTGAAGATGGAACCTTGTATTTCAAAGACCGCATTGTGGTACCTCGGTTCGAATTGATGACTGACAAGGTCATGAAGGAGGCACATGATACACCACTATCTATTCATCCGGGTAGCACCAAGATGTATCGTGATCTCCGACAAAGGTACTGGTGGTCTAGAATGAAGCAGGATATTGCCCGATATGTTGCTGATTGTGACGTTTGCCGTCGCGTTAAAGCAGAACATCAGAAGCCTGCTGGAATTCTGCAACCGCGCCCTATTCCTTTATGGAAATGGGATAAGGTTCAAATGGATCTCATTACTGGCCTTCCCAAGTCACAGAAGGGTCACGATGCTATTCTTGTCGTCGTCGACCAACTCTCCAAAGTTGCACACTTTCTGCCAGTCAAGGAGACGATCACTGCTAGTCAGTTAGCAGAGTTATATATCTCCAGGATTGTATCACTCCACGGTATTCTGAAGGAGATCAGTTCAGACCGTGGCAGCCTCTTCACTTCACACTTCTGGAATAGTTTCCAACAAGCTATGGGAACTCATATTACTTGGAGTTCAGCTTATCACCCCCAGTCCCAAGGCCAAGTCGAAAGAGTGAATCAAGTGCTTGAAGATATGTTGCGTGCTTGTGTTATTTCATTTGGCAAGAAGTGGGAAGAATCTCTCCCGTATGCCGAATTCTCCTACAACAACAACTATCAAGCAAGTTTGAAAATGGCCCCCTTCGAAGTGTTATATGGACGTAAGTGTCGAACCCCTCTGAATTGGTCAGAAACTGGGGAACGACCGCTCGTGGGTCCGGATATTATCCAACACGCCGAAGAGCAAGTCCGAATTGTGCGAGAAAATCTCAAAGCTGCTCAGGACCGCCAGAAGAGCAACTATGATCGCAAACGATGGGGATTGACTTATCAACTTGGTGATCAAGCTTATCTGCATGTCACTCCGATGAAGGGCACTCACCATTTCGGAATCAAGGGCAAGTTAGCTCCTCGCTACATCGGCCCCTTCCGTATTCTCGCCAGACGTGGTCATGTGGCTTATAAATTGGAGTTGCCGCCGCAATTCTCTCATATCCACGACGTCTTCCATGTGTCGCAACTTCGCCGTTGCTTCAAGGAATCTCCGCACCGAGCAGTGGATCATGAATTGCTTGATTTACAAGATGATCTATCTTATAAGGAGCATCCGATCCGCATTCTCGATCAAGCTGAACGTCAGACCCGCCAGAAGACTACCAAGTTCCTTAAAGTGCAGTGGTCGGATCATACTGAAGATGAAGCCACTTGGGAACGCGAGGATCGTCTCGGGAGGAATACCCCAATTTGTTTCCTTCTACCTCCTGAATTCTCGGGACGAGAATTTCTTTTAGAGGAGGAGAATTGTAACACCGCTATGTAATGAGCTAAAGTGATCCATAATATTAATGCCAAGTCATCTGAGATTTGCAATGATAATCATGTTGGATTAATATCTCATTTCAAATTCTGCCATTGAATTCAATTCAAGTCACAAGTAAATTTTGAAGTTGCTTAAAAGTTGCTGGAAAAATGTTCATCATTTAGCATAAATTCCAAAACAATTTATTGATAAGAAAATCAACATCACTCATATGCAAAGATGGACAGTAGCAATTATTTCAATGCAATTCCAGCAATTTAAAATGCAATTCCATTTATGAAAATTCCAAATGAATTCCTATGCCTCCCAAAATATTTGTGGCAGAGCCTAAAAATGCAAAGGATTTATTGGGCTTAGTCCCACATTTTTCTAAAATGATTTGGTTGCCCAAATATTTATTTTCCCCTCTCTGTTTATTAAATAAAAGAGAAAAGACAGAAAAGGGAAAAACCAGAAACTTACCTGGAGCTGGGCCAGCCGGCCCAGCCCAACTCACCTGCTCCCCTACCTGCTCCCGTGCTCGTGTCGGCGCCGCCGTGGACAATAGCTCGCCGCGCCGCTGCTTCTCACCGCGTGGAGCTACAGGGACGCCGTGCGGATAAGGCCGCGCTCCACCTACCCCGAGCCCTCCCCCCTGGCCATTCCTCTCCTCTCTCTCACGCGAGCTCGCTCGCTTCTCTCTCTCTCTGTCCCGAACGCCGCCGCCGTGCCCGGCGTTGATCCACGGCCACCGGCGCCATCCCGTCCTCTCGAGCGGACCACGGGCTCCGCCGACGTCTTCTCCTTCCTCTCCGACCGCGCAGGAAAGCCGGAGCCCGCCGCATTGCCCGAATCGAGCTCGGCCTCGAGCTCTTTGTCGCCGGCGATCTCCGGCGACGGCGGCCTCCACCTGCGCTCCCGAGGGCCTTCGTGTGCCGCGCTGTAAGCTCCAGCTCCCCCTCTGGCCCCTCGATTAGCCCTAGGACGCGCTGCGCCGCCATTCCCGTCATAGCCCGTAGTGCCGCCACCGCAGGACACGTCGCCGGCTCCGTTTCCAGCGACCACTTGGTCCGGCGCTGTCACTGTTAGACGCGCGCTGCTGCGGCCGTTCGAGTGCGACGAACCGCGCGCGTTTTGAGCCCCTACACGCAAGACCCGAGCTCGCTGGTGTTTGCTGGCCGCTGGAGAGCTTGCCGGCGACGTTCCGGCCACACCCGAGTCCAACCGGTAGCTCCACCGCGCGCGTGACGTCGAGCCGCGTCGAACGCGACTAACCGCGGCCCAAACGGACCACCACAGTCGAGTTCCGTGCCTCGCCGGCGTTCGGCCGCCACGGAGAGCTCGCCGGATCTCTTTCCGGCGCCGGCGCTGAGCTGGCAAGGTGTGGGGCCCGCCCAGTGTCGCTGACAGTGGGCCCCTGCGCCTTCGTTGACCGCGTTGACATCGGTCAACGCGTGTTACTGTTCACCTTAAGCCACTGACGTGTGGGCCCGTGTGGTTAATTAACTGCTAACGATTAATTAGGTTAATTCTGTTAATTAGATCAGACGCTGACAGGCTAGGCCCACTGACTAATCCTCTGTTAAGTTTAAATTTAAATCTGTTTTAACCCCACAGAGGCTGACAGGTGGGTCCAACCTGCCCATTTGACCAGTCAGCTGGTCAGCCGACCACTAACGTCATGCCTGCGTCCCCATGACGTCATATTCCTTTTCTGGTATTTCTGTTAATTTAAATAATTCCAGAAAATGCTAAAAACTTTGAAAATTCGTAGAAATTAAACCGTAGCTCGGATCGAAAAACTTTCTACATGAAAGTTGCTCAGAAAAATCCCACGAATCCGATCGTGCCATCTGTTTTCATGTCAGGACCCTCTACATAGGTGAACCCGCAACTTTTTGCTTGTTTCCGGTATATGAATAGTGCATACATACCGGTTAATAAGTCCAACTTAAACCCTAAAATAAATAAAATGGTTTTGGCATGCTTTTAGGCAACCCTGCACTGCACTCTAGCATGTCATGATCTGTGTTGCATATGATTGCCGTGTATTTATTTGTTTCTTCCCCCTCTTCTTTCCGATAGCCCCTGAGCCCGACGCAGCTCTGGAGATCGACGACACCACTGACGACCTCTCTTTTGCCGCAGAGCAACCAGGCAAGCAAACCCCCTTGACGCATGCCTATATTACCTATTCTCTGTCCCTCCTGCTTGCATTAGAAATTGCTACTGCTATGTTTTATCCTAATCTGCTGCATAGCCTGTTTTTGTAACTGTTACTTGATACCTGCCTGCTATCCGAGATACTTAGTATATTTTGGTTGGTAAACCATCTGTGGCCCCTCCACCTTGTCCTAGTTGCCCCGCTTAGTTACCAGTGCCCCGTTCGATGAGATCGACGGGCTGAGACCAGCACCCCACCACACACCCCTAAGTTGCTCGACTCTGCAGAGCTAACATCGAGTGCCGAGGGTGATACCTCTTATCTCACTCCTGATGTTGCCCCTGTAGTACAGTTAGTCGGATGTGGGTTGCCGAGGGTGATTCCTCTTCCACCACCTCCGATGTAGTTTCTGTCGTGCAACCCCGCAAGTGTGAATACCATCGAGGGTGATTCCTCCGGGTTCACCTTGTCGGTTACATCTAGTGGGAATCCATCGAGGGTGATTCCTCGGATTCCTGCTTGATGCTATGGACACACGGTTACTTGCACTTTATTACTACAGTTACTGGATAAAGTCGGGTAGGCCCCGAGGGGTACCCGCGAGTGATGTGGAGTCGGGTTGACCATGAGGGTACCCGCGAGATGAATACGTGGCACGGCCGGGCATTCATAGCCCTTGCCGTAAGTCCAAGAGACGGGGCGACGGGGTCACAGGATCGTGAGTCTCTGCTCTTTACCGCGCGCTACCAACGCACTAATGGGTTAGGATATGTAATCTGAGTAGGCCTCTGGCCTTTTCGCGCTAACCAGCACGTGGGAATAATATGGGTACTCGGCACCGTATGTATCAGCCGAAAGCTCTGTCAGACGTCCAGTTCAGCATCGCGGCAGGGCAGGATCGGCGCCATCCATGACAGAGGTGGTGCCTGGATCTAACCTTGTGCGCAACGACCCGGAGTGCAAAGGGCGATGGGCCCAAGACCCCTGAGCACTTAGGAGGTAGACAGGCGGGGACCTCTCTGCTGAGCTCTAGGTAGGGCTACGGTGTGTCGATCAGCCGAGGCCGGGCATGACCCAGGAAAGTGTGTCCGGCCAGACTTAATCGAGCGTGTTGGGTAATAGTAGTGCACCCTTGCAGGGAAGATATATCTATTCGAATAGCCGTGTCCACGGTAACAGGACGCTCGGAAAATATCCTGATCTTCTACAACTAGAAATGGGTTAAATGTATTGGCTCCGGGATCGCTTTCTCGCAGGGAGTCGAGGAAGGATCTCTGGGCATGATTGCTGCTTAATGCTACTATTATATTAATGTTCTGATCTGTACTCTTCTTATGCTGCAAGACACTGAAGATGCTAGTCTTCGATAGGCTAGGCCTTCTCTCTATTCTGGCTTTCTGCAGTCAAGTCCACATATACAGCCTTCCTTGAAAATTTTGCATAACTAGACTAGTTCTGATGTCAGTCTTGCGAGTACTTTGGATGAGTACTCACGGTTGCTCTGCTATTCTTTTTTTTTCCCATACCCATTTGGTGATACATCAGACGCCGGAGCCCAGGAGCAGGAGATCCCCGGAGGTGCCTACTACGACGTGGAGACCGCCGACGACCAGGAGTAGTTAGGAGGCTCCCAGGCAGGAGGCCTTGCCTCTTTCGATCAGAGCTGTTGTTTGTTTTCGCCTTCTTAAGGCATCTTGTTTAACCTTGTGTCTGTACTCAGATACTTTTGCTTCCGCTGATGCTTGTATGACATCAAGCTTGTGTATTCGAGCCCTCGAGGCCCTGGCTTGTAATATAAAGCTTGAATTATTTTATTTTGTGTCTAGAGTTGTGTTGTGATATCTTCAAGTGAGTCCCTAGGCTTGATCGTGTGCACTTGTGTGTATGATTAGTGCACGATTTAGTCAGGGGCATCACAAGCACAAGAGCAAGGACTTCATCAACAACACACCGTCTATTACCTTTTGGAGAGTGGTGTCTCCTAGATTGGTTAGGTGTCACTTGGGAGCCTCCAACCTGATGTGGAGTTGAACCAAGCAGTTTGTAAGGGCAAGGAGATCGCCTACTTCGTGAAGATCTACCCCGAGTGAGGCTAGTCCTTCATGGACGTAAGCCATGGTGGAATAGACAAGGTTGCTTCTTCGTGGACCCTTCGTGGGTGGAGCCCTCCGTGGACTCGCGCAGCCGTTACCCTTCGTGGGTTGAAGTCTCCATCAACGTGGACGTACGATAGCACCACCTATCGGAACCACTCCAAAAACCACCGTGTCTTCATTGCGTTTGATCTTCCATACTCTACCCCTTTACTTTCCATACTCTTGCATGCTTTATCATTTCCGCTGCTCAATCTCTAGATATGCATGTGTAGAAAGTATTGGAGTGATCTTAACTTGTGCCAAAATCTGCCTAAGTTTCAAGAGAAATTTAATAACTGCACCTTTGGCTGGCTAGGACTCTATTCACCCCCCCTCTAGACCTATCTCCTCGATCCTATAATTGCGAATGATTGTTCGCCCACTATGTGATGTGGAACGCGACGTAGTTTCACATCACGCCGCCGGCTCGCAACTGTCGGCCGGCTTGTAGACGGATATTCCCTGCGTGTTCAACTGATCTATGCATGTGGTTGTACCATCCCAAAATTTTAACCCATGTTTTTACTAAATAAAATTTTGATAAAAATAAAATTTTGAATTATATCAGGACTTTTATTAATTACAGAGTATTTTCTGTTTTCTGTTTTCCAAAATTCTTCCCTCCATATAGAAAATTTTAGAAAAATATTATGGGCTTTCGTAGTTTTCTTAAATCATTTCATTTATATTTTAAATAATAGTAGGAAATATTTTCATAATAAAATTTGCCCAAAATAATCCTTTTAACAGCATTTTCAATCTTTGAAATCCTTTTGTTGCACTACAACTATTTTAAATAATTCTTTTAAAATTCCACAAAAATTATGAGGGGTCATGTGATGCCTATAGATCACTTTTGTGCAAAAACCCAACATGGTCCTTTGAAAATTTTGAGCACAACTTCCATTTTTCAATTCTGGTCCAGTTTGAGCGTTGAACTACAACCCCAATTTTTCTTGCTCCAAAAATTCTGAAATTTTCCATATTATAGTCCTTCCAACCAAACCCTTAAGTCCAGGAGCTCACCTCTATTTGCATCATTTAAGCCCACCAAATTATTCCCTGTAGTTTCTGTCCAGAACTGAATTTCTCCAAAACTTGCACTAGCAAGTATTTCCTTTCATAAAACCAACTTCAGAATCATCACTAACATCCAAGGAGACATCATCCTACCAAATTCCAATCTCAGAAAAGATCCCTAGGTGGCCCTAGCATTTCATCAAGCACCTCATGTGCATGGCTGAAATCTTGCAGCTCTCTGAACCCTATATGGAACTAGCTTCTCTCGCTCAACCAACATGTCCACCATTCTTACCATCTTAGTAAACATCACCGTGTAAAATTTTAGCTCATTTAGGTCACTCTAGGACACGCTGGCATTCATTCGAACATTTGGTGTGCGTGTCCAGAGAGCGGCCAAAGCTCGTGTATTGCACCACGTCGGCACCGAGCTCCAACCGCTCTGCTGCTGCCTCTCCCGCTCGAGCTAGCCGTCCTCAGGATTGCCCCGACCACCTAGACGCCCGCCGACACTCCCCCCGCGTCCCCTAGCGCCGTCCACCACCGCCCATGCCGGCCACAGCCACCGCCGTCTCGGGCACGGCATCACCCAAGACACGCGGCTCGCCCCGAGCCAACCAGCCCTCCCCTAGCGTAAATATGGGCGGCCACCATCCTCAACGACCCCGCCGACCACGGCCATCGGCCTCAACGGCCTCACCTGCCGCAATAATGGCCGCCACCGCCGTGCTTATCTTCTGGAGCCATGAACCGCCTTGCTTCGCTTATAAAAGCCGCCTCGGGCTCGCCCCATTGATCAGCACCACACCCTCTCCTCCCTCTAAAAGCCTCCCGTAGAAGCAGAATGACCGGAGAGGTCGTCTTCTCCACTTCCGGCCGAGGCATCCGCCGCCACCATTCGGTCGATCCCGGCGCAACCACAGACCCCTCTTCCCCATTCTCTCTATCACTAGCCTCCTATCGATCCCACTAACCCACTCCCCCTCTCAATTTAGCTCGGGAGCCACCGTAGACAAAAGCCCCTTTTCTCACCTCGCCAGAGTTCCGCGGGATGCTTCGTCGCCGGCGATGCGGTGACCCCTGGTGGCCAAGGCGTAGCTTTCCAGGTTCGCCTCGGTGACGGGAGCACGCCCATGTGCTTAGCTCCGCGACTGACGCCGCCGTTTGCCGGCAAGGGCCGCCGGCGTGGCCTCCTGTGTTCTACCGAGGGAGGGGAGAGCGCGAACGACTGGTCAGACCTGACCAGGGGGCCCGTGGGACCCACTGTCAGTGACCCCCAGGTCATCCGAATCGTTTTAAGCGAAGACGTATTCGTGAAAGTACGTTTTCTCCACTGGAAAGCGTAAACTTCACCGAACCGTTTTCTTTTTATGTTTTATTTAAAAAAAGATTTTGACCACAACTTTGACTGCCTCTAACTTTTCAACCATATGTCCAAATTAATTAATTCTTTTTCTGTCATTCTTTAAATTTCATCTAGTTTATTTTAGTATTTATTTCAAAAATTTCCAAACAACTTTTTGGTACTGTTTTGGAATTAGGTGATAATTGCATTATTTTGAAAATAGGAAAAAAATGGAGGGAATAATTTTTTTTAAAGTTTTGGAGTGCACCCAATCCTTCTGCAAGCTCAAGGCAAGCATCTTGGACACATGATATGATGAATGTTTGGAAGTTTGCTAGCTAGGATATTAGAATCATGATTATGATAATTTGCAAATGAAATTGGCATATTGCTATTTTTGCATGCATGATCCATTGATACTTTGTTATCCTCACTTAAACATGAAATATGAGTAAAGGTGATTGTTCTCACATGTCACATATGCCTATGTTGGTCCAGACTAATCTGCAGGAAAGAATCAGTCACGAGAAAAGTGACCGTGAGACAGAAATCTCGTTTTGACAAGAATGATCAGTGAGGGCATGTTGGGACATGCCAGATGGTGACCCTGTTGGGTACTATGAAGAAAATTTATTGTGCTAATCACTGCAGGAAATATAAACCTCCTGAGTCGACCATAGATCGAGTCTTGTCACCGGTAACCCCCATATTTGTTTCGTGCTGCCACTTGTCCCTGCCACAGGTTGGGTATGGTTTAGTAAGTTGATAACCCCTTTCCTTGCACACACTGTACAGAGAGGCCATGGTGAAAGATACCAGAGGCCTCTGGTAGGAATGTCACCTGGTCAGGGGGCATGGGTGTATCCGGCTGGGCCGAGAGGGGGGCACCCCTTGTATTCCGCGCGTTAGAAATTGTGATACCGTGCTATTCGAGATGGTGGTCTCCCCGTCTTAGAGTTTTTTCTTGAATGATGCTTTTGGTGATTCCTGGCATCTGGAAAGTTAATCTGGTGTGTGCTCGTCAGGTGTGTTTTCAACCCAAAGACCATTATGGGAATTAGTTAGCGTCTAGGTGTAGGCTAAAGAAATCCTTTACTTGTGGGTAAAGAGTACACCCTCTGCAGAGTTTTAAAACCTATTCGAATAGCCGGGGCCACGGTTAAGGACTACAGTCTGGGTTGGTCAAGTGTCGGTCTTAGTGTCGGTCTTCGGAGGAAATAATTAAATTAATCATGATTCATTTTTGCAGGATAATTATTGTCACTACTGATGCCAGCATGAATATTATTGTTAACATGAATATTATTCTGGACTAACTTTTTTCTTCTTCTATGTGCAACCTTGGGTATCTCTTGGGATGGTTAATCCACCTAGATACTCATTTCTATTTTCTTTTCTGAGTGTCTCTTGGGATGGTTAATCCACCTGGAGACTCATTTCTATTTTCTTTTCTGAGTGTCTCTTGGGATGGTTAATCCACCTGGATACTCATTTCGATTTTCTTTTCTGAGTGTCTCTTGGGATGGTTAATCCACCTGGATACTCATTTCTATTTTCTTTTTTGAGTGTCTCTTGGGATGGTTAATCCACCTGGATACTGATTTCTATTTTCTTTTCTGAGTGTCTCTTGGGATGGTTAATCCACCTGGATACTCATTTCTATTTTCTTTTCTGAGTGTCTCTTGGGATGGTTAATCCACCTGGATACTCATTTCTATTTTCTTTTCTGAGTGTCTCTTGGGATGGTTAATCCACCTGGATATTCATTTCTATTTTCTTTTCTGAGTGTCTCTTGGGATGGTTAGTCCACCTGGATACTCATTTCTTTTCAAGACCTCTCGAGGCGTCGCTTTTAGACACCCGTTTGGCATTTCTTTTCAAGACCTCTCGAGGCGTCGCTTTCAGACACCCGTTTGGCATTTCTTTTCAAGATCTCTCGAGGCATCGCATTCAGACACCCGTTTGGCATTTCTTTTCGAAACCTCTCGAGGCGTCGCATTCGGACACCCGTTTGGCATTTTTCTTGGAATTCCTCGGGCAGTCCAGCACCGATGTTCCATTTTATTTTCTTGGTTCATCACTAATGATATATATAAATTTATCCATCCACACCGTATTGATATTTAACATGCCATGCTTTAATATCAGTCAACATATGCATATAATTTAGTCCATCATGATCATATGCACTCTGTTACATTCGGTATATCTTTTGTTCATGATGTTTGCGAGTATATTCAAACGTACTCACTGGCTTGTCGCCGGCTATTTAATTGGCCTGGTCAGGATTTCAACGAGGAGTACTACAATGATGTCCATGCGGACTAGGAGCCTAAGATAGCAGTTACGTGAGATAGGAGTTATCCAAGTCAGCCATTCCTGTGGGGTTGGAGCTTCCACCAGAATTGGAGATCCGCTACCCGCTTCCGCCATCCGCTGTTAGAAATCATTGTTGTATCATTAGACCTTTATGGTCTTGTATTCAATTCTTGTAATTGCTTGGTAATCTGTATCAAGGACGTGTCCACCAGTAAAAATGATCTTGGGGCTGGTGGTGACACAAGGGGTTATTTCTGGGATTTTATGTCCCAGAAACACGGCCCCGACAGCCTTGGTATCAGAGCCCAGGCTGACCATTGGCTAATCCTATCTTAGCCTGGTCGCTATCCCTAGGTTTCCACACTGTCCAAATCTTTCCTGTTCATAGCCAAGCCCATCCCATCCGATAAGCCTGCATAGTGGCCAGCCGACATCTTGTGACAGTCGTTGCCCAACCTACGAGCCTGTCCATAGGCCGTGTGTATACCTGGGCATATCTCGGGCCGGGCCGGGCCAAAAAATGCCCGGTGCAAAAAACCCAGGCCTGAGCCCGTCCCTGCCCGACCATCGGGCCTAATAAATCGGGCCCGAGCCCGAAAAAGCCCGACAGGGCCCGGTCGGCTCGGCCCGACTACGGCTAAAATCACGTTTTCTGCAAGCCCGAGCCCGGCCCGATCTACCCGTCGGGCTCAGTTTCCAGGCCTGAGCTCAGCCCGATGGCACACTCGGGCTCAGCTCGGCCCGGGATTTTCAGGCCGGGTCGGGTCGGGCCGTCCGGGCCGGGCTGCCCATGGCCAGGTATAGCCGTGTGCCTGTGGCCGAAACCTGAGTTGTCCCATCCACAAGCGTGCGATAGAAGACTCCACTGACCTATAAAGGAAGCCTTGCCCCAACTCAGCACATTATAGCCTCACTCTCAGTTCGATATCCAGTCACCAAGATGCCTGGTCCCATCTTTCGTAATGAGACCACCGCAGCCGAGCTTGGAGACTTTGTAGTCATCCTCGCCAATCTCACCCGTCGAGCTTTTGGCATAGAAGAGCCCCCGGAGTATGTTGTGTACCAAGAGGACACGTGTGATGCCATCCACCACTTCTGGGCCACGGTGCACATCTACGGGAGGGGCACCACCTCAGAACGCCCCTACCGGTTCACCGGGAGGACGACCTCCGACGAGCCCCAAGCCATCCAACTTGCAGCCCGAGAGGCTATAGTTAATCTCTGGCATCTGTCGCCGAGAGTTAACATCCGTCCTTTCTACCACTACCCTAGTCGTGAAGGCTATGGTAGCCCGACCCAAGTCGCCAACGGAGACCATGAGACGGATCTTGCTCTAGTGCATCTGGTGCGCTACCTGAGAGTGCAAGAGGCACTATTCGATCAGGTCACCCTTGATCTGATTGCGACCCGCAGGACGCTCGCTCTCCTGACTCCGGTAAGAAGAGGAGCTGCACCCGCCACCGACACCTCGATAGTGCTATTCAGGAGACCGATCGAGCCCTCGGAATCTGCCCCTGTTGTCTACCCGGGTAATGCCTTCGTCTCCCCCGGGGAACTCCGTCGTCTCTTGGAGACCTACTCCAACGGGACTGTGATCACGACACCCCACGAGGGGCACCACCGCTACCCCAGCCCTGTAGCTCCCCATCCGACCCCGGCCTGCTCCGACACTGAAGCTCACGGGGAAGCCTCGACATCTGCAAGACACGCCCGGCTAGATGTCAACGAGGTGGACTGAGTCCACCAGAATTGTTGTTGAGCCTTAGTGGCCCGGTTTCCCTGTATTTTCGAGGTAGCAGTCGTAGGGCATAGTAAGTTTGTAAATTACTTGTGTGCCATTGTTTTGATGGTACTATGTATGATCTAGCGTAAATTGTTTGACGAGTGATTGCAGAGTAAATTCTAGGCGTGACAGCCAAAACCACCCTAACCGACACGCACAGTAATACGTCACATTCCTTTTGAGGATTGAGGTCCGAGACCTTGACTTGGACAACCCTATGACGGAGCCGATACACAAGCCGTACCGGCGCCGCCTCATGTTTCCTAACCCAGGTACCTTATAAGCGGCCATATCCCACTCTACACCAGCAACCATCAACCTTGAGCACTGCTTTTCCCTATCTATCCATCCATGTCTCACCCTAGAGCCTACCTGAGAACTCCAGATGCAAGACCTGGTAGCTTTGTTAGAGTTCTGTGGGATTTTACCCGCAATACTCTTGGTTCTAGCTACCCACCCCAGTATGAGTTGTTCAAATTGAGGATCATCCCGGATTCCTCGAAATACTGGGCAGTTGTACACATCCCACCAGAGGATTTAAACCAAGGCCCTCCATATGTTGTCTTCATCGGGAGATCCATGCCAACCTCAGGCATGGCCATTGAGGCTGCTGCTTATGAAGTAGTTACCCGTCTTCGATTCACGGTACCCTGTGCCAGCGAAAGGAAATACTGCTATTTTCTGAGCCGCACAGCTTTTGGAGCAGAAGCTATGTTCCACTGTGAACGTATAGAAAGAGATCCAGCTCTGGCCAATCTCATTCAGTATGTGATGGCCCAGGAGCATCTCACCTAGCAACTAATGGATTATCTCCATTACCTTGCTGTCCTGAATCCCTAGATTGCCATTGGTGGACCACCTCTGCCAACTCAGGAAGGACATGTTCTTCGTCTGCTTCCTGCACTTCCTCCAGAAGAAGAAGTATGTGCTCCAGCACCGGGAACCCTTCTGCCAGACCCCGTAGATCTTACCTTCGAACCTTAGACGGTAATGAGAGTGGTTGTTACTGTGTCTAGCACTTGTTTGCATGATGCAATTTTTGCGATGTATTTTAGGGCATATGTCATGAATGCATTAATATGATTGCAGTTTGTCTACGAGTATTTGATTGTGGTGATCTGCATTTACTTCATCCGCACTTAGGGGAGGAAATTCCTTAAGGGCCATTATCACAAGATTTCCCAACATAAATTTAATTCGCGTGCAGCCACGGCATCCGGCTTACACTCACACTAACCCTACCACATGCACTAAGTGCAGAAACCTCACACACACATTTAGCATCTAATTAACCGCCTCGCTCACTGGATCACTCTCACCACACCACAGTTTTCCCGAAGAAAAACTCGTGGTTTTTTTTATTTCTACGGAACCTGCTACAGAACGCACTAGCACTCGCTCATAACCAGCACTGATGCCTAGTCCCCATGACCACCACCGCCTCGGAGAGCCACCACTCGAGCAGCCGCATCATGGCGATCATCGAGGATCATCGCACACAACAGCAGCGAGAAGCCAACCAACGCCGCCAGCATACCAGCCAGAAGGATCATGGGCAGCTCCGGAACCACGTCCTCCATTAATACCTCGTCTTGAGCTCCTGCAACCAGAAGGAGAAGAGGAAGAAGGAGTGAGGTGAGGTGCGAGGCAGAAGGAAGAAAAAACCGTGGTCATGTTTATAGCTTGAGCTCGGTGCACGGTGAGCGAAGTACACCAGCGCCGCTCGTCGCTCGATTGCCGGTGTTCGGAGGAGAATTCGCGAGCAGTGCCGACAGGGTACTGGCCCGTGAGGTGAGTGTACGCTGCGCCGGCGACAAGCACGCCGCGCACTATCGCGGTACGGCCCTAGATGCCCTACGCGCTAGATGCCACAGGAGGAGAAAGTGTGAGAAAGCACGCGAGAGAAAGAAGAGAAAGGAGAGCCGGAGGAAGAAGAAGAGACTGACAGTGGGCCATGGGCCCACCTGTCAGCCAGAGAGAACACTGTGCACTGGAGTACGACAAGCGAAATTTGGAATTAGAAATTATACTTTTTCCAAATTTGTCGTACAGTAGAACCACAACACCAGTACCTCACTGTAGTTGCACCAATTACAAGTAGCCACACATCAACTGTGCCTAATTAGGTTATTTAAATAACTAATTCAGAAAAAAAATCTCCTCGAAAAGGTGGGCTTAATTCTGATAACCACCTTAACAAATCTCGAGGACGAGATTTTCTTAAGGGGGGTAGAGTTTGTAACACCCCAAAATTTTAACCCATGTTTTTACTAAATAAAATTTTGATAAAAATAAAATTTTGAATTATACCAGGTCTTTTATTAATTTCAGAGTATTTTTTGTTTTCTATTTTCCAAAATTCTTCCCTCCATATAGAAAATTTTAGAAAAATATTATGGGCTTTGGTAGTTTTCTTAAATTATTTCATTTATATTTTAAATAACAGTAGGAAATATTTTCATAATAATTTTTTCCCAAAATAATCCTTTTAACAACATTTTCAATCTTTGAAATGCTTCTGTTGCACTACAACTATTTTAAATAATTATTTTAAAATTCCACAAAAATTATGAGGGGTCATGTGATGCCTATAGATCACTTTTGTGCAAAAACCCAACATGGTACTTTGAAAATTTTGAGCACAACTTCCATTTTTCAATTCTGGTCCAGTTTGAGCGTTGAACTGCAACCCCAATTTTTCTTGATCCAAAAATTCTGATTTTTTTCCATATTATAGTCCTTCCAACCAAACCCTTAAGTCCAGGAGCTCACCTCTATTTGCATCATTTATGCCCACCAAATTATTCCCTGTAGTTTCTGTCCAGATCTAAATTTCTCCAAAACTTGCACTAGCAAGTATTTCCTTTCATAAAACCAACTTCAGAATCATCACTAACATCCAAGGAGACATCATCCTGCCAAATTCCAATCTCAGAAAAGATCCCTAGGTGGCCCTAGCATTTCATCAAGCACCTCATGTGCATGGCTGAAATCTTGCAGCTCTCTGAACCCTATATGGAAATAGCTTCTCTGGCTCAACCAACATGTCCACCATTCTTACCATCTTAGTAAACATCACCCTGTAAAATTTTAGCTCATTTAGGTCACTCTAGGACACGCTGGCATTCGGTCGAACATGTGGTGTGCGTGTCCAGAGCGCGGCCAGAGTGCGTGTATTGCACCACGTCGGCACCGAACTCCAGCCGCTCTGCTGTTGCCTCTCCCGCTCGTCCTAGCCCTCCTCAGAATTGCCCCGACCACCTAGACGCCTGCCGACACTCCCCCCGCGTCCCCTAGCGCCGTCCACCGCCACCCATGCCGGCCACAGCCACCGCCGTCTCGAGCACGGCAATGCCCAAAACACGCGGCTCGCCCCGAGCCAACCAGCCCTCCCCCTGGCGTAAATATGGGCGGCCACCATCCTTACCGACACCGCCGACCACGGCCACCGGCCTCAACGGCCTCACCTGCCGCTATAATGGCCGCCACCGCCGTGCTTATCTTCTGGAGCCACGAACCGCCTTGCTTCGCCTATAAAAGCCGCCCCGGGCTCGCCCCGTTGATCAGCACCACACCCCCTCCTCCCTCTAAAAGCCCCCCATAGAAGCAGAACGACCGGAGAGGTCATCTTCTCCACTTCCGGCCGAGGCATCCGCCTCCACCATTCGATCGATCCCGGCGCAACCACAGACCCTTCTTCCCCGTTCCCTCCATCACTAGCCTCCTCTCGATCCCACTAACCCACTCCCCCTCTCAGTTTAGCTCGGGAGCCACTGTAGACAAAAGCCCCTTTTCTCACCTCGCCGGAGTTCCGCGGGATGCTTCGTCGCGGGCGATGCGGTGATCCCCGGTGGCCAAGGCGTAGCTCTCCAGGTTCGCCTCGGTGAGGGGAGCACGCCCATGTGCTCAGCTCCACGACTGACGCCGCCATTCGCCGGCGAGGGCCGCCGGCGTGGCCTCCTCTGTTCTGCCGCGGGAGGGGAGAGCGCGGACAACTGGTCAAACCTGACCAGTGGGCCCGCGGGACCCACTGTTAGTGACCCCCAGGCCATCCGAATCGTTTTAAGTGAAGACGTATTAGTGAAAGTACGTTTTCTCCACTGGAACACGTAAACTTCACCGAACCGTTTTCTTTTTATGTTTTATTTAAAAACAGAATTTGACCACAACTTTAACTGCCTCTAACTTTTAAACCATAAGTCCAAATGAATTAATTCTTTTTCTGTCATTTTTTAAATTTCATCTAGTTTATGTTAGTATTTATTTCAAAATTTTCCAAACAACTTTTTGGTACTGTTTTGGAATTAGGTGATAATTGCGTTATTTTGAAAATAGGAAAAAAATGGAGGGAAGAATTTTTTTTAAAAGTTTTGGAGTGCACCCAATCCTTCTGCAAGCTCAAGGCAAGCATCTTGGACACTTGATATGATGAATGTTTGGAAGTTTGCTAGCTAGGATATTAGAATCATGATTATGATAATTTGGAAATGAAATTGGCATATTGCTATTTTTGCATGCATGATCCATTGATACTTTGTTATCCTCACTTAAACATGAAATATGAGTAAAGGTGATTGTTCTCACATGTCACATATGCCTATGTTGGTCCAGACTAATCTGCAGGAAAGAATCAGTCATGAGAAAAGTGACCGTGAGACAGAAATCTCGTTGTGACAAGAATGATCAGTGAGGGCATGTTGGGACATGCCAGATGGTGACCCTGTTGGGTACTACCAAGAAAATTTATTGTGCTAATCACTGCAGGAAATATAAACCTCTTGAGTCGACCGTAGATTGAGTCTTGTCACCGGTAACCCCCATACTTGTTTCGTGCTACCACTTGTCCCTGCCACAGGTAGGGTATGGTTTAGTAAGTTGATAACCCCTTTCCTTGCACACACTGTACAGAGAGGCCATGGTGAAAGAAACCAGAGGCCTCTGGTAGGCATGTCACCTGGTCAGGGGGCATGGGTGTATCCGGCTGGGCTGAGAGGGGGGCACCCCTTGTATTCCGCGCGTTATAAATTGGGATCCCATGCTATTCGAGACGGTGGTCTCCCCGTCTTAGAGTTTTTTCTTGAACGATGCTTTGGGTGATTCCTGGCTTCCGAAAAGTTAATCTGGTGTGTGCTGGTCAGGTGTGTTTTCAACTCAAAGACCGTAATGGGAATTAGTCAGCGTCTAGCTGTTGGCTAAAGAAATCCTTTACTTGTGGGTAAAGAGTACGCCCTCTACATAGTTTTAAAACCTATTCGAATAGCCGTGTCCGCGGTTAAGGACTACAGTCTGGGTTGGTCAAGTGTCGATCTTAGTGTCGGTGGAGGAAATAATTAAATTGATCATGATTCATTTTTGCAGGATAATTATTGTCACTACTGATGCCAGCATGAATATTATTGTGAACATGAATATTATTGTGGACTAACTTTTTTTTTCTTCTATGTGCAACCTTGGGTATCTCTTGGGATGGTTAATCCACCTGGATACTCATTTTTATTTTCTTTTCTGAGTGTCTCTTGGGATGGTTAATCCACCTGGATACTCATTTCTATTTTCTTTTCTGAGTGTCTCTTGGGATGGTTATTCCACCTGGATACTCATTTCTATTTTCTTTTATGCGTGTCTCTTGGGATGGTTAGTCCAGCTGGATACTCATTTCTTTTCAAGACCTCTCGAGGCGTCGCTTTCAGACACCCGTTTGGCATTTCTTTTCAAGACCTCTCGAGGTGTCGCTTTCAGACACCCATTTGGCGTTTCTTTTCAAGACCTCTCGAGGCATCGCATTCAGACACCCGTTTGGCATTTCTTTTCAAGACCCCTCGAGGCGTTGCATTCATACACCCGTTTGGCATTTTTCTTGGAATTCCTCAGGCGGTCCAGCGCCGATGTTCCATTTTATTTTCTTGGTTCATCACTAATGATATATATAAATTTATCCATCCGCACTGTATTGATATTTAACATGCCATGCTTTAATATCAGTCAACATATGCATATAATTTAGTCCATCATGATCATATGCACTCTGTTACATTCGGTATATCTTTTGTTCATGATGTTTGCGAGTACATTCAAACGTACTCACTGGCTTGTCCCTGGCTATTTAATTGGCCAGGTCAGGATTTCAATGAGGAGTACTACAACGACGTCCATGTGGACTAGGAGCCTAAGATAGCAGCCACGCGAGATAGGAGTTATCCCGGTCAACCATTCCTGTGGGGTTGGAGCTTCCACCAGAATTGGACATCCGCTACCCGCTTCTGCCATCCGCTGTTAGAAATCATTGTTGTATCATTAGACCTTTATGGTCTTGTATTCAATTCTGTAATTGCTTGGTAATCTGTATCAAGGACGTGTCCACCAGTAAAAATGATCTTGGGGCTGGTGGTGAAATAAAGGGTTATTTCTGGGATTTTACGTCCCGGAAATACGGCCCCGACAGTGGTTGCTCGCGGTTGAGGCGGCCGCGGCGTGCTCTGCTTGTGTCACGCCACACGCGCTCTGCTCACGTCCTGCCACGCGCGCTCTGCTCGCGTCCCTCCGCGCGCTCTGCCCGCATTCCTCCGCACGCGCTGTAAGCATTTCGGGCTGGCGCATGATCACGTACGTTCGGGGTGCCTTATGCATGTGGTTACGCCGGACGCGGCGCCACGACGCAGTTACGTGCGGCAAAATCTGCCTTGCGGACATGCCGAGAATCCCGTCCGCCCAGCCCTCATTTATTCCCGCGGCCATTTACCTTCATCTCTCGTGCCCCACGACACAATAAGCACACCCATGATGACACATACAGATAGGATATCCAGCAGCTCCAATGGCACACCCGGTTCTAATGGCGCTCCCAGCGGTTGACGACGACGACGGGCGGTAGTTCACCACGCCTCACATAATGGACTCCCACGTGAGGGGGAAGGACCTCCCGGTGGTGTACACCAATGAGCCGGTCTCGGTGGAGAGCTCCATCCACACTATGGAGCAGTTGCTTGCTGAGGACGAGTACCAAGTGGTCGGCTTCGACCTCGAGTTCATCGGCGGTCGTGCCGGGTATGATCAGAAGGTTGCCGTCGCCAGTTGTGCGTGCACCATCACGTCCTCGTCTACCACTACTCCCTGGCCACAAGGCCTTGTGAGCGTTTCACCAGGTTTATCAACAGCCCCGACTACAGGTTCGCTATGGTGGACACCGTGAACGATCTAAAGGTGCTCAAGACTACGGGCTTGGCCTACTAGAATCTTGTCGACATCCAAGGCCAGTACAGGGTCTGGGGCAGAAAGAAGTAGAAGGACTCCCTGGTTGACCTAGCCGTGGCCATCATCGACCCCTACTACAGAGGCATGAAAGATGAGTGCAAAAAGAACAAGGATGCCTGGCACGAGGCCTGGGTGCGGAGACTGGATGAAGAACACGTCAAGTACGTGGCCAAGGATGCGTACACATGCTACGAGATGTACAGGTGGATCGTTGACATGAGGGAGTGCCTCCTTCCTGTGGACGACGAGGGATCGAGCCACAAGTAGAGTAGTGGCGGCAGTGTCACAAGAAGTAGATGATTAGATGATCATTTCTCCTAGTTTAGAATGCATGTAATTGTTTATTGAGGTGTGTGCGAATGTTTTGTATAGTCACCTATGTAATTGGATGTTTAATTTGGTTATATATGTTGTTCTTCTGTAGACTGAGCAAATTACAACGCAGACGGACTAATCTAGGGAACCCGCCGGTGATGATTTCATCAATCGCTGACAATTGTATACCAGCAAGCGTTTGCCCACAACACACACGGGTTATTAGCAGGAATCGTCAGTGTTGTTATCAGTCTTCCCACACATTTCTGATTACTGACTTGTTTGCCGCGTATCACACACATCTTGTTAAGTTGAACCGTTTCTGTTTTGCTGGGTAATCGCAAACATTTCATCCGAGTGAACCGCATGCCGTATATCGCACACACCTTGATCTGCTTGACCGTTTCTGTTGTGTTGGGTAATCACAAACAGTTCATCCGAGTGAACTGTATGCCATGTATCGCACACAACACAAACTGGCTGACCGTGTTTGTTGTTCTGGCTTACCGCAAACAGTTCATATGATTCAACTGTATGCCACGTATCACACACACGTCTCTAATCTGAATTGTTTTTGATGTCTCTGGCATCGCAAACAGTTCGTCTTATTGGGGACGGTTTTTTACGACACCGTTTGCGATTCATGCATCTGATACGTCTCCAACAAATCTATAATTTTTGATTGTTCCATGCTATTATATTATCAATCTTGGATGTTTTTATATACATTTACAGAAATTATATATCATTTTTTGGGACTAACCTATTAACTTAGTGCCCAGTGCCAGTTGCTGTTTTTTGCCTGTTTTTGGTTTTCCAGAATATCAGTACCAAACGAAGTCCAAATGCCACGAAACTTTTTGGAATTTTTTTTCTGGACATAACAAGTACTGGAAGCTTCGGGAGAGGGCCAGAAGATGAAGCAGTGGCCCACGAGGCACCAGGGCGCGCCCCAAGGGGGTGGCGTGCCCTGGTGGCTTGTGGGGCCCACACAGCTCCGTTTGACCTAATTCCACCACTATAAATTCTCTAAAATCAGGAAACCAATAGAGGAGTCCATGAAATACTTTTTCCGCCACCGCAAGCTTCTGTTCTCGAGAGATCCCATCTGGGGGCATTTTCCGGCACTCCGTCGAAGGGGGAATCGATCACGGAGGGGCTATACATCAACCTTGCTGCCCTAACGATGTTGTGTGAGTAGTTTACCACAGACCTTCGAGTCCATAGTTAGTAGCTAGATGGCTTCTTCTCTCTTTTTGATCTTCAATACAATGTTCTCCTCGATGTTCTTGGAGTTATATCCGATGTAATCACTTTTTGCGGTGTGTTTGTTGGGATCCGATGAATTGTGAGTTAATGATCAGATTATCCATGAATATTATTTGAGTTTTCTCTGAACTCTTTTATGCATGATTATTATAGCTTCGTATTTCTTCTCCGATCTATTGATTTGGTTTGGCCAACTAGATTGATTTATCTTGCCATGGGAAGAGGTGCTTTGTAATGGGTTCGATCTTGCGGTGCTCAATCCCAGTGACCGAAAGGGACACATGACACGTATGTATCATTGCTATTAAGGGTAAAAAGATGGGGTTTATTCATGTTTGAGTTTACTTTGTCTACATCATGTCATCTTGCTTAAGGCGTTACTCCGTTCTTTATGGACTTAATACACTAGATGCATGCTGGATAGCGGTCGATGTGTGGAGTAATAGTAGTAGATGCAGACAGGAGTCGGTCTACTTGTCTCGGACGTGATGCCTATATACATGATCATTGCCTTGGATATCGTCATGATTACTTGCTTTTCTATCAATTGCCCAACAGTAATTTGTTTACCCACCGTATGCTATTTTCTTGAGAGAAGCCTCTAGTGAAAACTATGGCCCCCGGGTCTATCTAAATCATATATTAAAAACCCTAAAAATACCTTGCTGGAATTTTATTTTATTTTATATTTTAGTTCAATCTATCTATTTATCACATACAATTTAATCTTGCAATTAACTGCCGAGGGATTGACAATCCCTTGTTTGCGTTGGGTGCAAGGAGTTGTTGTTTTGTGTGCAGGTGCTGCTAACGAGGTGTTGCGTGATTCTCCTACTGGATTGATAACCTTGGTTTCATAACTGAGGGAAATACTTATCTCTACTGTACTGCATCTCCCTTCCTCTTCAGGGAATTACCAACGCAGCTCACAAGTAGCAAGAAGAATTTCTGGCGCCGTTGCCGGGGAGACATCATCAACATCTATCAAGTACCTACGCATAAAACTTACATCTCCTTGCATTTATTTCATTTGCCTTTGCCTCTCGTTTTCATCTCCCCCACTTCTAAAAAGTTTTTACAAAAATACAAACATATTTTCCGTTTGCCTTTTTCTTGTTTGCTTGCTTGTTATCTTGTTTGCGTAGCCACGATGTCTCAAGAAAATACAAAATTGTGTGATTTTTCTAATAGTAATAATAATGATTTTATTAGTACTCCGATTGCTCCTCCCGCCGCTAGTGCGGAGACTTGTGATATTAATGCCGCTTTGCTAAATCTTGTTTTGAAAGAACAATTTTCTGGTAGTCCTAATGAAGATGCTGCATCCCATCTTAACACTTTCGTAGAATTGTGTGATATGCAAAAGAAAAAAGATGTGGATAATGATATTGTGAAATTAAATTTATTCCCATTCTCATTACGGGATCGTGCAAAAATTTGGTTTTCATCTTTACCACAAAATAGTATCGATTCTTTGGATAGGTGTAAAGATGCTTTTATTACCAAGTATTTTCCTGCCGCGAAAATTATTTCCCTTAGAAATCAAATTATGAATTTTAAGCAACTTGATCATGAACATGTTGCCCAATCTTGGGAAAGGATGAAATTAATGATAAGAAATTGCCCTACTCATGGTTTAAATTTATGGATGATCATACAAAAAATTTATGCGGGATTAAATTTTGTCTCTAGAAATCTTTTAGATTCCGCCGCGGGTGGTACTTTTATGGATATTACATTGGGGGAAGCTACTAAATTGCTTGAAAATATTATGGCAAATTATTCACAATGGCATACTGAAAGAGTTCCTACTAGTAAAAAAGTGAATTCTGTTGAAGAAATTAGTACTTTGAGTGATAAAGTTGATGCGCTTATGAAATTGGTTGCTAGCAAAAATACTCCTATTGATCCTAATGATGTGCCTTTATCAACTTTGATTGAGCAAAATAATGATCCGGTAGATGTGAATTTTGTCTCGCGAAACAATTTTAATAATAATGCTTATAGAGGTAATTTCAATGCTAGACCGTTTCCTAGAAATTCCTCTAATAATTATGGCAATTCCTATGGTAATTCTTATAATAATAATAATAGGATTCCCTCTGTTCTTGAAAGTAATATTAAATAATTTATTAATACTCAAAAAGTTTTCAATACTACGATCGAAGAAAAATTGAGTAAACTTGATGATATGTCTAGGAGCATTGATAGAATTATTCATGATGTGGAAAATCTTAAGACTAAAATTTTGCAACCCAAAATTGATATTAATGAATCAATTAAAGCTTTATATGTCTCCATGGATAAGAGAAAGAAAAGAACCGCCATGCTAAAAGCTAAATGATAATTTTTAGAAAAAGCGATTCCTCCCGGTTTTTATCGTAGTAATGATGAGGATATTAAAATGATTGTTGTTTCATGTATTGATTCTTTGTTTAGCAATATAAAACTTGATGAAAAGGGGACTGAAGAAGAGTCAACTTTAGCTAGTAGGCGTCGCCATAATTCGGAGGGTGAAAATCTTGATAAATTTTTTGATAAAAGTGGGTCTAGAGAGGTAAAAACTTTAACTAGTGATGTGCCCACTCTTTTGGATTACAAAGATTTTAATTATGATAGTTGTTCTTTGATTGAGTGCATTTCTTTGTTACAATCCATGCTAAATTCACCCAACTCTTATGAGCAAAATAAGGCTTTTACTAAACACATCGTAGAAGCAATGATGAAAGCGTTAGAAGAAAAGCTAGAACTAGAAATCTCAATTCCTAGAAAATTATATGATGAATGGGAACCCACCATTAAAGTTAAAATTAAAAATTATGAGTGCAATGCTTTATGTGATTTGGGTGCTAGCATTTCCACGATTCCAAAATCTCTATGTGATGTGCTAGGTTTTACCAATATAGATGAATGTTCTCTTAATTTGCATCTTGCGGATTCCACTATTAAAAAGCCTTTGGGTAGAATTAATGATGTTCTTATTCTTGCAAATAGTAACTATGTGCCCGTTGATTTTATTGTACTTGACATTGAATGCAATTCTTCTTGCCCCATAATACTTGGTAGACCGTTCTTACGAACCATAGGTGCCGTTATTGACATGAAAGAAGGGAATATAAAATTTCAATTTCCATTAAAAAAGGGTATGGAACATTTCCCTAGGAAGAAAATTAAAGCACCATATGAATCCATTATGAGGGCCACTTATGGAATCAACTTGAAGGATGATAATACTTGAAACTATGCATTATGCCTAGCTAGGGGCATAAAACAATAGCGCTTGTTGGGAGGCAACCCAATGAATAAAATAAATTTTTACTTTTTATTTCTATTATTGTGTGTTTTCACATTTATGCTACTGTTATGATTGAGTTTTTTTGTTTTAATTAGTGTTTGTGCCAAGTAAATCCTTTGGGATGATTTCGAAGATAGTATAATTGATGCTGTTTGGAAAACAGAAAGTTTTGCGTCCAGTGCTGGAATTTTGGTTCTATACTGGAGCGTCAGAAAATCTGAATTTTTTACACAGTATTGGTATGTGAATTTCCCACGTTATCCTAATTTTTCAGAATTTTTGGAGTTACAGAAGTATAGGTTTTAAATAGATCTCTACAGACTGTTCTGTTTTTGATGCACTGCTTGCTTGTTTTGATGAAACTATGGATTGTATCGGGGGGTATAAGCCATGGAGAAGTTAGAATACAGTAGGTATAATGCAAAAATAGAATATGAATGGGTTTGCAACAGTACTTAAAGTAGTGATTTATTTTGTTATACTAACGGATCTCATGAAGGTTTTGTTGAGTTTTGTGTGATTGAAGTTTTCAAGTTTTGGGTGAGATCACGATGGATGAAGGAATAAGGAGTGGCAAGAGCCTAAGCTTGGGGATGCCCGAGGCACCCCAAGGTAATATTCAAGGAAGACTCAAGCGTCTAAGCTTGGGGATGCCCCAGAAGGCATCCCCTCTTTCTTCTACCAATCATCGGTAATCTTACTTGGAGCTATATTTTTATTCGTCACATGATATGTGTTTTGCTTGGAGCATCTTGTATTATATGAGTCTTTGCTTTGTTTGCTTTTTAGTTTGTCACAATCATCCTTGCTGGACACACCAATTTGAGAGAGCCACACGTTCATCATAATTTATTAGAATACTCTATGTGCTTAACTTAAATTTTTTGAGCTAGGCAGTTGCTCTAGTGCTTCACTTAAATCTTTTTGAGCACGGCGGTGGCTGTATTTTGAAGAAATATTTAAACTCTCATGCTTCACTTATATTATTTTGAGAGTTGATAAGACTAAAATTTTGAAGAAATATATGCACTCTCATGCTTCACTTATATCTTTTTGAGAGTTGATAATAGTAATGGTAATTTGCACAAGATATGAATTTGGTCCCAAAGTGATGAATATTCAAGAGGGATATAATAAAAACTTTCATATAGATCATTGGATATGATAAGTGTGATTCCTTGCAATAGTTTTGCGATATGGAGATGATGATATGTGAGTCATGTTAGTGAGTAATTGTGATTTAGTAAGAATATTAGTGTTAAGGTTTGTGATTCCCTATGCATGCACATTAAGTCAATAGTTATGCAAAGAAATTATATCCTACTTATGGTGCATTATTCGGTGTTAGTTATGTTCAATGCATGTTTATGACCATTTTTGCTTTTTGGTTGGCTGCTTCTCAATCTATTTGCTAGCCTTCATTTGTACTAAGCGGAAATACTGCTTGTGCATCCAAACTCCTTAAACCCAAGTTGTGCCAAATGAGTCCACCATATCTACCTATATGCGGTATTTCCATGCCGTTCCAAGTAAATTTGCGTGTGCTAACTCTAATTTTCAAAATAATTTTCCATTTTGTGTGCCCGTACCACTCATGAAGCGGCAGGGGTTGCCCAATATTTTCCATGCTAGGTGTGTTATTCTCACGATGAGTGTTTATTCACTTGTCATTGCACGAGAGAGTGGCTGGTAATAGGGATGCCCAGTCCCACAATGAATCAAAAATTAATAACAACAAAATTCCTTGGAAAGTGTTGGTATGGAGGGCACCCGTGGATACGGCTAGCCATGGATTGTGAAAGAATGGTGGAAAGGAAATAAACTTTACTTTCTGTTTGGGAACCGCCTATGATGTGTCTAGCATGGAAGATATTGGGAATTCTCGGTCGTTTTCGTTGACAGGAAAAGCATGCCTCTTAAAATAATTTTATCTCTCTAATTTAAGCTTTGAGCTCTGGCACATTTGCAAATCTCTGCTTCCCTCTGCGAAGGGCCTATCTATTTACTTTTATGCAATTTTTATTTTTATTTTGAGTCTCCATCTTCTCTTATAAAGCACCAACTAGAGAGCACTATTGTCATACTTGTGCATTGTGTGTAGCTAATATTGAGTGTGTTTCATGAATGGATCAATGATTGAGCATAATGGGCTAGGGATAACTTTCTTTAGCGTTGATATTTTGAAAGACATGGTTGCATGTTAGTATGCTTGAGTATTTATATCTTCATGTCAAATTATAGACTATTGCTTTGAATCATTCAAGTCCAAATGTCCATGCTACAAAGAAAAGAATATATGATGAATATGATAGGTAGCATTCCACATCAAAAATTCTGTTTTTATCATTTACCTACTCGAGGACGAGCAGGAATTAAGCTTGGGGATGCTGATACGTCTCCAACGTATCTATAATTTTTTATTGTTCCATGCTATTATATTATCAATCTTGGATGTTTTTATATACATTTACAGCAATTATATATCATTTTTGGGGACTAACCTATTAACTTAGTGCCCAGTGCCAGTTGCTGTTTTTTGCCTGTTTTTGGTTTTCCAGAATATCAGTACCAAACGAAGTCCAAATGCCACGAAACATTTGGAAATTTTTTCTGGACATAACAAGTTCTGGAAGCTTCGGGAGAGTGCCAGAAGATGAAGCAGTGGCCCACGAGGCACCAGGGTGCGCCCCAGGGGGGTGGCACGCCCTGGTGGTTTGTGGGGCCCACACAGCTCCATTTGACCTAATTCCACCACTATAAATTCTCTAAAATTGGGAAACCAACAGAGGAGTCCACGAAATACTTTTTCCACCGCTGCAAGCTTCTGTTCTCGAGAGATCCCATCTGGGGGCCTTTTCCGGCACTCCGCCGGAGGGGGAATCGATCACGGAGGGGCTCTACATCAACCTTGCTGCCCTTTTGATGATGCGTGAGTAGTTTACCACAAACCTTCAGGTCCATAGTTAGTAGCTAGATGGCTTCTTCTCTCTTTTTGATCTTCAATACAATGTTCTCCTCGATGTTCTTGGAGTTCTATTAGATGTAATCACTTTTTGCGATGTGTTTGTTGGGATCTGATGAATTGTGAGTTTATGATCAGATTATCCATGAATATTATTTGAGTTTTCTCTGAACTCTTTTCTGCATGATTATTATAGCTTCATATTTCTTCGCTGATCTATTGATTTGGTTTGGCCAACTAGATTGATTTATCTTGCCATCGAAAGAGGTGCTTTGTAATGGGTTCGATCTTGCGGTGCTCAATCCCAGTGACAGAAAGGGACATGACACATATGTATCGTTGCTATTAAGGGTAAAAAGATGGGGTTTATTCATGTGCGAGTTTACTTTGTCTACATCATGTCATCTTGCTTAAGGCATTACTCCATTCTTTATGGACTTAATACACTAGATGCATGCTGGATAGTGGTCGATGTGTGGAGTAATAGTAGTAGATGCAGGCAGGAGTCGGTCTACTTGTCTCAGACGTGATGCCTATATACATGATCATTGCCTTGGATATCATCATGATTACTTGCTTTTCTATCAATTGCCCAACAGTAATTTGTTTACCCACCGTATGCTATTTTCTTGAGAGAAGCCTCTAGTGAAAACTTTGGCCCCCGGGTCTATCTAAATCATATATTAAAAACCCTAAAAATACCTTGCTGCACTTTTATTTTATTTTTTTTATTTTATATTTTAGTTCAATCTATCTATCTATCACATACAATTTAATCTTGCAATTAACAGCCGAGGGATTGACAACCCCTTGTTTGCGTTGGGTGCAATGATTTGTTGTTTTGTGTGCAGGTGCTGCTAACGAGGTGTTGCGTGATTCTCCTACTGGATTGATAACCTTGGTTTCATAACTGAGGGAAATACTTATCTCTACTGTACTGCATCTCCCTTCCTCTTCTGGGAATTACCAACACAGCTCACAAGTAGCAGCATCACACACAGTTTGGTCGCGGGGTCTCTGATTCATGTGTCGCGTTAGCGGTCACCTGCAGTAGTGATATTCTAAAACCCCCAGAGCGAGACCCAAAACAATTTTATCGCCACAACAAGCTTCTGTTCTTCCATGATCCCATCTAGAGGCCTTTTCTGGTAATATGCCGGAGGGGGAAACCATTGGGGAGGCAGTCTTCATCAACCTTGTTGCCTCCATGATGATGTGTGTGCTGGAGATATGCCCTAGAGGCAATCACGTATGATGATATTTCCTTATGTGTTTATGGAAAAAACATAGTCCTTGGACGTTATCAATGATGTGAATTAACAAGTACATGACTTGTTTGTGAGACTATGCATTGTATGATGACTGTCCTAAATGGTCCCTAGTCGAAAGGGTTGTGTGGACACGCAGCCGACTAGACTAGCATATGACATGGTGGATGGCTTGGTCTCACTGGCCTTGTAGCATTGGATGCTATCCGGATAATATGGACTCGAAAAGATCTGGTCAGATTCGACATAGTCGGATCCGAGTCCAGATAAGGTCCGAGTCGGACAGACCCGACTATGAGACACAACGATAGGTCATCTGTGAGTCTCTAGTACAACATACATTCTATGTCCTAAGACCTGAGCTGGCACATGTACTCGGGATGGTGACAGACCTGCTTTGGGCCGACCAAACGCTACTCCGTAACTAGGTAGTTATAAAGGTAGGTTTCGAGCTTGTCTAGACCCATATGCTGCGAGACATGGTCGAGCAAGATGGGATTTGCCCCTCCGATCAGGAGAGATGTACTCTGGGCCCCTCGTGTGATCCGACCTAGATAAGCATGGCCATGCGACAAGGATTATGAGATAATCTGGTTAAAGGTCGGCATCACTAGAACGAGAAAGAGGCCGGGCTGCAACAAAGATGACCAATTCATCTTGTGCCCGGCAACATATATCGTGTGGCAAAGGGAACAAAAGTGTGACACATTGTATAGGTTCACCAACCGGCTTCATTGTCTACTTGGTAGTTGATACGTCTCCAACGTATCAATAATTTTTGATTGTTTCATGCTATTATATTACCAATCTTATATGCTTTATACATCATTTTATATCATTTTTGGGAACTAACCTATTAACCCAGTGCCAAGTGTCAGATGCTGTTTTCTGCTTATTTTTGGTTTAACAGAAAATCCCTACCAAACGGAGTCCAAACACTACGAAACTTTTTGACGATTTTTTTGGACTAGGAGGGACCCTAGAAGCTTCGGGGGAGGACCAGAAGCCAGATGAGGAGACGGCAAGACAACAGGGCGCACCCAGGGGGGTAGGCACGCCCTGATGTCTTGTGGGCCCCTCGTGGCTTCGTCTGACCCAATTCCAGCGCTATAAATTCCCAAATATTCCAAAAACCCCAGAGCGAGACCCGAAACAATTATTCCGCCGCTGCAAGCCTCTGTTCTTCCGCGATCTCATCTGGAGGCCTCCGCCAGTACTTTGCCGGAGGGGGAATCGATCATGGAGGGCTTCTACATCAACCTTGCCGCACCTCCGATGATGTGTGAGTAGTTCCCACAGGACCTACGGCTCCATAGTGATTAGCTAGATGTCTTTCTCTCTCTCTCTCTCTCTTTGATCTTCAATACAACGTTCTCCTCGGAGTTCTATTCGATGTTATCTTCTTTTGCGGTGTGTTTGCTGGGATCTGATGAAATGTGGGTTTATGATCAGATTGTTCATTGAAAGTAATTGAGTTATATTCTGAAATTTATTATGTGTGATTATTATAGCTATGTAATGCTTTCCGGTCTATGAGTTTTCTTTGGCCAAGTTAATGATTAGATCTTCAGTGGAAGTGATGCATAGTAGTAGGTTAAATCTTGCGGTGTATTCACCTCGTGATAGAAGGGGTAGCGAGGCACGTATTTGTATTGTTGCTACTAAGAGTAAAACGACGGGGTTCGATCATATTGATTGGTCTTATTTTGTCTACATTATGTCATCATGCTTCAAACATTACTCTGTTTGTCATGAACTTAATACCTTAAGATGCATGCTGGATAGCGGTCGAGGGGTGGAGTAATAGTAGTAGATGCATAATCATTTCGGTCTACTTTTCACGGACGTAATGCCTATGTACTGATCATGCCATGAATAACATCATAACTATGCGCTTTTCTATCAATTGCCCAACAGTAATTTGTTTACCCAACATATGTTATGTTCTTGAGAGAGATGCCTCTAGTGAAAACTATGCCCCCCGGGTCCATTCACCATATTTACTAAAACCCTAAAAATCCCGCTGCAATTTATTTCCTTTTTATTTCTTTTGCAATTTATATATCTATCACTATCAGAATTAATCCTTGCAATTAACGAGTATAAGGGGATTGACAACCCTCTTGCCCGCGCTGGGTGCAAGTATTTTGTTTGTGTGTGTAGGTACTGTCGACCTTTGTTTGCATGAATCTCCTATTGGTTCGATAACCTTGGTTCTCTACTGAGGGAAATACTATCCGCTACTATTTTGCTTCACCCTTCCTCTTCGGGGAAAATCCCAACGCAGCTCACAAGTAGCAGTGGTCGTCATGCCTTGTAATACGTCTCCAGCGTATCTATTTTTTGATTGTTTCATGCTATTATATTATCAATCTTGTATGCTTTACATGCCATTTTATAACATTTTTGGGAACTAACCTATTAACTCAGTGCCCAGTGCCAGTTCCTGTTTTTGCCTATTTTTTGTTTCGTAGAAAAACCATACCAAACAAATTCCAAACATGATGAAACTTTACGGTGATTTTTTCTGGACCAGAAGGGACCCTAGAAGCTTCGGGGTGGCACCAGACTATGATCAAGGGGGGCACGAGCTTAGGGGGCGTGCCCTGTGTGCTTGTGTGCCCCCACGTGGCCCCGTTTTCCCTAATTCCAGCGCTATAAATTCAGAAATATTCAGAGACCTCTAGAGCGAGATCCGAAACAATTTTATCGTCGACGCAAGCCTCAGTTCTTCCGCGATCTCATCTGGAGGCCTCCGTCGGTACTCTGCCGGAGGGGGAATTGTTCACGAAGGCCATATTCATCAACCTTGCTGCCTCCATGATGATGTGTGAGTAGTTCCCAAAGGACCTACGGGTCCATGGCAGTAGCTAGATGGCTCTCTCTCTCTATTCGATCTTCAATACAATGATCTCTTTGGAGATATATTCGATGTAATTCTTGCAGTGTGTTAGTTGGGATCCGATGAATTGTGGGTTTATGATCAGATTATTCATTCAAAGTATTTGAGTCTTTTCTGAGATTTATCTATGTGTGATTTCATAGCCTTGTATTTCCCTCCGATCTATCCATCACTTTTGGCCAATTAGATTGATTTATCTTCAGTGGGAGAGGTGCTTGGTAGTAGGTTCAATCTTGCGGTGTCCTTACTTTGTGACAAGAGGAGTTGCAAGGCACATATTTGTATTGTTGCTACTCCGGGTAAAACGATGGGGTTCAATCATATTAATTGGTTTAACGTTGTCAACATTATGTCATCATGCTTCAAGCATTACTCTGTTTGTTATGAACTTAATACCACAAAATGCATGCTGGATAGCGGTCGAGGGGTGGAGTAATAGTAGTAGATTTAGTAATATTAACGGCCTACTTGTCATGGACATAATGCCTATATATTGATCATGCCATGAAGAATCATCATAACTATGCTCTATTCTATCAATTGCCCAACAGTAATTTGTTCACCCACCGTACTATGTGCTACTTGTGAGCTGCGTTGGGATTTTCCCCGAAGAGGAGAGGAGATGCAGCACAATAGAGATAAGTATTTCCCTTAGTGAGAACCAAGGTATCAATCCAGTAGGAGAATCACGCAAATCCTCGTGAACAGCACCTGCACACACAAAATCAAATACTTGCACCCAACGCGGGCAAGAGGGTCGTCAATCCCCTTGAACTCATTACTTCCAAAGATTAAATCTCGTAGTGGTAGATAGATAAATTGCAAAAGAAAATAAAATAAAGAAAATTGCTGCAAGTATTTTTAGGTTTTCTTTTTATATTTAAAGTGTACCCGGGGGGCCATAGTTTTCACTAGAGGCTTCTCTCTCGAACACATAGCATACGGTGGGTAGACAAATTACTGTTGGGCAATTGATAGAAAAGCGCATAGTTATGACGATATTCAAGGCAATGATCATGTATATAGGCATCACGTCCGAGACAAGTAGACTGACTCCTGCCTGCATCTACTACTATTACTCCACCCATCGACCGCTATCCAGCATGCATCTAGGGTATTAAGTTAATGAAAACGGAGTAACGCCTTAAGCAAGATGACATGATGTAGACAAAGTAAACCCAATCAATTATGAATAAACCCTGTTGTTTTACCCTTAATGGCAACAATACAAATATGTGTCTTGTCCCTTTCTATCACTGGGATATAGAACACCGCAAGTTTGAACCCTTTACAAAGCACCTCTCCAGCTGAAGATAAATCAATCTAGTTGGCCAAACTAAACAGATAGATCGGAGACAAATACAAAGCTATCAAAATCATGCATAATAAAGTTCAGAAAAGACTTAATTAATTCTCATGAATAATCTGATCATAAACCCACAATTCATCGGATCCCAACAAACACACCGCAAAAGAAGATTACATCGAATAGAACTCCAAGAAGATCGAGGAGAACATTGTATTGAAGATCCAAGAGAAAGAACAAGCCATCTAGCTACTAGCTATAGACCCGTAGGTCTATGGTAAACTACTCACACATCATCAGAAGGGCAGCAAGGTTGATGTAAAAGCCTTCCGTGATCGATTCCCCCACCGGCAGGGTGCTGGAAAAGGCCTCCAGATGGGATCGCGGAAGAACAGAAGCTTGCGGTGGCGGAAAAGTTATTTGAGGTGGTTCTCTGTTGGTTTCCCAATATTTCAGAATTTATAGAAGTGGAATTAGGTCAAAAGGAGCCACGAGGGGCCCACAAGGCATCAGGGCGCGTCACCTCCCCGTGAGGCTTCTGGTCTCGTCCCGAAGCTTCTAGGGTCTCTTTTGTCCAGAAAAAATTGTCAAAAAGTTTCATAGCGTTTGGACTCCGTTTGGTATTGATTTTCTGAAAAACCAAAAACAAGCGGAAAACAGCAACTGGCACTGGGCACTAGTTTAGTAGGTTAGTCCCAAAAAATGATATAAAATAGCATATAATTGCATATAAAACATCCAAGATTGATACTATAATAGCATAGAACTATCAAAAATTATAGATACGTTGGAGACGTATCAGCATCCCCAAGCTTAATTCTTGCTCGTCCTCGAGTAGGTAAATGATAAAAATAGAATTTTTGATGTGGAATGCTACCTAACATGTTTATCATGTAATCTCTTTATGGTATAAATATTGAGAAACGATGAATTAACAATATCAACATAATAATATCCATGGACATAAGAAGCATAATCATTAAACTTTCAAAATATACGATCCTTAACGAATGTTATTCCCTACTCATTTTATCATGTTAGCATGGCATGACTCCGCCTTCATCGTATAAATATAAATCATGAGCACCCCGGTGTCAAACCAGGCAATTGGATCGTACTTCTAAAGCGCTTCAGCATTTTCAACTTCATGCAATACATGAGTGTGAGCCATGGATATAGCACAAGGTGGAATGGAATGCGGTGGTAGGGATTAATATGGAGAAGTCAAAAAGGAAGAAAGTGTCGCATCAACTCGGTAGATCAACGGACTATGGAGATGTCCATCAATCGATATCAATGCGAGGAGTAGGGATTGCCATGCAACGGATGCACTAAGCTATAAGTATATGAAAGCTCAAACTGAAACTAAGTGGGTGGGCATCCAACTTGCTTGCTCATGAAGACCTCGGGCATTTGAGGAAGCCCATTATCGGAATATACAAGCCAAGTTCCATAATGAAAAATTCCCACTAGTATATGAAAGTGATAACTCAGGAGACTCTCTATATGAAAAACATGGTGCTACTCTAGAGCACAAGTGTGGAAAAGGATAGTAACATTGCCCCTTCTCTCTTTTTCTCTCTTTTTTTTGTGGGCTCTTTTTGGCCTCTTTTTTTTCGCCCGGAGCCTCATCCCGACTTGTGGGGGAATCATAGTCTCCATCATCCTTTCCTCACTGGGAAAATGCTCTAATAATGATGATCATCACACTTTTATTTACTTACAACTCAATATTACAACTCAATACTAGAACAATATGACTCTATATGAATGCCTCTGGCAGTGTACCGGGATGTGCAATGATCTAGCGTAACATGTATAAAAAATGATGAACTGTGGCTGAGCCACAAATACTATGTCAGCTATATGATCATCCAAAGCAATATGGCTATGAAGATGTGTGTCATATAACGGAACGGTGGAAGTTGCATGGCAATATATCTCGGAATGGCTATGGAAATGCCATAATAAGTAGGTATGGTGGCTGTTTTGAGGGAGATATAAGGAGGCTTATGTGTGATAGAGCATATCATATCACGGGGTTTGGATGCACCGGCGAAGTTTGCACCGACTCTCGAGATGAGAAAGGGCAATGCATGGTACCGAAGAGGCTAGCAAATTGCGGAAAGGTAAGAGTGCGCATAATCCATGGACTCACATTAGTCATAAAGAACTCACATACTTATTGCAAAGCCTATTAGCCCTCGAAGCAAAGTACTACTCGCATGCCCCTAGGGAGGAGGTTGGTAGGAGTTAACCATCGCGCACCCCCGATTGTAACAGCACTCAAGGATTTCATTTCAGACATAAAAATGCTCAAACCTCCCCACCATGCCATGACCAACACTTAGATGAGAAGTCAATAACAAGCTTTAATACCGGTATTTCTACTAACCAATGATCATGAACCTATATCCTTTCATATTACGACATCAATATCATTAAACCACACATTTCATGTTTAGTGATCTACATGAAAGTTTTTATTATATCCCTCTTGAATACCTATCCTTTATGGACTAATCTTATAACCCGTGCAAATTTCCATTACCATTTATTAGACTCTCAAAAAGATTTAAGTGAAGCATGAGAGTGCAACTATTTCTTTAAAATATAACCACCGTCGTGCTCTAAAAGATATAAGTGAAGCAATAGAGAAACTGCCTAGCTCAAAAGATATAAGTGAAGCACATAGAGTATTCTAACAAATCATGATAAATGTGTGTCCCTCTCAAAAAGGTGTGTTCAGCAAAAGATGATTGTGGCAAACTAAAAAACAAATAAAGAAAAGAGAACTATAGCACACGAAGCTCCAGGCAAAACTCACATCATGTGATGAATAAAAATATAGCTCCAAGTGATATATCGATAGATTGTAGACGAAAGAGGGGATGCCATCCGGGGCATCCCCAAGCTTAGACGCTTGGGTCTTCCTTGAATATTACCTTGGGGTGCCTTGGGCATCCCCAAGCTTAGTGACGGTGTCCTGGACTAGGGGGTCCTAACCTAGCCGGCCCATAGTCCTCGGGCTGGGCCCGAAGGCCCTCATCCTCATCCAGATGGACTCCGGAAGCCATGACGTGATCAAGATTGCATCTGCCGAAGACCTGGAGTATACCCCAAGACATCTCCTGCCGCCTCCATACGCACCCCTGGATACCGCCTATGTAACCCTAGATTCCCTACCTGGCATGTATATAAGCCAAGGGGTTTAGCTTGTAGAGGACACGGAATCACAATTACCATCCACCTAGCCATAGGGTTAGACTTCTCCTTACGATCTCGAGGTAGATCAAGCTTGTACTCGATACTCCATCATCAATATAATCAAAGCAGGACGTAGGGTATTACCTCTTCGAGAGGGCCTGAACCTGGGTAAACATCATCTCCTTTGTTCCTGTTACCATTGATCCGAGATCCACAGCTCGGGATCCCCTACCCCGAGGTCAGCCAGTTTTTACACCGACACTGGTGCTTTCATTGAGAGTTCCGCTGTGAGTTCAGCAAAGGATCGATGGCTCACCCGCAGATCAACTGTGGCTCCGACTGCGGGGACATCTTCGTCCCCGGCCAGTTGTTCATTTTCGGCAGCATGGTCTTTTGTTCCGACTCTTCGGGCCATCTAGCTTCCGTCGAGAACTATGCTCCAGATCACGTCGTAACTTTCGGAGGCTTGGAGTACACCACGGATTCCCGCGGAGAGCTCGTCCTTACCGGTTGGATGCCAGGCCGGATTGAGGGCTCAACAGGGGGCTCGACCCCAGAACCGATCTCCTTCGAGGATGTCGGATCAAGCCCCTTGCCCCTACAGGGCCCTGTGGAAGAATCGGCTATCCCCACCGCGGACAGCCTCGTCCTAGCATCAGGCCACGACGTCATTCCGGACACCACCTCAGATACCACGTCGGATTTAGAGCCGGCTCGGGTGACAGATCCGGGATCAACCCCAGCCTCGCACGAGGGTAAAGACGCATCAGGCAATCTACCAGTCATGCTTCAAGTCAGCCCGACTTATAGCTAGGCCAGGGATCCCGAGGAGCTATCTCACCTAAACAAGATGCTGGATCGCATCCAGAGCTTATCAATCTCAAATAGTCAGACTTTGGTCTATGATAAGATCGGACTTAAAGTCGACGATCGGGAAATTTACATCCCACCCACCACCCATCTAGTGGCCACGGTCGATGACTTAACCGACGTGTTAGACTACCATGAAGCCACCGACATGGATGAAGATGTCGATGGCCCTGCAGAAATCACCACGCCGCTCGTCAACACCGGCAGGTGGACTACAACCTCCACCTATGACATGTACATGGTGGATACCCCAAAACCTCCATCAAGACGCCGGCGAAGGCGCGGGCGAGGTACCAACGGGGACCCCAGCGGGACGACGCCACCGCCACCAATACCGGCGCTGCGGAAGACGACGCCGATATCCCGGGAGAGAATTTTCAAGCCTCCCCAGAGCGGCCACACAGCCCCGCAGGAATCCCCGAGGACGAGGACCCCGACGACCTCTTTGAAGGGGCGGATGATAAGTACTTGCCTCAGTCCGAAGAGGACGAGAGCCTAGGCACCGAGGACTTTATAGTCCCCGAAGACCTCTTTGAGCAGGAACGGTTCCGATGATGCCTCGTGGCCACCGCCCAAAGCATGAAACGGAAGCAGCAACAGCTGCAAGCCAATCAAGATGCGCTGAACGATAAGTGGGTCGAGATACTCTCGGTCGAGCAAGACCTCGAGGAATGGCTCCATAGCGCGCCTAAATCTTATCCGCGTAGGCATTTGCTACCCGAATTTGACAAAGAATTAACCGATGACGTGCTCTTAACACGCGGACGGGCAGACGAACCTGACCGCCCCCCTAGAGGGCGCGACAGGGCAGTGCGGGAAAATTTACATGCTCAAACGATGACACACCGTTATGGCAAGGACCCCGTTGATTACACCGAGCCATACGACGCAAGACACCGGATAGAGGCGAACCGGGCACCTTCTCGGTCCATCTACGGATCGAGAGGATGTGCACCGGCCGGGCTCGACGGCTACGATGCCTGGATGGATAGGAATAACCGAGCTCGAGAGCAAGCTTATACGCGGGTATCTCCTGACGTCTGACGTGAGTCTGCTCGGTTCCGAGGTCCCGCTCACCCGATCTGTTTTACAGACAGGGTAATGGAACACTAGTTCCCTGACGGGTTTAAACCCATCAACATTGAATCCTACGATGGCACTACCGACCCAGCGGTGTGGATTGAAGATTTCCTTATCCACATCCACATGGCACATGGAGACGACCTCCATGCTATCAAATATCTGCCGCTCAAGCTAAAGGGGCTGATGAGGCATTGGCTAAATAGCCTGCCTCCTCATTCTTTTGGAAGCTGGGAAGCACTCGAGGATGCCTTCTGAGCTAACTTTCAGGGCACATACGTCCGACCCCCCGATGCCAATGACCTCAACCACGTCATTCAACAGCCCGGCGAGTCGGCAAGGAAGTTCTGGAACAGGTTCTTAACTAAAAAGAACCAAATTATGGACTGCCCTGACGCCGAGGCTATCCCCGCTTTCCGGCATAGCATCCGAGACGAGTGGCTCGCACGCCAGCTCGGGCAAGACAAGCCGAGGACCATGGCGGCCCTCACCTCGCTCATGACCCGCTGCGTGGGAGAGGATAGTTGGCTGGCCCGCAGTACCCATAACGGCAAGGCAGGCACTTCGGAAGCTCGCGGCACCAATGGCAAGCCCAGGCGCAATAAAAATAAGCGCATGCATAAAAATGGCGGGAGCGACACCGAGGACGTCGCCGTAAACGTAGGGTTCAATGGACCTAGATCTGGTCAGAAAAAGAGGCCATTTAAAGGAAGCAAACACGGACCCAGCCAGCTTGATAAGATACTCGATAGGCCATGTCAAATCTATGGCACCTCGAACAAGGTAGCAAACCACACCAACCGGAACTGTTGGGTCTTCAAGCAAGCCGGAAAGATAGCGACGGAGGGCCAAAGTAAAACCCAACCTCGCAGCAAGGACGAGGATGAACCTCGTCGATCCAACAATGGATACCAGAAACAGTTCCCTCCCGAGTTGAAGGACGTAAACATGATTTACGTGACCCACATCCCTAAAAAGAAGAGGAAGTGAGCACTTCGGGACATTTACGCCTTAGAGCCTGTTGCGCCAAAGTTCAGTCCATGGTCGGCTTACCCGATCACATTCGACAAACATGATAACCCAACCAGCATCTGACATGGTGGATCGGCTGCCTTGGTCCTGGATCCGATCGTTGACAGATTCCATCTGACGCGTGTCCTCATGGACAGAGGCAGTAGCCTCAATTTGATCTACGCGGATATGATCAGGAAGATGGGCATAGACTTATCCAGGATCAAACCCAGCACCACCACCTTCAAAGGTGTCATACCGGGCGTCGAGGCTCGCTGCACGGGAACAGTAACGCTGGAGGTAGTCTTCGGATAACCCGAGAACTTCCGAAGCGAAGAGTTAATCTTCGATATAGTCCCTTTTCAGAGCGGATACTACGCGCTGCTTGGGCGCATTGCATTCGCCCGCTTTAACGCAGTCCCGCATTACGCATACTTAAAAATGAAAATGTCGGTACCAAATGGTGTTATTACAGTTAATGGTAACACCGAGCGCTTCCTCCGAACAGAGGAATAGACCGTGGCTTTCGCAGCCGAGGTACAGGCAACTGAGGAGGCAGCTCGTAACAAACCCAACTCCTCAAAGCGCGTACGGGCCACACGAGCCGACCTTAGTCAGGCCACGCTTCCGCCCAAATAGGGGCACGGGCTCCTCATTCGCCTCGCCTTGGAGGGGCATTACGTCCGCAGGGTGCATAACTTTGCACTAAAAATTCCATGGGCGGCCGAGGAGCTGAATCAAATGATGCGTCGTTATCAGTTCAACTGAACAACAACGCACTTCGGATTTGCACACCAGTAGGGCGTTGTAAAAGGCCTAGTCTAAAGAAGCATGTCCACATGGCTTAAACCATCTAAGTGGTAGCCGCACACCTTTTCAAAGGACTCGGCCGACGAAAGCATCAAACAAACAAACGGCCGAGGTCGCAGACAACCCATACCTCCTTCGCTTTCAACGAAGGCAAGCTGATCAATAGCACAGAGACGCAGACGTGTGACAGCGACGGGCTTGGGCGAATAAACCCATTAGCATATCCGCCCTGTTCTTACTCCTTTACCTTTTCTTTTAAAGTTGCTACAAGTCTCTTTTGTTAAAGCTCGGCATGTATGGCTCGACCACATGAAATAAAAGTGCACCCATCGAGGTCATCACGCATTTCCTTATGTCCACTGCCTTTGACCCAAAAGCATACATTCATGATACTATGGGCTTCGCTTTTAATCTCATGCCCCATCGCCCTACATGTCCGAAGTACCTATTCGGCGTATTGGATGTTGCATTATATGAATCAGTTTTGAACCTCGATTTTGGTCAATAGTTGGGTTGCCCGGCTCCTGTGCTTACCCCTTACGTTTCTGATCTATTCGGCTAAGGGCGTAAAGGGTGAACCACTGCGATTGCGCTGCCAGCTTGCATGGTGATGACCCACAAGTATAGGGAATCAATCGTAGTCCTTTTGATAAGTAAGAGTGTCGAACCCAATGAGGAGCAGAAGGAAATGACAAGCGGTTTTCAGCAAGGTATTCTCTACAAGTATTGAAAGTAGCGGTAACAGATGTTTTTGATAGCAAGATAATTCGTAACAAGTAACAAGTAACAAGTATAATAAAGTGCAGCAAGGTGTCCCAATCCTTTTTATAGCAGAGGACAAGCCGGAACAAACTCGTATAATAAGCAAAGCGTTCTCGAGGACACATGTGAATTTCATCTAGTCACTTTCATCATGTTTGTTTGATTCGCGTTCGCTACTTTGATAATTTGGTATGTGGGTGGACCGGTGCTTGGGTGCTGTTCTTACTTGAACAAACCTCCCACTTATGATTACCCCCTCTCGCAAGCATCCGCAACTACGAAAGAAGAATTAAGATAACTCTAACCATAGCATGAAACGTATGGATCCAAATCAGCCCCTTACAGAATAGCGCATAAACTAGGGTTTAAGCTTCTGTCACTCTAGCAACCCATCATCTAATTACTACTCCACAATGCCTTCCCTTATGCCCAAAGATGGTGAAGTGTCATGTAGTCGACGTTCACACGACACCACTAAAGGAAGCAACAACATACATATCATCAAAATATCGAACGAATACCAAATTCACATGATTACTTATGACAAGACTTCTCCCATGTCCTCAAGGACAAAAGTAACTACTCACAAATCATGTTCATGTTCAAGATTAGAGAGGTATTGAATAACATTAAGGATCTGAACATATAATCTTCCACCAAATAAACCAACTAGCATCAACTACAAGATGTAATAAACACTACTAGCAACCCACAGGTACCAATCTCAGGTTTTGAGACAGAGATTGAATACAAGAGATGAACTAGGGTTTGAGATGAGATGGTGATGGTGAATATGTTGATGAAGATTGGTCCTCCCACGATGAGAGGATCGTTGGTGATGTCGATGGCTCCGATTTCCCCCTCTCGGAGGGAAGTATCCCCGGCGGAATCGCTTCGCCGGAGAGCAAAATAGCTCATGCCCAGGTTCCGCCTCGAGACGGCGGTGCTTCGTCCCGAAAGCCTTCTCTTGATTTTTTTCTAGGGCAAATGGCTTCATATAGCAGAAGGAGGGGGCCAGACGCCAGCTGTGGGACCCACAAGGCACTAGGGCGCGCCCAGGGGGTGTGGCCGTGCCCTACTGTCTTGTGGGCAGCTGGTGGGTCCCCTCTGTAATCTCTTTTCTCTAGTATTTTTCATATATTCAATAAAAAATCTCTGTGAAATTTCAGGTCAATTGGAGTTCTGTAGAATAGGTATCTCTGATATGGCTATTTCAGGTCCAGAATTCTAGCTGCCGGCATTCTCCCTCTTGATGTAAATCTTGCAAATTAAGAGAGAAAAGGCATAAGAATTGTACCATAAAGTGAAATAATGATCAAAAACATAAAAAATAATAGTAGGAAATCATGATGCAAATTGGACGTATTAACTCCCCCAAGCTTAGACCTCGCTTGCCCTCAAGCGAAAAGTCAAAATCGATAATCATGACCACATGTTTAGAGAGAGAGACGTCGATAAAAATAAAATACGGACATGGAGCATCATGATCTTTATTATAACAACAATATATCATCATAAAACTTCTCATGAAGAAGTGATAATTCATCCACAAGTTAAAGTATGAACCATAAACCAAATTGAAAACTAACAAACTATGATATCAGTCACTGAAGCAATTGCAAATCATCATATTATCAGAAAGAGTCTATGTAAGAGCTTTGTTTAGCAAGTTCGCATACTCAACTATCATTTAGTCTTCTATGATTGCTGACACTCACGGCATACTTATGGAGCAAAAGTTTCAGTCGAACACATAGAAAGATAGGGGCTTACAATTTTGCCTCCCAACGTATTTACATCAAGGGTAATATCAACAATAATAACTCATGATCACCTACATTCAACTGGATATACATGCATGGATCAACCCCCACCACATGATGTTTGCTAAAAGAGAAAATAAAAATGGAATAAAGAAGTATACCATTGAATCTTGCATGAAAGTAAATACATAAAGTAAAAGATAGGCCCTTCGCAGAGGGAAGCAGAGGTTGTCATGCGCTTTTGTTTTTGGATGTGCAAGCTCTTAATGTAAAGGAACGCCACTTTATATTGCCCCTTGTGATAGCGACCTTTATTATGCATTCTGTCGCTTTTATTGCTCCACCATCACAAGATCGTACAAAGCTTATTTTCCCTTACTATAAAAGTTCATACATATTTAGGAGCAATTTTTATTGCTTTGCACCGATGACAACTTACTTGAAGGATCTTATTCAATCCATAGGTAGATATAGTGGACTCTCATGACATGAAACTGGGTTTAAGGGTTTTTGGATGCACAAGTAGCATCTCTACTTGGTGCAGATTTTTTGGCTAGCAAAGATAGGTGGTAAACACCACATGTTAGAGGATCCAAAACAATATAACTTCTATGTGAATATAAGCAAACATAACCCATTACGTTGTCTTCCTTGTCCAACGTCAACTAATTGTCATAAAATATTTGATGGGGGCTCACAATCATAAAAGATGTCCAAGATAGTTTATTTATATGTGAGACCTCTCTTCCTTTATTACTTTTTCATGAATTGCTACACTGACCAATGCTATGTTTGTCAACTTCCAATAAGTTTTATCAATTATACTTCTTTTATGTGAAGTCATCACTCCCCATGGGATTAGCATATGATCTTACTTTTTTATTCTTTATTTCTAAGATTGGATCATCAAAGGCAAAACACTCAACTCAAACTAATCTTTATTATATAACTTTCACACACGATTACAAAGATAGATCACACAGCAAGCACTCGAAACTAAATCATACTAAAACTTTATTCCTCTAAATCACGAAATAACTAAGGATCGAACTAAGATAAATAATGATGATGAGAAAGTGATGGTGATATGATACCGGGGCGCCTCCCCCAAGCTTGGCACAAGCCAAGGGGAGTGCCCATACGCATGTACTCAAGTCTCTCTCTTCGGTGATGATGGTGATGAAGTGGTGAGCTTGTCCTTCAGCTTTTGCAGATACTCCAATTTACGATTGATGCTCCGAAGGGCGATGTTTTGCTCTTCCAACAAAATAACTTCACGAGTGAGAGATGTATTCTGAGCACAAACTGTTTCAAAGACTCTTTGTGCTCAATTACAGATGGCAAGAGATGATCATAGAGGGGTTGAAGGATATCTCCCTTTTCTGCGGTCTCCTCCATGGGGATGGCTTGCCCTCCTTCTAGGGCCTGGGTTTCCGCAACTTCCTCGACCTTGTCCTCCTTGCCATTGTCTTCCTCTCCCGACGACCACTCGTAGTAAACCTGACTATAGGGGCATTTGCCCGGAGATGGTTGCACAATCCGGTGCTTGGTGCGGAGTCTTCGAGGAGCCATGGCGATCTAGATCTGCCAGAAAAATAGCCCGAAACAAGAACAGAGAGAAAACTCGCGATGCGGTGGTCAAAACATATGGGAGTATATATAAAGAATTTTTATCTTGAAAAACAAGCAATACGGGAAGAAAACGGAGTCGGGAAGGCACACGTGGGGCCCACAAGGTACTAGGGCGCGCCCGGGGGGGTGGCCGCGCCCTACTGCCTTGTGGGCAGCACGTGAGTCCCCTCGGCTGTTTCTTACTTTTGTAATTTTTCTAATATTCCAAAACTGACAGAAATAATTTTTATGGAATTTTTCGAGTCGGTTTACTTACCGTATCACATACCTACCCCTTTTCAGGGTTCTGGAGCGTTCCGGAAGGACTCTTTGATGTGCTCTTCCAGTGTAATTGTTTCAACAATATTAGTTTCAACATTAATAGGAGTACCTAAAATATAGTGCTTAATTCTTTGCCCATTCACCACTCTCGGATTAGTGCCTTCAGAGTTGTTTATTTTCATGGCTCCGGAGCGATAAACTTCTTCGATGATATACGGTCCTTCCCATTTAGAGAGAAGTTTTCCTGCAAAGAATCTCAAACGAGAATTGTATAATAGAACATGATCACCTACTTTGAATTCCCGTTTTTTAATTCTTTTGTCATGCCACCTTTTAACTTTTTCTTTAAAAAACTTAGCATTATCATAGGCTTGGGTTCTCCATTCATCTAGTGAGCTAATATCAAATAACCTCTTTTCACCGGCAAGTTTAAAATCATATTTGAGTTCTTTAATTGCCCAATATGCTTTTTGTTCTAACTCAAGAGGTAAATGACATGCTTTTCCATAAACCATTTTATAAGGAGACATACCCATAGGATTTTTATAAGCAGTTCTATAAGCCCATAATGCATCATCAAGTTTCTTAGACCAATTCTTTCTAGATCTATTGATGGTCTTTTGCAAAATTAATTTTATTTCTCTATTGCTCAATTCAACTTGACCGCTAGATTGAGGGTGATAGAGAGATGCAATTCTATGGTTGACATCATATTTAGCAAGCAGTTTACGGAATGCACCATGAATAAAATGTGAACCACCATCAGTCATTAAATATCTAGGGACTCCGAACCTCGGGAAAATAACTTCTTTAAGCATTTTAATAGAAGTTTTATGATCAGCACTACTAGTTGGAATAGCTTCTACCCACTTAGTAATGTAATCAACAGCAACTAGAATATGAGTATACCCATTGGATTTAGGAAAAGGTACCATATAATCAAAACCCCAGACATCAAATGGTTCAATAACAAGTGAATAATTCATAGGCATTTCCCGACATCTACTAATATACCAATTCTTTGACATTCATCACAAGAAAGCACAAACTTATGTGCATCCTTGAAGAGAGTAGGCCAATAAAAACCAGATTGTAATACCTTCTGTGCAGTTCGATCTCCCGCATGATGTCCTCCATAAGCCTCAGAGTGACACTTACGTAGGATTTGTTCCTGTTCATGCTCAGATACACAACGTCTAATAATACCATCTACTCCTTCTTTATATAGATGTGGGTCATCCCGAAAGTAATGTCTTAAATCAAAGAAAAACTTTTTCTTTTGTTGATATGTAAAGCTAGGTGGTATGTATTTAGCAACAATGTAATTAGCATAGTCTGCATACCAAGGAGTATTATGAGAAGCATTTATCACAGCTAATTGTTCATCAGGAAAATCATCATTAATAGGAAGTGGGTCATCAAGAACATTTTCCATTCTAGACAAATTATCTGCTATGGGATTCTCAGCTCCCTTCCTATCAACAATATGCAAATCAAATTCTTGTAGCAGAAGAACCCATCTAATAAGTCTAGGCTTAGCATCTTTCTTTTCCATAAGGTATCTAATAGCAGCATGATCAGTGTGAACAGTAACCTTGGAATCAACAATATAAGATCTAAATTTATCACATGCAAACACAACTGCTAAAAATTCTTTCTCAGTAGTAGCATAATTTCTTTGAGCGTTGTCTAGAGTTTTACTAGCATAATGGATAACATTTAATGTCTTATCAACTCTTTGTCCTAGAACAACACCAACAACATAATCACTAGCATCAAACATAATTTCAAAAGGTAGGTTCCAATCAGGTGGTTGAACAATAGGTGCATAAATTAAGGCTTTCTTAAGTATTTTAAAGGCTTCTACACAATCATCATCAAAAACAAACGGAACATCTTTTTGCAGAAGATTGGTAAAAGGTCTAGAAATTTTAGAGAAGTCTTTTATAAACCTTCTATAGAAACCAGCATGACCAAGGAAACTTCTTATACCTTTGATATCTTTAGGACATGGCATTTTCTCAATAGCATCAACCTTAGCTTTATCAACTTCAATACCTCTTTCAGAAATTTTATGCCCAAGGACTATACCTTCATTAACCATAAAGTGGCACTTCTCCCAATTCAAGACAAGATTAGTTTCTTCACATCTCTGCAAAACTCGATCAAGGTTGCTTAAGCAATCATCAAAAGAAGTTCCGTAAACGGAGAAATCATCCATGAAAACCTCAACAATCTTTTCACAAAAATTAGAGAATATAGCGGTCATACATCTTTGAAAGGTAGCAAGTGCATTACATAAACCAAAAGGCATACGATGATAAGCATAAGTTCCAAAAGGACAAGTAAAGGTGGTTTTCTCTTGATCTTCAGGTGATACAGGTATTTGAGAGAAACCAGAATAACCATCTAGGAAACAACAGTGTGTATGCTTAGACAATCTTTCTAACATTTGATCAATAAAAGGCAAGGGGTAATGATCTTTCCTAGTAGCTTTATTTAATTTCCTGAAATCAATTACCATCCTATAACCAGTTACAATTCTTTGTGGGATGAGTTCATTTTTATCATTAGGAACAACGGTAATACCTCCCTTTTTAGGAACACAATGAACATGACTTACCCATCTACTATCAGCTATGGGATAAATTATACCTGCTTCCAGAAGCTTTAATATTTTAGTTCTTACCACATCCTTCATTTTAGGATTCAACCTTCTTTGATGATCAACAACGGGTTTAGCGTCTGGCTCCATATGAATTTTATGCTGGCATAAAGTGGGACTAATGCCCTTAAGATCATCAAGAGTATATCCAATAGCGGCACGGTGCTTCCTCAGAGTTTTAAGTAGTCTCTTTTCTTCATGCTCTGAAAGGTTAGCACTAATAATAACATGATATATCTTCTTTTCATCAAGATAAGCATATTTAAGAGTATCAGGTAATTGCTTCAATTCAAACACAGGATCACCCTTGGGTGGAGGTGGACCTCCCAAAGTTTCAACAGGCAGATTATGTTTAAGGATAGGTGCTTGTTTAAATAATAATTCATCTATTTCATTTCTTTCACTCATATGCATGTCATTCTCATGCTCAAGCAAATATTGTTCTAGCGGATCAGTAGGAGGCACAGCAATAGAAGCAATACCGATAATTTCATCCTTACTAGGCAATTTTTTATCATGAGGTTGTCTATGAAACTTAGAGAAATTAAACTCATGAGACATCTCACCAAAATTAACACTAACAATTTCTTTAGTGCAATCAATCTTAGCATTAACAGTATTCAAGAAGGGTCTACCAAATATAATGGGACAAAAATCATCTTGTGGCGATCCAAGAACAAGAAAATCAGTAGGGTATTTGATCTTACCACACAAGACTTCAACATCTCTAACAATCCCGAGCGGTGAAATAGTATCTCTGTTTGCAAGCTTAATAGTAACATCAATATCTTCAATCTCAGCAGGTGCAATATCATTCATGACTTCTTGATAGAGAGTAGTAAATGGAATAGCACTCACACTAGCACCAATATCACATAAACCATGATAACAATGATCTCCAATTTTAACAGAAATAATAGGCATGCCAACTACAGGTTTATTTTTATCTTTAGGGTCTGGCCTAGCAATTCTAGTTGCTTCATCACAAAAATATATGACATGTCCATCAATGTTATCAACTAAAAGATCTTTAACCATTGCAACACTAGGTTCAACTTTAATTTGCTCAGAAGATCTAGGTGCTCTAATTTTACTCTTATTGACTACAGTTGAAGCTTTAGCATGTTCTTTAATCCTAACAGGGAAAGGAGGCTTCTCAATATAAGCAGTGGGCACAACTGGATCAACATGGTAAACAATTGTTTCTTCTTTAATACTAACATGTTCTTCTTTCAATTCAATAGGTGGATGATATTTAAACCATTTCTCCTTAGGGAGATCAACATGAACAACAAAAGATTCACAAAAGGTAGCTACTATCTCAGAGTCAAGTCCATATTTAGTACTAAACTTATGAAAAGCATCAGTTTCCATAAAAGATTTAACACAATCAAACTCGAGATTTATACCTGACTCATTACCTTTGTCGATTTCCCAATCCTCATAATTGCATTTAATTCTTTCAAGAAGGTCCCATCTGGATTCAATAGTTTTCTTTATAAAGGAACCAGTAGAAGAAGTATCGAGCATGGATTGATCATTATGAGAAAGCCGAGCATAAAAGTTTTGAAGGATTATTTCTCTTGAGAGCTCATGATTGGGGCATGTATGCAACATATACTTAAGCCTCCCCCAAGCTTGAGTGATACTTTGTCCTTCACGAGGCCAAAAATTATATATATAATTCCGATCACGATGAACCAAATGCATAGGATAAAATTTCTGGTGGAATTCCAGCTTCAACCGGTTCCAGTCCCATGTATCAGTATCATCACATAGCCTATACCATGTCAATGCCTTTCCCTCCAAAGATAAAGGGAATACTTTCTTCTTAACTCCATCTCCAGATAAACATGCAAGCTTAAACAATCCACAAATTTCATCCACATAGATCAAGTGCATATCAGGATGTACCGTTCCATCTCCTGCATAAGGATTAGCTAGCAATTTCTCTATCATACCCGAAGGAATTTCATAATAAATATTTTCAGTACGTTCAATAGGTGGAGGAGCAACTATTATTTCTTCCGGTCGAGGTGAAGATACCCCGAACAAGCCCCTTAAAGGATTACTTTTCATAGTGACAAGTGACAATAAATTTCAGCACGTAATAAAAATGTTTCCTTACCAAATTCCACTCACCAAAGGTGCTTCACTCCCCGGCAACGACGCCAGAAAAGAGTCTTGATGACCCACAAGTACAGGGGATCAATTGTAGTCCTTTCGATAAGTAAGAGTGTCGAACCCAATGAGGAGCAGAAGGAAATGACATGCGGTTTTCAGCAAGGTATTCTCTGCAAGTACCGAAAGTAGCGGTAACAGATGTTTTTGATAGCAAGATAATTCGTAACAAGTAACAAGTAACAAGTATAATAAAGTGCAGCAAGGTGGCCCAATCCTTTTTATAGCAAAGGACAAGCCGAAACGAACTCATATAATAAGCAAAGCGTTCTCGAGGACACATGGGAATTTCATCTAGTCACTTTCATCATGTTTGTTTGATTCGCGTTCGCTACTTTGATAATTTGGTATGTGGGTGGACCGGTGCTTGGGTGCTGTTCTTACTTGAACAAGCCTCCCACTTATGATTACCCCCTCTCGCAAGCATCCACAACTACGAAAGAAGAATTAAGATAACTCTAACCATAGCATGAAACGTATGGATCCAAATCAGCCCCTTACGGAATAGCGCATAAACTAGGGTTTAAGCTTCTTTCACTCTAGCAACCCATCATCTAATTACTACTCCACAATGCCTTCCCTTAGGCCCAAAGATGGTGAAGTGTCATGTAGTCGACGTTCACACGACACCACTAAAGGAAGCAATAACATACATATCATCAAAATATCGTACGAATACCAAATTCACATGATTACTTATGACAAGACTTCTCCCATGTCCTCAAGAACAAAAGTAACTACTCACAAATCATGTTCATGTTCAAGATCAGAGAGGTATTGAATAGCATTAAGGATCTGAACATATAATCTTCCACCAAATAAACCAACTAGCATCAACTACAAGATGTAATCAACACTACCAGCAACCCACAGGTACCAATCTGAGGTTTTGAGATAGAGATTGAATACAAGAGATGAACTAGGGTTTGAGATGAGATGGTGCTGGTAAAGATGTTGATAAGATTGGTCCTCCCACGATGAGAGGATCGTTGGTGATGTCGATGGCTCCGATTTCCCCTTCCCGGAGGGAAGTATCCCCGGCGGAATCGCTCCGCCGGAGAGCAAAATAGCTCCTGCCCAGGTTCCGCCTCGAGACGGCGGCGCTTCATCCCGAAAGCCTTCTCTTGATTTTTTCTAGGGCAAATGGCTTCATATAGCAGAAGGAGGGGGCCAGGCGCCAGCTGTGGGCCCCACAAGGCACTAGGGCGTGCCCAGGGGGGTGGTCGCGCCCTACTGCCTTGTGGGCAGCTGGTGGGTCCCCTCTGTAATCTATTTTCTCTAGTATTTTTCATATATTCAATAAAAAATCTCTGTGAAATTTCAGGTCAATTGGAGCTCTGTAGAATAGGTATCTCTGATATGGCTATTTCAGGTCCAGAATTCCAGCTGCTGGCATTCTCGCTCTTCATGTAAATCTTGTAAATTAAGAGAGAAAAGGCATAAGAATTGTACCATAAAGTGAAATAATGATCAAAAACATAATAAATAACAGTAGGAAATCATGATGCAAATTGGACGTATCACATGGCAAAGCGCCTCAGTGGATAAAGCCGAAAACTGATTGTCCTGGTAAGTGTAAACTGGTCGGCCATCCAAAGACAGCGTCCAGCAATGTACCCTTGGAGGTTACCCGTGTTAAACAAAGGGCTCCTTATTAAATCAGCCAAAGTGGTTAGTGGCATAGAACTCGACCATATAGCCGAACCACTGATAGGTTTCCAACGTATCTATAATTTTTGATTGTTCCATGCAATTATAGTATCAATCTTGGATCTTTTTATATGCAATTATATATCATTTTTTGGGACTAACCTATTAACCTAGTGCGCAGTTCCAGTTGCTGTTTTCTGCTTGTTTTTGGTTTTTCAGGAAATCAGTACCAAACAAAGTCCAAATGCCACGAATATTTTTGGAGATTTTTTTCTGGACAAAAGAGACCCTGGAGACTTGGAGAGGAGGCCAGAAGGTTCATGAAGCCTCCACAAGGCAACAAGGCGCGGCCCCAGGGGACGCGCCCTAATGCCTTGTGGGGCCCTCGTGGCTCCGTTTGACCTAATTCCACTTCTATAAAATCTCAAATATTCGGAAACCAACAGAGAGCCACCCCGAATAACTTTTACGCCGCCCCAAGCCTTTGTTCTTCCGCGATCCCATCTGGAGGCCTTTTCCGGTACTCTGCTAGAGGGGGAATCGATCACAGAGGGCTTCTACATCAACCTTGCTGCCCTTCCGATGATGTGTGAGTAGTTTACCATAGACCTATGAGTCCATAGCTAGTAGCTAGATGGCTTCTTCTCTCTCTTTGATCTTCAATACCATGTTCTCCTCGATGTTCTTGGAGTTCTATCCGATGTAATCTTCTTTTGCGATGTGTTTGTTGGGATCCGATGAATTGTGAGTTTATGATCAGATTATTCATGAGAAATATTTGAGTCTTCTCTAAACTCTTTTATGCATGATTATTATAGCTTTGTATTTCTCTCTGATCTATCGATTTGGTTTGGCCAACTAGATTGGTTTATCTTACAATGGGAGAGGTGCTTTGTGATGGGTTCAATCTTGCGGTGCTCAATCCCAGTGACAGAAAGGGACATGACACGTATTTGTATTGTTGCCATTAAGGATAAAAAGATGGGGTTTAATCATATTGCTTGAGTTTACTTTGTCTACATCATGTCATCTTGCTTAAGGCGTTACTCTGTTTCATACTTAATACCCTAGATGCATGCTGGATAGCGGTCGATGGGTGGAGTAATAGTAGTAGATGCAGGCAGGAGTCGGTCTACTTGTCTCGGACGTGATGCCTATATACATGATCATTTCCATGAATCCGTCATAATTATTTGCTTTTCTATCAATTGCCCAACAGTAATTTGTTTACCCACCGTATGTTCTGCGCTCGAGAGAGAAGCCTCTAGTGAAAACTATGGCCCCCGGGTCTACTTTTATCATATATTAAAAACCAAAAATACCTTGCTGCAATTTATTTACTTTTATTTTATTTAGTATTTTAGTTTATTTATCTATGACTATCAGAATTAATCCTTGCAAATAACCGCTAAGAGGATTGACAACCCTCTTTTTTGCGTTGGGTGCAAGTGTTTGCTTTTGTGTGTGCAGGTGCTGCTTAAGTGATTTTGCTTGGTTCTCCTTCTGGATTGATAACCTTGTTTCTTAACTGAGGGAAATACTTATCTCTACTATACTGCATCATCCTCTCCTGTTCGGGGAAATACCAACGCAGTCTACAAGTAGCAGGAAGAATTTCTGGCGTCGTTGCCGGGGAGACGTCATCAAAATTACCAAGTACCTTCGCACAAACTATCATCCACTTGCATTTATTTTATTTGCCTTTTTATTTGCATTTGCCTCTCATTTTCATCTCCCCCACTTCTAAAACAATTTCACAAAAAAACAAAAATATTTTCATTTGCTTGCTTGCTTGCTTGCTTGCTTTTATTGTCTTCATGTCAACACACAAAACAAAAAGTCAAACAAATTTTTTATTTGACTATGGATCCACTTAAAGTTTTCTACTTGGATCATCTTCGATCCATTTGTGCTTGTGCTGAAACCCCAACTAGTTTAGTTGAGGGAAAATCATTAGATGAGCATGCTCATTTTGTGCGTCACCGTTTGTCTCAAAAAGGGAGACTCTTATGGAATCAAATAAATTTTTCGCTATGTTATGCTTGGAATCTTTGTGAAATTTATGATTTTACTTGTTGCTCTAAGAACCCTAAAAAACACCTTCCCTACCTATGTGAGTTTAATGATAATGAAATATTATCTTCTTATGCTAATGGTGTTTATAGTTACTATGATATTGAACAAATTGAAGAATTTGTTGCTTTTAAGGGTGCTTATGAAGTTGCTTCTTTGATTGAAAAGTATGATGCTACTCTCTACAAATCTAATTTTTTGGACATACTTAAATATTTCTATGAAAACTATGCTCCTAATGCCTATGTTAATGAATTTATTGAGAGAATGTCTGCTACTTTGGAAGAAAATAATGATATGCATGAATCCATAGATAATTATGATTCCGTTGATTCGATTGAAATATCCCCTATTGATGAATGTGATACTTTATATTCTTATGGCCATGATGCCAATATTAATGATGCTTATAGAGATGAACTTGCTATAGTTCCTTATGTTAAAAATGAAATTATTGCTATAGCACCCATACTTGATAGCTCCTTGAATGAAAAGCATGATTGCAATAATGTTATTATAAATTCTATTAATGTCAATTGTTCTAATGATATGCAAAGCTACAAGCTTGGGGATGAAATTTTTGTTATGTCCACTACTTATTGCAATGATCATGATTGGGGTGATGATGCTTCTGATGATCTTGAAAATTTATTTAAGCCTCATGATGAATATGCTATTGATAATAATGTTTGCAATAGTATTGAAAGTGGGTTTGGGAGAGTGTAAACTTTAGGTAAAAAGAATCCCACATATTTGGAGAGTGTTCAATCTTATGAAATTTTTGATAAAAGTGGGTTTGGAGAGGTCATGACTTTAGTTGAGGATAATCCCACTATTTTGGAAGAGTGTCAACTTTGCATGCATGTGGATCATGTAGAGAATATGTTATGTGATGGCTATATTGTTGAATTTGAATATGATCCTACATGTAATTATTATGAGAGAGGAAAATATGGTTTTAGAAATTTTCATGTTAATCAATTACCTCTCTTGGAGTGTAAATTGTCAATGTTTTATTCTTCTTCCTTGCATTTGCTAAATATTTATTGCCTCGATAATTTTTTTGCTTATAAAATGCCTATGCATAGGAAGTATGTTAGACTTAAATGTGTTTGTCACATGTTTTATGATGCTCTCTTTGTGTTTCAATTATTATCTTTCATGTGAGCATCATTGAAATTTCAAGCCTATCTTAATGGCTATAAAGAAAGAGCTTGTTGGGAGACAACCCAATACTTTCTGTTTTTGTGTTTTTACACAATTATAGCCTCTGTTATGATTGTGTTTTTATCTTTTAATTAGTGTTTGTGCAAAGTAATGCCTTTGGGATGATTTGGAAGATAGTATGATTGATGCTCTGGCAAAACAGAAACTTTTGCGTCCAGTGCTGGAATTTTTATATTTTGCTACAGGATGATAAAATTCTGAATTTTTTACAAAGTATTTATATGTGAATTTCCCACGTTTTCCTAATTTTTCAGAATTTTTGGAGTTACGTAAGTATGGATTTTAAATAGATCTTTACACACTGTTCTGTTTTAGACAGATTCTGTTTTTGTTGCATAGTTTGCTTATTTTGATGAATCTATGGATCGTATCGGGGGGTATGAGTCATGGAGAAGTTGGAGTACAGTAGCATTATGCCAATATTAAATATGAATCAATTTACAACAGTATCTAAAGTTTATGATTTGTTTCTTATACTAACGGATCTCACGAGGTTTCTATTGAGTTTTGTGTGCTGAAGTTTTAAAGTTTTGGGTGAGACTAAGATGGATAAAGGAATAAGGAGCGGCAAGAGCCTAAGCTTGGGGATGCCCAAGGCACCCCAAGGTAATATTCAAGGAAGACTCAAGCATCTAAGCTTGGGGATGCCCCGGAAGGCATCCCCTCTTTCGTCTACAATCTGTCGGTAACTCACTTGGAGCTATATTTTTATTCATCACATGATATGTGTTTTACTTGGAGTGTCTTGTGATATAGTTTGTTTTCTTTTGTTTGCTTTTTAGTTTGTCACAATCATCTTTTCTGAACACACCTTTTTGAGAGGGACACACATTATTCGTGATTTTTTAGAATACTCTATGAGCTTCACTTATATCTTTTGAGCTAGGCAGTTGCTCTAGTGCTTCACTTATATCTTTTAGAGCACGGCGGTGGTTATATTTTAAAGAAATAGTTGCACTCTCATGCTTCACTTATATCTTTTTGAGAGTCTAATGAATAGCAATGGTAATATGCATGGGTTATGAATTTGGTTCTAATATGATAGGTATTCAAGAGGGATATAATAAAAACTTTCATGTAGATCACTGAATATGATAAGTTTGATTCCTCGCAATAGTTTTGCGATATTAAGATGGTAATATGTGGGAGGTGCTAGTATATAATTGTGGTTTAGTAAGAAGATTGGTGTTAAGGTTTGTGATTCCCGAAGCATGCACGTATGATCTGTCGTTATGCTAAGAAGTTGGAGCATGATTTATTCTTGATTGTCTACCTTATGAGTGGCGGTCGGGAACGAGCGATGGTCTTTTCCTACCAATATATTCCCCTAGGGGCATGCGTAGTAGTACTTTGCTTCGAGGGCTAATAAACTTTCGCAATAAGTATGTGAGTTCTTTATGACTAATGTGAGTCCATGGATTATACGCACTCTCACCTTTCCGCAATTTGCTAGCCTCTTCGGTACCGTGTATTGCCCTTTCTCACATCGAGAGTTGGTGCAAACTTCGCCGGTGCACCCGAACCCCGTGATATGATACGCTCTATCACACATAAGCCTCTTTATATCTTCCTCAAAACATCCACCATACCTACCTATCATGGCATTTCCATAGTGTCGTGGTTTTAGCACGACAGATGCCTTTGTGAAAGGACTTAGTGATGGAGCCATCGCATGAAGGTGGAAGCTTGACGGGGTTGATCGGGAATGAGAAGACACGGGATTTCCCAGGTTCAGCCTCTCACGATGGAGGTAAAAGCCTACGTCCTGCTTGATTGTATTGCTTGGGATCTCGATTATAGGGGTGCGGATTCGCTAACCTAGCTCTCAAGAGATTGCAACTTAGTCTTTCTGCCTTAGGCGCTCCCCTTTATATAACAGGTTGAGCCCTAGGTTTATGTGAGAGTCTAGGTCGTAACCTTAACCCGTATCCTACTCTTATCTTACTTCACTTATTCTCCAAGGTAATCTTTCTTATCTTGTCTTTCTTCTTAAGCCGGCCCACGCACCGAGCCACCTCTTCCCATCGGGCCTCTGTCAAGCCGACCCACTGGGTATCTTCTAGGCCCAGCAGCGAGATAACCCGCTAAGCCTTATAGCTCTATGGCCGGGTCATCCTCCTGCCGGGTCTCCAATGCTGGGATATATCCCCAACATTAGCCCTCAGTTTGACATGGATTTATCCATGTTAAACTCCATCCTGAAAAGTAAACAAAATAAATCTAATAATCTGTGAAGAATCTCTGAATCTGCCTCTTAAGCCTGTTCTTCAGGGTCCTTCATCCGCAGTCACATTTGCCGGCTCAACCATTTGCCGGATCATCCACCCTCCGTAGACTTAGTATCTATTCACAACTTTTCTTCATGACGTCACAATCCACTTCCGCAAAATCCGGGGTGACATCATAGCGAATCTTTGAGTGGGTTTGTATTGCCTTGTCAGGCATGAAAATCGAGGAGCCCTTGCCCGAAATTTACTACGCCGCCTGGGGTTCCGCTCCCGCTGATTCGGGTTTCACCTCGCCTATAAATAGACCGGCACCCCCCCATCGTCTCCTTTCACCATTCCTCGCCTTCTTCCTCTGCTCTGACGCCGCCGTGCCGTCCCAAGCTCGCCACCGCAGCTCATACAGCATCGATCGGGCTCATTCATCGTCGCCGGAGTCCGTCCAGCACCGCACGGCCGCATCCGCAGCGCCCAAGATTGCAAGTCTTCCCATTCAGATCTGTAAGTGCCTCTTCACCATTGTTGCTAGTTCTTCACCATAGCTGCTGTAAACCTAAAATGTTTTCGATTTCCTCATTCAGTAGACCGTAGGATAGCCCCGCAGCATCTTTGTATTCGGTAGTTCTGTTACATCACTTCACTGATTCCCATTGCCACTTCTCCATATTTGCGAAGAACAGACCTAGGTTTCAATCTTTCATTTAAAGCCATTTTTTAGATCCGAATAATTTCACAACCAGTTTGAAAACTGTTTACCGACTTATAGTCCAGGCCACTTACATCACTTGTAAAAAATCCGAGACTTTGGAATTGCCAGTTTACTGTCCTGGAAGTTATGACCCGGGAATGTTCCAGCTTATCTTTCTATCCGGTAATGTCGGAGTCTAGGATCTGCATCCAAGAAACTTCTCCAAGAACTTATGATTCGAACTCTGGGGGACTTTGCTTGGCAACCTACGACCCGACGGCAACTACAGCGGGATCGCGACGGGCTCACTGGCTCTCACCGGACATGAAGGGGATGCGCGAGCTACCCAGGTTCGGGCCACCGTGCGGTGTAATACCCTACTCCTGCCTGTGTTGGAGAGCTTGTGCTCGAGGTACAAGAGGTGTGGGGGAGAATGGTTCGATCCCCTTACATGGAAGCGGCCCTGCCCCTTTTGTAGTGCCTTGGTCCTCTTCCTCGAAAATATGAGCGGGAAAGGGTAGCCACAGGGCGGCAATTCAAAGGGGGACAGGAGCACGGGTTTATCCTAACTATAGGCGGTCTTCGCCTGATAAAGTAGCGCCTCGTGATGTCTCTGTGGGCTTGGCTATGACTTCCGTCCTGGCGCGCCGATCCGTCCTGATCTTCTATCACCAAAGAGGAAAACCTTTGGGTCTTGCTTTGAGGGAGGCAGATGCTACTTCTCCCTTATCACCGGAATGGAAGCTGGGCTCGGTCACGCCCCGCTATCCTTATCCTGACAGTGGGTCGTCATCCATGTGCTTGGCGCGGAGCCCTGCGGCTGGCGCTGTACGATCTACTTTGTGAGGAGGCCTCGCGAGGCATCCTAGCGCTCGGCGGCCTCAGCAGGGTCTGACCTGGAGGCGAGGGGCTTCGTGAGGCTCGCCCCTCGCGAGGCGGCTTCCTCCAGAGCGGCTGCGGCAGGGCCACTCTAATGGGCCGGCCCGAGCATGGTCCTCTGGGTCAGAGGCAGACGGGCCGTGGTACCCCGGTTCCGACTGGGCCGATAGGTAAACTTCTGAATTCCGCCGTCTTATATCATTTTCCTGCTTTCTCTGCAGCTGAGACCATGGCTCCGAAAGTTAAGATTGTCAATTGGGCAAAATCCAACATGTCAGAGCTCAGGCTGCAAGCCTTGGTAGAATCCGGGTTACTTCCACCCAAGGAAGAAATCGAATGGCGAGCCCTTGAAGAAGAAATCCTTCCACAGCTGGGTCAAGACGAGATCATTCTATTTGCCGACCACTTGGATAGAGGCTTTCGTCCCCCGGGTTCTAAGTTTTTTCGGGACATACCGCACTCCTTTGCTATCAGGCCACAAGACTTGGGCCCCAACTCTATTCATAACTTGTGCCAATTTCAAGTTTTCTGTGAAGTCTATCTACAAATCAAGCCATCTATCAGTTTGTTTCAAGAATTCTTCTACCTGAATCACCAGACTGAACACAAAGGTGGACCCAGCCTAGAACTTGGCGGGGTCACTATCCAAAGAAGGAAGAACTCTGCCTTCTCAGAAGCCAAGCCGGCAAGCCACCCCAAAGGATGGTATAGGACTTGGTTCTACTGGAAAGACAACTCCCCAGATCAACAACACCCACTTACGGGTTATAGGGCAGACCGGCTTGATGCCTCTATTGTCTTCCCAGGGTTTGCCTCCAAGGAAGAAAGAGAAGCTTTAGAACCCTTATACTCGAAGATCAATGCTCTGACTTCCCATGACCTCACCGGTGTTGATCTGCCCCGGACTTGGGTGGGCTGGCGCATCCAACCCCTCGGCCTGAGAAACTGGCTCAAGCACACCTACTCTGGTGAGCTTGAAGACCCGCTGCGATTTAGCCGGGTCGACCTCGAACAGAAGGATGTCATCAAGTTCGCTAAGAAGCTTCTTGGTGAAACAAAGGACTCCATTAAACTCGTGGGACTTGCTCCCTTTTATATGGGAAACCCGGCACCTGCGGTAAGCCGCCCGTACTGCTCTCCTTTATCTTACTTGCATTGTTTTACCTTTGTCGTAAACTTATTAGTCTGTTGCTACGTAGGAAGATGCTGACTGGTGGAAAGTGGAACCTCAAGATCCCACACCTCCTCGGGCAGATGACGATGAAAACCCGGAAGATGAAGAAGATCAAGAGGTAGAACTCGACTCCCTTGGTCGTCTATTTAACCAGCTTGCTGATGCCGACTCTTCACAAGAACAAGCTGAAACTAGCCATGCCGGCAAGCCAGAGGTAACCCTGATCTCTTCTGATTCCAACTCAACAATACCTGCCCAAAAAATTCAGGTCGCAGTCCGCAAAGTTCCATTCTCACACCCAAATGCTCACTTAGATCCACACTTTTGTTCTGAAAAAAAAACTCAGCATGCTGGTACTTCAAAACGGAAGACCCGAAGAAGTGAAGGAGAACTTAGCGGCGGGTTACCAGATGAGCCGCCGGCTCGAAGGGCTCGTTCTGAAGTCCCTCATAGTCCTACTTCCTCTCTTCCTCAAGCCGGACGCTTCAAAGAGCCGCTACCTTTGAACGACTCGGCTTATCAAACTTCCCCTTCTTCGGATGAATCCAGTGCCACTCAAGCGCCGGCTTTTAACATCAACCATGGGTAAGAAATCTGACTACTTGCCTTTCATACTTTAAAACTCTTACCTTCACCCATTAACTGAATAATTCTTTACCTTGTGTAGCGCAAAGGCCATCTAGAAGAAACCTGCCACCAAGCCATCAGACCCTGTTGTCCAGCAAGGCCCTTCTCAAGAGACCGCAATTGCTTACCCGGATGCTTCGAAAGAACCGGTCTTTCAAAATGACCCGCCGCCCCAAGACACTACAAGGAGCCCGGCTCACGCTTCTCCTCCCCTTATCCATCAGGAAGAAGGAAATAAGGCAGAAGAGCAACCTGCTGAAAAAGCTCAGGACGAGGTAGTGATGACTGGTGAAAACCAGAACCTTCCGCCAGAAACCTCCACCACCTTAACAAAGATCCCTGCCAAGGCTGAGTCGCCAATTAAGAATAAAGGGAAGGCGGCTCTTGATTTCCATTGTTTTGAAGATCAAGATATCAATTCACTGCATCAATCTATTTTAACCCGGTTGTCTGAGAGCCGGGACACTGAAATTGCCATGGTGACCTCCCTCAAACAAAAATATGATGTAACTTATGTTTCCTGGCTTGACACATATATATGTAGCCCCCAAGGGCCGGGCGATTATGAAATGATGACCCCGGACTTCCAATAATGTGTGCATATAGAACAACAAATGGTAGCCCCCGAGAGCCGGCGCATCATTGTATGATGACCCGTGTCTCTACATGTAGTGAAAAAGCATATGCATTAGGCCCCAAGTGCCATGTGGAATGCTTGCATCCTCATGGGACTTGTTGTATTTGAGAAAATGCTGAAAAATCTAGCCCCCAAGTACTGGGCCGACCAGCATGGCGGCTCGGGATTTTTATCTATCTCCTGTAACTTTGTGAAACTGCCATGCAGGACATGTTGAATCAGGTGGAATCACAAGCAGCTGGCTTCTAGAAAGAAGCAAAAAAAGAGAAGAAACTTCGAGAACAAGCCTTGAAGTTTCTTCTCTTGATCTTCATCCTCAGCCTCGCCACACTCTCTCTACCTTCAGGATTAGTGATGAACCTAAATAATTGTTATTTGGTGCTTGCATTAAGCATGAACATTATATCTGATAGTGTTTATTGCAAGACGGTTATTCAATTTCAGAGAATAATTGTTATTCTATTTATTTGGATAATATCATTGATGAACATGCACTTAAAATAAAAGGTTTATAGAATCTTGATCGTAGTAATACATATGTTCATAACACGAATGCCAAAAGATAATGATAGTACCACATATTTGTGGCACTGCCGCTTAGGTCATATCAGTGTTAAACACATGAAGAAACTCCATGCAGATGGGTTTTTGGAATCTCTTGATTATGAATCATTTGAGACATGTGAACCGTGCCTTATTGGCAAGATGACTAAAACTCCGTTCTCCGGAACAATGGAGCGAGCAATCAACTTATTGGAAATAATACATACCGATGTATGCGGTCCGATGAGTGTTGAGGCACGCGGTGGATATCGTTATGTTCTCACGTTCACTGATGATTTGAGTAGATATAGTTATGTCTACTTGATGAAGCATAAATCTGAAACATTTGAAAAGTTCAAAGAATTTCAGAGTGAAGTAGAGAACCATCGTAACAAGAAAATAAAGTTCTTACGATCTGATCGTGGAGGAGAATATTTGAGTTACGAGTTTGGCAATCACTTAAGACAATGTGGAATTGTTTCACAGCTCACGCCACATGGAACACCACAGCGTTATGGTGTGTCCGAACGTCGTAATCGTACTCTATTGGATATGGTGCGTTCTATGATGTCTCTTACCGATTTGCCACTGTCATTTTGGGGTTATGCATTAGAGACAGCTGCATTCACTTTAAACAAGGGCACCGTCTAAATCCGTTGAGATGACACCGTATGAACTGTGGTTTGCAAGAAACCTAAGATGTCATTTCTGAAAGTTTGGGGATGCGATGCTTATGTCAAAAGGCTTCAGCCAGATAAGCTCGAACCCAAAGCGGATAAGTGCGTCTTCATAGGATACCCAAAAGAGACCGTTGGGTACACCTTCTACCACAGATCCGAAGGCAAAGTTTTCGTTGCTAAAGAATGGATCCTTTCTAGAGAAGGAGTTTCTCTCGAAAGAAGTGAGTGGGAGGAAAGTAGAACTTGATGAGGTAATTGTACCTCCTCTGGATAGTAGTACGCCACAGAAAGAAATTTCTGTGACACCGACACAGACCAGAGAGGAAGTAGATGATGATGATCATGAAGCTTCGGATCAAGTTGCTACAGAACCTCGTAGGTCAACCAGGACACGCTCCGCACCAGATTGGTACGGCAATCCTGTCTTGGAGGTCATGTTGTTAGACAACGGTGAACCTACGAACTATGAAGAAGCGATGGCGAGCCCGGATTCCGACAAATGGCTTGAGGCCATGAAATCCGAGATTGGATCCATGTATGAGAACAAAGTGTGGACTTTGGTAGACTTGCCCGATGAACGGCGAGCTATTAAAAAAATAAATGGATCTTTAAGAAGAAGACGGACGCTGATGGTAATGTCACCGTCTATAAAGCACGACTTGTTGCTAAAGGTTATCGACAAGTTCAAGGAGTTGACTACGATGAGACTTTCTTACCCGTAGCGATGCTAAAGTCTGTCAGAATTATGTTAGCAATTGCCGCATTTTATGATTATAAAATCTGGCAAATGGACGTCAAAACGGCATTCCTTAATGGATTGCTTAAGGAAGAATTGTATATGATGCAACCGGAAGGTTTTGTCTATCCTAAAGGTGCTAACAAAGTATGCAAGCTCCAGCGATCCATCTATGGACTGGTGCAAGCATCTCGGAGCTGGAATACTCGCTTTGATGAAGTGATCAAAGCGTTTGGGTTTATGCAAGTTTATGGAGAAACTTGTATTTACAACAAAGTGAGTGGGAGCTCTATAACATTTCTAATAAGTATATGTGATTGGAAATGATGTAGAATTTCTGGAAAGCATAAAGAATTAATTGAAAGGAGCTTTTCAATAAAAAACTGTTTTTGAGTTATCCACGGTTTGGGCATCGAGATCTATAAAGATAGATCAAGACACCTGATAAAAGATTTTCACACACCTTGATGAGATTTTGAAGAAGTTCAAAATGGATCAAGTCGAAAGAAATAAGTTCTTGGCTGGTGTGAAGTGGAGTAAGACTTGAAGATCTAGGTAAAGGTTGTTTACATGTTAGGCATCAAAATCTATAGAGATAGATTGAGACGCCTCATATGACTTTCACAAAACATATACCTTGACAAGATTTTGAAGAAGTTCAAATTGGATCAGTCAAAGAAGGAGTTCTTGACTGTGGTGAAAGGTGTGAAATTGAGTAAGACTCAAATCTCGACCACGGCAAAATAAATAGAATGGATGAAGGTTATCCCCTATGCCTCGGCCATAGGTTCTATAAAGTATGACAAGCTGTGTGCCTTGCCATGTGTCTGGCAAAAGAGGTACCAAAGTGATCCAGGAGTAGATCACTGGACAGCGGTCAAATTATCCTTAAGATGACTAAGGAAGAATTTCTCGGGAATAGAGATGATAAAGAGTTCGTCATAAGGGGTTACGTCGATGCAAGCTTTAAACACTGATCCGAAAGACTATGAGTCTCAGACCAGGATAAGTATAGTGGGGAAATCTTTTGGAGTAGCTCCAAACAGAGTGTGGTAGCAGCATCTACATATAACATAGAGCTTTGCCAAGAACACACGGATCTGAATATTGCAGACCCGTTGACTAAAACCTCTCTCACAAGCAAAACATGATCAGCTTTAGAACTGATTAAGTGTTAATTACATGGAGATGTAATCTAGATTATTGACTCTAGTGCAAGTGGGAGACTGTTGGAAATATGCCCTAGAGGCAATAATAAATTAGTTATTATCATATTTCCCCGTTCATGATAATAGTTTATTATTCATGCTAGAATTGTATTGACCGGAAACTAAATACATGTGTGAATAGATAAACAAATACTATGTCCCTAGTATGCCTCTACTAGACTAGCTCGTTGATCAAAAGATGGTCAAGGTTTCCTGACCATGGACATGAGTTGTCATTTGATAACGGGATCACATCATTAGGAGAATGATGTGATGGACATGACCCAACCGTTAGCATAGCAAATGATCGTTCAGTTTATTGCTATTGCTTTCACTATGTCAAATACACGTTCCTCTGACCATGAGATCATGCAACTCCCGGATACCGTAGGAATACTTTGGGTGTATCAAACGTCACAACGTTACTGGGTGATTATAAAGGTGCACTACAGGTATCTCCGAAAGTGTTTGTTGAGTTGGCATGGATCGAGATTGGGATTTGTCACTCCGACTATCGGAGAGGTATCTCTGGGCCCTCTCGGTAATACAGCATCACAGAAGCCTTGCAAGCACCGTGACTAAAGAGTTAGTTGCAAGATGATGTATTACGGAACGAGTAAAGAGACTTGCTGGTAACGAGATTGAACTAGGTATTGGATACCGACGATCGAATCTTGGGCAAGTAACATACCGCCGGACAAATCGAACAACGTATGTTGACATATGAGGTTCACCGATAAAGATCTTCGTGGAATATGTACGAACCAATATGAGCATCCAGGTTCCGCTGTTGGTTATTGACCAGAGAGTCGTCTCGGTCATGTCTACATCATTCCCGAACCCGTAGGGTCCGCGCACTTAAGGTTCGATGACGATATAGTATTATATGAGTTATGTGATTGGTGACCGAATGTTGTTCGGAGTCCCGGATGAGATCACGGACATGACGAGGAGTCTCGAAATGGTCGAGAGGTAAAGATTCATATATTGGAAGGCTCTATTCAGACATCGGAAAGGTTCCGAGTGATTCGGGTATTTTTCGGAGTACCGGGGAGTTACGGGAATTCACCGGGAGAAGTAATGGGCTTTATTGGGCCATACGGGAAAAAGAGAGGCAGGCCACGTGAGGAGGCGCGCCCCCCCCCCCTTGCCCAAACCGAATTGGACTACGGGAGGGGGCGCAGCCCCCTCTTTCCTTTCTCTCTCCCTCTCCTTCCTTCTTCCCCCTTCCACGAAGTGGAATCCTACTAGGACTTGGAGTCCAAGTAGGACTCCTCTCTCTTGGCGCGCCCTACAGGGGCCGGCCGGCCTCCCCCTCTCCTCCTTTATATACGGAGGCAAGGGGGCACCCTAGAACACACAATTGTCCCATAGCCGTGTGCGGTGCCCCGATCTCCGTTTTCCACCTCGGTCATATTTTCGGAGAGCTTAGGCGAAGCCCTGCCGGAATCACTTCACCGTCACCGTCGCCACGCCATCGTGCTGACGGAACTCATCTACTTCCTCGACGTCTTGCTGGATCATGAAGGCGAGGATTGTCACCGAGCTGAACGTGTGTAGAACTCGGAGGTGCCGTACGTTCGGTACTCGATCGGTGGAGCTCGAAGGATTGTTCGACTACATCAACTACGTTGTGAGACGCTTCCGCTAACGGTCTACGAGGTTACGTAGACACACTCTCCCCTCTCGTAGCGATGCATCTCCATGGATAGATCTTGCGTGAGCGTTGGAAATTTTTTGAAATTCATGCTCCGTCCCCAACAGTGGTATCAAAGCCAGGTCTATGCGTAGATGTGATTTGCACGAGTAGAACACAAGTGAGTTGTGGGCGTGGGTGTATACATATTGCTTGCCGTTACTAGTTGTTACTTGATTTGGCGGTATTGTGAGATGAAGCGGCCCGGACCGACATTACGCGTACGCTTACGCGAGACAGGTTTCACCGCTACGTGCACTCGTTGCATAAAGGTGACTGGCGGGTGACTGTCTCTCTCACTTTAGTTGAATCGGTTTCAATGAAGAGGGTTCTTTTAGAAGATCAAAAAGCAATCACTACACCACGTTGTGGTGTTGCGTAGGTAAGAACGGTTCTTGCAAACCCGTGGCAGCCACGTAAAACTTGCAACAACAAAGTAGAGGACGTCTAACTTGTTTTTGCAGGGTATGCTGGTGATGTGATATGGCCAAGACATGATGTGATATAAGTTGTTGTATGAGATGATCATGTTTTGTAAGTTATCAGGCAACCGGCAGGAGCCTTATGGTTGTCTCTTTATTGTATGCAATGCCAATGCTATGTAATTGCTTTACTTTACCGCTATAAGTTAGCAGTAGTAGTAGTAGTAGCAATAGCCGGCGAGACGACCACGACGCTACGATGGAGATCAAGGTGTCACGACGCTACGATGGAGATCAAGGTGTCAACCCGGTGACGATGGAGATCATGACGGTGCTTTGCTGATGGAGATCAAAAGCACAAGACGATGATGGCCATATCATGTCACATATATTGAATTGCATGTGATGTTAATCCTTTTATGCATCTTATTTTGCTTAGGACGACGGTAGCATTATAAGATGACCCCTTCACTAAATTTCAAGATAAGTGTTCTCCCCTAGTATGCACCGTTGCGAAGGTTCGACGCTTCTAAGCACCACGTGATGATCGGGTGTGATGGATTCTTTCGTTCGCATACAACGGGTGTAAGCCAGTTTTACACACGCAGAATACTTGGGTTAAACTTGACGAGCCTAGCATGTACAGACATGGCCTCGGAACACAAGAGACCGAAAGGTCGAACATGAGTCATATAGTAGATATGATCAACATGAAAGATGTTCACCATTGATAACTAATCCACCTCACGTGATGATCAGACGTGGTTTAGTTGATGTGGATCATGTTACACTTAGACAACTTGAGGGATGTTAATCTAAGTGGGAGTTCTTAAGTAATTTGATTAATTGAACTTCAATTGTCATGAACATAGTCTTACTTGTCTTAGCAAATTTATGTTGTAGATCAATAGACCACGCCGTAGTTCCCCTGTTTTATTATGTTCCTAGAGAAAACAAAGTTGAAAGTTGATGGAAGCAACTATGCGGACTAGGTCCGTGATCTGAGGATTGTCCTCACTGCTGCACAGAAGGCTTATGTCCTTAATGCACCGCTCAGTGAAATACCCCACGGCTTCGTCTGAGGACGTTATGAACGTCGGGCAGACAAGAAAAGATGACTACTCGATAGTTCAGTGCGCCATACTTTACGGCTTAGAACCGGAGCACCAAATATGTTTTGAGCAACACGGAGCATATGAGATGTTCCAAGAGCTGAAAATCTGTTTTTCAAGCTCACACCCGGGTCGAGAGGTATGACACCTTCTACAAGTTCTATAGCTACAAGATGGAGGAGAATAGCTCCGTTAGTGAGCATGTACTCAGAATGTCTGAGTACTTCAAACACTTGAATCAAGTGGGAGTTAGAGTTCCGAATAAAGTGGTGATTGATAGAGTTCTCTAGTCACTATCACTAAGCTACTGGATCTTCGTGATGAACTATAAACATGCAAGGGATAGAAGATCCTTAAGCTATTCGCGATGCTACAATCTGCGGATGTAGAAATCAAAAAGGGGAGCATCAAGTGTTGATGGTTAATAAGACCACTAGTTTCAAGAAGGGCAAGGGAAAGAAAAGGGAACTTCAAGAAGAACGGTAAAACAGTTGCCGCTCACGCAAAGAAACCCAAGGCTGAACCAAACCCGAGACTTAGTGCTCCCATTGCAAAGGGAAATGTCACAGGGAGCGGAACTCCCCCAAAGTAACTGGCAGATAATAAGACTGGCAATGTCAACAAAGATATTTGATATACATGTTATTGCTATGTACCTTACTAGTACTCGTAGGAGCACCTGGGTATTTGATACTTGTTCAGTTGCTTACAACTTGAAACATGGAGCTTCGGAATAAACGAGGGCTAGCTAAGAACGAGGTGACGATGTGCATTGGAAGTGTCTCCAAGGTTGATGTGATCACCATCGCCACGCTCTCTCTACCTTCAGGATTAGTGATGAACCTAAATAATTGTTATTTGGTGCTTGCGTTAAGCATGAACATTATATCTGATAGTGTTTATTGCAAGACGGTTATTCAATTTCAGAGAATAATTGTTATTCTATTTATTTGGATAATATCATTGATGATCATGCACTTAAAATAAAAGGTTTATAGAATCTTGATCGTAGTAATACATATGTTCATAACACGAATGCCAAAAGATAATGATAGTACCACATATTTGTGGCACTGCCGCTTAGGTCATATCAGTGTTAAACACATGAAGAAACTCCATGCAGATGGGTTTTTGGAATCTCTTGATTATGAATCATTTGAGACATGTGAACCATGCCTTATTGGCAAGATGACTAAAACTCCGTTCTCCGGAACAATGGAGCGAGCAACCAACTTATTGGAAATAATACATACCGATGTATGCGGTCCGATGAGTGTTGAGGCATGCGGTGGATATCGTTATGTTCTCACGTTCACTGATGATTTGAGTAGATATAGTTATGTCTACTTGATGAAGCATAAATCTGAAACATTTGAAAAGTTCAAAGAATTTCAGAGTGAAGTAGAGAACCATCGTAACAAGAAAATAAAGTTCTTACGATCTGATCGTGGAGGCTAATATTTGAGTTACGAGTTTGGCAATCACTTAAGACAATGTGGAATTGTTTCACAGCTCACGCCACATGCAACACCACAGCGTTATGGTGTGTCCGAACGTCGTAATCGTACTCTATTGGATATGGTGCGTTCTATGATGTCTCTTACCGATTTGCCACTGTCATTTTGGGGTTATGCATTAGAGACAGCTGCATTCACTATAAACAAGGGCACCGTCTAAATCCGTTGAGATGACACCGTATGAACTGTGGTTTGCAAGAAACCTAAGATGTCATTTCTGAAAGTTTGGGGATGCGATGCTTATGTCAAAAGGCTTCAGCCAGATAAGCTCAAACCCAAAGCGGATACGTGCGTCTTCATAGGATACCCAAAAGAGACCGTTGGGTACACCTTCTACCACAGATCCGAAGGCAAAGTTTTCGTTGCTAAAGAATGGATCCTTTCTAGAGAAGGAGTTTCTCTCGAAAGAAGTGAGTGGGAGGAAAGTAGAACTTGATGAGGTAATTGTACCTCCTCTGGATAGTAGTACACCACAGAAAGAAATTTCTGTGACACCGACACAGACCAGAGAGGAAGTAGATGATGATGATCATGAAGCTTCGGATCAAGTTGCTACAGAACCTCGTAGGTCAACCAGGACACGCTCCGCACCAGATTGGTACGGCAATCCTGTCTTGGAGGTCATGTTGTTAGACAACGGTGAACCTACGAACTATGAAGAAGCGATGGCGAGCCCGGATTCCGACAAGTGGCTTGAGGCCATGAAATCCGAGATTGGATCCATGTATGAGAACAAAGTGTGGACTTTGGTAGACTTGCCCGATGAACGGCGAGCTATTAAAAAATAAATGGATCTTTAAGAAGAAGACGGACGCTGATGGTAATGTCACCGTCTATAAAGCACGACTTGTTGCTAAAGGTTATCGACAAGTTCAAGGAGTTGACTACAATGAGACTTTCTTACCCGTAGCGATGCTAAAGTCTGTCAGAATTATGTTAGCAATTGCCGCATTTTATGATTATGAAATCTGGCAAATGGACGTCAAAACTACATTCCTTAATGGATTCCTTAAGGAAGAATTGTATATGATGCAACCGGAATGTTTTGTCGATCCTAAAGGTGCTAACAAAGTATGCAAGCTCCAGCGATCCATCTATGGACTGGTGCAAGCATCTCGGAGCTGGAATACTCGCTTTGATGAAGTGATCAAAGCGTTTGGGTTTATGCAAGTTTATGGAGAAACTTGTATTTACAACAAAGTGAGTGGGAGCTCTATAACATTTCTAATAAGTATATGTGATTGCAAATGATGTAGAATTTCTGGAAAGCATAAAGAATTAATTGAAAGGAGCTTTTCAATAAAAAACTGTTTTTGAGTTATCCACGGTTTGGGCATCGAGATCTATAAAGATAGATCAAGACACCTGATAAAAGATTTTCACACACCTTGATGAGATTTTGAAGAAGTTCAAAATGGATCAAGTCAAAAGAAATAAGTTCTTGGCTGGTGTGAAGTGGAGTAAGACTTGAAGATCTTGGTAAAGGTTGTTTACATGTTAGGCATCAAAATCTATAGAGATAGATTGAGACGCCTCATATGACTTTCACAAAACATATACCTTCACAAGATTTTGAAGAAGTTCAAATTGGATCAGTCAAAGAAGGAGTTCTTGACTGTGGTGAAAGGTGTGAAATTGAGTAAGACTCAAATCTCGACCACGGCAAAATAAATAGAATGGATGAAGGTTATCCCCTATGCCTCGGCCATAGGTTCTATAAAGTATGCCAAGTTGTGTGCCTTGCCATGTGTCTGGCAAAAGAGGTACCAAAGTGATCCAGGAGTAGATCACTGGACAGCGGTCAAATTATCCTTAAGATGACTAAGGAAGAATTTCTCGGGAATAGAGATGATAAAGAGTTCGTCGTAAGGGGTTACGTCGATGCAAGCTTTAAACACTGATCTGAAAGACTATGAGTCTCAGACCAGGATAAGTATAGTGGGGAAATCTTTTGGAGTAGCTCCAAACAGAGTGTGGTAGCAGCATCTACATATAACATAGAGATTTGCCAAGAACACACGGATCTGAATATTGCAGACCCGTTGACTAAAACCTCTCTCCCAAGCAAAACATGATCAACTTTAGAACTGATTAAGTGTTAATTACATGGAGATGTAATCTAGATTATTGACTCTAGTGCAAGTGGGAGACTGTTGGAAATATGCCCTAGAGGCAATAATAAATTAGTTATTATCATATTTCCCCGTTCATGATAATAGTTTATTATTCATGCTAGAATTGTATTGACCGAAAACTAAATACATGTGTGAATAGATAAACAAATACTATGTCCCTAGTATGCCTCTACTAGACTAGCTCGTTGATCAAAAGATGGTCAAGGTTTCCTGACCATGGACATGAATTGTCATTTGATAACGGGATCACATCATTAGGAGAATGATGTGATGGACATGACCCAACCGTTAGCATAGCAAATGATCGTTCAGTTTATTGCTATTGCTTTCACTATGTCAAATACACGTTCCTCTGACCATGAGATCATGCAACTCCCGGATACCGTAGGAATACTTTGGGTGTATCAAACGTCACAACGTTACTGGGTGATTATAAAGGTGCACTACAGGTATCTCCGAAAGTGTTTGTTGAGTTGGCATGGATCGAGATTGGGATTTGTCACTCCGACTATCGGAGAGGTATCTCTGGGCCCTCTCGGTAATACAGCATCACAGAAGCCTTGCAAGCACCGTGACTAAAGAGTTAGTTGCAAGATGATGTATTACGGAACGAGTAAAGAGACTTGCCGGTAACGAGATTGAACTAGGTATTGGATACCGACGATCGAATCTTGGGCAAGTAACATACCGCCGGACAAATTGAACAACGTATGTTGACATATGAGGTTCACCGATAAAGATCTTCGTGGAATATGTAGGAACCAATATGAGCATCCAGGTTCTGCTGTTGGTTATTGACCAGAGAGTCGTCTCGGTCATGTCTACATCATTCCCGAACCCGTAGGGTCCGCGCACTTAAGGTTCGATGACGATATAGTATTATATGAGTTATGTGATTGGTGACCGAATGTTGTTCGGAGTCCCGGATGAGATCACGGACATGACGAGGAGTCTCGAAATGGTCGAGAGGTAAAGATTCATATATTGGAAGGCTCTATTCGGACATCGGAAAGGTTCCGAGTGATTCGGGTATTTTTCGGAGTACCGGGGAGTTACGGGAATTCACCGGGAGAAGTAATGGGCTTTATTGGGCCATACGGGAAAAAGAGAGGCAGGCCACGTGAGGAGGCGCCCCCCCCCCCTTGCCCAAACCGAATTGGACTACGGGAGGGGGCGCAGCCCCCTCTTTCCTTTCTCTCTCCCTCTCCTTCCTTCTTCCCCCTTCCACCAAGTGGAATCCTACTAGGACTTGGAGTCCTAGTAGGACTCCTCTCTCTTGGCGCGCCCTATAGGGGCCGGACGGCCTCCCCCTCTCCTCCTTTATATACGGAGGCAAGGGGGCACCCTAGAACACACAATTGTCCCATAGCCGTGTGCGGTGCCCCGATCTCCGTTTTCCACCTCGGTCATATTTTCGGAGAGCTTAGGCGAAGCCCTGCCGGAATCACTTCACCGTCACCGTCGCCACGCCATCGTGCTGACGGAACTCATCTACTTCCTCGACGTCTTGCTGGATCAAGAAGGCGAGGATCGTCACCGAGCTGAACGTGTGTAGAACTCGGAGGTGCCGTACGTTCGGTACTCGATCGGTGGAGCTCGAAGGATTGTTCGACTACATCAACCGCGTTGTGAGACGCTTCCGCTAACGGTCTACGAGGGTACGTAGACACACTCTCCCCTCTCGTAGCGATGCATCTCCAGGGATAGATCTTGCGTGAGCGTAGGATTTTTTTTGAAATTCATGCTCCGTCCCCAACAAGTAGATCTAACCAAATACCAAGCCAGATATTCTGAAGCCAATGAACGGATTGAGCCGTCGAACCCTCAACCAGTTGCCCTGACTCGGCCACGTAAGCAAACTTTTGCCCCTGACGTTGACCCTTCACCTGTGTTAACGGCCAACTTAGTTTTTGAAGCTTTGCGGTCAATCCAGTGGCTCGAGGACAACCCCTAGGCTGCAGAAGCAGAGGAGACGACGCCTGAAGACGAAGCACCAGTGCAGAACTAACTCCTTGAACAGGATCAATGACCCGCCATATCATTATAGCGGCTTGTATACTTGTTGATGTTGAAAGTTGTAAAGAACACTTGTCTTTCTTTTGGCCCTAAGGCGGCTTGTAACAGCTGCGATAAAACTTCGTCGGATGCTGTTAGTGCCATCACGCACTTATGATTACACTATGATTGTAACCTTTCTGTTTGCCAGCTATGAAAATCTGTTGCTGCCTTTAAAGAATGTCTGATTGACAACCCGGCCTCTGGAGGCAATTCATTTTGATGAAGACCAACTGTACAACAGGCCTGTAATAACTTCTGGATCAAGAATCTGAAACCCGGTAATATTGATGGCGGCTTATCTCCAAGAGTAGTAGTCAGGATTGCCAAATAAGATTGATGGTATAATAACCCAGCAATCATGCTACTGTTTTGATAAACAAGAAACAACTTTAATAAAACATATGCCATGTATGGATGTAAGCATGCATGCAAAAGATAATAATAATAATGCAAAACGTAAATTTAAGAGCCGGCTATTAATGCACGACCTAAAGACCGGCTTTCAAGGCTCGAGTCTGATTTGCTTTCATGAAGCAGGCTTTATCGCCTCTTTTGGTTTATCCTAGCTCTCTGAAAGCCGGCTCTCACGTGACCAACTGGTGTTTTAACTCAGACGAGTTCAGGGTCACTTTCCGTGATTGACTCGCCGGGCGTACACCGGGTCACCTTTTCGGAGTAGCATCATGCTAACAGGCAGGTTTAACCAAGAATTTTTTTGGCATGTTGCCAGGTTAAAAGGGATGTTAAAGCTAAACTCGATGAGTTAGAAGCCCCCAAGTAACCACTGATAAAAGAATAAAGACTCAACACACAATTTGTGGCGAAACGACAATCTCTCTTATACAGAGACGCCGGCTTTATTTCATTGATTAGAATATGTATATACATGATGAAGGTATGTTCAAAAGATACTACCCAGCCTGTGACTTAGGTATAATACGGCTGGAGATTAGCTCGTTATGCATGTCCATTAGACTGAGGATGCGCCACGGATGCTAGGTCCAACCTGGTGTGCTCCTGTTGACGGAACTGCTTCATGACTCCTTTGGAAAGATTAGTACCATTGTCTGTAATAATGCTGTGTGGATAGCCAAAATGATAAATCCGCTTTTTGAGGAATTTAACTGTTGTAGCACCATCACAACGACTGACTGGCTCTGCTTCAACCCACTTGGTGAACTTGTCCATAGCTACCAGTAAATGAGTGTGTTTATTTCTGGATCTCTTGAAGGGCCCAACCATATCAAGCCCCCAGACTGCAAAAGGCCATGTTATTGGAATCATCCTCAACTCTTGAGCCGGCACATGTGCTTGACGAGCATATTTCTGGCAACCATCACACTTGCGTACAATATCCTCCGCATCCGCGTGGGCTGTGAGCCAGAAAAACCCATGACAAAAAGCTTTCACGACCAATGACCTTGAGCCGGCATGATGACCACAATCACCAGAATGGACTCATTGAGAATTGCCCAGCCCTCCTCAGGTGAGACACAACGCTGAAAAACACCTGTGACACTCCGTCTATGCAACTCACCATTGATAATAGTCATAGATTTGGATCGCCTGATAATCTGTCGAGCGATGATTTCCTCCGCTGGGAGCTCACCATGGCTTAGATAACCAAGAAATCAGGTATAACATGAACAGCGGCCACTAGAGCCGCCTCTAGATTAGGAACACCGAGGTCTTCATCCGTCGGTAACTTGACTGACGGGTTGTGCAACACATCTAGGAAAACATTGGGTGGAACAAGCTTGCGCTGGGACCCGAAATGAGACAATGCATCCGCCGCCTCGTTAAGCCGGCGATCAATATGATCCACCTGGTATCCTGTGAAATACCCAGCAATGTTTGTAACCTCGCGTCGTTAAGCCGCCATGAGGGGATCCTTGGAATCCCAGGTGCCAGAAACTTGCTGAGCCACCAAATCTGAGTCGCCCAGACACCTGACCCGGCTTAAATTCATCTCCTTTGCCATACGGAGCCCATGAAGCAAAGCCTCATATTCAGCTGCATTGTTAGTACAAGGAAACATAAGCCGTAAAACATAACAAAATTTGTCTCCTCGTGGGGAAGTTATCACAACTCCAGCCCCCGAGCCTTCCAATTGCCTGGAACCATCAAAGTGAATAGACCAATATGTGGTATCCGGCTTCTCCTCCGGAGCCTGTAATTTAGTCCAGTCATTGATGAAGTCCACCAGAGCTTGAGATTTAATAGCAGTTCGTGGCATATATTTGAGATGATGTGGCCCAAGCTCAATCGCCCACTTGGCAACCCGGCCAGTAGCTTCCCTGTTCTGATTGATATCTCCAAGGGGTGCAGAACTGACCACAGTAATTGGGTGCTCATGAAAGTAGTGCTTCAACTTCCGGCTTTCCATGAATACACCATACACCAGCTTCTGCCAATGCGGATACCGATGTTTGGACTCTGTTAAGACTTCATTGATATAATACACCGGGCGCTGAACTGGGTACTCTTTGCCGGCTTCCTTTCATTCTACAACAACCGCCACACTTATAGCCTTACTATTAGCTGCAATATATAACAGCATGGGCTCCTTCTCCTGAGGGGCAGCAAGGATGGGCAGCTCAGACAACTGCTTCTTGAGAGATTCAAAAGCCTGGTCTGCACCATCGCTCCAAACAAAATCGTCTGACTTCTGGAGAATCTGGTAAAGTGGAATTGCCTTCTCCCCGAGCCGGCTTATGAACCGGCTCAAAGCCGCAACCCGCCGGGCCAGCTTCTGGACAGCATTGAGATTTGCCAGCTTGGCCAGGGATGTGATTGCTTTGATTTTTTCCGGGTTGGCCTCAATCCCACGCTCAGAAACCAGGAATCCCAGTAACTTCCCTGCGAGAACCCCGAAGACTGTAACACCCCAAAAATATTTTCCTTTGATTATAAAAATCTTTTCTTTAAAAGAAAATGATTTGAATCACTATGGCTCTATTTCTTCTTTCTTCTGTTTTGAAAACCATTTTAAATTTTCAATTGGGCTTCTAAAATTTTAAAATGGTTTCTGATTTAATGGTTTCTTACTTGAGTAAATATTTTGTAGGACCAAAAATCTTTCCTTTTAGAAAACTTTTTGAATATTTAATTATTTCTAAAACAAATGGTCCATTTCATCCCTTTCATACACTTAGGAAATTCTCAAAATTTCATATATCATTTCCAACTTCTCATCCAAGTTATTCTCACACCTTAGGACAGTAACCAATACCTCTCTACTCCACAAAAGTATTATTTATCATATTTAGCAAATTCCAAAACTAGAATTTCATTTATTCCTAGTTCCTTTGATTTACGAAGGAACTATATTTTTCCTAGCTCTTCTGCACCCATAAAAATTATCCCAACTACATGACAGTACCCACACTCCATTTCTCCAAAAATATTCTGTTCCACAGTTCAAAAATTTCAAATTTCATTCAACTAAAATTTGGACCAGATTCAATCTCCTTGCTCAAAACCTAATCTAAACTACTCCAAAAATTCTGAAACTTTGCCAGCACCTTTGTTATCCATCAGTACCTCACCACAATTTTTTTTCAGAAATTCCAAAAATGCCTAGGGCCATCTAGTATTTCATCGAACACCTTATGTGCACTGTTGACTACTGTTAAAAAATTCAGAAAGTTCAGAGCATTGGATCATCGATGCCGTGCAGTGCACTTCACTCCTCCTCTCCCTCATCCACATCGCTCCTGGCCATCAATGCCTCACCGTAGACCCCTCTCGCCAGCCTCTCATCGCCGATGGGTCGGTGGCGAGCTGGTGCAACGTCCACTGCTCCCAGCCACGGCGGCCGAGAGGATCAGCACGGTCACCGACAGGCCATCACTTCCCCTCAACGCTCTTTCCAACCTTCCCTCCACGCGGCATCTTCTCCGTAGCTCCCACGCACCGTCCAAGCCGCCCACGCCCGCCTTCCAGTCGCCGGAGACAAACACCTCCACCATGCCCGTATGGAAGCCCCATCGTGGATAAGGCGATAGAGCTCGTGAGGCGTCACGCTGGCGCTACTAGAGGCCTCCCCTAGTCTCACTGACGCCCACCGAACGCGCTCGCCGCCCCCAACCACCTCTACCGACCTCACCGGCTGAAATCACTCCGCCGTGATCCATCTCGCCTCGGTCATCTCCGCCTCGCCTATAAAAGGGGCCCCCGAGCTCCGTTCTGCACCCACCGCACCTCAACCCATCCCCAATCGCCACCCGGAGGAGTCAAACGACCTCGGGGAGGTCTTCTTCCCCGACTCCGGTCACCCGATCCGCCACTGTCACCGAGGACACCACGTCGCCGTTCGTCCATCACTACCTCTCAAATTCCATCAGTAGGCTCCTGGTACACCACCTCATCCATCCCGCGCATCAATTTGACGATTCCCCCTCTCTCCGACGAGATCCACCACCACCCGACGCCGTCGTCCGCCGGAGTTGACACCGCCGTCACCACGGTGCTCGCCGGCGACCACCACCACCACCCACCGACGCGGAACACTTCCCCAAGCACGTTCATAACATCGCCGTCCACTGAAACGCCGGCGATCGCCGCCGGTGACCACCGCAGCCTCTCTGTACTCGCGCGCGAGGCACGTTCAAATTTCAAACCTGACGGGTGGGGCCCACCCGTCAGTGTTTTATTCTTTTCTATTTTATTTCGAAAGCGTGTTTGCCTCAGTACGTTTTCTAAACTGGAAAGCGTATTCCTGCCCGAGGCGTTTTCTGTTATAACTACAAGGACCCAAAAGTAGCTATTTTATTTGCAGAAAGGTCACTAGACTTAAAACTCTCATTACTTTTTAAGCATAACTCCTTTTCAATTGATTCTTTTTCTAAAAATTTGCTTTTTCACTCTAGTTTTTTTAGTATTTATTTAAAAATATTTTGAGCCAACTTTTTGTGCTGTCACAAAAATTTTGATCGAAATTTGAATTCCTATTTTATAGAAAACGAGGAGGGGAACTTTGCCAAAAATTTCGAGGGATCACCTTCTGCCTACTTTGACCAAGGCAAGCATTTTTGAACTTGGGATATGGTGTTTGCATGCATGTTTGCATAAGTTTGAAATGATCACCGGATATGTAGTGGATAGCAAGTACCTGCATGGTCATATCTCTTTTGTGCATTTCTTGCATGCATTTAAGAACCATTCTAACTTGGATGAAGTTGTGGGAAATCAAGGGTATACCCTGTCTATGTCGTGCCGATGGGCACGGATCACATCGTGACACGATGGTGTCACTGTGACATGTGAAGCGTGCCAGTCATGATAATAAAACCTCCTGAGTTGACCTAGATCGAGTCTTGTTCCGTCATGCCTAGCTAAAATTAGTGCTGCCACTTGTCTTCCCGCGAGGGGAGTACAGCTTAGTAAGTTGCTAACCCCTTTCCAAGTACACACCACATAGAGGGGTCGTGATGAGGGTTCCATGGCCATGGACTAATGCCAGTCATCGGGTCAGGGGGCATGGGTGTATACGGCTGGGCTAAGAGGGGGGCACCCCTTGTATTCCGCGCGTTATAAATTGTGATCCCATGCTATTCGAGACGGTGGTCTCCCCGTCTTAGAGTTTTTCTTGAACGATGCTTTGGGTGATTCCTGGCATCAAGAAAGTTAATCTGGTGTGTGCTGGTTAGGTGTGTTTGCAACCTAAAAACCGTGATTGGAATTAGTCAACGTCTAGAGGTTGACTAAAGAAATCCTTTACTTGTGGGTAAAGAGTACAACCTTTGCAGAGTTAGACCTATTCGAATAGCCGTGTCCACGGTCAAGGACGTTAGCTGGGAAGGGTCAAGTGTCGGTCCCGGTGTCGGTCTTCGGAGGAAACAATATAACTGATCATGATCCACTTTTAATGAATGATTATTATCACTACTGATGTTATCATAAATATTATTGTTTACATGAATATTGCTATGGACTAACTCTTTCTCTTAAATGTAACCTTGAGTATCTCTTGGGATGGTTATGCCACCTGGATACTCATTTCTTTCAGCATCTCTTGGGATGGTTATGCCACCTGGATACTCATTTCTTTTCAGCATCTCTTGGGATGGTTATGCCACATGGATACTCATTTCTTTTCAGTATCTCTTGGGATGGTTATGCCACTTGGATACTCATTTATTTTCAGTATCTCTTGGGATGGTTATGCCACGTGGATACTCATTTCTTTTCAGTATCTCTTGGGATGGTTATGCCACCTGGATACTCATTTCTTGTCAGTATCTCTTGGGATGGTTATGCCACCTGGATACTCATTTCTTTTTAGTATCTCTTGGGATGGTTTTGCCACCTGGATACTCATTTCTTTTCAAGACCTCTCGAGGCGTCGCATTTAGACGCCCGTCTGGCATTTCTTTTCAACACCTCTTGAGGCGTCGCATTCAGACACCCGTTTGGCATTTCTTTCCAAGACCTCTCGAGACATCGCATTCAGACACCTATTTGGCATTTTTCTTGGAAATCCTCAGGCGGTCCAACGCCCGATATTCCATTTTATTTTTCTTGGAAATCCTCGGGCGGCCTAACGCCCGATGTTCCATATTATATTTCTTGGTTTATTATTAAAATGATATATTTAGCCACCCACACCGTAGTGATATTTATCATGCCATGTTTTAATCTCGGTCAGCATATGCATATAAACTAGTCCATCATGATCATATACACTCTATTGCATTCGGTATATCTTTTGTTCATAATGTTTGCGAGTACATTCAAACGTACTCACTGGCTTGTCCCTGGCTTGTTAATTTGGCCAGACCTGGACAAAGACGATCTTATGGAGGAAGAGTGCGCTAGCGAGCCCGACGCTTAGAGGTGTTCCCAGTCAGTCACCTTCTGGTCTTGGAGTCTACCACGTGTACCATCCGCAGTGCTTCCGCCCTACTAATAAAATAGTCAAGCCTCACAATGACGCTTGACTTTACTTTATAGTATCAGTGTTGTAATATCACCACACCACTGTCTTGTACCGCCACCATCATATAAGGTCATGTCTGTAATAAATGTTGATCACTCTGGCTCAACCTTGTGTAATATTATGTATGTACTGGATATCTATATCAAGGGAGTCCACCAGTTGTTCTGATCTTGGGGCTGGTGTGACTTGAGGCTATTCTGAAATTTATTCCGGAAACAGGCCCGACAAACCTTGGTACCAGAGCCAGGCTGACTGTAGGAAGCCCTAGGTGCGATCGCTAGTAGTAGAGTCAGTTCTAACAAATTTTAGTAGCATCTCATGCATTGTAACAAATTTTCCTTGGTCATCATATATTTATGATATGACTATTTGTATTTTTTGTCTACTGTTGTAGATGTCTGGCGGCAACTGCCCGACCCAGATTTTCGCCAACGAGCCTGTGGGGTTTTCCCGCCTTCTCATCTACATCGCCAGGGGCGCGATGGGGTCTCCGAGCCGTCCGGAGTATACAGTCTTTCCCGACAGGATCTCGGACACCCTGACTATGTACCAGGCCTCGGTATATATTCGGGGTGGAGATGCCGCGCCTCATCGCACCTATTGGTTTGTGGGGAGAGTCATGCCTACTGAGAGGAATGCTATCCAGATGGCTGCCGAGAGGCCATCGCTCGTCTTAGGGACATTCTTCCAGTCTTGCAGACACGTCCCTATCATTATCTCCCATGCCATGTTCCATACACTAGTCACTATGCTTTCTCTTGCACCGCGGGAGAAAGGGACGAGGCGATTGAGCCCCTTGTCTAGTACATCATGGCTCTAGAGTCGGTCTTCACCTCACTGGTGGACGACTATCTCGCCACACGGATGCACTTGGCCCGTGCAAGGGTTCCTCGCAGGAGTGAGTTCCGTTCTCCTTCACCACGCGCTCCTCGCATTCCGACTCCACCATACGATCCTCCTGCCCATTCTGCAATTCGACACACATCCCCGAGCGATGAGTCTAGTCGCTTGGCTGCCCCCATTCTGGTTAGAGCTTCACCGCCTACGAGTACAGTACCACCACGGGCAAGCATGACATCGACAGTTGCCCGACTGGAGACCATACCCAAGGAGGAGGAGGTCTAGTCTTCAGCACCCCATCTGGGACTTACCCTTAGCAGGGCCTATGACATTCCAGACACTCCGTGATAGCAGACTAGGCATCAGCACCGCAGTCGCCTTTTATGAGAGTGTAGCTATAAAATATTTATTTTCTGTTTCTTTTCTTCTTTGTAAGATGGGGAGTAGTAGACCTTGGATCGCAGCATGCTAAGAGGATGGAGAAGTGCACTAGTCTAAATAAGCTGTCATGTAAGCATCACGACTACGACGAGAGTAATGTATAATTAAATCTTGCATGTATAATATAACTCGCTACTTTTATGTACCTATGTTTTTGGGGGGGAATTTATTTTCAATCTCTTAAAAGTTTTCCTTCATAATTTCTTTCCTCATCGGTGTTTACACCAATACCCCAGAAAGAAAATGCATCACCCTGGACTCGTTCTATGCCCAGTCCACCAGAGGACAACTTTGCATAAATGGGAAATAACTTCACACTAGGACAGACAAGTCAGCAAAGCAATGATTCAGCATTCTCACAAGTATGTCATCTTTATGAACAAAGTCAGCAGCATCATCAGGAAATGATGCAGCATTTGATAAATATGGGAAATCACCAAGGACAACATCAACCCAGATCAAAGCTATCCGAACTTCAGAGAACCAATCCAACTGTATTTTCTCACATAGACAAGCCTTTGGAAGCAGACGACTGGCTGCGTGATATTGAGAGAAAATTGGTCATAGCTCAGTGTACGGACCAGGAAAAAGTACTATACGCTCCGCATTATTTTTCTGGAACAGCAGCATCATGGTGGGAAAATCTACGCCACACGCATCCCAATGGAGAAGACATTGCCTGGGAGCAATTCAAGGAAAGTTTCCGAGGAGCACATATTCCAAACAACATCATGAAATTGAAGAAAAGAGAATTTGAGGATCTCAAGCAACAGGGCACAACGGTAACTCAGTATCTCGACCAGTTTACCCAGATAGCCCGATATACTAATGATGAATATATGATAGAAAGCAAAAAAATGGAGAAATTCCTCGACGGGCTTGTCCCATCTTTAAAGTGCCAACTGGTAGTCCATACTTTTCTGGATTTCAAGACACCGGTAGACAAGGCTATCATCTTAGAAAATGAGCACCGCAACCTGACTGAGATTCGCAAGCGCCACATGAACCAGTCAGTACAGGTTCATAACAACAGGCCCCGAAATGAACCCCAGAGGCCTGTGGCACCCCGACCAGCAATTCCAACACCACGACCGCAACAAAACCACAGTTCCTACAACAACAGGGCCAAGGAAGCAGTATACCGTCCTGGCATCACCTGTTATGCCTGTGGAGCAGAGGGGCATTATGCTAGGCAATGCCCAAAACAGGGGAATAATGCCCCCAAACCCAATAACAATGGCCCAGTACTAGTACAGCTCCACGACACAACAACCTCAACACCAACAACAATCACAGAAAGGGGCAGGTTAACCATGTGACATTTGAGGAAGCACAGAATGCACCAGACATCGTGTTTGGTACGTTTCCTGTCAACACCATTAATGCTATAGTTTTATTTGATTCTGGAGCCTCCCATTCGTGCATCTCTAAAAGATTTGCCTCGAAGAATCAATTTTCTTTTTTGCCTTTGAAAAATTCGATGGTTATTCAGTCCCCAGGATCGAAGCAAAGCACACAATGGTACTGCCAGGATGTGGACATTGAAATAAAAGGAATGAAGTTTTTAGCGAATCTTATTGTACTGGAAGCAGTCGATTTGGATGTTATTTTTGGAATCGACTGGTTGACCACAAACAAAGGCTTTATAGACTGCTACAATCGTACATTGACTCTCACCAATTGTCAAGGGAAGACAGTAAAGTTTGGAACAAAGGGGATTTCTACTTTGCAAGGAAAGCTAAATCAAGTGGACATGACAGAATTAAGCAAAATTCCTATGGTATGCGAATACCCCGATGTATTCCCTGAGGAGCTACCAGGTATGCCACCAGATCGTGAAATTGAATTTGTTATTGAACTAGCACCTGGAACGGCACCCATCTACAAGAAGCCTTATCGAATGGCTCTGACAGAATTGGTTGAGCTGAAGAAACAAATTAAGGAATTACTAGAAAAGGGTTATGTCCGACCTAGCTCATCACCATGGGGATCACCGGTTTTATTTGCCAAGAAAAAGGATGGAACCCTAAGGTTATGTATTGATTACAAGGCACATAATATGGTTACTATAAAAAATAAATACCCACTACCAAGGATCAACGACTTGTTTGACCAACTGGTAGAAGCCAAGGTTTTCTCAAAAATAGACTTGAGATCAGGCTACCATCAGTTAAGAATCCGATCATCAGACATACCCAAGACCGCTTTTACCACCAGATACGGATTATATGAGTTCACTGTGATGCCTTTCGGATTAATCAACGCTCTTGCTTATTTTGTACATCTCATGAACAAGGTTTTCATGAAATATTTGGACAAGTTCATGGTGGTGTTCATTGATGATATACTTATGTATTCCAAGACGCCAGAAGAACATGAGCAACATCTTCGAATAGTCCTGGAAGAATTATGGAAAAATCAACTATATGCCAAATTCAGTAAGTGTGAATTTTGGTTACGAGAAGTTGGTTTTCTGGGACATGTACTGACAAAGGATGGAATAGCAGTAGACCCAAGTAAAGTAAAGGATGTCTTAGGATGGAAGCAACCCACCAACATGACTGAGATCAGGAGTTTTCTTGGTTTGGCTGGCTACTATCAACGATTTATTGAAGGGTTCTCCACGGTAGCCAAACCCATGACTCAGTTACTCAAGAAGGATAAAAAGTTTGAATGGACTGAAGCATGTGAGAAAAGTTTCCAAGAATTAAAAAAAAGGTTAACAAAGGCACCTGTTCTGACCGTGCCAGATGTGCACAAGAATTTTGAAATATATTGTGACGCTTCCAGAAAAGGCCTTGGGTGCGTGTTAATGCAGGAAGGAAAGGTCATAGCTTATGCTTCAAGACAACTACGATGACACGAAGAAAATTATCCTACCCATGACTTGGAACTAGCAGATGTAGTACATGCACTCAAGGAATGGCGACATTACCTTCTTGGTAATCGATGTGAGATATACACGGATCATAAAAGTCTTAAGTATATCTTCACCCAGCCAGAGCTAAACCTACGACAACGTCGCTGGCTTGAGCTAATTAAGGATTATGATGTGGCAATTCATTACCATCCGGGTAAAGCAAATGTTGTGGCAAATGCCCTCAGCCGAAATCCATGCACCGACAATGACAGTGTGCAATTCTCACAACATGAGTTCAACCAAGAATTTGCCAAACTTAACATGGTTCTAGTCACGGAAGGAACCATTGCTCGCCTGGAAGTAAAACCAACATTGGAGGATAATATCAAAGAAACCTAGAAAGGAAACCCCAGTATTGAGGGAATTAAAAGGAAAGTAAATTCAGGCAAGGCATCCGAATTTACCATTGACACCCAAGGAATCCTATGGTACAGGAAAAGATTATGCATACCCAATAAGGAAGAGCTAAAGCAACAGATTTTGGCAGAAGCCCATACCACCCCATACTCCATTCACCCAGGGGGAACCAAGATGTACAAAGATCTTCAGGACAAATTTTGGTGGCACGGGATGAAAAGGGATATAGCCGTATATGTCGCACGCTGCGACTCTTGTCAGCGCATAAAGGCAGAACACCAGAGGCCAACAGGATTGTTACAGCCACTCAGAGTGCCTGAATGGAAATGGGATGAGATAGGGATGGATTTTATTGTCGGATTACCAAGGTCACGACACGGGATGATGCAATTTGGGTTATCACAGACTTATTAACCAAGGTGGCACACTTCATTCCGGTAAAGACGACATATTCGACACAGAAGCTTGCTAAGTTATACCTCTCTTGAATTGTTTGCCTACACGGGGTACCCAAGACCATAGTCTCTGATAGAGGCACTCAGTTTGTCTCTAGGTTTTGGGACCACTTGCAACAAGCCTTTGGAACGCAACTGGTATTCAGTATAGCGTACCACCCACAAACTGGAGGGCAGACTGAATGGATAAATCAGATATTGGAGGACATGCAGAGAGCCTATGTTCTTACCTATCGAGTCGGCTGGGAGGACAGTTTGCCATATGCGGAATTTTCATATAACAACAGTTATCAAGCCAGTCTAAAGATGTCACCTTTCGAAGCCCTATACGGACGAAGGTGCCGTACCCCACTCAATTGGTCTGAAACCGCAGATAGCCGAATCTTCGGCCCGGAAGTTCTCAAAGAAGCAGAAACAAAAGTAAAACTTATCCGAGACAGACTGAAAGCAGCTCAGAGCCGTCAGAAGAGCTATTATGACCAGAAACACCGTCAGATCAGCTTTGAACTCGACGAATATGTGTATCTCAGGGTATCCCCAATGAGGGGACTACAAAGATTCAAAGTCAAAGGGAAACTGGCACCATGGTTTATTGGGCCATTTAGAATAATTGCAAGGAGAGGCAAGGTTGCCTACCAACTAGAGCTACCAGCAAAATTGTCAGATGTTCATGATGTGTTTCACGTATCGCAATTGAGGAGATGTGTCAGTAATCCGGACAAACAAGTCCAACATCAGGACCTGGATATCTAGCCAGACCTTACATATAAGGAACGCCCTATAATTTTTATGGAAGAGTCAGAATGGAGAACCCGTTGGAATGTGATAAAGTTTACAAGGTCCAGTGGAGTAATCACACCGAAGAAGAAGCAACATAGGAAAGAAAGGATCACCTAAGGACTGAGTACCCGTACCTATTTGAGGGAGAGCCGAAATCTCGGGGACGAGATTTTTCTTAAGGGGGGTAGGTGTTGTAACACCCCAAAAATATTTTCCTTTGATTATAAAAATCTTTTCTTTAAAAGAAAATGATTTGAATCACTATGGCTCTATTTCTTCTTTCTTCTGTTTTGAAAACCATTTTAAGTTTTCAATTGGGCTTCTAAAATTTTAAAATGGTTTCTGATTTAATGGTTTCTTACTTAAGTAAATATTCTGTAGGACCAAAAATCTTTCCTTTTAGAAAACTTTTTGAATATTTAATTATTTCAAAAACAAATGGTCCATTTCATCCCTTTCATACACTTAGGAAATTCTCAAAATTTCATATATCATTTCCAACTTCTCATCCAAGTTATTCTCACACCTTAGGACAGTAACCAATACCTCTCTTCTCCACAAAAATTTTATTTATCATATTTAGCAAATTCCAAAACTAGAATTTCATTTTTTCCAAGTTCCTTTGATTTACAAAGGAAATATATTTTTCCTAGCTCTTCTGCACCCACAAAAATTATCCCAACTACATGACTGTACCCACACTCCATTTCTCCAAAAATATTCTGTTCCACAGTTCAAAAATTTCAAATTTCATTCAACTGAAATTTGGACCAGATTCAATCTCCTTGCTCAAAACCTAATCTAAACTACTCCAAAAATTCTGAAACTTTGCTAGCACCTTTGTTATGCATCAGTACCTCACCACAAAAAATTTCAGAAATTCCAAAAATGCCTAGGGCCATACAGCATGTCATCGAACACCTTATGTGCACTGTTGACTACTGTCAAAAAACTCAGAAAATTCAGAAAGTTCAGAGCATTGGATCATCGATGCCGTGCAGTGCACTTCACTCCTCCTCTCCCTCATCCACATCATTCCTGGCCATCAATGCCTCGCCGTAGACGCCTCTCGCCAGCCTCTCATCGCTGATGGGTCGGTGGTGAGCCGGAGCAACGGCCGCTGCTCCTAGCCACGGTGGCCGAGAGGATCAGCACGGCCACCGACAGGCCATCACTTCCCCTCAACGCTCTCTCCTACCTTCCCTCCACGTGGCATCTTCTCCGCAGCTCCCATGCACCGTCCAAGCCGCCCGCGCCCGCCTGTCAGTCGCCGGAGACGAACACCGCCGCCATGCTCGTATGGGAGCCCCGTCGTGGATAAGGCGATAGAGCTCGTGAGGCGTCGCGCTGGCGCTACCAGAAGCCTTCCCCAGTCTCACTGACGCCCACCGACCGCGCTCGCCGCCCCCAACCACCTCTACCGACCTCACCAGCCGGAATCACTCCGCCGTGATCCACCTCGCCTCGGTCATCTCTGCCTTGCCTATAAAAGGGGCCCTCGAGCTCCGTTCTACACCCACCGCACCTCGACCCATCCCCAATCGCCACCCGGAGGAGTCGGACGACCTCGGGGAGGTCTTCTTCCCCGACTCCGGCCACCTAATCCGCCACTGTCATCGAGGACACCACGTCGCCGTTCATCCATCTCCACCTCTCAAATTCCAGCAGTAGTGTTAGTGTACAAAACATGGGTATTTTATACCCTGACTTATGCACAGACAGTAGCAGCCTCCTTGCCGGCCAAGCCTTGCCGGGAACCGCCAAGACCAAGATTCAGAGCCCAGTCGCAGAAGCCACCAGAAAGAAGCTCAAGACACAGCACTCAACTAATATCGAAGATGAAAACTTTCCTTGCCAGCGAGGCTAAACCGGCAAGGTGAAGACCCGACAAGCTCCGTACCGGCAAGCTTTTGCCAGCCCTCCGGCGCTCCACCTCACCGCACAGATGTCCGCTACTGGGTGAGGTGTCGACCGCGCAGGCTGTTTGGTAAGGCTTGTCGGGCACGTGTCCGCACACTGGGACATGATTTGCCTTTAATGACACCCGTCCAGGAGGCGTGTCAGAATAATACGAGGTAGCTGGGCAAGCGGTGCAGAAACCTTGCCGGGGCTACTTCTCCACATGACACCTAACGGCGCATTTAATGCTTTTGTCCTAAACTGGCAGAGTTAGGTATGATAGCACTGTTCGCTGTCTAATCATTATGTAATTACTGTTTTGCCACTGTGGTGACCCCTTGAGCTATAAAAGGAGGGCCAAGGCAACAGTTAGAGGGATTCGGACCCCTTTTCGAACACCAGCACGCCTCGCATAGCAGCTCTCTCCGCACCTTGCCGGGAGAAGCGCTCCTTGTACTTGTGCTCTCACACACCCATTACACCAAAAGCAGGAGTAGGGTTTTACGCTTCTCAGCGGCCCGAACCTGGGTAAATCTCTTGCGTCTTCCATTGTTCATGCTCTTTGTGCACGTTGATCCCTCTTACCGAACCACAAGGGGCTGGACGGCCCCATAGATGGTCGTACCCACGACATCTTTGGCGCGCCAGGTAGGGGGAGATCGCTTGTGTGAACCTTGATCAGTGGATTGCGCATCTTCTTCGTCATCTTCATCGACTTCGTCGCCATCCTCCTCGTCGTCGATGGCGCCCAAGAAGAAGGGCATCACGATGTCGGCCACCCCGCACGCATCCGTAGGCGGCGCGGGCAGCGCGGCCAATGCGGGCGGTGCGGATACTGCGGTTGGCACGACCAGTGCAGGCGGCACAGTCGCCACGCCCACCGCGGTCGGCGAGGGAGACAAGCACGCTGGGGGCGGTTGACTTCCTAGATCCTCTGGCGAACAGAGCTGCGAGGGCATGAGCAGAGCGGACGGATGCCCTCATCCTCCTCCTCCTCCTACTCGCCGCGCCGACGAACGCAGCCACCGGAGCGGTAACACCCGGGCCGGCGCGAGCCAAGATCCCGCCGCGGCAGCGTCTAAGAATGCAGCCTCAGGACAGACGTCGCGCCCCTCGTACAACGGACGCGGCACAGCTCTGAGCGGCGCCAACGACTCCGGGCAGCAGCGACCTCATGGCAAGACTCCTGTGGACCAAATCCCGGATCCCCAGGCACAAGACCGCGATGGCGCTCCTGCTAGCTCTACCAGGAGTAGAGCGACGTCGCGCTCTTCGCTTCCGTCCATGCCAGCCACGGCAGCAGAAGCAATGGCGTGAGCCCAGATGCTGCTGAACTTCCCTCCAGCGGCAGAGAAGATGGATGAGTGGAGAGCTACCATCCAAAGCTTGATTGGGTTTGCCGAGGCTAGTAAATCACAGCAAGCGGAGCCCTCACGGCGTCCGCAAATGGCACCAGCAACCCCAGTTGGTGGCCGCATTGACGGCACTGCGCTAACGGTGCAATCACCTCAGCGGCAACAATCTCAGCAGTAACCACGCCAACAACCGCATCAAGTGTTGGGGAACGTTGCATGGGAAACAAAAAATTTCCTACTCTCACCAAGCTCGATCTAGGAGATGAACATCTACGAGAGGAGAGATTATGTCTACATACCCTTGTAGATCGCTAAGCGGAAGCGTTAAGAAACGCGGTTGACGTAGTCGAACGTCTTCGCGATCCAATCACGATCCGTCCATGAACTCCCGATCAAGTGCCGAACGGACGGCACCTCCGAGTTTAGCACACGTGCGGCTCGGCGGCGTCCTCTCCTTCTTGATCCAGCAAGCGAGAGAGAGGGGGTAGATGAGATCGGGACCAACACGATGGTATGGTGGTGGTGGTGGCAGCAGAATTCCGGCAGGGCTTCACCAAGCGCGTACCGGTGAAACGTGGGAGGAGTTGTGAGAGGTAACGGGCAAGGGTCCAAGGGGTGGCTGCCCCCAAAGCCTCCCCACCTTTATATAGGCATGGATGGGGCTGGTGGCTTGCCCTCCAAGGCCCTAGGGTCGTTGGCCAAAGGGGGAGGAAGGAAATACCTCCTTTCCTTCCCCACCGATCACTATCCCCCCTTTTTAGGGATCCTGATCTTATCCCTTTGGGATATGATGCTATTCCTTTTAAGGGAGGATCTTGGTGTGCCTAGACCAGGGTTGTGGGGACTTTCCCCACTACCCACGTTCATGTGGGTCCCCCATGCAGGTGGGCCCCACTCCGGAACCTTCTAGAACCTTCCCGGTACAATACCGAAAAAACTCGAACTTTTTCTGGAACCCCGATAACAACTTTCCATATATGAATCTTTACCTTCGGACTATTCTCGAGCTCCTCGTGATGTCCCGGATCCCATCCGGGACTCCAAACAACCTTCGTACTTTCCACTATTAATATCTCAATACTACCCTAGCGCTACCGAACGTTACGCGTGCGACCCTACGGGTTCGGGAATATGCAGACATGACCGAGACTCCTCTCCGGTCAATAACCAATAGCGGGACCTGGATGCCCATATTGGTTCCTACATATTCAACGAAGATCTTTATCGGTTGAACCACGATGTCAAGGATTCAGTCAATCCCGTATGCAATTCCCTTTGTCCGGCGATATGTTACTTGCCCGAGATTCGATCGTCGGTATCTCCATACCTAGTTCAATCTCGTTACCGGCAAGTCTCTTTACTCGTTCCGTAATACAAGATCCCGTGGCTAACTCTTTAGTCACATTGCTTGCAAGCTCATTGTGATGCTGTATTACCGAGTGGGCCCTGAGATACCTCTCCGTCATACGGACTGACAAATTCCCAGTCTTGATCCATGCCAACTCAACAGACACCTTCGGAGATACCTGTAGAGCATGTTTATAGTCACCCAGTTACGTTGCGACGTTTGATACACACAAGGTACTCCTCTGGTGTCAGTGAGTTGCATGATCTCATGGTCATAGGAACAGATACTTGACATGCGAAAACGATAGCAATAAACTTGACACGATCATATATGCTACGTTCATAGTTTGGGTCTTGTCCATCACATCATTCTCCTAATGATGTGATCCCGTTATCAAATGACAACTCATGTCTATGACCAGGAAACCATGGCCATCTTTGATCAACGAGCTAGTCCGGTAGAGGCTCACTAGGGACATGTTGTTGTCTACGTATCCACACATGTATTTGTGTTTCCAACCAATGCAATTATAGCATGGATAATAAACGATTATCATGAACAAGGAAATATAATAATAACCATTTTATTATTGCCTCTAGAGCATATTTCCAACATCAAGCTCGACGATCCTTCGAGCCCGACGAGGTGTCGATGGCCTCTTCGGATCCATGAGCACGGCAAGATCAGTGGCAAGTGCTGCGAGACAGGCGGGCAGAAGACGCCCGCAGCACCATCGAACGGCGCCGGGAGGCGCGCTGTCAATCCAACGCGCGCAACGGCCCCATCATTGATGAGCCTGCGCCAGGGGTTGGCGGATATGTACCGTACGAGGTTGGATGTCCCGCCTTCACCCGTGAGCTGCGGCAAGTCCAATGGCCGTCCGTTCGAGCTTTCAAGCCAGAAGTGCCGGAAAAGTATGACGGCAAGCTGAACCCGGCAGAGTTTCTGGGCATCTTCACGATCACCGTGCAAGCTGCCGGGGGAAGAGATGAGAAAATCCTCGCGAACTACTTCCCATTGGTACTGAAACCCAACGTGAGGTCTTGGCTGATGAACTTGCCGGAGAACTCCATTTCTTCATGGTCAGATCTCTGCAACGAGTTCGTTGGTGCCTTTACCGGAGGCCACAAAGCCCCTGGACAGCCCAGCGACTTGCAAGTGATCCCGCAAAGAGATGGTGAAACTTTACGCAAGTACATCCAGAGGTTGAGCCGTGTGCACCGTAATATTCCAGATGTGCACCCCGCAGCCGTGATTGCTGCCTTTCACACGAATGTGCGCAATCGAAGGATGCGGGAGAAAATGAACGTCAGGTTGACCAAGACCGTCTACGAGCTCTATACATTGGCGGATAAGTGTGCATGTGCTGAGGAAGGAAGGAGGCTTCCCGAGGAGGACGCTGGTGCCGAAGTAGATTCTAAGGACGATGATGCTGCCACCCCGAGGAAGAAGGGCCGGAAGCGCAACAGAAAGCGCAAGGGTAAAACTGTTATGGCCGTCGAAGGCTCCGGCAACTCCGAGTCCGCCAAGAAAGCCAAGATTGAGATCTCCGGCAAGGAGGTTGCTGTATGCGCCACTTGCCAGGAGGCGGCGGCAAACGGGAAAGCCGGCAAGTCTGATGGGCCATACTGCAAGATTCACCGCACCAAAGGCCATGATCTCCAAGAGTGCCGGCAAGTCGAGCACCTTGTTGAGAAACAGAAGGCCGAATACGAGAAGCGCGACAAAGAGAAGGGTCAAGATGGTGCCGGTGGATCTGGCAAAAAGGGCCATGGTGGTCAAGGAGGCCGCCGCGGCAAGGCCAAGCAGCAGAAAGAAAAGCCTGCTAGAGGCCGCGAAAAGAAAGAAGAAGACGATGGAAGTGAGGAAGAGGACAACGATGAAACCAGCAAACAAGAATTCCAGAAGGCAACCGAGGCCATGTGCGTTGACGGAGGAGCATCTTTGCACTCCTCTCACCGCCAACTTAAGCAGTGGGCGCGTGAGGTTAACGTGGCAGAACCGGCAATGGGCTCTCAAAAGCCACTCAAGTGGTCACACACGCCTATCATTTTCGATGCTGAGGACCACCTTGATCGCATAACTGCGGTCGGGTGTTTGCCGTTGTTGGTTTCACCCACAATTCGCAACCTCCAAGTAACGAAGATGTTAGTTGACGGTGGGGCTGGCCTGAATCTGATCTCTCCAGAAGTTATCAAGAGGCTGCAGATCCCCGATGAGGAACTCGAGAAAGGGGCACGTTTCAAGGAGTAAACCCGGGAAGAAGCCAGCCCAAGGGAAAGATCACGTTACCGGTGACATTTGGCGGGGAGTTAAACTACAGAATGGAAAAGATTGTGTTTGACGTTGTCAAAATCCCCTTGCCGTACAATGGAATTCTTGGTCGCCCAGCCTTGGCAAAATTCATGGCAGCGTCTCAGTATGCATACAACACGTTGAAGATGCCAGGGCCGATGGGTGTCATTTCCATCAATTCTAACAAGAAAGATGCAGTCATTTGCGTCGACAAGATGTACAGAGATGTGGTTGCAGCAGAGGCCGCTAAGGCACCAGCTCCCGCCAAGAAGAAGGAAAACAAGAAGTCCGGCAAGACCTCTAGCAAAGACTCCGGGAAGCACACCTCTTCGGAGTGCTGCGTGCCTGTTGAAGACCTGCCGGCGTGCTCTGCCGTTAAGAAATCCAAAGCCACTGCACCAGAAACCAAGAAGGTACCAACGAGGGAGGACGGCACTGACGGTACCTTCACCATCAGTGCCACCCTTGATGACAAATAGGAAAGCGCGCTCGTTGCCTTCCTGTGGGCGAATGTCGATGTGTTTGCATGACGACCATCTGACATCCCCGGTGTTCCCAGGGAGGTAATTGAGCTCCACCTTGCTGTCTGTCCCCACTCTCGGCCCGTTAAGCAAAAAGTCTGGAAGCAAACGTTGGAGCGGCTACAGTTTATTGCCGAAGAGATCAAGAAACTTGAAGCAGCAGGCCTGGTCAGAGGTGTACTACATCCCACATGGTTAGCACACCCAGTTGCGGTGCGCAAAGCGAACGGAAAGTGGAGACTGTGTATTGACTACACCGATATTAACAAGGCTTGTCCAAAGGATCCTTTTCCTTTGCCGCGCATCGATCAAATTGTAGACTCCACTTCTGGCTGTGATTTGCTCTCTTTCCTTGATGCATATTCTGGATACCATCAGATTTTCATGGCCAAGGAGGATGAGGAGAAAACTGCATTCATTACTCCATGTGGCACGTACTGCTTTGTGCGCATGCCTTTCGGATTAAAGAGTGCCGGTTCGACATTTGCAAGAGCAGTCCAGATTGGCTTTGAGCCCCAGCTGCACAGGAATGTGGAAGCGTACATGGATGATATAGTAGTCAAGACCAAGGACAAATCTACCCTCATTCAAGACTTGGAAGAAACATTTGCAAACTTGCACAGAATCAACTTGAAGCTCAATCCCGAGAAGTGCGTGTTTGGTGTTCCATCCGGTAAGCTTCTCGGATTCTTTGTATCTCAACGAGGAATCAAAGCGAATCCCGACAAGATCAAAACGATTGAGCAAATTCAAGCACCAAAAAGCATCAAAGATGTGCGGTGTCTTACTGGCTGTGTTGCTGCCTTGAGTAGGTTCATTTCAAGATCCGCTGAGCGCGCCCTGCCATTTTTCAAGATTTTGAAAAAGGCAGGTCCGATGAAATGGACTTCGGAAGCGGAGGCCGCGCTGCAGGACTTGAAAAGATACCTCTCCTCCACGCCAACAGTAGTTGCGCCAAGACCACAAGAGCCGTTGGTGCTATACGTAGTGGCAACGAATCAAGTGGCTAGTGCTGCATTAGTGGCGCAGAGGGAACCCGATGACGAGGAAGTAACCGTGGCAAACCCATCCAGCGACGAACCGGAATCTTCTCCGGTAAATCATGGTGCTGACAAGTCAAAAACAGCGCAAGCAAATGGAGGTAATCAACAAACAGTGCCGAAGAAGAAAGTGGTGCAGCGACCAGTGTATTTCGTCAGTTCCCTTCTGCAGGGGGCTAGATCAAGATTCTTTGGGGTGCAGAAGTTGCTTTTCGGCCTTCTTATGGCCTCGAGAAAGCTGCGTCACTACTTCCAAGCACATGAAATCACCGTCGTCACCCGCTTTCCGTTGCAACGCATCTTGAGGAATCCAGAGGCAACTGGCAGGATAGTGGAGTGGGCATTGGAATTGTCAAGCTTTGCACTCAAGTTTGAGAGCACTTCAACTATTCAGAGCAGAGCCTTGGCGGAGTTCATTGCAGAATGGACACTAACGCAAGACGAAGAAATTCAAGAAACAACTCTCCCCGGCAAGGAAACGACAAAGGAATGGATCATGTACTTTGACGGTGCCTTCTCGCTCCAAGGCGCCGGTGCCGGAGTGCTGCTTGTCGCATCCACCGGAGAACACCTCAAGTATGTGGTTCAAATGCACTTTCCCAGGGAGCAAGCTACAAACAACACTGCTAAGTACGAAGGACTCGTTGCCGGTCTAAGGATCGGAGTGGACCTTGGAATCAAAAAATTGATCATCTGCGGTGACTCGCAGCTTGTTGTGAAGCAAGTAAACAAAGATTACCAGAGCCCGTTAATGGAAGCATACGTGGAAGAAGTGAGGAAATTGGAAGAACACTTTGACGGGTTACAAACAGAGCACATCCCTCGTGCGAAAAACAGCATTGCTGATAGCCTGTCAAAATGTGCAGCTCAAAAGCTTCCCGTGGAACCAGGAACTTTTGTGCTCCATTTGAATCAACCCACGGTCACTCCATCAACGTAGGCCTGTAAGAGAAGAAAGTTGAATACCGACAAGTATTTTCCGGCAGAGCTCTCGGGAGCCGCCGACAACGATGTTGCCGGGAACAATGACATGGTTGCCGGTGAGCAGCCGCTTAGCGCAGAACCCCAGGTTCTTGCCGCAGAAGCAAGAACTGCCGCGGCCGAAGAGATGCCTTTAATCCTTGTCATCGAGCCGCAGGCTCCGGCATGGGCACAGCAGATAGTCCATTTCCTACAAATAGAAGAACTTCCCGATGAGCAAGAAGAAGCTGAGAGAGTAGCCCGTCAGTCAAGTATGTATCAGTTTGTGGATACCATTCTGTACAGAAAGAGACCAAACAGTGTGAAATTGAAGTGCATTTGTCGGGAAGATGGACTAAAGCTGTTGGCGGAGATACACGGAGGCATATGTGGCTCTCACATAGGATCAAGGGCACTTGCCGGCAAGGTATTCCGGCAAGGCTTCTATTGGCCCACTGCACTCCAGGATGCGACTGAGCTAGTAACCAAGTGTGAAGCATGCCAGTTCCATTCAAAGAACATACATCAGCCAGCTCAAGCTCTCCAAACAATCCCTCTCTCCTGGCCCTTTTCGGTCAAGGGGCTTGATATCTTGGGCCCCTTCCCCCGTGCTGCCGGGGGCTTTGAGTTCTTGCATGTCGCAATCGACAAGTTCACAAAGTGGCCTGAAGTGGAGCCAGTGAGGAAGGTGACAGCGCAATCGGCCGTCAAGTTCTTCAAAGGATTAGTTTGCCGTTTCGGGGTTCCTAACAGAATCATCACCGACAATGGCACACAATTCACGAGTCGTGCCTTCATGCAGTATATCCAAGACCTTGGCAGCAAAATCTGTTTTGCATCTGTTGCCCACCCGAGAAGCAATGGCCAGGCGGAAAGGATGAATGTTGAAGTGTTGCGTGGCCTCAAGACAAGAACTTTTGATAGGCCGCGCAAGTGTGGAAGACACTGGATTGATGAGTTGCCGACGGTTCTTTGGTCACTCAGGACGACACCAAATCAAGCTACCGGCCAAACACCCTTCTCCCTAATCTATGGTGCAGAAGCGGTGCTCCCCACGGAACTCATATATGGGTCACCTCGAGTGCTCGCTTACGATGAAGCTGAGCAAGAGCGGCTACGGCAAGACGACGCAACGTTCCTTGAGGAAGATCGTCTTCGGGCGGCTGTGCGAGCTGCACGCTACCAGCAAGCTTTGCGCCGCTACCATAGCCGCAAAGTGCACGCCCGAAGCCTTGAGGAAGGCGACCTTGTTTTTCGGCGTGCTCAGTCCGCCAAAGGATCAAACAAGTTGTCGCCAAAGTGGGAAGGCCCTTATCGGGTAGTACGAGTCACCAGACCTGCCGCAGTCCGGCTGGAGACCAAAGATGGCATTCAAGTGCAAAACTCATGGAATATTGAGCATCTTCGCAAGTTCTACCCATAAGGCGCAGTTGCCGGGACACCTCCCGGCAACCCCTTTTGTACAAGCTTTGTCAGCAAGACATGTAACCCTTTGTACAAAGCCAGGCGCAGATCCTGTGCATAATAAAGCTAAGTGTTCTGCATCTCCTCGTACATATTCATTTATATGTGGATGCATGTGATGTTGTGATTTACACTTTAATTTGTATGGAATGACTGATGGACCGTCAAGGTTCCCAAACCGCTCTTTTCTCTTCTTTCTTTTTCTTAAAAGGATAGAAGGATCCCTCGCGTGCAAGTTTCCCGGGGGGAGTGGAGATGGGGTACCATTTTAATGACGTTCAAGTAATCATCTCATGCAACGAGAAAAACGACACAAGGAAAAGCTAAGTTGAAACACTTTGGAAATTTTTCTCCGTTACATTCGCGGCTTCCCTTGAACCATTTTGTGCTTTGTATGAGAAACCTGCACACGAAGGAACCTTGTCGCGGTCGACCTGCGCTCTAGCTTGCCTCGAGTCCGCTCGGCGAGCCTAGCAGCTGCATTCTGAACCGGCAAGTCGCCTTGCCGGCAGTGGCACTCCCAGCAGGCTGCTAAGGACCCGTTCCTCAAAGCGCTCACGGCAAGTGTGTACACCGACAAGTTTCCAAACAAGCATAGGGGCACAATCATACAAAGGAAAAATAAGACAAGGGAAACAGCATGTATTCATCTGAGCCCGACAAATACTAGATATTCATTAAGCAAGTACTCGATTACATATTGTTGGCCCTTTGCCAGGGTTTATCTCGAGTGCAAGGAGGGCAAAAGGGGCGCCTAGGCGGAGTCTGGCTTGATCCCGGAAGGCCAGATGATGGTGCTGCCGGCGATCAGCCAGACTCTTCGCCGTCGTCTTCGATCTTCATGCCCGGAGAGCCGTCGTCATCGCCGTCATCATCGTCATCCTCAGCATCGCTGGAGGAAGCGGTGTCGCTCGAGCTCTCCGCGCAGCACTCCAGACGAACGCCTGAAGCCCTGAAGAACTTCACGACGAGCATGTCTGGTCCATCTAGTCTGAAGTGAAGAACGTGCCCCTGCCCCAAGCAACGGGCACGGGCGAAGGATTTCCACCCGCGTGAGGTACATGATGCCATTATTAGAAGTCTCAACCGTCACCCAAACCGGGCCGTTGCAGCAGCCGTCCACGCGCAGCCATAAGCCATGCAGGTGGCGGCCTTCCATCTCCCAAGCAAAAGGGCGAGGAAGCCACAGTTGGTCACGCAGCTCCAAGACGAACTCCTCCGCCGTATCCACCGTGTGGCCTTCTGCCGGAGGAGGAAGGGCCAAAGACGGAGCGGCAAGCGCCCCGCCATGGCCGCCCCGACCACGGGCGCCGCACCGCCCGTGACCGCGGCCCGCAGCCCTCCCTTGAGCTTGGAGCCAAGAAGAAGCTCTCGCCGTGGTGGCGGAAGCACGACCGCGACCCCTTCCCCTCACCATGCCGTCGTCAAATGCGGAGGAAGAAGATACAAGAAAAAGGGCAGCAGTCGCTGGAGATTGAGGCAGAAAGAGATGGATGAGCATCGCACCCCGCAGCCCCCCACTTTATAGGGGAAGTGTGGGGAGGCTGGCTCTTCACCGTCTTCGGGCGTCTGCCCATGATCGCCAATCCCACGCCCTGCGCTTCTGGCGGGCGCGTTACTCCAGCAACCGCCCACGTTCGCCAATCCTGCGCCCTGCGCCCCCTGGCCTGGCGCATCACTCCAATGGCCGCCCTTCTCCACCAATCCGCTGCCTTGCATGCATGTAGACGCGCGTAATGGGGGAAGGTGGAGGCGTAGAATGAGGAAGAATCGTGGCATGAATGGCAGTTATTCCTCGCCACGCGTTGCCATGCACCTATTTAAGTTTGTTCAAATCGCGAGTGTCGGTGTAAAAACTGGCAGACCTCGGGGTAGGGGGTCCCGAGCTGATCTTGGATCGATGGTAACAGAGACAATGGAGACGATGTTTACCCAGGTTCGGGCCCTCTTGATGGAGGTAAAACCCTACGTCCTGCTCTTGTTTATATTGATGATGGTGTATCGAGTACAGAGTTGATCTACCTCGAGATCGTAAGTTGTGGTCTAAACCCTAGAGGTGATGATGAATATCATAATGATCCTGCCTATCAACTAGCCTGGCCTCGGCTTATATAATGTACCAGAGGCCTAGCATAACAAGAGTCCTAGTCGGCTACGTCGGTGGAGAGGAGTCCTTGTCTTGATCCCCAAGTCTTGTGGAATCTTCCATGTATATGTCATGGGCTGCCCGAAGTGGCCCATTAGTGAACCGCCATGGGGGTCCTCGGCCCGACCCACTGGTCGGGAGACGACGTGGTGAGTACCCCCTAGTCTAGGACACCATCACTAGCCCCCTGAACCGGTCTTCAAGTTGGGGACGCTCCTCGGTTCTTCTGAGCTGTTCTTCGTCTTCGGCCGTCAGTCTTGAAAGCTGGTTCAACAAATCTTCCCATCTTCGATCTTGAGGATCGCCGAGCTGAATCCGAAGAGTTCATACGTCGGGCATCCGAGGAGCCCTTTAAGTTTTCAGCCTTTATCAATGCCTTGTTATTTTTACGCCGCACCTCGGGTTCAAAGTTTTTCCCCGTGCAGCGGTGTCCTCTTGCAACCGAGCTCGAACGCCGGACTGCATCCGAGGTGTCTTTTTGTAGCCGAGCTCTAACGCCAATCGGCATCCGAGGTGTCATAGATTACCTCGGTCTTGAAAAAGTTGAAGGAATTCAGCCGAGCTTAATGCAAAAAATGCCCTCTATGGAGCCAGCCACTTGCATCCGAGCTTTACGCCGGACTGCTTTCGAGGTGGTGCGCCACCTCGGCCATGAGCTGATTTTTGGTGGAATTTATTTCCAATGGGCGCAATTTATTCTCTGTCGAGATGTATAGCCAGTAGCCCTCAAGGTGTGTGTCGGCCAAAAATCCGAGATGCACCTGAAGGAAATCATAAAACCGATGACCCAGTAGCCCCTGAGACTCAGGTCGATTCGCGAAATCGGCCCGAGGATCAACTCCTAGCTTGGCAGCATACTTAGGAATAGAAACACGGTGTGCATAGACCTCGAGACTCAGGTTGGGTGCGGCCGACCAACCCGAGGATCGTAATCTCCTCGGAAACTGTTTTGCACTTTGAAATTTCCTGCATTGAATCAGCAATGCAGTAGCCCCCGAGCCACTGGTCGGGTGGCAACACCAGATCAGGGGATCGATGTACCCCTTCAATGGCTTTTAATTGAGAAGCGTGAAGCCCAATAGCCCCCGAGCCTTAATTTGGGCATGGGTGGCTGACTTAAGGATTGATATCCAGAGTAAATTGACTTTAATCACAATTTATGTGTAATGAGTCTATGTATCCAAGTACTTTACATCATTACAAATGTCTCTGTTCTACAAAGTTTGTTAACCAGCCTTCGGCTTCTCCCTCCTCGAGCATTGGCCGAGGAGTGTTTCCTACTCCTGGTCCGCCGAGGCAAACCAAACACTTCGGATAACAAGGCAATCCGGCTATTTGGTTCTACAAACAAGGTGGAACAGAGCTTATGTTATATTACGTTTAAGCGTAAGAAACATCTTCCAAGAAAAATAGTTCCTTTATAAGTTCCTTTTCTCAGGCTATCATGTTGACCATGATCGTGAAACCTCAACTCCGATCAATGTGGGAGAAAAATATTGAGGATTTAGTTTGGGGAAAGTTCCTGAATTCTGTGGTCTTTAATGAACCTAAATTTTCACTTCCGTTGTTGCCGACCAATTATATTCTTAAGACAGCTAGCTTTTGGCTTCACCCAGTCTGAGGTACGAACCCGGATGGCTGGTAGTAACAATCACAGAGGTGCTCCCTTTACCCCCTAGCCAAACAATCGGGAACGTAGGAGGTAAGCACAGGAGCAAGGCAACCCAGCTTGGCCAAAATCTTAAGTCAAATTGATTCATATTTATGGCTTTATAACAATGATTACGGAAGGCGGCTTTTGTATATTGAATACAAACGCTAATGATATGTTGGGCTCTCCAGGAGTCCTGATGTAACCGCGCCGAGGTGTAGGTCGGCAGGAAAGATGCCAAGCTGTGGGTCGGAAAAGATCTCCCAAGCTGAATTATTACGCAGGGCACCTCGGTCATGAGGATGTCCCGCCTCCTGAAAGAAAAACATACAAATAGCTTAAAAGTGCCATAAGCTCGAGAAGCCAAAAAACTTATGTAAAAACTTGACGTCCGAACTAAATCAAGTTTTTTGGTGCCAATCCGAAAAGTGAGCTTAAAATTAGTTTGTCCTTCCGTCGTGCGTTAACATGACACATCCGATCTCAAGACTTCAAGCGGGCCAGCCTTCGGCTTCAACCTCCTATTCCCGAAGGCGGAGTGCTTCTCAGGCCAGCTTAGCGAACCAAACTCGAGTGGCTTTAGAGAGAAACCAGGCTATCCAGCTATTGACCACACACTCGTGTCGAGAAAGGAGTGATAGAAAAAGACTTTGCAACGACTTAGAAGAAAACACTTATTATAACAGTTCATACAAATTTAAGAGCCCCGGTTAACATGGGTAAATGGAGTGTTTTTAACAAACTAAGTGTTTAACTAATAACTTGTCTTTTTAACACAAAAGTATAATGCTTGGATGAACCAAACAAAAATTGAAAATTGAAAAAAGCTAAGCATGAAAGCGACTTAGCTAGTTAATGTGCTCGGCATTGATGACGTAGTCCGGGCTTGCAACGGGTCGAGATCCCAGCCCCCAAGCCGGTCCTGGGGTGGCCTAGCGAAGAGCTCGGCTAATGAACTGGCAGCACAAAACTACTGATGTGCCGAGACGAAGCCCCGGGTCTAGCCGAGGAGACAGAGTAGGTCGGCAGGGCAACGCCGGAGTAGGTCGATGAAGCGATGGCGAAGCCCCCGGTCCGGCCGAGGTGTCCGAGCGAAGAGCTCGGCTTGATGAAGTGGTAGTACAACACTGCCGATATGTTGAGGCGAAGCCCCCGATCCAGCCGAGATGACGAAACTGGTCAGCTGGCGATGCCAAAGTCCCCGATCCAGCCGAGATGACGAAGCTGGTCGGCTGGTGACGCCGAAGTTCCCGATCCAGCCGAGATGACGAAGCTGGTCGGCTGGTGACGCCGAAGTCGTCCGAATAGGTTGATGAAGAGATGGTGAAGCCTCCGGCCAGCCGAGTTGACGGAGCAGGTCGGTAACATGACGTTGCAGCCCCCATGCCAGCCGAGGTGTCGAAGCAGGTCGGCGCGGTGGACATCGGCTTGAAGAAGCAACGGCGCGGCCATGCCGGCGCAGATCGCAATTTCTAACGCGGTCAATGCCGGCTCGAGAAGTGACCGCGCGGCGATGCTGTCGCGCCTGACCCGTACAATCCATAAGGTGACGATGTTATCTTGACGATCATTAGGGAGAGCGGTGCCGAACTCTTGTTCTGCTCGTCGAGGTGATGATCCGAGGTGGTTGTCGTCGGCTCGATGAAGCGATGGCGCAGTCGATGCTGGCGCAGGTCGGCAGCCATGGAGCAACGTGGCCAGGCTGGTTTGACACCGGCGCGATGACGAAGATGGCCTCGGAAAAGGCTTAAAATTTGCAGGCACGTGTTTGAAAACAAAACACAATACTGTATAGAAAATTCCCTTCGAAAAGGATGTCCGATAATCTGTTCATGAAAAAGATGAACTCGAGCCGGATTCGTTTTCGCGCAGAAAACAGATCCGAAAATTGATGCACTCATCGGACGCTTCCCGGAGTTTGAACGATCGGATCGAGCTGAAATTTTGAGGGATTGTAGATATAGGAATTCCACAGCCGATCAACGGTTGGATCTTCCAAAGGATGTCCGAGCTGGACGCTGGACTCCTCGCCCTAAACTCGTCCAGATTCACGTCCAGATTTGACAGGGCTCCGGTATATCGTAGATCGCCAGAGATTCCTCCATCGGAACGCGACGAAATTTTGCAGGGTTGTTATAGACTCAATTCTGCACAATTCCACCAAAGCAATCGTCAAAGCGATGCTCGAGGAGACGGGGACGGCGAACACGAATCCGCTGTCCAGAAAATACTGCATGATCGCGCGAGGGCAATGTTGACATTGAGCCCCCGAGCACCATGGACGATTCCCCCATGATCTTGATAGAGATCGGGGTTGAAGTTGATGAGGGCACCAGTCCGATCTTGATGATCCGACATGTAGCGTTGTCCTCGGTCCAGCCGAGGTTGCTAGTCGAGCGGGCAACAAAGATGCCGTCGTTGGCGATGAGGTTCGGTCCTGACGTGTAGATCGCGTCGGAGCCGATCTAAATTCCCATCGAACCGCGGCGATCACACAGCGGAACTCTCAATGAAAGCACCAGTGTCGGTGTAAAAACCAGCAGACCTCGGGGTAGGGGGTCCCGAGCTGCGGATCTGGGATCGATGGTAACAGAGACAATGGAGACAATGTTTACCCAGGTTCGGGCCCACTTGATGGAGGTAAAACCCTACATCCTGCTCTTGTTTATATTGATGATGGTGTATCGAGTACAGAGTTGATCTACCTCGAGATCGTAAGTTGTGGTCTAAACCCTAGAGGTGATGATGAATATCATAATGATCCTGCCTATCAACTAGCCTAGCCTCGGCTTATATAATGTACCAGAGGCCTAGGATAACAAAGAGTCCTAGTCGGCTACGTCGGTGGAGAGGAGTCCTTGTCTTGATCACCAAGTCTTGTGAAATCTTCCTTGTATATGTCATGGGCTGCCCGAAGTGGCCCATTAGTGAACCGCCATGGGGGTCCTCGGCCCGACCCACTGGTCGGGAGACGACGTGGTGAGTACCCCCTAGTCCAGGACACCGTCAGTGAGGCTTGCCGGAAAATGGCCAAAAGCACGCTCAAGACCAGATTAATAAGGAAGCAAAGAAGATCTCAACAGAAGATAACCATCATGACGAAAATTACAACGGCAGTTTCCCGCCGCGTGTCTGTGCATTGTTTGGGCCAAGCCCAATGACGCTTCGGACGCGCGTATGGCCCAGGCCTGGGGGCTCCTGTCGGTGTATAAAACATGGGTATTTTATACCCTGACTTATGCACAGACAGTAGCAGCCTCCTTGCCGGCCAAGCCTTGCCGGGAACTGCCAAGACCAAGATTCAGAGCCCAGTCGCAGAAGCCACCAGAAAGAAGCTCAAGACACAGCACTCAACTAATACCGAAGATGAAGACTTTCCTTGCCGGCGAAGCTAAACCGGCAAGGTGAAGACCCGACAAGCTCCGTATCGGCAAGCTTTTGCCAGGCCTCTTGCGCTCCACCTCACCGCACAGATGTCCGCTAGTGGGTGAGGTGTCGATCGCGCAGGCTGTTTGGTAAGGCTTGTCGGGCACGTGTCAGCACACTGGGACAGGATTTGCCTTTAATGACACCCGCCCAGGAGGCGTGTCAGAATAATACGAGGTAGCTGGGCAAGCGGTGCAGAAACCTTGCTGGGGCTACCTCTCCACATGACACCTAAGGGCGCATTTAATGCTTTTGTCCTAAACTGGCAGAGTTAGGTATGATAGCACTGTTCGCTGTCTAATCGTTATGTAATTACTGTTTTGCCACTGTGGTGACTCCTTGAGCTATAAAAGGAGGGCGAAGGCAACAGTTAGAGGGATTCGGACCCCTTTTCAAACACCAGCACGCCTCGCGTAGCAGCTCTCTCCGCACCTTGTCGGGAGAAGCGCTCCTTGTACTTGTGCTCTCACACACCCAATACACCAAAAGCAGGAGTAGGGTTTTACGCTTCTAAGCGGCCCGAACCTGGGTAAATCTCTTGCGTCTTCCATTGTTCATGCTCTTTGTGCACGTTGATCCCCCTTACCAAACCACAAGGGGCTGGACGGCCCCATAGATGGTCGTACCCACGACAAGTAGGCTCCTGGTGCACCACCTCATCCATCCCGCGCATCAATTTGACGATTCTCCCTCTCTCCGACGAGATCCACCACCACCCGACGCCGCTGTCCGCCGGAGTTGACACCGCCGTCACCACGGTGCTGGCCGGCGACCACCACCACCACCCACCGACGCGGAACACTCCCCCGAGCACGTTCATAACTTCGCCATCCACTGAAACACCGGCGATCGCCGCCGGTGACCACCGCACCCTCTCTGTACTCGCGCGCGAGGCGTGTTCAAATTTCAAACCTGACGGGTGGGGCCCACCCGTCAGTGTTTTATTCTTTTCTGTTTTATTTCGAAAGTGTGTTTGCCTCAGTACGTTTTCTAAACTAGAAAGCGTATTCCTGCCCGAGGCATTTTCTGTTATAACTACAGGGACCCGAAAGTAGCTATTTTATTTGCAGAAAGGTCCCTGGACTTAAAATTCTCATTACTTTTTAACCATAACTCCTTTTCAATTGATTCTTTTTCTAAACATTTTATTTTTCACTCTATTTTTTTAGTATTTATTTAAAAATATTTTGAGCCAACTTTTTGTGCTGTCACAAAAATTTTGATCGAAATTTGAATTCTTATTTTATAGAAAACGAGGAGGGAAACTTTGCCGAAACTTTTGAGAGATTACCTTCTGCCTACTTTGATCAAGGCAAGAATTTTTGAACTTGGGATATGGTGTTTGCATGCATGTTTGCATAAGTTCGAAATGATCACCGGATATGTAGTGGATAGCAAGTACCTGCATGGTCATATCCCTTTTGTGCATTTCTTGCATGCATTTAAGAACCATTCTAACTTGGATGAAGTTGTGGGAAATCAGGGGTATACCCTGTCTATGTCGTGCCGATGGGCACGGATCACATCATGACACGATGGTGTCACTGTGGCATGTGAAGCGTGCCAGTCATGATAATAAAACCTCCTGAGTCGACCTAGATCGAGTCTTGTTCCATCATGCCTAGCTAAAATTAGTGCCGCTGCTTGTCTTCCCGCGAGGGGAGTACGAGTTAGTAAGTTTCTAGCCCCTTTCCAAGTACACACCACATAGAGGGGCCGTGATGAGGGTTCCATGGCCATGGACTAATGCCAGTCATCGGGTCAGGGGGCATGGGTGTATCCGGCTGGGCCGAGAGGGGGGGGCACCCCTTGTATTCCGCGTGTTATAAATTGGGATCCCATGCTATTCGAGACGGCGGTCTCCCCGTCTTAGAGTTTTTCTTGAATCATGCTTTGGGTGATTCCTGGCATCAGGAAAATTAACCTGGTGTGTGCTGGTTAGGTGTGTTTGCAACCTAAAAACCGTGATTGGAATTAGTCAACGTCTCGGGGTTGACTAAAGAAATCCTTTACTTGTGGGTAAAGAGTACAACCTCTACAGAGTTAGACCTATTCGAATAACTGTGTCCACGGTCAAGGACGTTTGCTGGGAAGGGTCAAGTGTCAGTCCCGGTGTCGGTCTTCGGAGGAAACAATATAACTGATGATGATCCACTTTTAATGAATGATTATTGTCACTACTGATGTTATCATAAATATTATTGTTAACATGAATATTGCTATGGACTAAATCTTTCTCTTATATGTAACCTTGAGTATCTCTTGGGATGGTTATGCCACCTGGATACTCATTTCTTTTCAGCATCTCTTGGGATGGTTATGCCACCTGGATACTCTTTTCTTTTCAGTATCTCTTGGGATGGTTATGCCACCTAGATACTCATTTCTTTTCAGTATCTCTTGGGATGGTTATGCCACCTGGATACTCATTTCTTTTCAGTATCTCTTGGGATGGTTATGCCACCTAGATACTCATTTCTTTTCAGTATCTCTTGGGATGGTTATGCCACCTGGATACTCATTTCTTGTGAGTATCTCTTGGGATGGTTATGCCACCTGGATATCATTTCTTTTCAGTATCTCTTGGGATGGTTATGCCACCTGGATACTCATTTCTTTTCAAGATCTCTCGAGGCGTCGCATTCAGACACCCGTCTGGCATTTCTTTTCAAGACCTCTCGAGGCGTCGCATTCAGACACCCGTTTGGCATTTCTTTCCAAGACCTCTCGAGGCGTCGCATTCAGACACCCGTTTGGCATTTTTCTTGGAAATCCTCGGGCGATCCAATGCCCGATGTTCCATTTTATTTTTCTTGGAAATCCTCGGGCGGTCTAACGCCCGATGTTCCATATTATATTTCTTGGTTTATTATTAAAATGATATATTTAGCCACCCACACCGTACTGATATTTATCATGCCATGTTTTAATCTCAGTCGGCATATGCATATAAACTAGTCCATCATGATCATATGCACTCTATTGCATTCGGTATATCTTTTGTTCAAAATGTTTGTGAGTACATTCAAACGTACTCACTGGCTTGTTAATTTGGCCAGACCTGGACGAAGACGATCTTTATGGAGGAAGAGTGCGCTAGCGAGCCCGACGCTTAGAGGTGTTCCCAGTCAGTCACCTTGTGGTCTTGGAGTCGACCACGTGTATCATCCGCAGTGCTTCCGCCCCACTAATAAAATAGTCAAGCCTCGGACTGACGCTTGACTTTACTTTATTGTATCAGTGTTGTAATATCACCACACCATTGTCTTGTACCGCCACCATCATATAAGGTCATGTCTGTAATAAATGTTGAGCACTCTGGCTCAACCTTGTGTAATATTATGTATGTACTGGATATCTATATCAAGGGAGTCCACCAGTTGTTCTGATCTTGGGGCTGGTGTGACTTGAGGCTATTCCGAAATTTATTCTGGAAACAGGCCCGACAAAGACGCACTTCTCTGGGTTGAGCTTCATCTGGTAAACTCGGAGGTTATCAAACGTCTCCTTGAGATCAGCCAATAATGTTTCCTTCTTTCAAGATTTTACCACGATGTCATCAATATAGGCATGAACATTACGCCCAATCTGCTTGTTGAAACAATTCTGGATGCAGCACTGATAAGTCGCCTGCGCGCACTTCAGACCAAACGACATGGATGTATAGCTGAAAGCTCCAAAAGGCGTAATGAAAGCTGTTTTTTCCTGGTCCTCCTGCTTCATCTTGATTTGATGATAACCAGAATAAGCATCCAGAAAGCATAAAGACTCACAACCCACAGTAGCATCAATGATCTGGTCAATACGGGGTAACGCGAAAGGATCGCTAGGACAAGCCTTATTCAGGTCCGTGTAATCAACACACATTCGCCAAGTCCCATTTTTCTTCAGAACAAGGACTGGGTTAGCCAGCCATTCAGGATGAAACACCTCCACAATGAACCCGGCAGCTAGGAGCCGAGCCACTTCTTCGCCAATAGCTTTCCACCTTTCCTCATTGAATCGACGGAGGTACTGTCGAACAGGTTTAAACTTAGGATCCACATTAAGGGAGTGCTCAGCGAGTTCTCTTGGTACACCTAGCATGTCAGAAGGTTTCCATGCAAAGATGTCCCGGTTCTCACGGATGAACTCGATGAGCGCGCTTTCCTATTTAGGATCCATGTTTGCCCCAACGGTGAACTGCTTAGACGAATCACCCGGGATGAAGTCAACTTGTTTTGTATCTCTAGCCGACTTGAATTTGAGCAAAGGATCAGACTTGGTGGTCGGCTTCTTGAGGGAGGTTCTGTCAGCCGGGTCAACATTATCCTTGTAGTATTTCAGCTCCTCGGTTGCACAAGCCGTCTCCGCATAAGCCGCATCTCCTTCGTCACACTCCAGCGCAACCCACCGGTTGCCCTCAACAGTAATCGTTCCTTTTGGACCCGGCATTTTTAACTTCAGATAAATATAGCATGGCCGCGCCATGAAACACGTGTAAGCCGGCCTACCGAAGAGGGCATGATAGGGGCTCTTAAGCTTTACCACTTCAAAAGACAAAAACTCCGAGCGGTAATTAAATACGTCGCGAAAGGCTACTTCCAGAGAAATTCTGCCAATGGGATAAGCTGACTTGCCAGGGACGATGCCATGAAAAACTATGGTGGAAGGGGCGAGCTATTTCTCGGATAGATTCATCCATCTGAAAGTATCATAGTAAAGTATATTGATGCTGCTATCGCCATCCATAAGCACCTTTGTCAATGTGTACCCGCTGACTTGTGGCGCCACCACCAAGGCCAGATGACCCGGGTGATCAATGAACTCTGGATGATCTACCCAACTCCAAGTGACCAGCTGTTCTGACCAGTTGAGGTAATATGGGACTGCCGGCTCAACCAAGTTGGCGGTTCTCCACTGAACCTTCCGATCCCGTTTGCAGGTACTGGTGGTAAAGACATGATACTGACCACTATTCAACTGCTTCGGATTACTCTGGAATCCGGACTGGCCACCTTGATTCTGATTGCTTTGGTTGCGTTGATTATTGCCTCCAGCATTGCCAGCCCCCTGAAACCCGACATTATGACCATGGTTCCCCTGGAACCCGGGGCCTGTGAAGGGCCCTTGTGAGCCGGCTCCCTGAAAGCCGGCTCCCTGATTGCCGGGTCCGGGGTTGCCGGGGTGTCCGCCGTTGCCGCCTCCATTGTGATGATTCTGAAATACCCTCTTGGAGAATTCTTGCATAATATAACAGTTCTCCCATGAGTGGGCAGATGGCTTGCCATTAATACTGTGTTTGGGACACGGACCTTTGAGGGCCTCTTCAAAGCTGCGGGGGTGGTTACCAGGAAAAGGCCTCCTAGAGCCATTGTTCTGTCATTGGTTATTTCCACCGGTATTGGTATTTGCCACCAGGTCGGAGCCGGCTTCATAACTCTTGCGCTTGTTGTTGCTATTGGCCTGCCCATGGCCATTGTTCTGCTGGTAAACCTTGCCACCGTTTTTCTTGCCCTTGCCAGATTTGTCATCATCAGACATAGGATCCTTCGTATTGTCTGACTCAGCATACCGGGTTAAGACATCCATAAGATCGCCCATGTCCTGGACCTTTCTCTTGAGCCGCCCTAACTTCTGAACCAGGGGTTGAAATTTACAAGTCCGCTCCAGAACAAGAACCGCCTGTGCAGCTGTGATGCTATCCGAAGAATGAATGACCTCCACAACTCGGCGAGACCAATGGTGTGCCGACTCATCCTCACGCTAAACACAATGTTCCAAATCGATGATTGTGGTAGGCCGTTTGCAGGTTCCCTGGAAGTTCTTGAAAAAACGCTCCTTCAACTCCTGCTAGGTGTTAATGGAATTCACCGGCAAGTTTTTCAACCAAGTACGCGCTGGACCTTCCAACATGAGAGGTAGATAACGCGTGCACACAGCCTCACTAGCTCCCAACAGATCCATCGCTAACTCATAACTCTCAATCCACTGGGCCTACTCCAGATCTGCTGTATAATTAGGAACCTTGCGAGGACCCTTGAAATCTGGCGGCATGCGTGCATCTCGCAGTGCTGGGACTAGACAAGGAGTTCCAATCATGCGACTTGATAGACCACCAAGACGACCAGCTGTCTAGGTTGTGGTGGGATGGTCCTGCGCCGTGTGCTGATTATACACCGCACGCGCGTTTTCCTCTTCCCACGCTCGTAGAGCTCGAGCGGTGTCCACGATCTCTTGTGCGTTTGGGATCCTGGGGGGTTGCTGATTCACCAAGGGTTGTGCAGCCCTCCGGTGCTGTGTGCTACTGGAAACTGTCGGCGACTCAAGGCGCTGGCTCCTGGTGCGGCTCTGGTGAGGGTTGAGTGAAGCCGGTGCTGACTGTGAGAATAGTTCGCCTGCTGCGTTACCGCTGTTTTTAGCATCTCAATGGCATTCCTAGCCTCCACCTGAGCCGGACCGTCCTCTTCAATCGGAATTGCCGCCAAGTTGTGAGTCGCCGCTAGGACATTGTCCACCGGGTTGGAATAATGTCCAATTGGGGTCTGGAACCGTCGAGCCGGTAGCTGCAGCTGCTGAGCCGGTTTATGATGTTGAGCAGTATCCCTCTGCTGAGCCGACGGTTGCAACAGTGTCCCTCCCGGGGGCGCAACACCAGCCCCCGGGTTTGTTGGAGCCCGTGGATCATTTCGCGTAGCAAACAAATGAGTCGGCTCAATATTGGCCGGGAGCCGGCTTTGATGTCGCCTCCAATGGATGAATTCTGACTCGGCCTGCCGGCGGCTTAAATAGAGAGCCTCCTCCTCCAAGCGATGTCTCTCCTCGGTGAGCCGGGCTTGCACCTCTGCCATGCGGGCATTTTCAGCATTGATATCCTCCTGGATATTGGTCATCTGCTCACGGCACTTCGTGATATCTACGTTGTGTGCCGCAGCGTTCTCTACGGTCACCGACTCAGCTAGCAGAGTTGCCAGAGTATTCATCAGCTCCGCGAGCGCCTGCGCCCCAGACTTTTGCGAGCCGGCAGCGGCCGCACCGGCGCCTCATGAGCCGGTGATGGTGAGATTCCGCCCGGCCGCTGGATCCACCGGGTCGCAAAGGGGAGGCGGGTCTTGTCTGGCTGCCATGTAAACCGCAACGAACCGAGGCGGCTCGAGGGTTTCAAGAAAAACTTCGTTAGTGCATCCTTCGAGCCTGCCGTGATACAGGGGACGGATTGACTCGGTTTCCCCCATCGATGATTCGCCATCAGATTGCACAAGCATCTCATCTCCGGACAGCGAATTTTCAGATAGAGTCACCCCTTGGGTGAAACCAACGAAGGCATGCGTCCGGCCGGCTCTCGGCGGGCCGGGTTTCGCCTGGGGGGGACTGGCGCGGCGGGCCGATTCGGTGTTGGTAGTGGAATCCAACCCGTCGGCTGACTCACCGATAACCACGATGAAGACATGGATCTTGCCAAAGGGTACCCGGTACCCGTACTCGACCGAGTCGGCCTCAAGGCCCCAGTATGAGTCGTCGATGTAGAGCCTTCCGCGGCGGCTCTTCATCATCTAGCCGATCACGTACTTCCCGAACGTTGGGAGGGCTCCTGCCAAGAACTCAACTCCACTGTGCGTAGGCCCCACGGTGGGCGCCAACTGTCGTGGTTTTAGCATGGCAGATGCCCTTGTGAAAGGACTTAGTGATGGAGCCATCGCACGAAGGTGGAAGTTTGATGGGGTTGATCGGGAATGAGAAGACACAGGATTACCTAGGTTTAGCCCCTCACGATGGAGGTAAAAGCCTACATCTTGCTTGATTGTATTGCTTGGGATCTCGATTACAGGGGTGCAGATTCGCTAACCTAGCTCTCGAGAGATTGCAACTTAGTCTTTCTGCCTTAGGCGCTCCCCTTTATATAACAGGTTGAGCCCTAGGTTTACATGAGAGTCCGGGTCGTAACCTTAACCCGTATCCTACTCTTATCCTAATTGACTTATTCTCCAAGGTAATCTTCCTTATCTTCTCTTTCTTCTTAAGCCGGCCCACGCACCAAGCCGCCTCTTCCCATCGGGCCTCTGTCAAGCCGGCCCACTGGGTATCTTCCAGGCCCAGCAGTGAGATAACCCGCTGAGCCTTATAGCTCTATGGCCGTGCGGCGCCCCGCCTGAATACCACTGTAGCCAGACGGTCGCCGCACACACCAGCCCAGGAAATCACACTGGCGCGTGCCTTTACAACAAGTATCATGAACACAAGCATTTCTATTAATGGATATATAAGTCTTACATGATATTTTACAAGGGTGATGGCAGCGGAAAAGCTCTATCTAAGGCAGCATGGTCTTGGTGCGGCTCCAATCCAGAGGGATCTGACTGGGTTACTCTTTGCTACTTGTGAGCTGCGTTGGTAATTCCCTGAAGAGGAAGGGAGATGCAGTACAGTAGAGATAAGTATTTCCCTCGGTTATGAAACCAAGGTTATCAATCCAGTAGGAACGCAACACCTCGTTAGCAGCACCTGCACACAAAACAACAAATCCTTGCACCCAACGCAAACAAGGGGTTGTCAATCCCTCGGTGGTAAGTTGCAAGATTAAATTGTATGTGATAGATAGATAGATTGAAATAAAAATACAAAATAAAATAAATAAAGAAAAAGTGTAGCAAGTAATTTTAGGGTTTTAGTATATGATTTAGATAGACCCAGGGGCCATAGTTTTCACTAGAGGCTTCTCTCAAGAAAATAGCATGCGGTGGGTAGACAAATTACTGTTGGGCAATTGATAGAAAAGCAAATAATCATGATGATATCCAAGGCAATGATCATGTATATAGGCATCACGTCCGAGACAAGTAGACCGACTCCTGCCTGCATCTACTACCATTACTCCACACATCGACCGCTATCCAGCATGCATCTGGTGTATTAAGTCCGTAAAGAACGGAGTAACGCCTTAAGCAAGATGACATGATGTAGACAAATTAAACTCACGCATGAATAAACCCCATATTTTTACCCTTAATAGCAACGATACAAACGTGTCATGTCCCTTTCTGTCACTGGGATTGAGCACCGCAAGATCGAACCCATTACAAAGCACCTCTTCCCATGGCAAGATAAATCAATCTAGTTGGCCAAACCAAATCAATAGATCGGAGAAGAAATACGAAGCTATAATAATCATGCATAAAAGAGATCAGAGAAGACTCAAATAATATTAATGGGTAATCTGATCATAAACTCACAATTCATTGGATCCCAACAAACACACCGCAAAAAGTGATTACATCGGATAGAACTCCAAGAACATTGAGGAGAACATTGTATTGAAGATCAAAAAGAGAGAAGAAGCTATCTAGCTACTAACTATGGACCCAAAGGTCTGTGGTAAACTACTCACTCATCATCGGAAGGGCTGCAAGGTTGATGTAGAGCCCCTCCGTGATCGATTCCCCCTTCGGCAGAGTACCGGAAAAGGCCTCCAGATGGGATCTCTCGAGAACAGAAGCTTGCGGCAGCGGAAAAAGTATTTCGTGGACTCCCCTGGTGGTTTCCAGATTTATGGGAATTTATAGTGGTGGAATTAGATCAAACGGAGCTGAGGTGGGCCCACGAGGCACCAGGGCGCGCCTGCCCCCCCCCCCCCGAGGCGCGCCCTGGTGGCTCGTGGCCACCTCCTCTGGCGTCTGGTCTTCTTCCGAAGCTTCTAGTGTTGGTATTGTCCAGAAAAAAATCTCCAAAAAGTTTGTGGCATTTGGACTTCGTTTGGTATTGATATTCTGTAAAACAAAAAACATGCAGAAAACAGCAACTGGCACTGGGCACTAAGTTAATAGGTTAGTCCCAAAAAATGATATATAATTGCTGTAAATGCTGATAAAAACATCCAAGATTGATAATATAACAGCACGGAACAATCAAAAATTATAGAGACGTTGGAGATGTATCAGCATCTCCAAGCTTAATCCCTGCTCGTCCTCGAGTAGGTAAATGATAAAAACAGAATGAGTTACTTGAAAAACCTTTTTCAGAGGAAGAAATCAAGGAAGCCATCATGGGGTCATATGCTAGTGGTGCACCTGGCCCAGATGGGCTCTCCTTTTTATTTTACCAACATTTTTGGGAAATCATCAAAGGGGATTTTATGGCTCTGGTGAGAGATTTTGAAAATGGGACCTTGGACATACAGAGACTTAACTACTCTATTGTCACACTTATCCCAAAAGAGCCCGATGCTAGGCATATGAGGAAATTCAGACCAATTTGCCAGAGTAACTGCTCAGTGAAAATTTTCAGCAAAGCCATGACTAACAGAGTCTCTCCTGTGGGTCACCGGCTGCTCTTCCCGTGCCAAACTGCTTTTGTGCGTGGTAGGTTTATTTTAGAGAGCGTAGTTACTGCCCATGAAGCAATCCATGAGATACATAAGTCGGGTGAGCCTGGGGTTGTCCTCATGTTAGACTATGAAAAAGCATACGACTGAGTGAACTGGGATTTCCTAGTTGAAATGCTAACCTCTAGGGGTTTTGGAGCGAAATGGATAAGGTGGATTTTATCCATTTTACAACAAAGTTCTTTTTGCGTCAAAATAAATGATGTATTAGGTCCTTATTTTGTGGGGGGGGGGGAAAGGTTTAAAGCAGGGTGATCCCATCTCACCCATGCTTTTTAACCTTGTTGCGGATGTGTTTTCTCGTATGCTTGCTAAAGCGATTAATGGTAATATTATCGCGGGGATTATTCCCCATGTCATTCCTCGAGGTCTGATCAGCTTGCAGTACGCTGATGATACGATCTTGTTTTTAGATCCGAATCCTGAATATGCTAAGAACCTTAAGTGGTTGCTTGCTTGTTTTGAAAGACTGTCTGGCTTAAAAATTAACTATGATAAATGTGAATTGGTGCCTGCTAACCTGAATGATACAGATGCTAAAATTCTATCACAAATCTTTTGCTGTAAAGTGGGGGATTTCCCTCTTAAGTACCTTGGGGTTCCATTACATTACCTGAAGTTGAGAAGAGAGGACATCCAACCTATCATTGGCAAAGTAATTAAACGTATTTGTGGTTGGAAAGGCAGGCTGCTCAGTTATGAAGCTAAGCTGGTCCTGCTTAAGTCGTGCATTGCTAGTATCCCGATGTATTTGATGTCGGTTATCAAGTTCCCTAAATGGGCCATTAAAGCAATTACCTCGCAAATGGCACATTTTTTCTGGGGGAATCTTGGGGATGAGCATAAATATCACCTAGCTAACTGGGGCCTTATCTCACAAAAAAGGGCCTTTGGTGGCCTGGGTGTCCCCAATCTGAGAGATTATAACATGGCTTTATTAGCCTCATGGTCTAAGAGATATTTTCAGGACAGTGATAAAGATTGGATTAGATTGGTGGATCACAAGTACAGGACTGATAAACCTAACCTGCAGTGGTCTAAGCAGGGTGTAGGTTCACCTTTCTGGAAAGGTGTGACCTAGGCCCTTGCTGGTGCAAGGCCTTTCTATCGATGGACTTTGGGTGATGGTGAAAAAATTAGTTTTTGGCATGATCTCTGGGTGGGGGATTCTTCCCTCAAAACCCAATTCTGGGATGTCTACAGTATTTGTCAGCAGCAAAATTGTGTGGTTGCACAAGTTTGGGATGGGATAAACCTGAAACTCTCTTTTGATAGGTGTGTAGATGACAAGTTTCTCTCTAGATGGTAGGAACTAATCCAAGTCATTTCTGCCAGAAAACCAAGCTGTGAGGCAGACCACCCCATATGGATGCTGGAAGCATCAGGGGTGTACTCTATGAGCTCTTTCTATGATCTGATCAATTGGGGTGGGGTTTCTACCCCTTTGTGGAAAAACTTTTGGAAAATCTTGGTCCCACATAGATATTTGGTGTTTATGTGGCTAGCTTTTCATAATAAAATTCTTACCAGAGATAATCTGTGCAAAAGACGTCCTGTTGATGATATGACATGTCTATTTTGTGGTGAAAATGAATCAATCCAACATTTGTTCTTTGATTGTATAGTGGCCCAAAAAATCTGGGAAGATATTGCTGAAACTTTTGGGTTTCAGTATCCCAAGGATATGACTGAGTTATCTGGTTTTTGGAGTACTAACAATAAGAAAACTGTTGTAAATATTGCTTGTGTTGCTGCCATTTGGAGCATTTGGACCATGCGTAATGATATGTTATTTCAGGGCGTGCCGTGGACAAGTACTCGTGTGATCTTGGGAAAAGCTAGCTCCTTACTACATCAGTGGAAGATCCTCTGCGCGGGCGATCAGTCAGTACTGTTGCGGCGCTGTCTCCTGCTCCTGGACCGTCGAAGAGGCGAGCTGATGCGAATCGCCTGGACCGGAAGCTAGGGGCTAGCATGGTGGGCGGACTAGGTGGCTTCATGCTGAGAGCGCACTCGGGCTGATCTTGCCCCGTGTGTGAGATGACCTGATGTAACAGGCCTAGTTTCTTTCCTCCTACGTCTGGTAGTAACTAAAGGAGATGTTTAAAAGTTTGCTCAGGCCTGTGTGGCTGAACCTTTTTGCTGTAGTTTCTTTTCTGATCCTGCTACTCTGGCTAGATCCGAGAGCTTTGAAATGTTGGCTTGGGTGTTTTGCCCCGTTTTTAATAAAAATGGGGTGGGGGGAAACCCCTTTTGATCAAATGATAAAAACAGAATTTTTGATGTGGAATGCTGCCTATCATATTCATCACATATTCTTTTCTTTTGTAGCATGGACATTTGCACTTGGATGATTCAAAGCAATAATCTATAGTTTGACATGAAGATATAAATACTCAAGCATGCTAACAAGCAACCATGTCTTTCAAAATATCAACGCTAAAGAAAGTTATCCCTAGCCCATTATGCTCAATCATTGATCCATTCATGAAACACACTCAAATATTAGCTACACACAATGCACAAGTATGACAGTAGTGCTCTCTAGTTGGTGCTTTACAAGAGAAGATGGAGACTCAAAATAAAAATAAAAATTGCATAAAGTAAATAGATAGGCCCTTCGGAGAGGGAAGCAAAGATTTGCTAATGTGCCAGAGCTCAAAGCTTAAATTAGAGAGATAAAAATATTTTGAGAGGCATGCTTTTCCTGTCAATGAAAACGACCGAGAATTCCCAATATCTTCCATGCTAGATACATCATAGGCGGTTCCCAAATAGAAAGTAAAGTTTATTTCCTTTCCACCATTCTTTCACAATCCATGGCTAGCCGTATCCACGGGTGCCCTCCATACCATCACTCTCCAAGGAATTTTGTTGTTATTAATTTTTGATTTCATTGTGGGACTGGGCATCCCTATAACCAGCCACTCTCTCGTGCAATGACAAGTGAATAAACACTCATCGTGAGAATAACACACCTAGCATGGAAAATATTGGCCACCCCCTGCCGCTTCATGAGCGGTACGGGCACACAAAACGGAAAAATTATTTTGAAAATTAGAGTTGGCACATGCAAATTTACTTGGAACGGCATGGAAATACCGCATATAGGTAGATATAGTGGACTCATTTGGCACAACTTGGGTTTAAGGAGTTTGGATGCACAAGCAGTATTCCCGCTTAGTACCAATGAAGGCTAGCAAATAGATTGAGAAGCAACCAACCAAAAAGCGAAAACGGTCATAAAAATGCATTGAACATAACTAACACTGAATAATGCACCATAAGTAGGATATTATTTCTTTGCATAACTATTGACTTAATGTGCATGCATAGGGAATCACAAAGCTTAACACGAATATTCTTACAAAATCACAATTACTCACTAACATGACTCACATATCATCATCTCCATATCGCAAAACTATTGCAAGGAATCACACTTATCATATCCAATGATCTATATGAAAGTTTTTATTATATCCCTCTTGAATATTCATCACTTTGGGACCAAATTCATATCTTGTGCAAATTACCGTTACTTTTATCAACTCTCAAAAAGATATAAGTGAAGCATGAGAGTGCAAATATTTCTTCAAAATTTTAATCTTATCAAGTCCCAAAATAATATAAGTTAAGCATGAGAGTTTATTTCTTCAAAATATAGCCACCACCGTGATCGAAAAGATTTAAGTGAAGCACTAGAGCAACTGCCTAGCTCAAAAAATTTAAGTGAAGCACATAGAGTATTCTAACAAATTATGATGAACGTGTGGCTCTCTCAAATAGGTGTATCCAGCAAGGATGACTATGAAAAACTAAAAAAGCAAATAAAGCAAAGACTCATATAATACAAGACGCTCCAAGCAAAACACATATCATGTGACGAATAAAAATATAGCTCCAAGTAAAATTACCGATGGTTGGTAGAAGAAAGAGGGGATGCCTTCCGGGGCATCCCCAAGCTTAGACGCTTGAGTCTTCCTTTAATATTACCTTGGGGTGCCTCGGGCATCCCCAATCTTAGGCTCTTGCCACTCCTTATTCCTTCATCCATCGTGATCTCACCCAAAACTTGAAAATTCCAATCACACAAAACTCAACAAAACCTTCGTGAGATCCGTTAGTATATTAAAACAAATCACAACTTTAAGTACTGTTGAAAACCCATTCATATTTTATTTTTGCATTATACCTACTGTATTCTAACTTCTCCATGGCTTATGCCCCCCGATACAATCCATAGTTCCATCAAAACAAGCAAGCAAAGCATCAAAAACAGAATCTGTCAAAAACAGAATAGTCGGTAGCAATCTATTTAAAAGCTATACTGATGTAACTCCAAAAATTCTGAAAAATTAAGAAAAGGTGGGAAATTCAAATACCAATACTTTGTAAAAATTTCAGATTTTTCTGACGCTCCAGTACAGAACCAAAATTCCAGCACTGGACGCAAAACTTTCTGTTTTCCAAACAGCATCAATTATACTATCTTCCAAATCATGCCAAAGGCTTTACTTGGCACAAACACTATTTAAAAACACAAAAACTCAATCATAACAGTAGCATAAATATGAAAACACACCATAACAGAAACAAAAAGTAAAAATTTATTTTATTCATTGGTTTGCCTCCCAACAAGCGCTATTGTTTTATGCCCCTAGCTAGGCATAATATATAGTTTCAAGTATTGTCATCCTTCAAGTTGATTCCATAAGTGGCCCTCATAATGGATCCATAACCTTTGTTAATGAAAATTTAAATTTTATATTCCCTTCTTTCATGTCAATAACCGCACCTATGGTTCGTAAGAACGGTCTACCAAGTATTATGGGGCAAGAAGGATTGCATTTAATGTCAAGTACAATAAAATCAACGGGCACATAATTTCTATTTGCAAGAATAAGAAAATCATTAATTCTACCCAAAGGCTTTTTAATAGTAGAATCCGCCAAGTGCAAATTAAGAGAACATTCATCTATATTAGTAAAGCCTAGCACATCGCATAGAGATTTTGGAATTGTGGAAACGCTAGCACCCAAATCACATGAAGAATTTCACTCATAATTTTTAATTTTAACTTTAATGGTGGGTTCCCATTCATCATATAATTTTCTAGGAATTGAAACCTCTAGTTCTAGCTTTTCTTCTAATGCTTTCATCATTGCTTCTACGATGTGTTTAGTAAAAGCCTTATTTTGCTCATAAGCGTTGGGTGAATTTAGCTTGGATTGTAACAAAGAAATTCACTCAATCAAATAACAACTATCATAATTAAAATCTTTGTAATCCAAAACAGTGGGCACATCACTAGTTAAAGTTTTTACCTCTCCAGACCCACTTTTATCAATTTTCTTATCAAGATTTTCACCCTCCGAATTATGGGGACGCCTACTAGCTAAAGTTGACTCTTCTTCAGTCCCCTTTTCATCAAGTTTTATTTTGCTAAACAAAGAATCAATAGATGAAACACCAATCATTTTAATATCCTCATCATTACTACGATAAAAACCGGGAGGAATCGCTTTTTCTAAAAATTCTCGTTTAGCTTTTAACATGGCGGTTCTTTTCTTACTCTCATCCATGGAGACATATAAAGCTTTAATTGATTAATTAATATCAATTTTAGGTGGCAAAATTTTAGTCTTGAGATTTTCCACATCATGAATAATTCTATCAATGCTCCTAGACATATCATCAAGTTTACTCAATTTTTCTTCTATCGTAGTATTGAAAACCTTTTGAGCATTAATAAATTATTTAATATTACTTTCAAGATCAGAGGGCATCCTATTATTATTATTATTATTATTATTATTATTATTATTATTATATGGATTACCATAGGAATTTCCATAATTATTAGAGGAATTTCCAGGAAACGGTCTAGCATTGAAATTACCTCTATAAGCATTATTATTAAAATTGTTTCGCGAGACAAAATTCACATCTATGGGATCATTATTTTGCTCAATCAAAGTGGATAAAGGCACATCATTAGGATCAATAGGAGTATTTTTGCTAGCAACCAATTTCATAAGCGCATCAACTTTATCACTCAAAGTATTAATTTCTTCAACAGAATTCACTTTTTTACTAGTAGGAACTCTTTCAGTATGCCATTGTGAGTAATTTGCCATAATATTATCAAGCAATTTAGTAGATTCTCCCAAAGTAATTTCCATAAAAGTACCACCCACGGCGGAATCTAAAAGAATTCTAGAGACAAAATTCAATCCCGCATAAATATTTTGTATGATCATCCATAAATTTAAACCATGAGTAGGGCAATTTCTTATCATTAATTTCATCCTCTCCCAAGATTGGGAAACATGTTCATGATCAAGTTGCTTAAAATTCATAATTTGATTTCTAAGAGAAATAATTTTCGCGGGAGGAAAATACTTGGTAATAAAAGCATCTTTACACCTATCCCAAGAATCGATACTATTTTGTGGTAAAGATGAAAACCAAAATTTTGCACGATCCCGTAATGAGAATGCGAATAATTTTAATTTCACAATATCATTATCCACATCTTCTTTCTTTTGCATATCACACAATTCTACGAAAGCATTAAGATGGGATGCAGCATCTTCATTAGGACTACCAGAAAATTGTTCTTTCATAACAAGATTTAGCAAAGCGGCAATAATATCACAAGTCTCCGCACTAGTGGCGGGAGGAGCAATCGGCATACTAATAAAATCATTATTATTAGAATTTGAAAAATCACACAATTTTGTATTTTCTTGAGACATCGTGGCTACGCAAACAAGATAACAAGCAAGCAAACAAGAAAAAGGCAAACGGAAAATATTTTTGTATTTTTGTAAAAACTTTTTAGAAGTGGGGGAGATGAAAACGAGAGGCAAAAGCAAATAAAGTAAATGCAAGGAGATGAGAGCTTTATGCGTAGGTACTTGATAGATGTTGATGATGTCTCCCCGACAACGGCGCCAGAAATTCTTCCTGCTACTTGTGAGCTGCGTTGGTATTTCCCTGAAGAGGAAGGGAGATGCAGTATAGTAGAGATAAGTATTTCCCTCAGTTATGAAACCAAGGTTATCAATCCAGTAGGAGAATCACGCAACACCTCGTTAGCAGCACCTGCACACAAAGCAACAAATCCTTGCACCCAACGCAAACAAGGGGTTGTCAATCCCTCGGCGGTAAGTTGCAAGATTAAATTGTATGTGATAGATAGATAGATTGAAACAAAAATACAAAATAAAATAAATAAAGAAAAAGTGCAGCAAGTATTTTTAGGGTTTTAGTATATGATTTAGATAGACCCAGGGGCCATAGTTTTCACTAGAGGCTTCTCTCAAGAAAATAGCATACGGTGGGTAGACAAATTACTGTTGGGCAATTGATAGAAAAGCAAATAATCATGACAATATCCAAGGCAATGATCATGTATATAGGCATCACGTTCGAGACAAGTAGACCGACTCCTGCCTGCATCTACTACTATTACTCCACACATCGACCGCTATCCAGCATGCATCTAGTGTATTAAGTCCGTAAAGAACGGAGTAATGCCTTAGGCAAGATGACATGATGTTGACAAAGTAAACTCACGCATGAATAAACCCCATATTTTTACCCTTAATAGCAATGATACAAACGTGTCATGTCCCTTTCTGTCACTGGGATTGAGCACCGCAAGATCGAACCCATTACAAAGCACCTCTTCCCATGGCAAGATAAATCGGAAGGGCACCAAGGTTGATGTAGATCCCCTCCGTGATCGATTCCCCCTCCGACAGAGTACCGAAAAAGGCCTCCAGATGGGATCTCTCGAGAACAGATGCTTTCGGCGGTGGAAAAAGTATTTCGTGGACTCCCCTGGTGGTTTCCAGATTTATGGGAATTTATAGTGGTGGAATTAGGTCAAACGGAGCTGAGGTGGGCCCACGAGGCACCAGGGCGCACCTGCCCCCCTAGGCGCGCCCTGGTGGCTTGTGGCCACCTCCTCTGGCGTCTGGTCTTCTCCCTAAGCTTCTAGTGTTGGTATTGTCCAGAAAAAAATCTCCAAAAAGTTTCGTGGCATTTGGACTTCGTTTGGTATTGATATTCTGTAAAACAAAAAACAGGCAGAAAACAACAACTGGCACTAGGCACTAAGTTAATAGGTTACTCCCAAAAAATGATATATAATTGCTGTAAATGCTTATAAAAACATCCAAGATTGATAATATAACAGCATGGAACAATAAAAAATTATAGATACGTTGGAAACGTATCACTCTTCTAGCCCGCGAACACTCCGGCTCCTCGCTAGTGGACATCGAATCCTTAGGTAAACCTGGCCACATTGAAGGCCGCTGAGTACTTTTGAATGTACTCGCAAGCAAACCAAACCAACATATACACCAAGCAAAGAAATCCATGGCATTCAAGCATGCACTTGTTATCTTTAACAGTATTAGATATCATGTTAGGGCAGGATTATCTAGCAAGATTAATCATCTAGCAGCATTAATCATCATGTCATAGCAGGATTATTTAGCATGATAACTATTGGAGTAAATACAGTAAGGTAAAGCATATCAAGTAAATAATCCATACTCCGAATATGCTCACGATCCAAATCTGATCCAAACAGTGCGGTCCTCCGACCGCTCATCTCATAGCCATCGCATGGCTAGCATTCATACCCCTAACATCATCTGATGTCCATGCCTCTGTACTGCTAGTCTGACAAACCTTACCTTACTCTGGTTCATTCTTGGTAACACATTACGTAGTTTATTGCTCCGGACTTGACGCAGACCATATAGTATGACCTAGTACGAAATGTGTCCCATGATCGAGGATGCGGCTATTCGAATAGATTTACAGTCTGCAGAGGTTGCGCACTTTACCCACACCATGGAGCTCCTGGCCTCGTACATCAGTACATGCTCCCATTCGGGTGGACCGGTGCTACTCCAACAAAACTTGTCTATTGCCTGACACTCTTACGGTCCCACCGACAACCATACCCCTTCCGGGTCATGTCCTGGGTGGCCCCTGTGTCACTCCTGACACCTGCCACTGTCGTGGCCAAACTAAACTGTCCCAAACGGGGACCGCGCGCAAATAACCTAGGCTCACAAGGTTATCGTCGCCTGCCGGGCCAGGGTAGCATGCACGCATAACCTCCGCTCTTTGGAGGTACCAACAAGAGGCAAGATAATAGACCAAGCTAGGGCCTCCCCATCCAGGCAAGTGTGGTTGCACTTGATGAGCTCGGTTCTGTGGCACTATGACTCGATCCAGCCGACGGAGGAGGTTGTTGTCATTATATCATATTCTTTATCATTGCAATAATAATGAGAATCCAAGATGTAAACTAGTATATCAACATAACAACCTATCTCCATACTATATTACAAGGAGTCACTAGTGCGATAGCATTCATGATAAACAATAGTGGAGTAAATAACAAGTTGAACTAGCAGGATTCGCCTACTCATTTACTTTCACCATAAACATGATCATTAATTTAAACACACAAGAATAACACAGAAGCAATGCTTTAGGGCATATATCAGATGGTCGGCTTGCCTGGGGGGTGGATAGATTCACCGGAACGAGCTCGACGAACAGAGAACGTGGGCTTTGGAATCACCTGAATCGGAGTCACGGTTAAAAAGTTATGGCCGTTCACTCATTAGGCAGAAAAACAAATAAAACTTGTTCATTTCGGCTCTTAACCAGTGAACATCCGCAACTTAAGGGTTTCGGCCGTGGCTGAAAACAGAAAACGTATTTATGAAAATACGCTTCCTCTGAAGTGGTCGCGTACTCTGTGGAGTACGTCTCCACTTATCTACGTGGCGGGGGGGGCGAGCTACTGCCGCTGACGGGTGGGTCCCGCATCGCCTCCTCTCTCCTCCCTCTCCTTCTTCTTCCTCTCTCCCCTCCTTCCCGATGCCACGGCAGGGAGCACTGGCTCCGGTGTGGCCTCGGTGCTCCGGTGAGCCTTAAGGCCAGGCGACGGCGCGAATGCGGTCGCCGGCGAGCACCGCATCTAGGAGTGGGTGGCACGGGCAGCGGGGTGGCTGGAAGTGCGGCAACGAGGGGAGGCAGTGGGCGGCGGGGTGGTGCTCGGGGCCGAGGGGAAGGCCACCATAGGGAGGAATTGAAGGTGTGGGAGGTTTCTAGGGTGGCTGGGGGTCACTCCGGTGGAGTCAAGCGACAAGGGGAGGCTCGGGCAGAGAGAATTTAGGCTGGGATGGGCGGCGGCCGTGGCGACCATGGAGGATTAGGAGAGGCTCCGACGACAAAGGGAGAGGTCCAGGAGGGCTCTGAGAGGGAGGGGAGGAGGTACGGGTGCTCGGAGAGGCTCGGTCGCGGCTTATATAGCCGAGGGAGGTCGCCGGATAAGCTCGGCCGCCGTGGCCTTCTTATCCGTGCACTGGAGCTTGGGGAGGACGTGGCTGGCCGGTTGCGGCGTCGAGTGGCTTCGCGGGGAGGGGGGGTGGAGAGGCCTCGGGAGCACTCGAGAGAGCTCGGGGGAGAAGATGACAGGAGGGAAAACGACGACGGCGCTCACGGGCGGGACAGTGGCCAAGGTGGAGCTTGTCGCGGCGCGACGAGGAAGAAAACGGAGGGGGAAAGAGCTGGAGAGGGGGTACGTGGACGGTGCGGAGCCACTGGACGCGCCGGGACAAGCCAGAGCTGGCCGGAGCGAGCTGGTCGACGCGACCGAACGCGGTCAGTGCACAGAGCACGCGTTTGGCCGTGTCCACGACATGGTCACCACGCCAAAACATGCTCTGGCCCTTGACTGGACCCAGAACCTTGTCTGTTGCATGACTCAATGACCAGCCAAATGCTAGAAGTGGCTGGAATTAAATGGATAGCTATGAGTTGAGAGAGTTGACCAGAACATGTTTCTGATCAAAAACTTGGATGGACATTTCTGGAGAAATGGCTGGAGGGATGGAATTGAGTCCTTGTCATACTGGATTGTGGTAGAAAGGAGTAGGTGCTTGCAAAATTTGAAGTCATTTGGACCAGTTTTGCATGCACTTCCTTCACAATGGAAAATTTGGTCCAGAAAATGGATTTTGAAGCTGTGCTCAAATGGCTGAATGGATTGGTCTGAAATTTGGTGGAGAGTGATGATTTTGGAGTATGAAGGCACTGGTAAATTTTGATACCATTTGGGTACACCAAAATGGTACTTCCTTCACAGAGCTGGCATCTGGACTGAAGCTGGATGGAATTTCTGGGAGAAAATGGCTAGATAAAATTATATGAATTTTTGCATGCTCACATTTTGTAGGGAATGTGAGGTCCTAGATTAATTTCAAGATCTATGGAGCAATCTAAGATATAGTCGCTTCACAACCTCAAAATAGGTCCAAAGACAAGAATTGGATGTTTTGCTCAAAACTTGAACTATGGAACTTGGGTTCTTGATGGAAATGGTGAGGATATGGATAGGAGAAGCTCCACAAATTATTTGGGATTTTTCCTAGCTACCAAAATGGTAGTTCCTTTGGAAAGTGCCGAAAAGGCAATATTGGCTTTAAATAGGAAAATGCAATTTCCCTTATTTAATTGTGGCCAATATTTTTAGGGGAGCTCAATATGATCACAAAGAATATCTCCACAAGTTTTCATGAACTTTGGAGATGAATAGATATTTTCCTGGATTTAATTCCTTTCAATGGCAGAAAAAGGAATTAATTTTAAATGAAAAATATTGCAAATGACTTGGCAATATTTTTGCATATCCAGGGTTTACAGAGATAGGATGATTACTGGGAAAAGTTTGGGAGGCAATAGATCAAAGGAAATTGGGGTTCCTTTTCAACTACAGGAATTAGGGTTTCCCTTCCGATAACTCGGAAGGTAGGGTTTCGGCGGCAAAACCCTGAGAATATAGTTTGGGTGGCCAAGTTGGGTTGGAGAGAATCTCTAGTCTGATAGGAAAGGCAAGGCTATATAACCATCTTCATATGCCCATAGGCGAGAGAAAATCCAATAACACCGAAAAAAACACGGGAGTCAAATCCCGCGAAGGAAGAAATCGGGGAGCGAAAACCAGGGTGTCATACCATCCGTTGTGGCTCCCCACCTGAATACCACTGGAGCCAGACGGTCGCCGCACACACCAGCCCAGGAAATCACACTGGCGCGTGCCTTTACAACAAGTATCATGAACACAGGCATTTCTATTAATGGATATATAAGTCTTACATGATATTTTACAAGGGTGATGGCAGCGGAAAAGTTATATCTAAGGCAGCATGGTCTTGGTGTGGCTCCAATCCACAAGGATCTGACTGGGTTACTCTTCTAGCCCGCGAACACTTCGGCTCCTCGCTAGTGGATGTCGGATCCTTAGGTGAACCTGGCCACATTGAAGGCCGCTGTGTACTTTTGAATGTACTTGCAAGCAAACCAAACCAACATATACACCAAGCAAAGCAATCCATGGCATTCAAGCATGCACTTGTTATCTTTAACAGTATTAGCTATCATGTTAGGGCAGGATTATCTAGCAAGATTAATCATCTAGCAGCATTAATCATCATGTCATAGCAGGATTATTTAGCATGATAACTATTGGAGTAAATACAGTAAGGTAAAGCATATCAAGTAAATAATCCATACTCCGAATATGCTCACAATCCAAATCTGATCCAAACTTTGCGTTGCTCCGACCGCTCATCTCATAGCCATCGCATGGCTAGCATTCATACCCCTGACATCATCTGATGTCCATGCCTCTGTACTGCTAGTCTGACAAACCTTACCTTACTCTGGTTCATTCTTGGTAACACATTATGTAGTTTATTCCTCCGGACTCGACGCAGACCATATAGTGTGACCTAGTACGAACTGTGTCCCATGACCGAGGACACGGCTATTCAAATAGATTTACACTATGCAGAGGTTGCGCACTTTACCCACACTATGGAGCTCCTGGCCTCGTACATCAGTACATGCTCCCATTCGGGAGGACCGGTGCTGCTCCAACAAAACTTGTCTATTGCATGGCACTCTTACAGTCCCACCGACAACCATACCCCTTCCGGGTCATGTCCTGGGTGGCCCCTGTGTCACTCCTGACACCGGCCACCGTTGTGGCCAAACTAAACTGTCCCAAACGGGGACCGCACGCAAATAACCTGGGATCACAAGGTTATCACCGCCTTCCGGGCGAGGGTAGCATGCACGCATAACCTCCCCTCTTTGGAGGTACCGACATGAGGAAAGAAAATAGACCAAGCTTGGGCCTCCCCATCCAGACAAGTGTGGTTGCACTTGATGAGCTCGATTCGGTGGCACTATGACTCGATCTAACCGACGGAGGAGGTTGTTGTCATTATATCATATTCTTTATCATTGCAATAATAATGATAATCCAAGATGTAAACTAGTATATCAACATAACAACCTATCTCCATACTATATTACAAGGAGTCACTAGTGCGATAGCATTCATGATAAACAATAGTGGAGTAAACAACAAGTTGAACTAGCAGGATTCGCCTACTCATTTACTTTCACCATAAACATGATCATTAATTTAAACACACAAGAATAACACAGAAGCAATGCTTTAGGGCATATATCAGATGGTCGGCTTGCCTGGGAGGTGGATAGATTCGCCGGAGAGAAGTGTGATCACCTCGCAGAAAAATTCGCCGGAAAAGATTCCCTCTCAGAGGGGCTGATTAAAGGGCAGGGGCAAATTGGTCATTTTTAGAATGTGTCAACATGGTGAAAGTGGTATCATCGGAACGAGCTCGACGAACAGAGAACGTGGGCTTTGGAATCACCTGAATTGGAGTCACGGTTAAAAAGTTATGGTCGTTCACTCATTAGGCAGAAAAACAAATAAAACTTGTTCATTTCCGCCCTTAAACAGTGAACATCCGCAACTTAAGGGTTTCGGCCGAGGCTGAAAACAGAAAACGTATTTATGAAAATACGCTTCCTCTGAAGTGGTCGTGTACTCTGTGGAGTACGTCTCCACTTATCTGATGTGGCGGGGGCGGGGCCGAGCTACTGCCGCTGACGGGTGGGTCCCGCATCGCCTCCTCTCTCCTCCCTCTCCTTCTTCTTCCTCTCTCCCCTGCTTCCCAACGCCGCAGCAGGGAGCACTGGCTCTGGTGTGGCCTCGGCGCTCCGGTGAGCCTTCAGGCCAGGCGACGGCGCGGATGCGGTCGCCGGCGAGCACCGCATCCAGGAGTGGGTGGCACGGGCGGCGGGGGTGGCTGGAAGTGCGGCGATGAGGGGAGGCAGTGGGCGGCGGGGTGGAGCTCGGGGCCAAGGGGAAGGCCACCATAGGGAGGAATTGAAGGTGTGGGAGGTTTCTAGGGTGGCGGGGGGTCACTCCGGTGGAGTCAAGCGACAAGGGGAGGCTCTGGCAGAGAGGATTTAGGCCGGGATGGGCGGCGGCCATGGAGACCGTGGAGGATCAGGAGAGGCTCCGGCGATGAAGGGAGGGGTCCAGGAGGGCTCTGAGAGGGAGGGGAGGAGGTACGGGTGCTCGGAGAGGCTCGGCCGCGGCTTATATAGCCGAGGAAGGTCGTCGGATAAGCTCGGCCGCCGTGGCCTTCTTATCCGCGCACTGGAGCTCGGGGAGGACGTGGCTGGCCGGTTGCGGCATCGAGTGGATTCGCGGGGGGGGGGGGGTGGAAAGGCCTCGGGAGCACTCAAGAGAGCTCGAGGGAGAAGATGACAGGAGGTAAAATGATGACGGCGGTCACGGGCGGGACAGTGGCCATGCCGGAGCTCGTCGCGGCATGGTGAGGAAGAAAACGGAGGGGGAAAGAGCTGGAGAGCGGGTACATGGACGGTGCGGAGCCACTGGACACGCCGGGACAAGCCAGAGCTGGCCGGAGCGAGCTGGTCGACGCGACCGAAAGCAGCCAGTGCACAGAGCACGCGTTTGGCCGTTTCCACGACGTGGTCACCACGCCAAAACATGCTCTGGCCCTTGACAAGACCCAGAACCTTGTCTCTTGCATGACTCAATGATCAGACAAATTCTAGAAGTGGCTGGAATCAAATGGATAGCTATGAGTTGAGAGAGTTGAACAGAAAATGTTTCTGATCAGAAACTTGGATGGACATTTCTGGAGAAATGGATGGAGGGATGGAATTGAATCCTTGTCATACTGGATTGTGGTAGAAAGGAGTAGGTGCTTGCAAAATTTGAAGTCATTTGGACCAGTTTTGCACGCACTTCCTTCACAATGCAAAATTTGGTCCAGAAAATGGATTTTGAAGCTGTGCTCAAATGGCTGAATGGACTGGGCTGAAATTTGGTAGAGAGTGATGATTTAGGATTATGAAGGCACTGGTAAAATTTTATACCATTTGGGTACACCAAAATGGTACTTCCTTCACAGAGCTAACATCTGGACTGAAGCTAGATGGAATTTCTGGGAGAAAATGGCTAGATAAAATGATATGAATTTTTGCATGCTCACATTATGTAGGGAATGTGAGGTCCTGGATTAATTTCATGATTTATGGAGCAATCTAAGATATAGTCGCTTCACAACCTCAAAATAGGTCCAGAGACAAGAATTGGATGTTGTGCTCAAAACTTGAACTATGGAACTTGGGTTCTTGATGGAAATGCTGAGGATATGGATAGGAGAAGCTCCACAAATTATTTGGGATTTTTCCTAGCTACCAAAATGGTAGTTCCTTTGGAAAGTGCCCAAAAGGCAATATTGGCTTTAAATAGGAAAATGCAATTTCACTTATTTAATTATGGCCAATATTTTTAGGGGAGCTCAATATGATCACAAAGAATATCTCCACAAGTTTTCATGAACTTTGGAGATGCATTGATATTTTCCTGGATTTAATTCCTTTAACTGGCAGAAAAAGGAATTAATTTTAAATGAAAAATATTGCAAATGACATGGCAATATTTTTGCATATCCAGGGTTTGCAGAGATAGGATGATTACTGGGAAAAGTTTGGGAGGCAACAGATCAAAGAAAATTGGGGTTCCTTTGCAAATGCAGGAATTAGGGTTTCCCTTCCGATAACTCGGAAGGTAGGGTTTTGGCGGCAAAACCCTGAGAATATAGTTTGGGTGGCCAAGTTGGGTTGGAGAGAATCTCTAGTCTGATAGGAAAGGCAAGGCTATATAACCATCTTCATATGCCCAAAGGCGAGTGAAAATCCAATAACACCGGAAAAAAAGACGGGAGTCAAATCCCGCGAAGGAAGAAATCGGGGTGCCAAAACCAGGGTGTCACAAACCTACCCCCGTTAAGAAAATCTCGTCCTCGAGATTTCTGGGCTTACCTCCCGGCGAAGGGGGACATACCTGTGTGCGACTTGGATCCATCAGCTGTCTTGTCTTCATCGGTTTACTGACCTTTTAACTGCCTCTTCTGATGGCTCAGGTGTTGTCTTTTCACACAGCTACCTTGAATCCTTCTCGTTCCTGCCAGGTGTACCTTTTGTCCTGGCGGATTGTTGTCTAGGGTTAGTGGGTAGCGGGTAGTATCGACAAATAGCTTGGTTTCCATGTCCTGGAAGTAGCTGCTTCGGGTTTTATTGCGATACTTTGTACACTGACTGCCAAGGGCGAGACATCCTCTCTGGGTACAGGGCTCACATGCTCGTATGGCCTTGAGTGACTAGGGGTGGCCTTCTTTCTGCCTTGTCAGAATACTCAGTCTGACTACGGGTTTCGTACGAGGTGTTTCCTTCTGGCTCATGCATTCGGACTTCGTTCTTAGGTGATCCATAATTCAAGGAACAACATGACCGAGTTGTTGGGGAACGTCGCATGGGAAACAAAAAATTTCCTACGCACACGCAAGATCTATCCATGGTGATGAGCATCTACGAGAGGGAGAGTGAATCTACATACCCTTGTAGATCGCTAAGCGGAAGCGTTAAGAAACGCGGTTGATGTAGTCGAACGTCTTCGCGATCCAAATCGCAAGTCGTCCCTCGATCCAAACACGATCTAGCGCCGAACGGCCGGCACCTCCGCGTTCAACACACGTACGGCTTGATGACGCCTTCACCTCCTCGATCTAGCGAGCGATGGTGAAGTAGTGGATGAGTTCCGGCAGCACGACGGCGTGGTGATGGTGGTGAGGAACAATCTCTGCAGGGCTTCGCCAAGCACTACGGAGATTGTGACGGGAGGAACTAGAGGGTTAGGGTTGCCGGCACACGGCTTGGGAAATCTTGATGTATCCCGTGTGCTAGCCCTGCCCCTCTATTTATATGTTGAGCCTTGGGGTCTAAACTTGGAGAGAAAGCCTCCACAAGGTCGGTTTTGCCCGCACAAGGTCGGTTCGGCCCGCACGGAAAGAGTCCCACTCGGATTCCAGCTGTACCGCGTACAAGCGGTAGTACCGCTCATGAGCGGCAGTACCGCTTGAGCAGTAGTACCGCTTCACACAAGCGGTAGTACCGCTTACGCGGTAGTACTGCCTTACCAGCGGTAGTACCGCTTAAGGCAGCTGCAAAACTTCCTTTTGCACTTTCCAATACCTCGTGGGCTTTACCCCTTTGGTCCATATAAAGCGTTGCTGCACCCGAACACTTTGGTAAACATCCGGAACCCCTTCCGGTGAATTCCGGAACCCTTCCGGAGATCAAAACACTATTATCACATATATCAATCTTTACCTCCGGACTCTTCCGGAGATCCTCGTCATGTCCGGGATTTTATCCGGGACTCCGAACAACCTTCGGTCACCAACACAATAACTCAACTATACTAATCGTCACCAAACGTTAAGTGTGTAGACCCTGCGGGTTTGAGAACTATGTAGACATGACCGAGACAGCTCTACGGTCAATAAACAATAGCGGGACCTGGATGCCCATATTGGTTCCTACATATTCTACGAAGATCTATATCAGTCGAACCTCTATGTCAAGGATTCAGTTAATCCCGTATGATGTTCCCTTTGTTCTTCGGTATGTTACTTGCCCGAGATTCGATCGTCGGTATCTCTATACCTAGTTCAATCTCGTTCTCGGCAAGTCTCTTTACTCGGTCCGTAATACAAGATCTCGTGGCTAACACTTTAGTCACATTGCTTGCAAGGCTCATTGTGATGTTGTATTACCGAGTGGGCCCTGAGATACCTCTCTGTCACACGGAGTAACAAATCCCAGTCTTGATCCATGCCAACCCAACAGACACCCTCGGAGATACCTGTATAGCATCTTTATAGTCACCCAGTAACGTTGCGACGTTTGATACACACAAAGTATTCCTCCGGTGTCAGTGAGTTGCATGATCTCATGGTCATAGGAACAGATACTTGACATGCAGAAAATAATAGCAATAAACTGACACGATCATAGGCTACGTTTATAGTTTGGGTCTTGTCCATCACATCATTCTCCTAATGATGTGATCCCGTTATCAAATGACATCTCATGTCCATGGCTAGGAAACCTTCACCATCTTTTGATCAACGAGCTAGTTAACTAGAGGCTTACTAGGGACACAGTGTTGTCTATGTACCCACACATGTATTTGAGTTTCCAATCAATACAATTATAGCATGGATAATAAACAATTATCATGAACAAGGAAATATAATAATAACCAATTTATTATTGCCTCTAGGGCATATTTCCAACAGTCTCCCACTTGCACTAGAGTAAATAATCTAGTTCACATCACTATGTGATTTACATTGTAATGAATCGAACACCCATGCAGTTCTGGTGTTGTTCATGTTTAGCCCTTGGAAGAGGTTTAGTCATCGGATCTGCAACATTCAGATCCGTGTGTACTTTGCAAATATTTATGTCGTCCTCCTTGATGTAATCGCGGATGGAATTGAAACGTCGCTTTATGTGTGTGGTCCTCTTGTGAAATCTTGGTTCCTTGGCTAGAGCAATGGCACCAGTATTATCACAAAACAGAGTCATTGGGTTAAGCGCACTAGGCACTAATCCAAGATCTGTCATGAACTCCTTCATCCAGACACCTTCCTTCGCCGCCTCCGAGGCAGCGATATACTCCGCTTCGCATGTAGAATCAGCTACCACGCTTTGCTTGGAACTGCACCAGCTAACCGCACCCCCATTAAGAATAAATACGTATCCGGTTTGCGACTTAGAGTCATCTGGATCAGTGTCAAAGCTTGCATCGACGTAACCTTTTATGACGAGCTCTTGATCACCTACATAAACGAGAAACATGTCCTTAGTCCTTTTCAGGTACTTCAGGATATTCTTGACCGCCGTCCAGTGTTCCATTCCTGGATCACTTTGAAACCTTCCGACCATACTTATGGCAAGGTTGACATCGGGTCTTGTGCACAGCATTGCATACATGATAGAGCCTATGGCTGAAGCATAGGGGATGACACTCATCTTTTCTCTATCTTCTGCAGTCACTGGGCATTGAGTCTTACTCAACTTCACACCTTGCAAAACAGGCAAGAACCCCTTCTTGGACTGATCCATTTTGAACTTCTTAAAAATCTTATCAAGGTATGTGCTTTGAGAAAGTCCTATTAAACGTCTTGATCTATCTCTATAGATCTTGATGCCTAATATGAAAGCAGCTTCTCCTAGGTCCTTCATTGAAAAACTCTTGTTCAAATATTCCTTCACGCTTTCCAACATTTCTATATTGTTTCCAATCAGTAATATGTCATCCACATATAATATTAGAAACGCTATAGAGCTCCCACTCACTTTCTTGTAAGTACAAGCTTCTCCGTAAACTTGTATAAACTCGAACGCTTTGATCACCTCATCAAAGCGAAGATTCCAACTCCGAGATGCTTGCACCAGTCCATAAATGGATCGCTGGAGTTTGCAAACTTTGTCAGCATTCTCTGGATCGACAAAACCTTCTGATTGCATCATATACAACTCTTCCTTAAGGAAACCGTTAAGGAACGCTGTTTTGACATCCATCTGCCAAATTTCATAATCGAAAAAGGCAGCTATTGCTAACATGATTCTGACGGACTTAAGCATCGCTACGGGTGAGAAGGTCTCATCGTAGTCAACTACTTGAACTTGTGAAAAACCCTTTGCCACAAGTCGAGCTTTATAGACGGTGACATTACCGTCCGCGTCCATCTTCCTCTTAAAGATCCATTTGTTCTGAATGGCCTTACGCCCTTCAGGTAATACTTCCAAAGTCCACACTTTGTTTTCATACATGGATCCCATCTCGGATTTCATGGCCTCTAACCACTTCTCGGAATCCGGGCCCATCATCGCTTCTCCATAGCTCGTAGGTTCATCGTTGTCCAACAACATGACCTCTAAGACAGGGTTGCCGTACCACTCAGGAGCAGTACGCGTCCTTGTCGACCTATGAGGTTCGATAGCAACTTGATCCGAAGCTTTATGATCATCATCAACTTCCTCTTCAGCTGATGTAGGCTCTACAGAAACATCTTTCTGCGCTGCGCTACTCTCAGGTTGAAGTAAAGGTTCAACAACCTCATCAAGTTCTATCTTCCTCCCACTCAATTCTTTCGAGAGAAACTCTTTCTCAAGAAATGTTCCGTTATTAGCGACAAACACTTTGCCTTCGGATCTGAGGTAGAAGGTATACCCAACTGTCTCTTTTGGGTATCCTATGAAGACGCATTTCTCCGCTTTGGGTTCCAGCTTTTCAGGCTGAAGCTTTTTGACATAAGCATCACATCCCCAAACTTTAAGAAATGACAGCTTTGGCTTCTTGCCAAACCAAAGTTCATATGGCGTTGTCTCAACGGATTTCGATGGTGCCCTATTTAAAGTGAATGCAGCTGTCTCTAATGCATAACCCCAAAACGATAGTGGCAAATCGGCAAGAGACATCATAGATCGCACCATATCCAATAAGGTTCGATTACGACGTTCGGACACACCATTACGCTGTGGTCTTCCAGGCGGTGTCAGTTGTGAAACAATTCCACATTGTCTTAAGTGACTCCCAAACTCATAACTCAGATATTCTCCTCCTCGATCAGATCGTAGGAATTTAATCTTCTTGTTACGATGATTCTCAACTTCACTCTGAAATTGTTTGAACTTTTCAAACGTTTCAGACTTGTGTTTCATTAAGTAAATATACCCATATCTACTTAAGTCATCAGTGAAGGTGAGAAAGTAACGATAACCACCGCGCGCCTCAATACTCATCGGACCGCACACATCAGTATGTATGATTTCCAACAAGTCACTTGCCCGTTCCATTGTTCCAGAGAACTGCGTTTTAGTCATCTTGCCCATGAGGCATGGCTCGCATGTGTTAAGTGATTCAAAATCAAGTGACTCCAAAAGTCCATCAGCATGGAGCTTCCTCATGCGTTTTACGCCAATATGACCTAAACGACAGTGCCACAAGAAAGTGGTATTATCATTATCAATTCTACATCTTTTGGCATCAATGTTATGAACATGTGTATCATTACTATCGAGATTCAATAAGAATAAACCCCTCACTTCGGGTGCATGACCATAAAAGATATTACTCATATAAATAGAACAACCATTATTCTCTGATTTAAATGAGTAACCGTCTCGCAATAAACAAGATCCAGATATAATGTTCATGCTTAACGCAGGCACTAAATAACAATTATTCAGGTTCATCACTAATCCCGATGGTAATTGAAGAGCGAGCGTGCCGACGGCGATCACATCAACCTTGGAACCATTTCCCACGCACATCGTCACTTTATCCTTTGCCAGCCTCCGTCTATTCCGCAGTTCCTGTTTAGAGTTGCAAATGTGAGCAACCGCACCGGTATCAAATACCCAGGCACTACAACGAGAGTTGGTAAGGTACACATCAATAACATGTATATCATATATACCTTGTTTGTTGTTGGCCGCCTTCTTGTCAGCCAAATACTTGGGGCAGTTCCGCTTCTAGTGTCCAGTTCCCTTGCAATGAAAGCACATAGTTTCTGGTTTGGGTCCAGCCTTGGGTTTCTTCACGGGAGGAGCAACTGCTTTGCCACTCTTCTTGGAGTCACCCTTCTTACCCTTGCCATTTTTCTTGAAACTAGTGGTTTTATTGATCATCAACACTTGATGCTCCTTCTGAATTTCAGACTCAGCGACTTTCAGCATCGCAAACAGCTCGGCGACTGACTTGTTCATCCCGTGCATGTTATAGTTCAACACGAAGCTCTTGTAGCTAGGTGGCAATGATTGAAGAACTCTGTCAGTGATAGCCTCTGGTGGAAGGGGCATCCCTAATTCAGCCAGACGGGTGGAGTACCCAGACATTCTGAGTATGTGATCACTAACAGACCCGTTCTCCTCCATCTTGCAAGTATAGAACTTATCGGAGGTCTCATACCTCTCGATCTGGGCATTCTTATGAAAGATAAACCTCAACTCCTGGAACATCTCATATGCTCCATGACGTTCAAAACGTCTTTGAAGTCCCGGTTCTAAGCCATACAAAATTGCACATTGAACTATTGAGTAATCATCAGAGCGAGCCTGCCAGGCGTTCACAACGTCTAGAGACTCAACTGGAGCGGGTGGATCACCAAGCGGTGCATCAAGGACATAAGCCTTCTGGGAAGCCGTAAGGATAATCCTTAGATTACGGGCCCAGTCCACAAAGTTACTTCCATCATCTTTCAACTTAGCTTTCTCTAGGAACGCATTAAAATTCAGGGGTGCTACTGCGCGAGCCATGATCTACAACATAAATATAGCAAAGACAACTTAGACTATTGTTCAAGATAATGAGTTTAGTTAATCATATTACTTAAAAAAACTCCCACTCAAATTGATATCCCTCTGGTCATTCGAGTGTCACATGATCCAAATCCACCAACTCAAGTCCGATCATCACGTGAGTTGAGGTGGTTTCAATGGTGAACATCTTCATGTTGATCATATCTACTATATGACTCATGTTCGACCTTTCGGTCTCTTGTGTTCCGAGGCCAAGTCTGTACATGCTAGGCTCGTCAAGTTTAACCCGAGTGTTCCGCACGTGCAACACTGGCTTGCACCCGTTGTATGCGAACGTAGAGTCTATCACACCCGATCATCACGTGGTGTCTCGAAACGACGAACTTTCGCAACGGTGCACACTCGGGGAGAACACAATTTTATCTTGAAATTTAAGTGAGGGATCACCTTATAATGCTACCGTCGTCCTAAGCAAAATAAGATGCATAAAAGGATTAACATCACATGCAAATCATAAGTGACATGATATGGCCATGAACTTGTGCTTTTGATCTCCATCTCCAAAGCACCGGCATGATCTCCATCGTCACCGGAATGACACCATGATCTCCATCATCTTGATCTCCATCAACGTGTCACCATGAGGTTGTCGCGCCGACTGTTGCTTCCACGACTATTGCTAACTCATAGCGATAAAGTAAAGCAAAATGGCGAAAATAATTAAAGACAACTCTATGGCTCCTGCCAGTTGCCGTACTCATCGACATGCAAGTCGTGATATTCTATACAACACATGATCATCTCATACATCACATATATCTCATCATGTAATTGGCCATATCACATCACAACATACCCTGCAAAAACAAGTTAGACGTCCTCTAATTGTTGTTGCAAGTTTTACGTGGCTGCTACGGGTATCTAGCAAGAACAATTCTTACCTACGCAAAAACCATAACGGTGATACAAAAAATGCTTTTCAACCTTCTCAAGGACCGCCTTTGTCAAATTCGATCCGACTAAAGTAGGAGAGACAGACTCCCGCTAGCCATCTTTATGCAACGAAGTTACATGTCAGTTGATTTAACCGGTCTCTTGTAAGCGTACGAGTAATGTTGGTACGAGCCGCTTCATACCACAATACCGCCGAAACAAGAAAAGACCAAGGGAGGAAGCAATCTGAATATCAACGCCCACAAACTCCTTTGTGTTCTACTCAAGATCTCATCTACACATAAACCTGGCTCTGATACCACTGTTGGGGAACGTCGCATGGGAAACAAAAAATTTCCTACGCACACGCAAGATCTATCCATGGTGATGAGCATCTATGAGACGGAGAGTGAATCTACATACCCTTGTAGATCGCTAAGCGGAAGCGTTAATAAACGCGGTTGATGTAGTCGAACGTCTTCGCGATCCAAATCGCAAGTCGTCCCTCGATCCAAACACGATCTAGCGCCGAACGGACGGCACCTCCGCGTTCAACACACGTACGGCTTGATGACGCCTTCACCTCCTCGATCCAGCGAGCGATGGTGAAGTAATGGATGAGTTCTGGCAGCACGACGGCGTGGTGATGGTGGTGAGGAACAATCTCTGCAGGGCTTTGCCAAGCACTACGGAGATTGTGACGGGAGGAACTAGAGGGTTAGGGTTGCCGGCACACGGCTTGGGAAATCTTGATGTATCCCGTGTGCTAGCCCTGCCAGTCTATTTATATGTTGAGCCCTGGGGTCTAAACTTGGAGAGAAAGCCTCCACAAGGTTGGTTTTGCCCGCACAAGGTCGGTTTGGCCTGCACGGAAAGAGTCCCACTCGGATTCCAGCAGTACTGCGTACAAGCGGTAGTACCGCTCATGAGCGGTAGTACCGCTTGAGCGGTAGTACCGCTTCACACAAGCGGTAGTACCGCTTACGCGGTAGTACTGCCTTACCAGCGGTAGTACCGCTTAAGGCAGCAGCAAAACTTCCTTTTGCACTTTCCAATACCTCGTGGGATTTACCCCTTTGGTCCATATAAAGCGTTACGGCACCCGAACACTTCGGTAAACATCCGGAACCCCTTCCGGTGAATTCCGGAACCCTTCCGGAGATCAAAGCACTATTATCACATATATCAATCTTTACCTCCGGACTCTTCTGGAGATCCTCGTCATGTCCGGGATTTTATCCGGGACTCCGAACAACCTTCGGTCACCAACACAATAACTCAACTATAGTAATCGTCACCAAACGTTAAGTGTGTAGACCCTGCGGGTTCAAGAACTATGTAGACATGACCGAGACACCTCTATGGTCAATAACCAATAGCGGGACCTGGATGCCCATATTGGTTCCTACATATTCTACGAAGATCTATATCGGTCGAACCTCTATGTCAAGGATTCAGTTAATCCCGTATGCTGTTCCCTTTGTTCTTCGGTATGTTACTTGCCCGAGATTCGATCGTCGGTATCTCTATACCTAGTTCAATCTCGTTATCAGCAAGTCTCTTTACTCGGTCCGTAATACAAGATCTCGTGGCTAACACTTTAGTCACATTGCTTGCAAGGCTCATTGTGATGTTGTATTAGCGAGTGGGCCCTGAGATACCTCTTCGTCACACAGAGTAACAAATCCCAGTCTTGATCCATGCCAACCCAACAGACACCCTCGCAGATACCTGTAGAGCATCTTTATAGTCACCCAGTAACGTTGCGACGTTTGATACACACAAGGTATTCCTCCGGTGTCAGTGAGTTGCATGATCTCATGGTCATAGGAACAGATACTTGACATGCAGAAAACAATAGCAATAAACTGACACGATCATAGGCTACGTTTATAGTTTGGGTCTTGTCCATCACATCATTCTCCTAATGATGTGATCCCGTTATCAAATGACATCGCATGTCCATGGCTAGGAAACCTTCACCATCTTTTGATCAACGAGCTAGTTAACTAGAGGCTTACTAGCGACACAGTGTTGTCTATGTACCCACACATGTATTTGAGTTTCCAATCAATACAATTATAGCATGGATAATAAACGATTATCATGAACAAGGAAATATAATAATAACCAATTTATTATTGCCTCTAGGGCATATTTCCAACACGAGCTATTGCTGCTATATCCCCAACTGAAATGTCAGACATGACCACAGAGTAATCATAGACAGTAATCTCCTACTCTAATGACACCACGACATCTACGAATTGTTGACGCTGGCGTGCATGTGCTTTCAGCTATTCTATCTGAATGTCTTGTTTCCATGTGAATTCAGATAGTCAGACTCTGTCGCTCGTTGAGATGGCTCTATCATATATAGCCTCTGTAGTCCTTACTGAGCTGAACATAGTATGGCTATCATCCAGTGTATCTTTCGAAGCGTGGCCTCTTATCTTGGTTGATGGTCCGTATTCAGGATGAGTGCGGCAAGCTCACTTGTAACCGCAAGTAATGTATTGTTGTGGCCGCATATGCAAGAGTCTGACAAGGATTGGTAGTATCACCTTGTCTGTGAAATTTTATTTTATTGACCGTCACGGAGATTGTTTATCCAAAACTTCTTTGTTCTTGGGGGTTCCTTTTGGGGCCCTGTCATGACCTGCCAACACGGCTCCTTGGTCATATCCCAGCTTGTCGGGCTTGTATGCACAACTTACTCTTGCATATCTTGTAGGGGTTGCTATATTCATACCCTCCTTTGTAATATGGGGCCAATGTTTCTCTGAACACAGTCATTCTCACGTACGAGTGGCTCACATGAACTGATGAACTAGACTGCATGCTCACAACATATGCAAAGTAGGACGAATCTTTTCATAACCATTGAGTTCTGAGGCGGACGTGTGTCTGGGCTAGTTCCTGCTTCTGAGCAGATCGTTGCGGGCACGATGGCGTGTTGAAGAAGGCTGAATTCCTTATGCTCGAAGCTTTTTCCAGGGTAGTGTGCCGAAGAAGGTTGGGTATCGTACCCCAGAAGTTTTCCTTCATGTTGCTTACCGAGGAAGGTTGAGTGCCTTATGCCGGAAGCTTTTCGCGGTAGCGGGCTGAGGAAAATTGGAGTGTCGTACTTCAAAAGATTTTCTCACCAAGTGGTGTAGCGAGGAAGGTTGGAAGTCTTGCGTTGTAAGCTCCTCCCGATAGCTGGGTTTCTTATACCAGAGGCCTTTCACTGTGAGATGCGGTCTTGACCGAAGGTATTCCGTTGGTCATGCACACCACTTATCCTTCTGTTGGTCTCATCATTACAACAGTTGCCGACTTCATGTTGATAATTAATCCAGGATACTGGATGGTGCCGGTAGTAAGCAGTTGGCGGATAATTCCAGTCGGTTTGGCTGAGCTTTCAGGTATTTGGAATTCTCACTGATTCTGGGCAACCGTGAACTCATCCATATGTCTCGCAAACCTTGTTCACAGTGCCCGGAAATTTTTATATATACCGGTGAATTCCAAAATATGCTTTGCAATTTGTATCAACATACCAGAGTTTTGTTGTTGCTCTCGACACGTCCACATTCTTGAAATATGTCTTCTGTGGGTAATAAATGATTCTTGAGTCCAGTGAGAAAAGACTCAAGATTCACCCTACTGACTGAAATAATCCTTGTGTTGAGGACGGAATAATTTGTCCTTACTGGTGTCCATTCCTGATAGCTCATCTGACTGTTCCTCAGGTGTGACTTGTTCTGAGGCAGACTCTCTCAGGTATATTCTGGCCTTGTCTGTAGCACGCAGATTCTGCTTCTGACCCATCCTTTATTCTTGATTGATTAGGTGTTAATGTTCTGAATATCGGGCAGTTGTCTTGGCTTGACGCTTACTGAATTTGGATTATTGGGTATTATCCAAGCTGTGTGTTGGTCTTCTTTGGTAGCTCTTGCAGATGGATCCAGTCGGAGCGACAGAACGAAATCGAGAAAAGAAGCAAGAACCACGAAAAACCAAAAAGCAAATAAAGCTCAAATCTTGTGGACCTTACACATGTGGCCGAAGATTCACTAGTACAACTATTATAGCGCACTCGATGCACCTCTAAGGACTTAGAAGCAAAACCACACAATGCTCTGGTAGTGATTGGTGTCAAGCTCCTACTACTTCCTTAGGGAACATCAAACTCGACGCACGACCATAGCCAAGATGGCTTAGTCAACGATCCTAGGGTTGTCGGGGAGAGAGGGAATTTATAGGTGTTTCCCAAAGGAAACTGGAGTTCAGAAGAGAAATGCCATGGTTAGCATGCAAGGTGGGAATATTTTATTTACCTAGGGGTTAAGGGCTCACGGGTCGTTGCCTAGTGCGGACATCTCCCATCGGAGGCAACGGCCACGAGAGTTGGGGTCTGATGCGGGGAGAAACCTATGGGATTGCCTTATGATCAATAGTAGCCGTGCAGGTTTGGCAAACATGGCTCAAATCCATTTGGGCTTTCTACTGAGCACAAGACAATGAGGTCCAGCTAGGGTAACCTACAGTCAGCCTGGCTCTGATACCATCCGTTGTGGCGCCCGGCCTGAATACCACAGTAGCCAGACGGTCGCCGCACACACCAGCCCAGGAAATCACACTGGCGCGTGCCTTTACAACAAGTATCATGAACACAGGCATTTCTATTAATGGATATATAAGTCTTACATGACATTTTACAAGGGTGATGGCAGTGGAAATGCTCTATCTAAGACAGCATGGTCTTGGTGCGGCTCCAATCCACAGGGATCTGACTGGGTTACTCTTCTAGCCCGCGAACACTCCGGCTCCTCTCTAGTGGACGTCGGATCCTTAGGTGAACCTGGCCACATTGAAGGCCGCTGAGTACTTTTGAATGTACTCGCAAGCAAACCAAACCAACATATACACCAAGCAAAGCAATCCATGGCATTCAAGCATGCACTTGTTATCTTTAATAGTATTAGCTATCATGTTAGGGCAGGATTATCTAGCAAGATTAATCATCTAGAAGCATTAATCATCATGTCATAGCAGGATTATTTACAATGATAACTATTGGAGTAAATACAGTAAGGTAAAGCATATCAAGTAAATAATCCATACTCCGAATATGCTCACGATCCAAATCTGATCCACACTTTGCGGTCCTCCGACCGCTCATCTCATAGCCATCGCATGGCTAGCATTCATACCACTGAGATCATCTGATGTCCTTGCCTCTGAACTGCTAGTCTGACAAACCTTACCTTACTATGGTTCATTCCTGGCAACACATTATGTAGTTTATTCCTCCGGACTCGACGCAGACCATATAGTGTGACCTAGTACGAACTGTGTCCCATGACTGAGGACGCGGCTATTTGAATAGATTTACACTCTGAAGAGGTTGCGCACTTTACCCACACTACGGAGCTCCTGGCCTCGTACATCAGTAGATGCTCCCATTCGGGTGGACAGGTGCTGCTCCAAGAAAACTTGTCTATTGCCTGGCACTCTTACGGTCTCACCGACAACCATACCCCTTCCGGTCATGTCTTCGGTGGCCCCTGTGTCACTCCTGACACCTGCCACCGTCGTGGCCAAACTAAATTGTCCCAAATGGGGACCGCACGCAAATAACCTGGGCTCACAAGGTTATCGCCGCCTACCGGGCCAGGGTAGCACGCACGCATAACCTTCCCTCTTTGGAGGTACCGACAAGAGGCAAGACAATAGACCAAGCTAGGGCCTCCCCATCCAGGCAAGTGTGGTTGCACTTGATGAGCTCGGTTCGGTGACACTATGACTCGATCCAGCCGACGGAGGAGGTTGTTGTCATTATATCATATTCTTTATCATTGCAATAATAATGAAAATCCAAGATGTAAACTAGTATATCAACATAACAACCTATCTCCATACTATATTACAACGAGTCACTAGTGCGATAGCATTCATGATAAACAATAGTGGAGTAAACAAGAAGTTGAACTAGCAGGATTCGCCTACTCATTTACTTTCACCATAAACATGATCATTAATTTAAACACACAAGAATGACATAGAAGCAATGCTTTAGGGCATATATCAGATGGTTGGCTTGCCTGGGGGGTGGATAGATTCACGGAGAGAAGTGTGATCACCTCGCGGAAAAATTCGCTGGAAAAGATTCCCTCTCAGAGGGGCTGATTAAAGGGCAGGGGCAAAATGGTCATTTTCAAAATGTGTCAACATGGTGAAAGCGGTATCATCGGAACGAGCTCGACGAACAGAGAACATGGGCATTGGAATCACCTGAATCGGAGTCACGGTTAAAAAGTTATGGCCGTTCACTCATTAGGCAGAAAAACAAATAAAACTTGTTCATTTCTGCTCTTAACCAGTGAACATCCGCAACTTAAGGGTTTCGGCCGAGGCTGAAAACAGAAAACGTATTTATGTAAATACGCTTCGTCTGAAGTGGTCGCGTACTCTGTGGAGTACGTCTCCACTTATCTGACGTGGCGGGGGCGGGGTCGAGCTGCTGCCGCTGAAGGGTGGGTCCCGCATCGCCTCCTCTCTCCTCCCTCTCCTTGTTCTTCCTGGCTCTGGTGTGGCCTCACCGCTCCGGTGAGCCATGAGGCCAGGCGACGGCGTGGATGCGGTCGCCGGCGAGCACTGCATCTAGGAGTGGGTGGCACGGGCGGCGGGGGTGGCTAGAAGTGCGGCGACGAGGGGAGACAGTGGGCGGCGGGGTGGTGCTCAGGGCCGACGGAAGGCCACCATAGGGAGGAATTGAAGGTGTGGGAGGTTTCTAGGGTGGCTGGGGGTCACTCCGGTGGAGTTAAGCGACAAGGGGAGGCTCGGGCAGAGAGAATTTAGGCCGGGATGGGCGGCGGCCATGGCGACCGTGGAGGATCAGGAGAGGCTCCAGCGACAAAGGGAGAGGTCCAGGAGGGCTCTGAGAGGGAGGGGAGGAGGTACGGGTGCTCGGTGAGGGTGTCCTTTACTAGGGGGTACTCGGGCCGCCGGCCTATCTCTCATAGGCCGGACTTGTGGGCCGCCCTTTACTCGCCAAAGGAGGGCCGGATTGTGGGCGACCCCGTGTACTAGAAGGAAACCTCCGAAGACTTGGCGTCTCCTCCAAGGAATAATTGGCGTGGCCGGCATGCTTATCCCCTGATGGTAACCGACTATATGTAACCCTAGGACCCTCTGGTGTCTATATAAACTAGAGGGTTTAGTCCGTAGAGGATCATCATCCATTGCCTAGGGTTTAGCCCATCCGATCTCGAGGTAGATCAACTCTGTAACCTTCATACAATCTCATCAATATAATCTAGCAGGACGTAGGGTACTACCTCTTGGAGAGGGCCCGAACCTGGGTAAATCATCGTCTCTACGCCTTCTGTTAACCATTGATTCCTAGACCCATAGTTCGGATCCCCTACCCGAGATCTGCCGGTTTTGGTACCGACATTGGTGCTGTCATTGAGAGTTTCGTCGTGGGTCGCCAAGGATCAATGGCTCGCCGTCCCCTGACAGCTTTTCGGTGATGGAATCTGCAGCGGGGACATCTTCGTCCTCGGACAGCTCCTCTCTTCAGCGATGGAACCCATAGCAGGGACATCTTCGTCCCCGGACAGCTCTTCGCATTCGGCAGCATTGTGCTGCACGCCGATCTGAGCGGTCACCTCGACCAGGTCGGCGGCTTCACCCCCGAGCAGGAAATCAGGTTCGGCAGCCTTGAGTACATCGCCGATGCTCGAGGCGATCTGGTCTTCACTGGGTTCTCGGCTTTACCCGAGGAATCTACCAACCCCGAGGCTTTGACCTCGGATTCCTTCCCCATCCCCGGGCCGGGCCTTAGTTCGGATCTGGCCTTGAGTTCAGATCCAACCCCGGCGCCAAAATGAGAGAAAAAGAGAGAAGGGGCAGTGTTACTATCCTTTTCCATACTTCTGCTCCAAAGTAGCACCATGCTTTTCATATAGAGAGTCTCCTATTTTGTCACTTTCATATACTAGTGGGAATTTTTCATTATAGAACTTGGCTTGTATATTCCGATGATGGGCTTCCTCAAATGCCCGATGTCTTCATGAGCAAGCAAGTTGGATGCACACCCACTTCGTTTTTATGCTGAGCTTTCATACACTTATAGCTCTTAGTGCATCCGTTGCATGGCAATCCCTACTCCTCGCATTGACATCAATTGATGGGCATCTCCATAGCCTGTTGATTAGCCTCGTCGATGTGAGGCTATCTTCTTATTTTTGACTTCCCCTTATTAATCTCTACCACCACACTCTATTCCACCCATAGTGCTATATCCATGGCTTGCGCTCATGTATTGCGTGGGGGTTGAAAAAGCTAAAGCGCGTTAAAAAGTATGAACCAATTGCTCGGCTTGTCATCGGGGTAGTGCATGATAAATATTTTGTGTTAAGAAGATGGAGCATGACAGGATTATATGATTTTGTAGGGATAACTTTCTTTAGCATTTTTATTTTGAAAGACATGATTGTTTATAAGTAAGCCTGAGTATTGATGTCTTTATATCAAACTATAGACTATTGCTTTGAATCATTCGGATCTTATTATTCATACCATAAGAGAGAGATTACATGATGAAACATGTTAGGTAGCATTCCACATCAAAAATTCTGTTTTTATCATTTACCTACTCGAGGATGAGCAGGAATTAACCTTGGGGATGCTTGATACGTCTCCAACGTATCTATAATTTTTGATTGTTCCATGCTATTATAGTATCAATCTTGGATGTTTTTATATGCAATTATATATCATTTTTTGGGACTAACCTATTAACCTAGTGCCCAGTGCCAGTTGTTGTTTTCTGCTTGTTTTTGGTTTTTCAGGAAATTAGTACCAAACGAAGTCCAAATGCCACGAAACTTTTTGGAGATTTTTTTCGGGACAAAAGAGACCCTTGAGACTTGGAGAGGAGGCCAGAAGGTTCACGAAGCCTCCACAAGGCATCAGGGCGCGGTCCCGGGGGGGCCTGATGCCTTGTGGGGCCCTCGTGGCTCCGTTTGACCTAATGCCACTTCTATAAATTCTCAAATATTCGGAAACCAACAGAGAGCCACCCCGAATAACTTTTACACCGCCGCAAGCCTCTGTTCTTCCGCGATCCCATCTGGAGGCCTTTTCCGGTACTCTGCCGGAGGGGGAATCGATCACGGAGGGCTTCTACATCAACCTTGCTGCCCTTCCGATGATGTGTGAGTAGTTTAGCACAGACCTACGGGTCCATAGCTAGTAGCAAGATGGCTTCTCTCTCTTTGATCTTCAATACCATGTTCTCCTCGATGTTCTTGGAGTTCTATCCGATGTAATTTTCTTTTGCGGTGTGTTTGTTGGGATCCGATGAATTGTGAGTTTATGATCAAATTATTCATGAGAAATATTTGAGTCTTCTCTGAACTCTTTTATGCATGATTATTATAGCTTTGTATTTCTCTTGCAAACTAGTTTATGATCAGATTATTCATGAGAAATATTTGGCCAACTAGATTGGTTTATCTTGCAATGGGAGAGGTGCTTTGTGATGGGTTCAATCTTGCGGTGCTCAATCCCAGTGACAGAAAGGGACATGACACGTATTTGTATTGTTGCCATTAAGGATAAAAAGATGGGGTTTAATCTTATTGCTTGACTTTACTTTGTCTACATCATGTCATCTTGCTTAAGGCGTTACTCTGTTTCACACTTAATACCCTAGATGCATGCTGGATAGTGGTCGATGGGTGGAGTAATACTAGTAGATGCAGGCAGGAGTCGGTCTACTTGTCTCAGACGTGATGTCTATATACATGATCATTGCCATGAATCTGTCATAATTATTTTCTTTTCTATCAATTGCCCAACAGTAATTTGTTTACCCACCGTATGTTCTGCGCTCGAGAGAGAAGCCTCTAGTGAAAACTATGGCCCCCGGGTCTACTTTTATCATATATTAAAAACCAAAAATACCTTGCTGCAATTTATTTACTTTTATTTTATTTAGTATTTTAGTTTATTTATCTATCACTATCAGAATTGATCCTTGCAAATAACCGCTAAGAGGATTGACAACCCTCTTATTTGCGTTGGGTGCAAGTGTTTGCTTTTGTGTGTGCATGTGCTGCTAAAGTGATTTTGCTTGGTTCTCCTACTGGATTGATAACCTTGGTTCTTAAGTGAGGGAAATACTTATCTCTACTATACTGCATCATCCTATCCTCTTCGGGGAAATACCAATGCAGTCTACAAGTAGCAACCACTCCATGGACCGGGGGCTCATCATCAGCCCCCACAGTCAAGCTCCTACGACTAAGTGAAAGTTATAAAACCTCTATAGTCTGATTGCCTTGTTTTCGTGAGCATGGACCGCCATCGGGAACCAAGACGTCGGCTAAGGGTCAAGACTGCCGCGGAAACACCCGATGTGCACTGAACAAAGGGGTCGAAGCCGACGACTGGTCACTTTCAGTTAAAAACGGTCACACAGGAGTCAAAAAATAAAAACACACAAGCACGTGTCGAAAAATAAAGCCGCATTCATTACAAAATGAAAGATAGTTTTGTACATTCAAACTACACTCCGGCATACCGAAGTACTACCTAAAAATACAAGTTGTCCTTGGGACACTGGGCCTCGGTGATCCGGGCTCCCTCCAGCACCTTGCCCAGATACTGCTCCACGGTCCGGGCCTTACCTTCTGGGGGCCTAGCAGCCACGACCGCTACCTCAACACGTGGGTAGTGTGTATTCACGCGGGCATACGCCCGCTGAGCCCCCTCTAGGCATGCCGAACGCTTCCAGCGCATTAATTGGGGGGCGGCCTCCCGTAAACGGGCAAACTACCCGAAGAAGCTGGTCGACAGGGCCTCCACGGGCCAAAGATTGGCGCAGAGGTCTTGAAGTGCCGGCTTCGCCATGCGCAAGAGCTCCATCAACTGCTTCATCTGATCGTTTAGCAGTTCCAGATGCGAAGGCGCCTGGAATTGCAGCCAGAACGCCCTCTCCACAGCATGGCCCTCCTATGCGCTGTAGTAGCGGCCGGCGGCCGCCGCGCTCCTCGGAAGATCCTTGAAGCCCTCTGCGGATCGCCACAGCTGGGTGAGCTCGACGAACCCCTTGTGGCCGAAAACACACTAAAGCAAAAATGGCTTACCGGTAGTGATCTGCTTCACTTGCTGAAGCACCTTGTGGTCTGCACGGGCCTAGGATTGGACCTAGGCGTGCGCCTGGCGCAGCTTCTCGAGATCGGTGCTCGCCACCTTCTCCTTCTCTTGAAGGGTGTCGCGCTCTTTGTAGACGGCCTCCAGGGTCTCCTCCACCTCCAGGACCCATGCCTGGTCCTTGCCCCTAGCCACCTTCTCGGTAGCCAGCTCCTCTTCGGCCTTCACGGCCGCAGCCTTCTGCTGCTCGGCCTCTTACCAAGCTTTTGCCAGCTCGGCCTTAAGTGTCTCAAGCTCCGCCGTAGTAGCTGTCATGCAAAACAGCTCGGCGTCAGAATTAAATCTTTTAAGAACATCTCCCGAAGTAAAATTGCCACTCTCAAAACTTCTTGAAGTTTACCTTGAGATAGCTCGATCTTCTTTTTTATCAGATCGACGTCCTCCTCGGACCTCTGCAGCTTCCTATTCATCTCCGCCACCTCCTCGGAGGTGGAGTTCGGAGCCGAGGACAACACCTGCAAATACACACTCACGCGTCAGTCCCTGGTCAAACCCCTTTTTGAAGATCGGCCAGAGCCTTGGGGGCTACGGGCCAAGCGACAAAGTTATACTCAAGCATCGACCCCAAGGCCAGTTTTTTCAAACTAGCTTTGGGCTCGGGGGCTACTAGCTAGCTACGCTCCTACAAATGCCATGCTATGCGACAAGTCTTCGGACAAAAGCCTGCTACTACAAGCAATCATAAACTCGAATGTTATTCATAATGACAACGCGAAAAGTGTACCTCGAAGCTCCTGACGAGGCCCTTGAAGACCTCGCGCATTCAGGCCTCCGCAGACCGGAAGCCTTGTAATGCTGTGCCGATTAAGGCACGGTGCTCTTCTGCGATGGAGGAGCCCGTTAAGGCCGCCTCCATCTTCTCAGGCCTCCCCGTGCTAACCCGCTCTGCGGTGGGAGGCGGGGGTGGAGCAGCCTCTGAACCCACCACCAAGGTGCTGGGGATGAGGGTCTCCGGCTGCAGTGCAAGCGCCGGAGACTGTTCGGGCTGGGCCGACATCTGGCCCAACCCTTCTTTGGGGACCTCAGGGATTGGATCTCCTTGGCCTGGTGCGGCCGAGGTGCCTTGCACGGCCTCTTCGGGCCTTTCGGCCTCGCCTCCTCTTCGGCGCCCTCGGACGCCGCCCTCTTCCCTTTAGGGGAAGATTTCTCTTCCCCCTCGCCTCCCGCCTCGTCTTCGTGGGTGGAGGAGGCGTGGGTTTCCTCGGACCGGGTGACTGAGGTCTCCCGACCTTGGAGGCCCGCTCTGCCCCTTGGAGGTCTGGACTCCTTGGGGATCACCACATGTGGCTTCTCGGTCAGGAGGGCCACAAGCTGGGGAGTCCTCTTCCCCTCGGGCTGCGGTGCCGGGCACAACATCCGCTGTGCCTTGGGGATCCACTTTTGCAAATGTTAGATCGGTTAGCCAAAGTTTGTGAGGAACCAAGAAGCACAGAGCATAGAATTGAGCATTGAAATTTACCTCGGGGCCGTCGTTGGCGGCTTCGAAGCCGAAATCACTCCCGGCCTCGGGAAAGCCTTCCTTGGACGGCTTGAACAACAACTTCCACATCCCAGCCAGGGTGGAGCGGAAGAAGTGGTGGATAGGCACCACGTCCTCAGGCTTGTACACCCACATTGGGGTAGCCCGAGACTTAAGCGGCAGGATGCGGCGGTGGAGCATGACGTTCACCACGTCCGTCAGCTTGATGTCCCTCTGGTTGATCCAAAACTCGATCTTCTGGATCAGCACCTCCACCTCGGCCGGGTTCCCCCAGTCCATGCATTTCCTCCTCCAGGATACGAGCTTCTTCGGAGGGCTGGCGGAGAACTCGACCCCGGCCTGGCTAGCAGCGAGCGGCTCGGTGATGTAGAACCACTCGTGCTGCCACTCCTTTATGGTCTCTATAAAGGTGCCCTTGAACCAGACCACCCTCTGGTTCTTGCTGATCATCGCTCCCCCGCACTCAGAGAGCTCGGAGTCACTGGACTTCGGCTTGACACCGAAGATCTTCAGCCACAGCCCGAAGTGCGGCTCGATGCGGAGGAAGGCCTCGTAGATGGTGATGAAGGAGGCACGGCGGAGAATGGAATTCGGGGCTAGATGGTGAAAATCTAGCCCGTAGTAAAACATGATCCCACACACAAAGGGGTGCAGCAGGAACCCCAGGCCTCTAATGAGGTGGGGGACGAAGACGACCCTCTTCCCAGCTTCAGGAGTGGGTATGCGCTGCTTCGGGGTCAGCGCGCGAGTGCGGATCTCCGCAGGGATGTACCCCACGCTGCGCAGCTCCAAAATGGTGCCCTCCGTCACGGAGGAGCTTCCCCAGTGCCCCTTGAGGTTGGGCTCCGCCATTGTTGAGGCGAAGGGCGCTGAGGAAGTGGGAAGAGTTCGGGATTGGATCTGAGCGATGGAGCTTGGGAGGCAATAGACAGGGAAGTGATACGTCCAATTTGCATCATGATTTCCTACTGTTATTTATTATGTTTTTAATCATTATTTCACCTTATGATACAATTCTTATGCCTTTTCTCTCTTAATTTGCAAGATTTACATGAAGAGGGAGAATGCCGGCAGCTGGAATTCTGGACCCGAAATAGCAACATTAGAGATACCTAATCTACAGAGCTCCAATTGACCTGAAATTTCACGGAGATTTTTTATTGAATATATAAAAAATACTGGAGATAAGAAATACCAGAGGGGACCCACTAGCTGCCCACAAGGCAGCAGGGCACGGCCCCCTTGGGCGCGCCCTAGTGCCTTGTCGGGCCCACAGCTGGCGTCTAGCCCCCTCCCTCTGCTATATGAAGCCATTTGCCCTAGAAAAAAATAAGGAGAAGGCTTTTGGGATGAAGCACCGCCGTCTCGAGGCGGAACCTGGGCAGGAGCTATTTTGCTCTTCGGCGGAGCGATTCCGCCGGGGATACCTCCCTCCGGGAGGGGGAAATCGAAGCCATTGACATCATCAACGATCCTCTCATCATGGGAGGGCCAATCTTCATCAACATCTTCACCGGAACCATCTCATCTCAAACCCTAGTTCATCTCTTGTATTCAATCTTTGTCTCAAAACCTCAGATTGGTACCTGTGGGTTGCTAGTAGTGTTGATTACATCTTGTAGTTGATGCTAGTTGGTTTATTTGGTGGACGATTATATGTTCAGATCCTTAATGCTATTCAATACCCCTCTGATCTTGAACATGAACATGATTTGTGAGTAGTTACTTTTGTTCTTGAGGACATGGGAGAAGTCTTGTCATAAGTAATCATGTGAATTTGGTATTCGTTCGATATTTTGATGATATGTGTGTTGTTGCTTCCTTTAGTGGTGTCGTGTGAACGTCGACTACATGACACTTCACCATCTTTGGGCCTAAGGGAAGGCATTGTGGAGTAGTAATTAGATGATGGGTTGCAAGAGTGACAAAAGCTTAAACCCTAGTTTATGTGCTATTCTGTAAGGGCTGATTTGGATCCATACGTTTCATGCTATGGTTAGAGTTATCTTAATTCTTCTTTGGTAGTTGCGGATGCTTGCGAGAGGGGGTAATCATAAGTGGGAGGCTTGTTCAAGTAAGAACAGCACCCAAGCACCGGTCCACCCACATATCAAATTATCAAAGTAGCGAACGTGAATCGAACAAACATGATGAAAGTGACTAGATGAAATTCCCATGTGTCCTCGAGAACGCTTTGCTTATTATACTAGTTCGTTCCGGCTTGTCCTTTGCTATAAAAAGGATTGGGCCACCTTGCTGCACTTTATTATACTTGTTACTTGTTACTTGTTACGAATTATCTTGCTATCAAAACTATCTGTTACCGCTACTTTCAGTACTTGCAGAGAATACCTTGCTGAAAACCGCTTGTCATTTCCTTCCGCTCCTCGTTGGGTTCGACACTCTTACTTATCGAAAGGACTACGATTGATCCTCTATACTTGTGGGTCATCAAGACTCTTTTCTGGCGCCGTTGCCAGGCAGTGAAGTGTCTTTGGTGAGTGGAATTTGGTAAGGAAACATTTATATTACGTGCTGAAATTTATTGTCACTTGTCACTATGGAAAGTAATCCTTTGAGGGGCTTGTTCGGGGTATCTTCACCTCGGCTGGAAGCAATAAGAGTTGCTCCTCCACCTATTGAACCTACTGAAAATATTTATTATGAAATTCCTTCGGGTATGATAGAGAAATTGATAGCTAATCCTTATGCAGGAGATGGAACGGTACATCCTGATATGCACTTGATCTATGTGGATGAAATTTGTGGATTGTTTAAGCTTGCAGGTTTATCCGGAGATGGACTTAAGAAGAAAGTATTCCCTTTATCTTTGGAGGGAAAGGCATTGACATGGTATAGGCTATGTGATGATACTGATACATGGGACTGGAACCGGTTGAAGCTGGAATTCCACCAGAAATTTTATCCTATGCATTTGGTTCATCGTGATCGGAATTATATATATATATATATATATATATATATATATATATATATATATATATATATATATATATTGGCCTCGTGAAGGAGAAAGTATCGCTCAAGCTTGGGGGAGGCTTAAGCATATGTTGCACACATGCCCCAATCATGAGCTCTCAAGAGAAATAATCCTTCAAAACTTTTATGCTCGGCTTTCTCATAATGATCAATCCATGCTCGATACTTCTTCTGCTGGTTCCTTTATGAAGAGAACTATTGAATCCAGATGGGACCTTTTTGAAAGAATTAAACACAATTATGAAGATTGGGAAATCGACAAAGGTAATGAGCCAGGTATAAATCTTGAGTTTGATTGTGTTAAATCTTTTATGGAAACTGATGCTTTTCGTAAGTTTAGTACTAAATATGGACTTGACTCTGAGATAGTAGCTACCTTTTGTGAATCTTTTGCTGCTCATGTTGATCTCCCTAAGGAGAAATGGTTTAAATATCATCCACCTATTGAATTGAAAGAAGAACCTGTTAGTGTTAAAGAAGAAACAATTGTTTACCAAGTTGATCCAGTTGTGCCTACTGCTTATATTGAGAAACCTCCTTTCCCTGTTAGGATTAAGGAACATGCTAAAGCTTCAACTATTGTCAATAAGAGTAAAATTAGAGCACCTAGACCTTCTGAGCAAATTAAAGTTGAACCTAGTGTTGCAATGGTTAAAGATCTTTTGGTTGATTACATTGATGGACATGTCATATATTTCTGTGACGAAGCAACTAGAATTGCTAAGCCAGACCCTAAAGATAAAAATAAACCTATAGTTGGCATGCCTGTTATTTCTGTTAAAATTGGAGATCATTGCTATCATGGTTTATGTGATATTGGTGCTAGTGTGAGTGCTATTCCGTTTACTCTCTATCAAGAAGTCATGAATGATATTGCACCCGTTGAGATTGAAGATATTGACGTTACTATTAAGCTTGCAAATAGAGACACTATTTCACCACTTGGGATTGTTAGAGATGTTGAAGTCTTGTGTGGTAAGATCAAATACCCAACTGATTTTCTTGTTCTTGGATCACCACAAGATGATTTTTGTCCCATTATATTTGGTAGACCCTTCTTGAATACGGTTAATGCTAAGATTGATTGCACTAAAGAAATTGTCAGTGTTAATTTTGGTGAGATGTCTCATGAGTTTAATTTCTCTAAGTTTAATAGACAACCTCATGATAAGGAATTGCCTAGTAAAGATGAAATTATTGGCCTTGCCTCTATTGCTGTGCCTCCTACTGATCCGCTAGAACAATATTTGCTTGAGCATGAGAATGACATGCATATGAGTGAAAGAAATGAAATAGATAAATTATTCTTTAAACAAGCACCTATCCTTAAACATAATCTGCCTGTTGAAACCTTGGAAGATCCACCTCCACCCAAGGGTGATCCTGTGTTTGAATTGAAGCAATTACCTGATACTCTTAAATATGCTTATCTTGATGAAAAGAAGATATATCCTATTATTATTAGTGCTAACATTTCAGAGCATGAAGAAAATAGATTACTTAAAACTCTGAGGAAGCACCATGCCGCTATTGGATATACTCTTGATGATCTTAAGGGCATTAGTCCCACTTTATGTCAGCATAAAATTCATATGGAGCCAGATGCTAAACCCGTTGTTGATCATCAAAGAAGGCTGAATCCTAGAATGAAGGATGTGGTAAGAACTAAAATATTAAAGCTTCTGGAAGCACGTATAATTTATCCCATAGCTGATAGTAGATGGGTAAGTCCTGCTCATTGTGTTCCTAAAAAGGGGGGTATTACCGTTGTTCCTAATGATAAAAATGAACTCATCCCACAAAGAATTGTAACTGGTTATAGGATGGTAATTGATTTCAGGAAATTAAATAAAGCCACTAGAAAAGATCATTACCCCTTGCCTTTTATTGATCAAATGTTAGAAAGATTGTCTAAGCATACACACTTTTGTTTCCTAGATGGTTATTCTGGTTTCTCTCAAATACCTGTATCACCTGAAGATCAAGAGAAAACCACCTTTACTTGTCCTTTTGGAACTTATGCTTATCGTCGTAAGCCTTTTGGTTTATGTAATGTATCTACTACCTTTCAAAGGTGTCTGACTGCTATATTCTCTGACTTTTGTGAAAAGATTGTTGAGGTTTTCATGGATGATTTCTCTATTTACGGAACTTCTTTTGATGATTGCTTAAGCAACCTTGATCGAGTTTTGCAGAGATGTGAAGAAACTAATCTTGTCTTGAATTGGGAGAAGTGCCACTTTATGGTTAATGAAGGTATAGTCCTTGGGCATAAAATTTCTGAAAGAGGTATTGAAGTTGATAAAGCTAAGGTTGACGCTATTGAGAAAATGCCATGTCCTAAAGATATCAAAGGTATAAGAAGTTTCCTTGGTCATGCTGGTTTCTATAGAAGGTTTATAAAAGACTTCTCTAAAATTTCTAGACCTCTTACCAATCTCTTGCAAAAAGATGTTCCGTTTGTTTTTGATGATGATTGTGTAGAAGCTTTTGAAATACTTAAGAAAGCCTTAATTTTTGCACCTATTGTTCAACCACCTGATTGGAACCTACCTTTTGAAATTATGTGTCATGCTAGTGATTATGCTGTTGGTGCTGTTCTAGGACAAAGAGTTGATAAGAAATTAAATGTTATCCATTATGCTAGTAAAACTCTAGACATCTCTCAAAGAAATTATGCTACTACTGAGAAAGAATTTTTAGCAGTTGTGTTTGCATGTGATAAATTTAGATCTTATATTGTTGATTCCAAGGTTACTGTTCACACTGATCATGCTGCTATTAAATACCTTACAGAAAAGGAAGATGCTAAGCCTAGACTTATAAGATGGGTTCTTCTGCTACAAGAATTTGATTTGCATATTGTTGATAGGAAGGGAGCTGAGAATCCCGTAGCAGATAATTTGTCTAGAATGGAAAATGTTCTTGATGACACACTTCCTATTAATGATGATTTTCCTGATGAACAATTAGCTGTGATAAATGCTTCTCGTAATACTCCTTGGTATGCAGACTATGCTAATTACATTGTTGCTAAATACATACCACCTAGCTTTACATATCAACAAAAGAAAAAGTTTTTCTTTGATTTAAGACATTACTTTTCGGATGACCCACATCTATATAAAGAAGGAGTAGATGGTATTATTAGACGTTGTGTACCTGAGCATGAACAGGGACAAAGCCTACGTACGTGTCACTCGAGGCATATGGAGGACACCATGCGGGAGACCGAACTGCACACAATGTATTACAATCTGGTTTTTATTGGCCTACTCTTTTCAAGGATGCACGTAAGTTTGTCCTTTCTTGTGATGAATGTCAAAGAATTGGTAATGTTGGTAGACGTCAGGAAATGCCTATGAATTATTCACTTGTTATTGAAACATTTGATGTTTGGGGTTTTGATTATATGGGACCTTTTCCTAAATCCAATGGGTATACTCATATTTTAGTTGCTTTTGACTACGTTACTAAGTGGGTAGAAGCTATTCCAACTAGTAGTGCTGATCACAACACTTCTATTAAAATGCTTAAAGAAGTCATCTTCCCGATGTTTGGAGTCCCTAGATATTTAATGACTGATGGTGGTTCACATTTTATTCATGGTGCTTTCCGTAAGTTGCTTGCTAAATATGATGTTAACCATAGAATTGCATCCCCTTATCATCCTCGGTCTAGTGGTCAAGTTGAATTAACTAATAGGGAAATAAAATTGATTTTGCAAAAGACCGTTAATAAATCCAGAAAGAATTGGTCTAAGAAACTTGATGATGCATTATGGGCTTACAGAACTACATATAAAAATCATATGGGATGTCTTCGTATAAAATGGTTTATGGAAAAGCATGTCATTTACCTCTTGAATTAGAACATAAAGCTTATTGGGCAATTAAAGAAATTAATTATGATTTTAAACTTGCCGGTGAGAAGAGGTTATTTGATATTTGCTCCTTAGATGAATGGAGAACCCAAGCCTATGATAATGCTAAGTTGTTTAAAGAAAAAGTTAAAAGGTGGCATGAAAAAATAATTCAAAAACAGGAATTCAAAGTAGGTGATCATGTTCTATTATACAATTCTTGTTTGAGATTCTTTGTAGGAAAACTTCTCTCTAAATGGGAAGGACCGTATATCATCGAAGAAGTTTATCACTCCGGAGCCATCAAAATAAACAACTCCGAAGGCAATAATCCGAGAGTGGTGAATGGGCAAAGAATTAAGCACTATATTTTAGGTACTGCCATTAATGTTGAAACTAATATTATTGAAACAATTACACCGGAAGAGCACATCAAAGAGTCCTTCCGGAACGCTCCAGAACCCTGAAAAGGGGGTAGGTATGTGATACGGTAAGTAAACCGACTCCAAAAATTCCATAAAAATTATTTCTGTCAGTTTTGGAATATTAGAAAAATTACAAAAATAAAAACGGCCGAGGGGACCCACGTGTCACCCACAAGGCAGAAGGGCGCGGCCCCCCTGGGGCGCGCCGTGGTGCCTTATGGGCCCCACGTGTGCCTTCCCGACTCCGTTTTCTTCCCGTATGCTTGTTTTGCAAGATAAAAATTCTTTATATATACTCCCGTATGTTTTGACCACCGTATCACAAGTTTCTCCTCTGTTCTTGTTTTAGGCTATTTTTCTGACAGATCTAGGTCGCCATGACGTCTCCAAGTTCGTCCAAGGACACGTTTTATGAGAAGGTCATCCCGTACCTACCGGAGGTGATGAAGCACTCTCAAGCCATTGAGATGCATGAGGGGGTGCTCCACATCTGGGATGTTCAAAGACCTAAGAAGACCGGGAGCGAGAAGGCCAGGCTGGAAGCGGTGGAACAGGAGATCTTCAAGTGCCAGGGCATGGTGGAGCGCGGACTTTGTGCTAACCACTCCATGATCACGAAATTCATCCATGAGCACAAGGTGGACGGCAAGAATATTGGGGACGTCATCTTCAAGCTCAATGATCAGATTGACTATCTTCAGGCCCAAATCTATGATCTACAAAATCAAAATTTTGAGTATGAGGCCAAGTTCAAAGGTATGAGTTTAGCTGCAAATTTTAGGACTCTGGAAACATGCTCGTCCTTTTATGATGGAGAACCTATGCCCTGGAAGACGGAGGACAAGCCCACCTCACCATCACCACCATCACCAAAGGAGACTTGAGTACATGGGTATGGGCACTCCCCTTGGCTTGTGCCAAGCTTGGGGGAGGCGCCCCAGTATCGTATCACCATCACTTTCTCATCATCATTACCTATCTTAGTTCGATCCTTAGTTATTTCGTGATTTAGAGGAATAAAGTTTTAGTATGATTTAGTTGCAAGTGCTTGCTTTGTGATCTATCTATCTATGTAATCATGTGTGAAAGTTATATAATAAAGAGTAGTTTGAGTTGAGTGTTTTGCTTTTGATGATCCAATCTTAGAAATAAAGAAAGAATAAAATCATATGCTAATCCCATGGGGAGTGATGACTTCACATAAAAGAAGTATAATTTATAAAACTTATTGGAAGTTGACAAACATAGCATTGGTCATTGTAGCAATTCATGAAAAAATAATAAAGGAAGAGAGGTCTCACATATAAATATACTATCTTGGACATCTTTTATGATTGTGAGCCCCATCAAATATGCTATGTCAATTAGTTGACGTTGGACAAGGAAGACAACGTAATGGGTTATGTTTGCTTATATTCACATAGAAGTTATATTGTTTTGGATCCTCTAACATGTGGTGTTTGCCCCTATCTTTGCTAGCCAAAAATCTGCACCAAGTAGAGATACTACTTGTGCATCCAAAAACCCTTAAACCCAGTTTCATGCCATGAGAGTCCACCATATCTACCTATGGATTGAATAAGATCCTTCAAGTAAGTTGTCATCGGTGCAAAGCAATAAAAATTGCTCCTAAATATGTATGAACTTTTATTGTAAGGGAAAATAAGCTTTGTACGATCTTGTGATGGTGGAGCAATAAAAGCAACAGACTGCATAATAAAGGTCGCTATCACAAGGGGCAATATAAAGTGACGTTCCTTTACATTAAGAGCTTGCACATCCAAAAACAAAAGCGCATGAAAACCTTTGCTTCCCTCTGCGAAGGGACTATCTTTTACTTTATGTATTTACTTTCATGCAAGAGTCAATAGTATTCTTCTCTATTCCGTTTTTATTTTCTCTTTTGGCAAACATCATGTGGTGGGGAATGATCCATGCATATATATCCAGTTGAATGTAGGTGATCATGAGTTATTATTGTTGACATTACCCTTGAGGTAAATACGTTGGGAGGCAAAGTTATAAGCCCCTATCTTTCTATGTGTTCGACTGAAACTTTTGCTCCATAAGTATGACATGAGTGTCAGCAATCATAGAAGACTAAATGATAGTTGAGTATGTGAACTTGCTAAACAAAGCTCTTACATAGACTCTTCCTGATAATATGATAAAGTGCAATTGCTTCAGTGACTGAGATCATAGTTTGTAAGTTTTCAATTTGGTTTATGGTTCATACTTTAACTTGTGGATGAATTGTTACTTTTTCATGAGAAGTTCTATGATGATATATTGTTGTTACAATAAAGATCATGATGCTCCATGTCCGTATTTTTTTTATCGACATCTCTCTCTCTAAACATGTGGTCATGATTATCGATTTTGACTTTTCGCTTGAGGGCAAGCGAGGTCTAAGCTTGGGGGAGTTGATACGTCCAATTTGCATCATGATTTCCTACTGTTATTTATTATGTTTTTGATCATTATTTCACCTTATGATACAATTCTTATGCCTTTTATCTCTTAATTTGCTAGATTTACATGAAGAGGGAGAATGCCGACAGCTGGAATTCTGGACCTGAAATAGCCACATAAGGGGACCCACCAGCTGCCCACAAGGCAGCAGGGCGCCCCCCCTGGGCGTGCCCTAGTGCCTTGTGGGGACACAGCTGGCGTTTGGCCCCCTCCCTCTGCTATATGAAGCCATTTGCCCTAGAAAAAAATAAGGAGAAGGCTTTCGGGACGAAGCGCCGCCGTCTCGAGGCGGAACCTGGGCAGGAGCTATTTTGCTCTCTGGCGGAGCGATTCTGCTGGGGATACTTCCCTCCGGGAGGAGGAAATCGAAGCCATCGACATCACCAACGATCCTCTCATCGTGGGAGGACCAATCTTCATCAACATCTTCACCAGCACCATCTCATCTCAAATCCTAGTTCATCTCTTGTATTCAAACTTTGTCTCAAATCCTCATATTGGTACCTGTGGGTTGCTAGTAGTGTTGATTACATCTTGTAGTTGATGCTAGTTGGTTTATTTGGTGGAAGATTATATGTTCAGATCCTTAATGCTATTCAATACCCCTCTAATCTTGAATATGAACATGATTTGTGAGTAGTTACTTTTGTTCTTGAGGACATGGGAGAAGTCTTGTCATAAGTAATCATGTGAATTTGGTATTCGTTCGATATTTTGATGATATGTATGTTGTTGCTTCCTTTAGTGGTGTCGTGTGAACGACGACTACATGACACTTCACCATCTTTGGGCCTAAGGGAAGGCATTGTGGAGTAGTAATTAGATGATGGGTTGCTAGAGTGACAGAAGCTTAAACCCTAGTTTATGCGCTATTCCATAAGGGGCTGATTTGGATCCATACGTTTCATGCTATGGTTAGAGTTATCTTAATTCTTCTTTTGTAGTTGCGGATGATTGCGGGAGGGGGTAATCATAAGTGGGAGGCTTGTTCAAGTAAGAACAACACCCAAGCACCGGTCCACCCACATATCAAATTATCAAAGTAGCGAACGCGAATCAAACAGACATGATGAAAGTGACTAGATGAAATTCCCATGTGTCCTCGAGAATGCTTTGCAGCTTGTCCTTTGCTATAAAAAGGATTGGGCCACCTTGCTGCACTTTATTATACTTGTTACTTGTTACGAATTATCTTGCTATCAAAACTATCTGTTACCGCTACTTTCAATACTTGCAGAGAATACCTTGCTGAAAACCGCTTGTCATTTCCTTCTGCTCCTCGTTGGGTTCGACACTCTTACTTATCGAAAGGACTACGATTGATCCCCTATACTTGTGGGTCATCAAGAAGCAAGGGAGTGTGTACTCTCTGTTGTTACCCCCTCGCTCTTATATAGACTGGTAAAAAGGCCAAGAGTCCCTCTTTCCGCGCCGTTCAAATCGCCATTACCCGTAAAAGATGCCATTATGCGTATAGGGAGAAAAAAAATCTTAATGATATCCCTTAAAAAGTGGGCACGATCTCCATTTTGATGGGACGCGCCAGTAAAAAGATTGCCTCGGGCCGCAATTCGAGTGAGCAGTAACTGCCCGCCTGGTCGTGGGTGGTGCCTCTTCGATGAAGTTGTCAGGCTGAAACTACTATTCACACCTACGCAGCAGGCCTTTGAGGCTAAGTAATCCCGTGACCTCGGATGTGGAATGCGTTTTTTTGAATTTCAAACAAGGGATCCCACCCCTTTGAGGAGTGGTCGGTGGGGGCCTCGACTAAAGAAAAGTGTAAACAGAAAGGAGGGAACTCGTCTGTCGAGCCAAGGACTCCGGATCCGAAGTTATTAGAGACGAAGGGGTCGTCCTCGGCGTAGAAGAGCAGTTCGGGGGCTACTGACTGTGTCCTAGACTAGGGGGTCCTAACCTAGCCGGCCCATATTCCTCGGGCTGTGTGGCACCCCGGCTCAGAGGACCGGTTTACCCAGTGTTTCCAACCCAGAGATCATGTCTTCTGGAAACACACAACAACTTGGAACAGAACAGAACTGAAGTTTATTAAAATATCTCAAGTACAAGCTCATAATTTACATTGATAGCGAGGCCAGAAGCACATCAGGTGCTATGACAATATCTACATTATTTATGAAACATAGCAGGGCCTCGATACTACTGGGTAGAACTACGGCATAGCGGAACATAGCGCGGAAACTCCATCCACAGGGACACTGCTATGGACACGGCCTAGTTAGCGTAGCACGAACCATCGGGACCTCCGTCCTTGGCTTCTCCTGCATCTGGCATGATACGCCAGGTGAGTACTTGGAATGTACTCGCAAACTCATGGCAACCAAAACAATGCAGCAAACAATAGCATGGCAATAATCACATTAAATGCTTAAAGTGCTTACTGTTACCGAGTACCAACTTACTCTCTTTCGGGTTGTCCCACAATCCTCGAGATACTCATGATCCATCGGTACTTCCGATCATAAGACAAGTTCTTCCGTCATTATTATCATTATCACGGTTGACCATCCTAGTGAGGCCTAAGCGGACTGTCCAACACCGTGGACGCGGCTATTCGAATAAGTTTTTACACTCTGTAGAGGTTGCGCACTTTACCCACACCATGGAGCTCCTGGCCTCGTACTTTAGTACATGTTCCCATTCGGGTGGACCAGTGCCGCTCCAACGAAACTTTCCTAGCCCGTGACTCCTCTATCGTACCACCGACAATCATACCCTCCCAGGGTCATGTCCTGGGTGGCCCCTGTGTCACCCCGTGACACCTGCCATCGTCGTGGCCAAACAAACTGTCCCAAACGGGGACGCCGGCAAAATAACTCAACTGGGCTCACAGGATTATCGTCGTCTACCTGATCAGGGCAGCACGTACGCATAACCCTCCCTAGTTTGGTGGTACCGATAAAAGAGCACAAAGCCAGACCAAGTCAAGGCCGTCCCATACCGGCAAATGTGGCTGCACGGATAAGTCCGGGTAGGTGGCTCTTGATCAACCAACTAGGTTTAAGGTTATCAAGCATTTAACCAGCATAGATACTCAACATAATTAACTTAACATGGCAGTAGCTATAAAAGTAAATTACTATGAATTTATCATGTATTAAAATAATGCCTAGAATTCAATTAAATAACCAACACTATTGAAATGCTTCATGAAATGGATGACATGGCTTGCCTTGCTCTGTTGGGTTGTCCACAAACTCCTGTGCTTCAAAACCAAAAGAATCTCCTTCTGAAAATATTTTAAAATTGCAAAGGAAAATGTCACATACTACTGTTCTGTCCACCAGAAATTCTGTGAGCATGGGAAAAATACCAAATTTAACAAGAGAATAAAGGAGCTCAAGACAAACCCAGAGCAAAAAAGAATCAATTGATTTGGACTTATAGATAAAAAGGTATGGAGGGTCAAAGTTTCTGGTCAACTCTGGAATTAAAACAGAAATTAGAAAAACTGACAGGGGGCCACGTCGAAGACGTAAAGTGGAGAGGCGCCTCCACTTACCGCTTCGGCGTGCCACTGACATGCGGGCCCCTTCGTCAGATTTAAATGGGGGAGAGGGAACAGAGAGAGGTGCGGGGCTCCGGTGACGGTCGCCGGCGATGCAGTCGGCGGCGAGGTCCGGCGACTACGGGAATTGATCGAGCGCACTGAGACGAACACGCACATACCAGTGGCTTCGCGAGAGATGGCTGGACGACGTCGTCCCCTTCCTCTTCGGCGGCGGCGGCGCTCGGGTGTCGTCGGAGACGGCGATTCCGGCAGCAATTCGGTCGAGTAGGAGGTCGTGCGTGGTCAGTGAAGTGAGTTGAGCTCGATGGTATAGGCGTTGGAGGCAGGGTTAGAGTGGAACGGCGAGGTGGCTGAGCTCGGGTGGCAGCGAATCTCCGGTGAGGTGTGAGGCCAGAGGGCCTCTCGGCCTTGGCTCGCTACTCGGGAGGGCGATTTGGAGGTGGAGAAGTGGGGTGAGGAGCTCGGGAGGGCTGGGCCTGGCCTTTTATAGCCGGAGCTGAGCTCTCTGGAAGAGGCGGGTCTCGGGCCACGTCACCGGCGCCAGTACGCCGCGCTGGCTGGCCGGGAGCGGGCGACGAGACGGGAGAGGGCAGGGAGGAGTTAAGGCGCGGGTGGCGGCTAGCGGAGGAAGAAGACGGGCCGCAGGCCACAGTGCAGCCACGGGCGGCACAGTGCCCGGGTGCCGTGGCGGCCGTCGAGGGCGATTTCGGCGAGGAGAAGCTGCGGGAACGGGGTACGTGGATGGCAGCAGCGAAGTCGGCACCTCCAGACACGAAATGGCAGCGAGAGGTCACTGGAATGACCTCGGCCATCGCCGGCGAGATGCAGAGCACGCATACTGGCATGCCAGTACCGTGCTCACCACGGTGTCCGGCATCTAGAGGCCGACCAAGTCCAGCGCACCATGTCTAGGGTGTTCTCCTTTGATCATTTAGCCCCTCTGCACATTTGGTTTGGCTAGGTTCACTCTGAACCGAAGTGTAGCTTCAGCTACAGTTTCTGACAGAAACTTTGAGCGGAATCTGGAGGAGCGATGAGGTGGAGATGGAGCCAGTGGAGATGTCTAGAGTGATCTGCTATGAAAGGACTCCAAACTGGCAAGGTTTGAGAAGATTTCATCAGAGTTTGAATATAGTTCATGTACAACTGTTATCTCTGGACCAGAAGGAAGATGAGCTTGTAGCACTCATCTGGCTGATCTGCTGGAGCTGAAATTTTGTGTAGGAGAGTCATTTGGTGAGGAGAAGATGTCATAAAAATTTCAGCTCAATTGGATACCTCTAGCTGGTACTTCCTTCACAGAGGTTCCAGTTGAACAGAAACTTGGCAGAATATTGCTGATGAAAACTTGTACTGGACCAGATGATATTTTTGGATATTGTGGCAAGATAGGTTCCCTAGTATCCCAGGGAATTATTTGAGAATTTTCTGAGCTGGGAAAATATAAGTTGCTTCACAAATGGCCAGTACTGTCCAGAGAGCAAATGGAGTTTTCTGGGCAAAATTTTATACTGGACCATGAAATGTTTTTGAAGATTGTGGGAGTAGATGATGACAAGGAGGTGTGGTATTAATCTGGGATTTTTCTGAGCATCAGAACTATAGGTTGCTTCATAACTCATAGTGATGACAGATTTTCCCAAATGAAAAAAAATGATTAATTGGGAGAGATGAAGAATTAGAATTTGATCCAGAAGGTGAGTGACAAGATTTTGGAAAGATGGTGAGGGCTTTGGATTACTGAAAGAAATTCATAAGTCCAAAGTCAACTGAAAAGGTTCAAAATCCAACCAAATTGCAAATAAAGCCAGAAAGAGTTTGAAAAGAAAAAGTTGCCAAAAACTTGGGTGTCACAAACCTACCCCCCTTAGAATGAATCTCATCCTCGAGATTTGGTTGCTCAGGGAACAAGTATGGATATGCTGATCTCAGAAAATCCTCTCTTTCCCAGGTAGCTTCTTCCTCAGTATGATGTTCCCACAACACTTTATAAAATCTGATCGTCTTACTCCTGGTGGTTCTTTCCATCTCGTCCAATATTCTGACAGGTCTTTCCTCGTATGTCAGATCTTTAGTCAACTCTAGTTCACTCATATCTGCCTGTTTGATCGGAGGTGCAATGCACTTTCTCAGCTGTGATATATGAAAGACATCGTGAACATCAGACAACTCCGGTGGTAACTCTAGCTGATATGCCACTCTGCCTCTTCTAGCCATTACTGGAAAGGGACCGATATACCTCGGTGCAAGCTTCCCTCGGGTGTGAAACCTTTTTATTCCTTTCATGGGTGTAACTCAGAGATAAGCATAGTCTCCTGGTTCAAAAGTTACTTCTCGGTGCTTTGGGTCATAGTAACTCTTCTGACGGGACTTGGCTGCTCGAAGACGTTCCTGTATATCCTTGACTTGTTTCTCAGCCTCGAGCATCAAATCCGTGCCGAAGATACGGCTGTCTCCTGTCTGAGACCAATTTAAAGGAGTGCGGCACTTTCGTCCATACAGAGCTTCGAATGGTGACATCTTGAGACTTGACTGATAACTGTTATTATAAGAGAATTCTGCATAAGGCAGACTATCTTCCCATTTGGGTCCATAGGCGAGAGCACAGGACTGAAGCATATCTTCCAGTATTTGGTTCACATGCTCAGTCTGTCCATCTGTCTGTGGGTATTATGCCGTACTATGCCTCAGCACAGTTCCCAGGGCTTGATGCAATCGCAACCAGAATGCTAAAGTGAACAGAGAGCCTCTATTGGATGTGATAGACTTGGGTACTCCGTGAAGGCTGACTATCTGGGACATGTAGAGCTGTGCCAGCTGGTGAGCGTTGAAAGTGGTCTTTACCGGAAGGTAGTGAGCCACTTTCGTAAGTATGTCCACGATGACCCAGATAGCATCATGGCCTCTTGTTGACTTGGGTAGTCTAACAATGAAGTCCATGCATATGTCATCCCATTTCCACTGGGGAACTGGTAAAGGTTGCAGTAACCCAGCGGGTTTCTGGTGTTCAGCCTTGACTCTGTTACAGATGTCACAACAGGCGACATAGTATGCAATGTCCCTTCACATTCCTAGCCACCAAAAGGTTTCTCGCAAGTCCTGGTACATTTTTGTTCCACCCGGATGAATAGAGTGTGCGGATTCATGTGCCTCTCTGAGTATTTGCTGTCTCAAGTTTTCTTGGTCGGGCACACATATTTGGCTTTCAAACCATAAGACACCTTGGTCATCAATATGGAAGGATTTGGCCTTTCCTAGCGGAATATTTTCCTTGATTTCTTGTATGCCTTCATCTGATTTCTGAGCTGCCTTAATTTCTTCCATAAGTGTTGGAGTAATTTCCATTGTATCCGGGCTTGTTGGGCCACACAGCACCATATTCAGCTTGGCAAACTCTTCCTGCAGCCTCGGATGCATTCCCTCCATTAGTGCATTTAGGGCACCTTGCTTTCTGCTGAGGGCATCGGCGACCACATTGGCTTTTCCGGAATGATAGTTAATTCCAAGGTCATAGTCCTTGACCAATTCAAGCCATCTTCTCTGCCTGAGATTCAGATCAGGTTGGGTGAAAATATACTTGAGGTTCTTATGGTCTGTGTATATTTCGCATCGTTGCCCAATGAGATAATGCCTCCAGATCTTTAATGCATGAACCACGGCTGCCAACTCCAAATCATGAGTGGGATAGTTTTCCTCATGAGGTTGTAGCTGTCTTGACGCATATGCTAAAACTTTTCCTTCTTGCATTAGTACGCAGCCGATTCCGCGCCGGGAAGCATCGCAGTATATGTCAAAGCTCTTGTGGATGTCTGGGAGAACTAAGACAAGAGCAGTAGTTAGCCTCGTCTTTAACTCCATGAAATTGCTATCACATTCTTCCGTCCAGGCAAATTTGTTGTTCTTTTTCAACAGCTCTGTCAGTGGTTTGGCTATTTTTGAGAAGCCTTCGATAAAGCAACGGTAGTAGCCTGCCAATCCCAGAAAACTGCGGACTTCGGTTACTGTGGCTGGTGTCTTCCAGTTTAATACAGCAGTCACTTTGCTGGGGTCGACAGCCACACCTTGTTCTGACAGAACATGTCCCAGAAAGCCCACCTCTTTTAGCCAAAATTCACATTTACTGAACTTGGCATACATGCGATGGGTCCTTAGTCTTTCCAAGACAGTACGGAGATGTTTCGCTTGCTCTTCTTCATCCTTGGAATAGATGAGAATGTCATTGATGAATACTACCACAAATTTGTCCAAGAAGTCCATGAAGACCTTGTTCATCATGCTCATGAAGTAGGCTGGAGCATTTGTCAGCCCGAAGGACATGACTGTAAATTCATACAGACCATATCTGGTGGTAAAGGCTGTCTTGGGGATATCCTCTTTCCTGATTTTTAACTGATGATACCCCGTTTGGAGATCAATCTTGGAAAATACCCGGGCCCCGTTCAACTGGTCGAACAGATCATCAATGCAGGGGAGCGGATATTTATTCTTGATGGTGACCTCGTTCAGCTGGCGATAGTCCACGCACATTCGTAGGCTACCATCCTTTTTCTTGACAAACAGTACAGGTGATCCCCATGGTGAAGTGCTCGGACGAATGTACCCTTTTTGCAGTAATTCATCCAACTGCTTCTTTAGTTCCACCAACTCTGGGGAAGGCATGCGGTAGTACTTCTTATAGATTAGGGCAGTTCCGGGAACAACATCAATAGCGAACTCTAGTTCCCGATCTAGTGGCATGCCTGGTATCTCTTCCGGAAATACGTCTGGAAATTCACTGACTACTGGAATCAGATTTATATCCGTAGTTGTGGCTTTGAATGCCATTCCTTTCTTTGACATTATTCTGCTAGCAGTGAATTGCACTGTTTGGCCTGCCGGGTTAACCAGTGTCACCGCCCTGGTGGCACAGTTCATACACACCTGATGTGGTACCAACCAATCCATTCCCAGTATTACATCCAGTCCAGGGCAATGGCCACAAGGGTAGCTGGAAACTTAACATCATGTATCACAATTTCCAGATCCTTGTATATCACATTTGTTCTGAGCATGGAGCCAGGGGATTGCACCACCATGATTTTGTCCAAAAGAGAGGGAGAAAATTTGTGCAAGGTGGCAAAACTCCACGAAATAAACGAATGAGAAGCCCCAGAATCAAATAAAATTATTGCAGGTATGTTATTAACAGAAAACATACCAAGGACCACGTCTGGTGCTTCGCGGGCTTCCTCAGCGGAGATATGATGGACTTGGCCGCGGTAGAAGTTTGGATTGGGGCATCGCCCAATATTGTTGACTTGTGGCTTGAAGTCGGATGGCGGCTTCCCATTTCTGTTAGGGCACTGCTTGGAATAATGCCCGCTTTGGCCGCAAGTAAAGCATGTGTTGTTGCGGCGGCAGTCCTCCAACACTGGTTGTTTGCCGAAAGTCTTGTTCTGGCTGACAAGCTTATTGTTGTTATTGCCATTGTTCTAGGCAGGCTTGTATTCCGATGGCCCTGGTTGCCAAAGGCGTGGCTTCTGCACAAACTGCTCACGGTTGTCCTTCTTGGGTTCAAACTTCCGCTTGCGATCATCATATCCTGACTTAAGCTCACGCTCAGCTATGAAGGCTTTGTTCACCAGAGTCTGGAAGTCAGGAAAGTCAAGCATACAAAGCTGACAGCGGAGGGTATGGTTCAGTCCTCCTAGGAATCGGTCAATCTTCCTTTATTCTGTGGACACGTCATGGGCAGAGTACCATGCCAGATTGTTAAACTTGTTCAGATATTCACCCACTGACATGTTGCCTTGAGTAAGAGCGAGAAATTTCCTCTGCTTCACCTTCATTATGCCAGTAGGAATATGATACTTGCGAAATGCCTCTTTGAAATTTTCCCAAGAGATACTTTCCTCAGAAGGCCACATTATTTTTGTATTGTCCCACCATATAGCTGCCGGTCCTTCCAGGTAGTGAGTAACAAAAGGAACTTTGTCTGACTCTTCACAGCGGGCTATGTCCAATTTCTTTTCCATAGTCCTCAGCCAGTCATCAGCTTCCATGGGATCCACAGCCTGACCAAAACTGGGTGGCTTGGTACGCTGAAAATCTGACAGTTTAGAGTGTGTCCCATTGTGATTGTTCTGACCCACCAAAGTCTGCATACTTTTCAGAAATTCCATGAGATCTTGATTTCTTTTCTCTTCAAACATCCTCATAATCTGATCAGTAGTTGGTGACTGTGATGGCGGAGGTGGCAAATCTTCTGGTGACTGTCCTGCCTGTCTGGCAGATCGACGAACGGGAGTTCCATCGCCGCCTTGATTACTACACCCCTTCATCCTAAATTTGTTCCCATTGCAAAATACCGAATCGATGAGCAACATCCATAAGGGAAAGCATGGCAGTTTGACACCAGAAAAACCAAATAAAAGCGATAAGAGAAACAGCATAATTATACAAGGCAACCCAACATCGTACATGGCAAGCTAGTAGGGGGATTATCATGACTGGACTGCTCATACGGCAGTCGACATATGCATAGATGCTATGATGCATGCACCGATACTCAAGCCTCCACTCTAGTAGCGCCGGTGGCACGAACACTGGTAAACTGAAGACTCCTCGTCGTCTGATCCTGTCTCGGAATCTGAGCTAATGATGTGAACCTCGGTCTCCGGATCAAAGGTAACACGACGACGCTGACGGGAAGGCTCTGCCTCTGAGGGAGAAGAAGCACGACGCCGCAGCATCGGAGCAGCTGGAGTAGCTAGGAGTGAGGCCCACTCTGCAGTGGTCTCACGTTGGCTACCAGACAAAAAGCCTGGCGGTCCGAACGAGCTAGAAGGAGTCTCAGAAGGTGGAACGGGTGGAGTATACACAGGTGAAAATAGAGGTGGAGGAGGAGACTGTGCTGCCGCAACGGCTGCAAGTGCCTCTCGGGCATGAGTCAGCTCCTCAGCTAGTGAAGTGATCATACGATAACTGGCGTTCAGATAGCGAGATAAAACACCAGTAGCACGATCACTCGCCGGATCAACAGGTGCGAAAAGGAATCGCCCTGTCGCAGGCGACAGGGTGGGGTAGTGAAAGAAACATGGATGAGTCTGCATCTCAACCTCGTGGAAGCGCAAGTCAGTGAGAGCCTCCATCGCAGCAAACTGGATCGCTAACTCCGGAGTAGAAGCAGTCCTGCCCTTGGAGGAGTGAGAGTAACTACCAATATCCGAGTTCGCAGTCAGGAAGGCCTCCGTGTGATACTCGTATACTGAACCAGCAAGCTTCTCTCGGAACACCTGGAATACTGGGTCTTCGCCGTTGGGATACAGCCGAAGCCAGACGCTACGAAGCAGTACTGGAAAAGTGAACGGTGCCGGCTCATGATTGTAGTGGTACAGAACTGGTGCCATCTACACTCATCAAACCAGCGGTTAGCACAATAAAAACTATATGCATGCCATGCAGGAAACAAATGCAACAATCAGATGCAGCAAGCAAGACACATCCCAAGACCCTAAACTAATCGCGGTTCTAGCGCAGAGTTAACTAGGGCGTCCTACAGTCAGCACGGCTCTGATACCAAGCGTTGTGGCACCCCGGCTCAGAAGACCGGTTTACCCAGTGTTTCCAACTCAGAGATCATGTCTTCTGGAAACACACAACAACTTGGAACAGAACAGGACTGAACTTTATTAAAATATCTCAAGTACAAGCTCACAATTTACATTGATAGCGAGGCCAGAAGCACATCAGGTGCTATGACAATATCTACATTATTTATGAAACATAGCAGGGCCTCGATACTACTGGGTAGAACTATGGCGTAGCGGAACATAGCGCGGAAACTCCATCCACAGGGACACTGCTGTGGACACGGCCTAGTTAGCGTAGCACAAACCAACGGGACCTCCATCCTCGGCTTCTCCTGCATCTGGCATGATACGCCAGGTGAGTACTTGGAATGTACTCGCAAGCTCATGGCAACCAAAACAATGCAGCAAACAATAGCATGGCAATAATCACATTAAATGCTTAAAGTGCTTACTGTTACCGAGTACCAACTTACTCTCTTTCGGGTTGTCCCACAACCCTCGAGATACTCATGATCCATCGGTACTTCCGATCATAAGACAAGTTCTTCCATCATTATTATCATTATCACGGTTGACCATCCTAGTGAGGCCTAAGTGGACTGTCCAACACCGTGGACGCGGCTATTCGAATAGGTTTTTACACTCTGCAGAGGTTGTGCACTTTACCCACACCATGGAGCTCCTGGCCTCGTACTTTAGTACATGTTCCCATTCGTGTGGACCAGTGCTGCTCCAACGAAACTTGCATAGCCCGTGACTCCTATATCATACCACCGACAATCATACCCTCCCAGGGTCATGTCCTGGGTGGCCCCTGTGTCACCCCGTGACACCTGCCACCGTCGTGGCCAAACAAACTGTCCCAAATGGGGACGCCGGCAAAATAACTCAACTGGGCTCATAGGATTATCGTCGTTTACCTGATCAGGGCAGCACGTACGCATAACCCTCCCTAGTTTGGTGGTACCGATAAAAGAGCACAAAGCCAAACCAAGTCAAGGCCGTCCCATACCGGCAAATGTGGCTGCACAGATAAGTCCGGGTAGGTGACTCTTGATCAACCAACTAGGTTTAAGGTTATCAAGCATTTAACCAGCATAGATACTCAACATAATTAACTTAACATGGCAGTAGCTATAAAAGTAAATTACTATGAATTTATCATGTATTAAAATAATGCCTAGAATTCAATTAAATAACCAACACTATTGAAATGCTTCATGAAATGGATGACATGGCTTGCCTTGCTCTGTTGGGTTGTCCACAAACTCCTGGGCTTCAAAACCAAAAGAATCTCCTTCTGAAAATATTTTAAAATTGCAAAGAAAATGTCACATACTACTATTCTGTCCACCAGAAATTCTGTGAGCATGGGAAAAATACCAAATTTAACCAGAAAATAAAGGAGCTCAAGAAAAACCCAGAGCAAAAAAGAATCAATTGATTTGGACTTATAGATAAAAAGTTATGGAGGGTCAAAGTTTCTGGTCAACTCTGGAATTAAAACACAAATTAGAAAAACTGACAGGGGGCCACGTCGAAGACGTAAAGTGGAGAGGCGCCTCCACTTACCGCTTTGGCGTGCCACTGACATGTGGGCCCCTTTGTCAGATTTAAATGGGGGAGAGGGAACAGAGAGAGGTGCGGGCCTCCGGTGACGGTCGCCGGCGATGCAGTCGGCGGCGAGGTCCGGCGACTACGGGAATCGATCGAGCGCACTGAGACGAACACGCACGTACCAGTGGCTTCGCGAGAGATGGCCGGACGACGTCGTCCCCTTCCTCTCCGGCGGCGGCGGCGCTCGGGTGTCGTCGGAGACGGCGATTCCGGCAGCAATTCGGTCGAGCAGGAGGTCGTGCGTGGTCAGTGATGTGAGTTGAGCTCGATGGTGTAGTCGGTGGAGGCAGGGGTAGAGTGGAACAGCGAGGTGGCTGAGCTCGGGTGGCGGCGAATCTCCGGCGAGGTGTGAGGCCAGAGGGCCTCTCAGCCTTGGCTCGCTACTCGGGAGGGCGATTTGGAGGTGGAGAAGTGGGGTGAGGAGCTTGGGAGGGCTGGGCATGGCCTTTTATAGCCGGAGCCTAGCTCTCTGGAAGAGGCGGGTCTCGGGCTACGTCGTCGGCGCCAGTACGCCGCGCTGGCTGGCCGGGAGCGGGCGACGAGACGGGAGAGGGCAGGGAGGAGTTAAGGCGTAGGTGGCGGCTAGCGGAGGAAGAAGACGGGCCGCAGGCCACAGTGCAGCCACGGGCGGCACAGTGCCCGGGTGCCGTGGCGGCCGTCGATGGCAATTTCGGCGAGGAGAAGCTGCGGGAGCGGGGTACGTGGATGGCAGCAGCGAAGTCGGCACCTCCAGACACGAAAAGGCAGCGAGAGGTCACTGGAATGACCTCGGCCGTCGCCGGTGAGATGCAGAGCACGCATACTGGCATGCCAGTACCATGCTCGCCACGGTGTCCGGCATCTAGAGGCCGACCAAGTCCAGCGCACCATGTCTAGGGTGTTCTCCTTTGATCATTTAGCCCCTCTGCACTCTTGGTTTGGCTAGGTTCACTTTGAACTGAAGTGTAGCTTCAGCTACAGTTTCTGACAGAAACTTTGAGAGGAATCTAGAGGAGAGATGAGCTGGAGATGGAGCCAGTGGAGATGTCTGGAGTGATCTGCTATGGAAGGACTCCAAACTGGCAAGGTTTGAGAAGATTTCATCAGAGTTTGAATATAGTTCATGTACAACTGTTATCTCTGGACCAGAAGGAAGATGAGCTTGTAGCACTCATCTGGCTGATCTGCTGGAGCTGAAATTTTGTGTAGGAGAGTCATTTGGTGAGGAGAAGATGTCATAAAAATTTCAGCTCAATTGGATACCTCTAGCTGGTACTTCCTTCACAGAGGTTCCAGTTGAACAGAAACTTGGCAGAATATTGCTGATGAAAACTTGTACTGGACCAGATGATATTTTTGGATATTGTGGCAAGATAGGTTCCTTAGTATCCCAGGGAATTATTTGAGAATTTTCTGAGCTGGGAAAATATAAGTTGCTTCAGAAATGGCCAGTACTGTCCAGAGAGCAAATGGAGTTTTCTGGGCAAAATTTTATACTGGACCATGAAATGTTTTTGAAGATTGTGGGAGTAGATGATGACAAGGAGGTGTGGTATTAATCTGGGATTTTTCTGAGCATCAGAACTATAGGTTGCTTCATAACCCATAGTGATGACAGATTTTCCCAAATGAAAAAAATGGTTAATTGGGAGAGATGAAGAATTAGAATTTGATCCAGAAGGTGAGTGACAAGATTTTGGCAAGATGGTGAGGGCTTTGGATTATTGAAAGAAATTCATAAGTCCAAAGTCAACTGAAAAGGTTCAAAATCCAACCAAATTGCAAATAAAGCCAGAAAGAGTTTGAAAAGAAAAAGTTGCCAAAAACCAGGGTGTCACAGGCTGGGCCCGAAGGCCCTCATCCTCATCCAGATGGACTCCAGAAGCTATGACGTGATCAAGATTGCATCTGCCGAAGACCTGGTGTATACCCCAAGACATCTCCTGCTGCCTCCATACGCACCCCTAGATACCGCCTATGTAACCCTAGATGCCCTACCTAGCGTGTATATAAGCCAAGGGGTTTTGCTTGTAGAGGACACGAAATCACAATTACCATCCACCTAGCCATAGGGTTAGACTTCTCCTTACGATCTTGAGGTAGATCTAGCTTGTACTCGATACTCCATCATCAATATAATCAAAGCAGGACGTAGGGTATTACCCCTTCGAGAGGGCCTGAACCTGGGTAAACATCATCTCCTTTGTTCATGTTACCATTGATCCGAGATCCACAGCTCAGGACCCCCTACCCCGAGGTCAGCCGGTTTTTACACCAACACTTAGGGTCTTGCCGCTCCTTGTTCCTTCATCCATCGTGATCTCACCCAAGACTTGAAAACGTCAGCACACAAAACTCACCAGAAACCTCGTGAGATCCGTTAGTATAACAAACAAATCTTAAACTTTAGGTACTGTTATAAATTGATTCATATTTAATTCTTGCATAATGCTATTGTACTCTAACTTCTCCATGACTTATACCCCCCGATATAATCCATAGCATCATTAAAATAAGCAAACTATGCAATAGAAAAAAGAATCTGTCTAAAACAGAACAGTCTGTAAAGATCTAATTAAAAGTCATACTTCTGTTACTCCAAAAATTCTGAAAAATTAGGACAACGTAAAAATTCATATGCCAATACTGTGTAAAAAATTCAGCATTTTACCACGTTCCAGTACAGAATAGAAATTCTAGAACTGGGTGCAAAACTTTTTATTTTTCAAACAACATCAATTATACTATCATCCAAAACATCCTAAAGTCATTACTTAGCACAAAAACTAATTAATAGATAAAAACACAATAATAACAGAATCTAAAATTGAATGACACAAGAAAAAATAATTTTTTTAATAAAGATAAATATTGGGTTGCCTCCCAACAAGCGCTATTGTTTTATGCCCCTAGCTAGGCATAATGCATAGTTTCAAGTATTATCATCCTTCAAATTAATTCCATAGGTGGCCCTCATAATGGATTCATATGGTGGCTTAATTATCTTTCTAGTGAAGTGTTCCATCCCTTTATTTAATGGAAATTGGAATCTTATATTACCTTCTTTCATATCAATAATAGCACCTATAGTTCATAGGAAAGGCCTACCAATTATTATAGGACAAGACGGATTGCATTCAATATCAAGCACAATAAAATCCATGGGTATATAATTTCTGTTAGCAAGAATAAGCACGTCATTTATTCTACCCAATGGTTCTTAATAGTAGAATCTGCTAAATGTAAATTAAGGGAACAAGCATCCATATCGGTGAGACCTAGCACGTCACATAAAGATTTTGGTATAGTAGAGACGCTAGCACCTAGATCACACAAAGCATTACATTCACAATCTTTAATTTTTACTTTAATAGTAGGTTCCCATTCATCATGCAATTTTTTAGGAATTGAAACTTCCAACTCTAGCTTTTCTTCATGAGCTTTTACCATAGATTCTACAATATGTTTAGTAAAAGCTTTATTTTGTTCATAGGCATTAGGTGAATTTATCATGGATTTCAACAAGGAAATACATTCAATTAAAGAGCAACTTTCATAATTAAAGTCCTTGTAATCCAAAGTTGTGGGCACATCACTATTTAAAGTATTAACCTCTCCAAACGCACTTTTATCATTTTTATCATTAAGATCATCACCCTCCGAACAATTGGGACACCTTCTAGCTAAAGTTGACTCATCTCCAGTCCCTTTTTCATCAAGTTTTATATTACTAAACAAAGATTCAATAGGTGAGACACCAATCATTTTAATATCTTCATCATTACTATGATAAAAACCGGGTGGAATAGCTTTTTCTAAGAATTCTCGCTTAGCTCTCAACTTAGCGGTTCTCTCTTTACTTTCATTAATGGAGACATAGATAGCTTTAATAGACTCATTAATTTCATGCTTGCGTGTCAAGGTTTTAATTTTAATATTTTCCACATCATGAGCAATTCTATCCATGTTCCTAGACATATCATCAACTTTATTCAATTTTTCTTCTATCATAGCTTTGAAAATCTTTTGAGAATTAATAAATTCTTTAATATTGTTCTCAAGATCAGTAGGTATCCTATTATTATTATTATTATTATTATTATTATTATTATTATTATTATATGAATTACCATAGGAATTACCATAATTATTAGAGGAATTTTCGGGAAATGGTCTAGGATTAAAATTCCCTCTATAAGCATTGTTGTTGAAATTATTTCTAGAGACAAAATTCACATCAATAGCATCATTATTTTGCTCAATCAAAGTAGATAATGGACATCATTAGGATCAACATGAGTATTTTTACTAGCAAGCATTTTCATAATAGCATCCATTTTATCACCCAAAAGTAGAGACTTCTTTGACAGAATTTACCTTCTTACCAGTTGGGGCTCTCTCGATGTGCCATTGAGAATAATTTGTCATAATATTATCAAGGAGTTTTGTAGCTTCTACCAATGTAATTTCCATAAAAGTACCACCTGCTGCAGCGTCTAGAAGATTTCTAGAAACAAAGTTTAGTCCCGCATAGAAATTTTGTATAATCATCCATAAACTTAAACCCTGTGTGGGACAATTTCTAATAATTAATTTCATTCTCTCGCATGCTTGTACAACATGTTCTTGCTCAAGTTGCTTAAAATTCATGATTTGATTTCTTAGAGAAATAATCTTAGCGGGAGGAAAATACTTGGCAATAAAAGCATCCTTACACTTATCCCAAGAATCGATACTATTGCAAGGCAAGGATGAAAACCAAGTTTTAGCCCGATCTCTTAGCGAGAACGAAAATAATTTCAACTTAATAATATCATTATCCACATCTTTTTTCTTTTGCATATCACATAATTCAACGAAAGTATTAAAATGGGAAGCAGCATCCTCATTAGGATTTGCAGAAAATTGTTCTTTCATAACAAGATTTAGCAAAGCAGCATTAATATCATAAGACTCCGCACTAGTGGCGGGAGGAGCAATTGGAGTACTAAAAAATCATTATTATTAGTATTTGAAAAGTCACACAACTTGGTGTTTTCTTGAGACATAGCGACAAAGCAAGCAAACGAGAATAAGAATATTTTTGTGTTTTTGTAATTTTAAAAGAAGTGGGGGAGATGAAAACGAGAGGCAAATGCAAATGAAAAGGAAAATAAAAAGTAGACCAAGTAGATGATAGTTTATGCGAAGGTACTTGATAGGTTTTGATGATGTCTCCCTGGCAACGGCGCCAGAAATTCTTCCTGCTACTTGCGAGTTGCGTTGGGATTTTTGCTACTTGTAGCTTGCGTTGGTATTTTCCCCGAAGAGGAAGGGATGATGCAGCACAGTAGAGGCAAGTATTTCCCTAAGTTATGAAACCAAGGTTATCAATCCAGTAGGAGAATCACGCAACACCTCGTTAGCAGTACCTGCACACAAACAACAAATCCTTGCACCCAACGCAAACGAGGGGTTGTCAATCCCTCAGCGGTAAGTTGCAAGATTAAATTGTATGTGATAGATAGATAGATTGAAACAAAAATACAAAATAAAATAAATAAGATAAAATTGCAGCAAGTATTTTTAGGGTTTTAGTATATGATTTAGATAGACCCGGGGGCCATAGTTTTCACTAGAGGCTTCTCTCAAGAAAATAGCATATGGTGGGTAGACAAATTACTGTTGGGCAATTGATAGAAAAGCAAATAATCATGACGATATCCAAGGAAATGATCATGTATATAGGCATCACGTCCGAGACAAGTAGACCGACTCCTGCCTGCATCTACTACTATTACTCCACACATCGACCGCTATCCAGCATGCATCTAGTGTATTAAGTCCATAAAGAACGGAGTAACGCCTTAAGAATGATGACATGATGTAGACAAAGTAAACTCACGCATGAATAAACCCCATCTTTTTACCCTTAATAGCAACGATACATACGTGTCATGTCCCTTTCTGTCACTGGGATTGAGCACCGCAAGATCGAACCCATTACAAAGCACCTCTTCCCATGGCAAGATAAATCAATCTAGTTGGCCAAACCAAATCAATAGATCGGAGAAGAAATACGAAGCTATAATAATCATGCATAAAAGAGATCAGAGAAGACTCAAATAATATTCATGGATAATCTGATCATAAACTCACAATTCATCGGATCCCAACAAACACACCGCAAAAAGTGATTACATCGGATAGAACTCCAAGAACATCGAGGAGAACATTGTATTGAAGATCAAAAAGAGAGAAGAAGCCATCTAGCTACTGCCTATGGATCCGAAGGTCTGTGGTAAACTACTCATGCATCATCGGAAGGGCAGCAAGGTTGATGTAGAGCCCCTACGTGAACGATTCCCCCTTCGGCGGAGTAACGCCTTCGGGGGAGATGATAGTTTATGGGATCTCTCGAGAACTAAAACTTGCAGCGGTGGAAAAAGTATTTCGTGGACTCCCCTGAGGGTTTCTGATTTTTTGGGAATTTATAGTGGTGGAATTAGGTCAAACGGAGCTGAGGTGGGCCCACGAAGCACCAGGGCGCGCCTGCCCCCCCCCCCAAGCTCGTGGCCACCTCCTCTAGCGTCTGGTCTTCTCCCGAAGCTTCTAGTGTTGGTATTGTCCAGAAAAAAATCTCCAAAAAGTTTCGTGGCATTTGGACTTGGTTTGGTATTGATATTCTGTAAAACAAAAAACAGGCAGAAAACAGCAACTGGCACTGAGCACTAAGTTAATAGGTTAGTCTCCAAAAATGATATATAATTGCTATAAATGCATATAAAAACATCCAAGATTGATAATATAACAACATGGAACAATCAAAAATTATAGATACGTTGGAGACGTATCAGCATCCCCAAGCTTAATTCCTGCTCGTCCTCGAGTAGGTAAATGATAAAAACAGAATTTTTGATGTGGAATGCTGCCTATCATATTCATCACATATTCTTTTCTTTTGTAGCATGGACATTGGATGTGACGCCCCCGACCCGACCGTGCACTAATCATACACGCAAATGCGCACGATCAAGCCCAGGGACTCACGGGAAGATATCACAACACAACTCTAGACTCAAAAATAAAATAATACAAGCTTTATATTACAAGCCAGGGGCCTCGAGGGCTCGAATACATAAGCTCGAGTTACACAAGCATCAGCGGAAGCATTAGTATCTGAGTACAGATATAATTAGACAAAGGTTACCTTAAGAAGGCTGAGCAAAACAACAACAACAACAACAACAACAACAACAACAACAACAACTAGATCGAAAAGGCGCAGGCCTCCTGCCTGGGAGCCTCCTAAACTACTCCTGGTCGTCGGTCTCCACGTAGTAGTAGGCTCCACCGAGGGAGTAGTAGACGTCGGCGGGATCAGCTGGCACCGGGGCTCCGTCATCTGATCGCAGCAACCGGGTAGAGGGCAAAAGAGGTAGCAAAGCAACCGTGAGTACTCATCCAAAGTACTCGCAAGACTTACATCAGATCTATGCTAAGTATGCAACGGTATCAAAAGAGGGGGCTATATCTGTGGACTGGACTGCAGCAATGCCAGAATAGAGAGAAGGCCTAGCCTATCGAAGACTAGCATCTTGCAGCATTAGAAGAGTACAGATTAGTAGCATTTAATAAAGCAACAAGCATGTAGTAGCAAAGCCTAGAGATCCTTCCTCGACTCCCTGTGAGAAAGCGATCCCGGAGCTTACAATTAAAGTAACATGTATTCAGTTCAAGTTGTAGTAGATCGGGATACAACACTGAGCGTCCTGTTACCCTGGACACGACTATTCGAATAGATAACTTCCCCGTAGGGGTGCACTACTGTTACCCAACACGCTCGATTAACTCTGGCCGGACACACTTTTCTCGGTCATGCCCGGCCTCGGCTGATCGACACGACGTAGTCCTACCTAGGCTCAACAGAGAGGTCCCCGCTGGTCTACATCCTAAGTGCTCAGGGGTCTTGGGACCATCGCCCTTTGCACTCCGGGTCGTTATGCGACGAGCCGGGACGAGCACCACCTCATCCTGGATGGCACTGGCCCGACAGGCCTACAATGCTGAACTGGACATCTGACAGAACTTTTGGCTGATACATACGGCGTAGAGGGCCCCATAAACCATTATCCCACGTGGTGGTAGTGCGTATATGGCCAGCGGCCAACTCAGATCAAATACCCAAATCCTTTAGGCGTGTTATTAGGAGCTCGCGGTGACGATTAGTACTCCTATCCCCCCGCCTCGAGGAAGTACAACAAGGGTCAGTCCCATCCCTCTCTAGGGCGGTCTCTACCTGCCCGGCCGTGCCTCGTAATTATCTCGCGGGTACCCTCCAGGTCAACCCGACTTCCCAGGAGACTGTCGAGAACTCAGGTCCACCTCTACCGGGGTGGCACCGCCTGTCCCTTCAGTCCTGCAGTAACGGTACATGGGGGCAACAGTTAAAGGTAAACGTGTGTTCGTAACATCAAGAGGGTAATCCGAGGAATCACCCTCGATGGATTCCCACTCGATGCAACCGTCAAGGTGAACCCGGAGGAATCACCCTCGATGGATTCACACTTGAGGAGTTGCACGACAGAGGCATCATCGGAGGTGGTGAAAGAGGAATCACCCTCAGTAAGCCCCAACCGACTAGCTATGCTACAGAGATATCATCAGGAGTAAGGTAGGAGGCATCACCCTCGGCACTCGGTAGTAGCTCTGTAGAGTCGTACAACTAAGGGGGTGTGCGGTGCTGTGTTGGTCTCGGCACGTCGATCACATTGATCGAGTCATCGGTAGTAAAGCAAGGCAATACGGACAGGGGTGTATGGCCATTGATGGATTGCTAACCAGCCTATACTAAGCATATAGGACAACAGGTAAAGTATCAACAGCAGGTTACAACATCAGGTCATGCATCAGAATAGAAGCAATCAATTATAGTAGCAAAATCTAATGCAAGCATGGGGAAGAAGGAATAGGTGATATAGGAATGATCAAGGGGGGTTTTGCTTGCCTGGAAGCTCTGCTGAAAGGGGCTGGTCGTCAGGGGCGTAGTCGTACTCGGGGCAGCGTCGGTCTCAGAGCTATCGGAGAGAAGAGGGGGAAGAAACAATAAATACAAGCAACAAAATGCAACCATAGATGCATGGCATGGCAGCACATTATTCGAGGAGTGCCCAAATGCAGTACTACGCAAGTTAGTCGGAGCGGGAAAATATCCGAGAATATTTTCCCAGCTCCGAGCAGTTATCGGTATATTGAACCGGAGGGGAAAGTTCCATGTTCATCATGCTAGAGAGGTGTGGCAGGTAAATGGAGGGCAGTATCGGGTTCGTCTCGTTTTTCTGATCAACTTTCATGTAGAAAACTTTTTGATCCGAGCTACGGTTTATTTTCTATGATTTTTCAAAGTTTTACTAAATTTCTGGAATTATTTTAATTATTAAATCCGAATTATCCAAAACAGTGATATGTGACGTCAGCATGACGTCAGTGTGACGTCAGCAGGTCAACTGAGCTGGCCAGGGTCAAACCTGACCAGTGGGACCCACATGTCATACACAGTGAACTAATTAGGGATTAATTAAACTAATTAAAGATTAATTAGAGGGTGGGCCCCATCTGTCAGTGACTATTTAATTAATAGATTTAATTATCATTTTATTTATTTATAAAATCTTTTAAATTAAGCGGGGCTCGCATGTCAGTGACTGTGCTGCCCAGTGATACGTCTCCAACGTATCTATAATTTATGAAGTATTCATGCCATGTTTATTATAGTTTTGTATGGTTTTGGTGCACTTTTATATGGCTTTTATATGATTTTCATGGACTAACATATTGACCTAGTGCCCAGTGCCAGTTGCTGTTTTCTACCCTGATTTTGTTTTACAGAAAATCAATACCAAACGAAGTCCAAATGCCACGAAACTTTTTGGAGATTTTTTATTGGCCAAGATAAACACTAGAAGCTTCGGGAGAAGGCCAAAAGATCCACAGGGGCTCCACGAGCCACCAGGGCGCGCCACCCCCCCTGGCGCGCCCTGGTGCCTCGTGGGCCCCCTGTGGCCCTTCTTCGCGTGATTCCAACGGCAAAAAATCATATATATTCAGAAACCCCCAAAAGTTAACCTAGATGAGTTTTTACGCCACCGCAAGCCTCTGTACCAGAGAGATCCCATCTACAGCCCTTTCCCGGCGCCCTGCTGGAGGGGGGAAGGCATCACCGGAGGCCATCTTCATCATCCCGACGGTCTCCATGATGAGGAGGGAGTAGTTCACCCTCGGGGCTGAGGGTTTGTACCAGTAGCTATGTGTTTGATCTCTCTCTCTCTCGTGTTCTTGAGATGGCACAATCTTGATGTATCGCGAGCTTTGTTGATATAGATGGATCATATGGAGTTTTCCCCTCTCTATCTTCTTGTGATGAATTGAGTTTTCCCTTTGAAGTTTTCTTATCGGATTGAGTCTTTAAGGATTTGAGAACACTTGATGTATGTCTTGCATATGGATATCTGTGGTGACAATGGGATATTCACTTGAGTCACTTGATGTATGTTTTGGTGATCGACTTGCGGGTTCCGTGACCTTGGGGATTTATGCATAAGGGTTGGCACACGTTTTCGTCTTGACTTTCCGGTAGAAACTTTGGGGCACTCTTTGAAGTTCTTTGTGTTGGTTTGAATAGATGAATCTGAGATTGTGTGATGCATATCATATAATCAAACCCGTGGGTACTCGTGGTGACATTGGAGTGCCTAGGTGACATTAGGGTTTTGGCTGATGTGTATCTTAAGGTGTTATTCTAGTATGAACTCTAGGGCTGTTCGTGACAATTAATGGGGATGGCTCATAAGATTGATCGGGAAGAATAACTTTGAGGTGGTTTCGTACCCTACAACAATTTCTTTGTTTGTTCTCCGCTATTAGTGACTTTGGAGTGAACTCTTTGTCGCACGTGAGGGATTTACATATGATTCAACTATGTCAACAATGTTGAGAGATTGCACTAGTGAAAGTATGAACCCTAGGCCTTGTTTTTAAGCATTGCAATACCATTTGTGCTCACTTTTGTTACTTGCTACCTTGCTGTTTTTATATTTTCAGATTATAAAAACCTATATCTACTATCCAAACTACACTTTTATCACCATCTCTTCGCCGAACTAGTGCACCTATACAATTTACCATTGTATTGGGTGTGTTGGGGACACAAGAGATTTCTTGTATTTGGTTGCAGGGTTGTTTGAGAGATACCATCTTCAACCTATGCCTCCCACGGATTGATAAACCTTAGGTCATCCACTTGAGGGAAAATTGCTACTGTCCTACAAACCTCTGCGCTTGCAGGCCCAACACGAGTCTACAAGAATAAGTTGTGTAGTAGACATCAAGCTCTTTTCTGGCGCCGTTGCCGGGGAGGTGAGTGCTTGAAGGTATATCTTTAGATCTTGCAATCGAATCTTTTAGTTTCTTGTTTTATCACTAGTTTGGTTTTATAAAAAGAAAACTACAAAAAATGGAATTGAGGTTGCCTCATATTATTCGTCTTTATAATGTTTTTCTTGAAAATGATGGATCGGAAAATTGTGCTCAATTGATAGAGGAAGAATTTAATAAAATGTTTGGCATAAAATCTTTGAATGATGAGCATGATTGCAATGTTGTTAGTATGAATTCTTTGAATACCCATGATGCTAATGATATGCAAAGCCATAAGCTTGGGGATGCTATGTTTGATGAAGATGATATTTTTACTCCCCCAAGTTTTGATGAGAAAATTTATTATGATGATTGCATGCCTCCTATTTATGATAATTATAATGATAAAAGTGGATTTGGTGAGGCCACGACTTTATTTAGTGATGAATCCACTATTTTGGAAGAGGTTGCAATTGATTATAACAACAAAGTTGCTATCTATGATGATTATTGTGATGACATGTATGCTATAAAGAACAATGATAACTATGAAACTTGTCATCATGATTTTAATTTTCAATTGGATTATTCCAATCAAGTATCTCATGATAGTTATTTTGTGCTTATGTATCATGACAAGAATGCTTTGTGTGATGGATATATTGTTGAATTTCTTCATGATGCTACTGAAAATTATTATGAGAGAGGATCACATGCTTGTAGGTGTTGCAATAATATCAAGTTTCCTCTCTATGTGTTGAAAGTTTCAAAGTTATACTTGTTTTGCCTTCCTATGCTAGTTGATTCTTGCTCCCATAAATTGTTTGCTCACAAAATCCCTATGCATAGGAATTGGGTTAGGCTTAAATGTGCTAGTCATATGCTTCATGATGCTCTCTTTGTGTTTCAATTCTTTACTTTTATGCGAGCATCATTGAAATCATCATGCCTAGCTAAAAAGGCATTAAAGAAAAGCGCTTGTTGGGAGACAACCCAATATTTATACCTACTGTTTTTGTGTGTTCACATGATTAATCTACTGTAGTAATCATGTTTTATATGTTTTCTTTCAATAATGTGCCAAGTAAAGCCTTTGGGATAGTGTGGATACTTGTTGATTCAATTCTGTGCAAAAACAGAAACTTTTGCCTCCAGTGTTTAATTTCCCAGATTTTACTGGAGCGTCAAAAAATTCTGAAATTTTTACACAGTATTGATATGCAAATTTTTGACGCTGTACTAATTTTTCAGAATTTTATAGTTCCAGAAGTATGGTAGTTTCTCAGATCATTACAGACTGTTCTGTTTTTGACAGATCCTGTTTTCAATGCATAGTTTGCTTGTTTTAATGTTTCCATAGCTTATATTATGAGATATAAATTTTGGAAATAATAGAATACAGTAGGCATTATATGGGAACAATTGTGAATCTTGTCTTGGACAGTACCTAAGTGATGGTTTATTCTTTATCATACTAACCGTTCTCACGAAGTTCCGTTAAGTTTTGTGTGATTGAAGTTTTCAAGTTTTGGGTGAGATATCGATATGAGGAGAATAAGGAGCGGCAATACCCTAAGCTTGGGGATGCCCAAGGCACCCCAAGGTAATATTCAAGGAATACCCAAGCAACTAAGCTTGGGGATGCCCCGGAAGGCATCCCCTCTTTCGTCTTCAACATTATCGGTAACCTCACTTGGAGCTATATTTTTATTCGTCACATAATATGAGTTTTGCTTGGAGCGTCATTTTCTTCTGTTGATATTTGTTTGCTGCTATCAATAATCATGTTTTGTGTCTTTTATTTCAATAAAATGCCAATTATAGCCTTTACCATGCTCATTTTGCAAGTTCATGAGTTGATGTTTCAAAACAGAAAGTTTGCTGCTATTGATTAAATTGCCCAGAAATGTCAGAATGTGATAAAATCTTGAAATTTTGATACAGTAAACTTTGATAAATTATTTCCAGTGTGGTAAATTTTCAGAATTTGTTGAGTTATCTAAGTATGGATTCTTAATTATCCTTTACAGACTGTCCTGTTTAGGCAGATTGCTGGTATGTTTGCATATGTTGGCTTGTTTAATGATTCTATTTGAGGATAGGATTATTAAATATGCAGAGGCATTTAGTATTCAATGTTTAATTATATTTTTTGTGATTTGCTACAATGGAGAATGTCGAGGTTTTGAGTGGATTTATACTAATATATCTCACAAGTTCTTGTCAAGTTTTGTGTGGATGAAGTTTTTGAAACTTAGGGAAACAACTATATGAGAAGAATTAACGAGACACAAGAGTTCAAGCTTGGGGATGCCCAAGGCTCCCCAAGTTAATATTCCAAGAAGTATCAAGCATTCAAGCTTGGGGATGCCCCGGTAGGCATCCCATCACTTTTCTTCATCAACTATTGGTTAGTCTCGATTGAACCCAAGTTTTTACTTGTTCACATAATGTGTGCTATACTTGGTTGTGTCTTTGTTTTGCTTGCTGTTTGAATAAAATATCAAGATCTTAAACTTTTTAAATGAGAGAGAGCCCTCACATAGCTACTTAATTGTTTCACTACTCATTGATCTTCGCTTATATATTTTTTGGAGTAGTTTGTCATTAATTCTCATGCTTCACTTATATCTTTTTGAGAGTTAATAATAGTAATGCTAATTTGCACAAGATATGAATTTGGTCCCAAGATGATGAATGTTCGAGAGGGATATAATAAAAACTTTCATATAGATCATTGGATATGATAAGTGTGATTCCTTGCAATGAAAATAATGAAAGAGATCATATGCTAATCTTATGGAAAGTAATGACATTACATAAAGAAAAGTATAAGTGGTAAAATTTATTGGAGGTTAACAAGCATAGCATTAGTCAATGATGCAATTCATGAAAAAGTTAATAAGGGAAGAGAAGATTCACATGCAAATATACTATCTTGGACATCTTTTATGATTGTGAGCCCCCATTAAGTATTTTATGTCAAAGTGTTGACGTTGGACAAGGAAGACAACGTAATGAATTATGTTTGTTCATATTCACATAGAAGTTATATTGTTATAGATCCTCCAACATGTGGTGCTTGCCCAATATCTTTGCTAGCCAAAAATCCGCACCAAGTAGAGATACTACTTGTGCATCCAAAACTCTTAAACCCAGTTTCATGTCACGAGAGTCCACTATATCTACCTAGGGATTGAATAAGATCCTTCAAGTAAGTTGTCATCGGTGCAAAAAGCAATAAAAATTGCTCCTAAAATATGTATGATCTTTTATTGTAAGGGAAAATAAGCGTTGTATGAACTTGTGATGGTAAAGAAATAAAAGCGGCGGACTGCATAATAAAGGTTGCTATCACAAGGGGCAATATAACGTGACGTTCCTTTGCATTAAGGGCTTGTTCATCCAACAACAAAAAGCGCATGACAACCTCTGCTTCCCTCTGCGAAGGGCCTATCTTTTACTTTTCTGTATTTACTTTCTGTATTTACTTTTCATGCAAGAGTCAATAGTGTTCTCCTCTACTTCCTTTTTATTTTTATTTTTTGCAAGCATCATGTGGTGGGGAAAGATGAACATATATCCAGTTGGATATGAGTGATCATGAGTTATTATTGTTGACATCACCCTTGAGGTGAATAAGTTGGGAGGCGAAATCACAAGCCCCTATCTTTCTATGTGTCTGGCTGAAACTTTTGCTCCATATATATGTCGTGAGTGTTAGCAATCATAGAAGACTAAATGATGGTTGAGTATGTGGACTTGCTAAAAAGCTCCTACATGAGACCCTTCCTGAAAATATGATGAATTGCAATTGCATTGTTGACTAGAATAGTTTGTTAGTTTCCAAGAAAGTTTATGCCTTATACTTCATTGTTGTGATGAATTGTTACTTGCTCATGAGAAGTTTTATGATAATAAATATTGTTGTTATAATAATGATCATGCTTTGAATCATTCAAGTCCAATGTCCATGCAACAAAAGAAAAGATTATATGATGATTATGATAGGTAGCATTCCACATCAAAATTTCTGTTTTTAATTGCTACTTTATCATGATGACTTTTATGAGAAAAAGTTGCTGTTATGATGCTAGGAAAAGTGATTGAAATTATTATTGATCAAACTTATGCACTATGCTAGCATTCACACTTCATAAATTATTTCTTTTATCATTTACCTACTCGAGGACGAGCAGGAATTAAGCTTGGGGATGCTGATACGTCTCCAACGTATCTATAATTTATGAAGTATTCATGCCATGTTTATTATAGTTTTGTATGGTTTTGGTGCACTTTTATATGGCTTTTATATGATTTTCATGGACTAAATATTGACCTAGTGCCCAGTGCCAGTTGCTGTTTTCTGCCCTATTTTTGTTTTACAGAAAATCAATACCAAACAACGTCCAAATGCCATGAAACTTTTGGAGATTTTTTATTGGCCAAGATAAACACTAGAAGCTTTGGGAGGAGGCCAGAAGACCCACAGGGGCTCCACGAGCCACCAAGGCACGCCACCCCCCCTGGCGCGCCCTGGTGCCTCGTGGCCCCCCTGTGGCCCTTCTTCGCGTGATTCCAACGCCAAAAAAATCATATATATTCAGAAACCCCCAAAAGTTAACCTAGATGAGTTTTTACGTCGCCGCAAGCCTCTGTACCAGAGAGATCCCATCTACAACCCTTTCCCAGCGCCCTGCCGGAGGGGGGAAGGCATCACCGGAGGCCATCTTCATCATCCCGGCGGTCTCCATGAAGAGGAGGGAGTAGTTCACCCTCGGGGCTGAGGGTTTGTACCAGTAGCTATGTGTTTGATCTCTCTCTCTCTCTCGTGTTCTTGAGATGGCACGATCTTGATGTATCGTGAGCTTTGTTGATATAGATGAATCTTATGGAGTTTTCCCCTCTCTATCTTCTTGTGATGAATTGAGTTTACCTTTGAAGTTTTCTTATCGGATTGAGTCTTTAAGGATTTGAGAACACTTGAAGTATGTCTTGCATATGGATATCTGTGGTGACAATGGGATATTCACTTGAGTCACTTGATGTATGTTTTGGTGATCAACTTGCGGGTTCCATGACCTTGGGGATTTGTGCATAAGGGTTGGCACACATTTTCGTCTTGACTTTCCGGTAGAAACTTTGGGGCACTCTTTGAAGTTCTTTGTGTTGGTTTGAATAGATGAATCTGAGATTGTGTGATGCATATCGTATAATCAAACCCGTGGGTACACGTGGTGACATTGGAGTGCCTAGGTGACATTAGGGTTTTGGTTGATGTGTATCTTAAGGTGTTATTCTAGTACGAACTCTAGGGCTGTTCTTGACAATTAATGGGGATGGCTCATAAGATTGATCAGGAAGAATAACTTTGAGGTGGTTTCTTACCCTACAACAATTTCTTCGTTTGTTGGAGTGAACTCTTTGTCGCACGTGAGGGATTTACATATGATTCAACTATGTCAACAATGTTGAGAGATTGCACTAGTGAAAGTATGAACCCTAGGCCTTGTTTTTAAGCATTGCAATACCATTTGTGCTCACTTTTGTTACTTGCTACCTTGCTGTTTTTATATTTTCAGATTATAAAAACCTATATCTACTATCCATACAACACTTTTATCACCATCTCTTTGCCGAACTAGTGCACCTATACAATTTACCATTGTATTGGGTGTGTTGGGGACACAAGAGATTTCTTGTATTTGGTTGCAGGGTTGTCTGAGAGATACCATCTTCAACCTACGCCTTCCACGGATTGATAAACCTTAGGTCATCCACTTGAGGGAAAATTGCTACTGTCCTACAAACCTCTGCGCTTGGAGGCCCAACACGAGTCTTCAAGAATAAGTTGTGTAGTAGACATCACCCAGTCAGCACAGTTGACTGGGTCAACCCAGTCAGCTGGGCTCCACGGGGCCCACTGTCAGTGGCACGGGAGGGTGCCACGTCGGCGCTAGGTCAGCGTCGGCCACCGGAGTTGCTCCGGCGAGCTCGAACGCGGCGGCGGACTCCGGCGAGCTCGGAAATCCGCTACGGTTAACCAAAACACGCACGGGTGGATTCTTTAGAACGGGCAGTTCGTCGCGCGTCGATTGGCAGCGGTTGCAGGGGCTGAGGTGGTCGGAATCGTCGACGGCAACCACCACGGGCGGCGCCGGAGTTCGGGTTCGAGCGGGCGCTCGGATACGGCTCGCCTTCGAGTCTTCTAAGCGGCTAGGCGGGGTCTGCGCGCGCGGGCGAGCTCGCTAAGGCGAACGGACGAAGCCGTAGGTGCTCGGGAGCACGGCGCGTGCAGCCACGGCGGCGGCCGGAGCGCGGCTACGGCGGCGGCAGCGTACATGCCCGAAGGCGAGCAAGGAGAGGAGGGAGGAGAGGCGGGGCTCACGGTGAGCGTGTAGAGGAGCAAAGCGGGCTCGGGGAGGTCTGGTGGTGGCGGATCAAAGACGGCGATCACCGGCCTCCGAGGAGGAGGGCGAGGCCGTGCAGCTCGATGTAGGGGCTCCCGGCTTCGGCTAGTTGCAACAGAAGGAGTAGCGGACGCGGGCGGAGCGTTCTGGCACGGCGGCGAGGCGCGGGAAGTGCGGTGGCTATGCGGGCGAGCGGCGAACGGCGACGACCGAGGCGGCCATGGCAAAGAGGAGCTGCAGTAGCGCGTGGGGAAGGGGGAAAAAGATCCCGGCCGGTCCAGGACGTCCGCGGTGGAGATCTTATCCACCCCGCGACGACGGTAGCGGCGCGGGTGGCGAGGCGGCTCGGCGGGGACGAGCGCGGGCGTGCGCGCTCGGTCGGCCTCCTGCGCGGCAGGGGGTTGACGAAAGGCCGGCGCTGTTGGGCTGGGCCGCATTGTATGCACGTAGAGCCCAGTCCAACAGTGGATAGTTTTCCTTTTTCTTTTTCTTTTTCTATTTCTTTTTTTTATAGTTTCCGTTCTGTAATTCTTTTAGCACTAGTTGTCTTTTGTAAAATGTGTAGTTGGTCCCAATAATTAATATGCATTATTTCCCACTGCCACAAAAAGTTTGGGAGTGATATGAATTCATTTGTATTTTTCAAAGATGAAAATGGATTTAATTATGCTGTTTTTGGGTACTGTTTTGGTTGCTAGGGTCCACTTAGGAACTTAAATAATTCTGGTTTTATTTTTATCATTGCTTTGGGATTATTTGCTATATCATGAACTATTTAGTTCCTGGATTTGAACAACTTTTAAATTCACTTTAAATTTGAATTCCATTTCAAAGTGGAATTTGAAATGAGAAATGAGATCAAAGGTGATCAAGCACTGTTAAGCATGATGACTTAGCATTGATCATGGGGGATTACTGTAGCTAAAACTTGGGGGTGTTACAATTCTCCAGCGCTACAAGAAATCTCGTCCTGAGATTTAAGAGGTGGAGTAAGGGGTATCTTCGGGATCAATGATGTATAGGAGAGTCAGGTTTCGATCCTGTGGAACTGTGGTTAGTGTGGGTTAAAAGTAGGAAGGGCGGTGACATCTTGCACGGCCATGATAGTAAGGCACGTCAGAGGATAGTTTGTCAGCTATGTCGGCAACACGTCGGTACCATAGGCGGGAACGAAGAGAACCATTTTCCTGCTCGTTAAAACGAGGCGGACCAATAGGAAAGGTTCTCGTCCATCGGTGGTTACCGGAATGTCATCACAATAGTAACAAGGTTTTATTTGGGGGTGTTGACTTAAGCAGGGAATTATTACTGCTCAGATAAAAGCTATATTACAAGAAAGGTTAAACGGACCAATGGAAAGGAATATGTGATGATCAGATTAAACAGACCAATGGAAAGGAAAATGTGATGATCTGATCCAACAGACCAATGGAAAGGAATAGTTGCAGACAATCCAGCTCTCTGGGTGAATGTGATTACAAGATCCTAATGTCAGAGTTAGCAAAATCATTTAACCCGAAAGGAAGAGGATTCAGAGTCCCAGAGTAAGGAAGAGGAATAAAAGATCCTAATACCACCCATTGGCGACATGGGCCCGTAAGCCACACAGCCATGTTAGTAAAACAGTTTTTCAAAGACTAGACTCAACTTCGGCCAAGGAGTTGGAAAGGGGCTTCCTACAGGCAGTCAGCTCTGATACCAGCTTGTGACGCCCCCGACCCGACTGTGCACTAATCATACACACAAATGCGCACGATCAAGCCCAGGGACTCACGGGAAGATATCACAACACAACTCTAGACTCAAAAATAAATTAATACAAGCTTTATATTACAAGCCAGGGGCCTCGAGGGCTCGAATACATAAGCTCGAGTTACACAAGCATCAGCGGAAGCATTAGTATCTGAGTACAGATATAATTAGACAAAGGTTACCTTAAAAAGGCTGAGCAAAACAACAAGAACTAGATCGAAAAGGCGCAGGCCTCCTGCCTGGGAGCCTCCTAAACCACTCCTGGTCGTCGGTCTCCACATAGTAGCAGGCTCCACCGGGGGAGTAGTAGACGTCGGCGGGATCAGCTGGCACCGGGGCTCCGTCATCTGATTGCAGCAATCGGGTAGAGGCAAAAAGAGGTAGCAAAGCAACCGTGAGTACTCATCCAAAGTACTCGCAAGACTTACATCAGATCTATGCTAAGTATGCATGAGTATCAAAAGAGGGGGCTGTATCTGTGGACTGGACTACAGCAATGCCAGAATAGAGAGAAGGCCTAGCCTATCGAAGACTAGCATCTTGCAGCATTAGAAGAGTACAGATTAGTAGCATTTAATAAAGCAACAAGCATGTAGTAGCAAATCCTAGAGATCCTTCCTCGACTCCCTGTGAGAAAGCGATCCCGGAGCTTACAATTAAAGTAACATGTATTCAGTTCAAGTTGTAGTAGATCGGGATACAACACTGAGCGTCCTGTTACCGTGGACACGGCTATTCGAATAGATAACTTCCCTGCAGGGGTGCACTACTGTTACCCAACATGCTCGATTAACTCTGGCCGGACACACTTTTCTCGGTCATGCCCGGCCTCGGCTGATCGACACGACATAGTCCTACCTAGGCTCAACAGAGAGGTCCCCGCCGGTCTACATCCTAAGTGCTCAGGGGTCTTGGGCCATCGCCCTTTGCACTCCGGGTCATTATGCGACGAACCGGGACGAGCACCACCTCATCCTGGATGGCACTGGCCCGACAAGCCCACAATGCCGAACTGGACATCTGACAGAACTTTCGGCCGATACATACGGCATAGAGGGCCCCATAAACCATTATCCCACGTGGTGGTAGTGCGTATATGGCTAGCGGCCAACTCAGATCAAATACCCAAATCCGTTAGGCTTGTTATTAGGAGCTCGCGGTGAAGATCAGTACTCCTGTCCGTCTCAAGGAAGTGCAACAAGGGTCAGGCCCATCCCTCTCTAGGGCGGTCTCTGCCTGCCCGGTCGCGCCTCGTAATTATCTCGCGGGTACCCTCCAGGTCAACCCGACTTCCCAGGAGACTGTCGGGAACTCAGGTCCACCTCTACCGGGGTGGCACCACTTGTCCCTTCAGTCCCGCAGTAACGGTACATGGGGGCAACAGTTAAAGGTAAACGTGTGTTCGTAACATCAAGAGGGTAATCCGAGGAATCACCCTTGATGGATTCCCACTCGATGCAACCGTCAAGGTGAACTCGGAGGAATCACCCTCGATGGATTCACACTTGAGGGGTAGCACGACAGAGGCGTCATCGGAGGTGGTGAATGAGGAATCACCCTCGGTAACCCGCAACCGACTAGCTATGCTACAGAGATATCATCAGGAGTAAGGTAGGAGGCATCACCCTCTGCACTCAGTAGTAGCTCTGTAGAGTCGTACAACTAAGGGGGTGTGCGGTGCTGTGTCGGTCTCGGCACGTCGATCACATTGATCGCGTCATCGGTAGTAAAGCAAGGCAATATGGACAGGGGTGTAGGGCCACTGATGGATCGCTAACCAGCCTATACTAAGCATATAGGACAACAGGTAAAGTATCAACAGCAGGTTACAACATCAGGCCATGCATTAGAATAGGAGCAATCAATTACAGTAGCGAAATCTAATGCAAGCATGGGGAAGAAGGAATAGGTGATATAGGAATAATCAAGGGGGTTTTGCTTGCCTGGAAGCTCTGCTGAAAGGGGTTGGTCGTCAGGGGCGTAGTCGTACTCGGGGCAGCGTCGGTCTCGGAGCTATCGGAGAGAAGAGGGGGAAGAAACAATAAATACAAGCAACAAAATGCAACCACAGATGCATGGCATGGCAGCACGTTATTCGAGGAGTGCCCAAATGCAGTACTACACAAGTTAGTCAGAGCTGGAAAATATCCGGGAATATTTTCCCAGCTCCGGGCAGTTATCGGTATATTGATTCGGAGGGGAAAGTTCCATGTTCATCATGCTAGAGAGGTGTGGCAGGTAAACGGAGGGCATATTCGGGTTCGTCTCGTTTTACTGATCAACTTTCATGTAGAAAACTTTTTGATCCGAACTACGGTTTATTTTCTATGATTTTTCAAAGTTTTACGGAATTTCTAGAATTATTTTAATTATTAAATCTGAATTATCCAAAACAGTGATATGTGACGTTAGCATGACGTCAGTGTGACGTCAGCGGGTCAACTGAGCTGGCCAGGGTCAAACCTGACCAGTGGGACCCACATGTCATACACAGTGAACTAATTAGGGATTAATTAAACTAATTAAAGATTAATTAGAGGGTGGGCCCCATCTGTCAGTGACTATTTAGTTAACAGATTTAATTAGCATTTTATTTATTTATAAAATCATTTAAATTAAGCGGGGCCCGCATGTCAGTGACTGTGCTGCCCAGTCAGCACAGTTGACTGGGTCAACCCAGTCAGCTGGGCTCCACGGGGCCCACTGCTAGTGGCACGGGAGGGTGCCACGTCGGCGCCAAGTCAGCGTCGGCCACCGGAGTTGCTCCAGCGAGCCCGAACGCGGCGGCGAACTCTGGCGAGCTCGGAAATCCGCTACGGTTAACCAAAACGCGCGCGGGTAGGTTCTTTAGAACGGGCAGTTCGTCGCGCGTAGATTGGCGGCGGTTGCAGGGGCTGAGGTTGTCGGAATCGTCGACGGCGACCACCACGGGTGGCGCCGGAGTTCGGGTTCGAGCGGGCGCTCGGCTACGGCTCGCCTTCGAGCGTTCTAAGCGGCTAGGCCGGGTCTGCACGTGCTGGCGAGCTCGCTAAGGTGAACGGACGAAGCCGTAGGTGCTCGGCAGCGCGGCGCGTGCAGCCACGGCGGCGGTCGAAGCGCAGCTACAGCGGCGGCAGCGTACATGCCCGAAGGCGAGCAAGGAGAGGAGGGGTGAGAGGCGGGGCTCACGGTGAGCCTGTAGAGGAGCAAAGCGGGCTCGGGGAGGTCCGGTAGTGGCGGATCGAAGGCGATCACCGGCGTCCGAGGAGGAGGGCGGCCCGAAGGCGATCACCGGCGTTCGAGGAGGAGGGCGAGGCCGTGCAGCTCGATGTAGGGGCTCCCGGCTCCGGCTGGTTGCAGCAGACGGAGTAGCGGACGCGAGCGGAGCGTTCTGGCACGACGGCGAGGCGCGGGAAGTGCGGTGGCTACACGGGCGAGCGGCGAACGGTGACGACCGAGGCGGCCATGGCAGAGAGGAGCTGTAGCAGCGCGTGGGGAAGGGGGAAAAAGATCTCGGCCGGTCCAGGACGTCCGCGGTGGAGATCTTATCGACCCCGCGGCGACTATAGCGGCGCGGGTGGCGAGGCGGCTCGGCGGGGACGAGCGCGGGCGCGCGCGCTCGGTCGGCCTCCTGCGCGGCAGGTGGTTGAAGAAAGGCCGGCGCTGTTGGGCTGGGCCGCACTGTGTGCACGTAGAGCCCAGTCCTACAGTGGATAGTTTTCCTTTTTCTTTTTCTTTTTCTATTTCTTTTTTTATATAGTTTATGTTCTGTAATTCTTTTAGCACTAGCTGACTTTTGTAAAATGTGTAGTTGGTCCCAATAATTAATATGCATTATTTCCCACTGCCACAAAAAGTTTGGGAGTGATATGAATTCATTTGTATTTTTGAAAGATGAAAATGGATTTAATTATGCTGTTTTTGGGTACTGTTTTGGTTGCTAGGGTCCACTTCGGAACTTAAATAATTCTGGTTTTATTTTTATCATTGCTTTGGGATTATTTGCTATATCATGAACTATTTAGTTCCTGGATTTGAACAACTTTTAAATTCACTTTAAATTTGAATTCCATTTCAAAGTGGAATTTGAAATGAGATATGAGATCAAAGGTGATCAAGCAGTGTTAAGCATGATGACTTGGCATTGATCATGGGGGATTACTATAGCTAAAACTTGGGGGTGTTACATTGGACTTGAATGATTCAAAGCAATAGTCTATAATTTGACATGAAGATATAAATACTCAAGCATACTAACAAGCAACCATGTCTTTCAAAATATCAACGCCAAAGAAAGTTATCCCTAGCCCATTATGCTCAGTCATTGATCCATTCATGAAACACACTCAAATATTAGCTACATCCAATGCACAAGTATGACAATAGTGCTCTCTAGTTGGTGCTTTATAAGAGAAGATGGAGACTCAAATTAAAAATAAAAATTGCATAAAAGTAAATAGATAGGCCCTTCACAGAGGGAAGCAGAGATTTGCTAATGTGCCGGAGCTCAAAGCTTAAATTAGAGAGATGAAAATATTTTGAGAGGCATGCTTTTCCTGTCAATGAAAACGACCGAGAATTCCCAATATCTTCCATGCTAGACACATCATAGGCGGTTCCCAAACAGAAAGTAAAGTTTATTTCCTTTCCACCTTTCTTTCACAATTCATGGCTAGCCGTATCCACGGGTGCCCTCCATACCATCACTTTCCAAGGAATTTTGTTGTTATTAATTTTTGATTCATTGTGGGACTGGGCATCCCTATTACCAGCCACTCTCTCATGCAATGACAAGTGAATAAACACTCATCATGAGAATAACACACCTAGCATGGAAAATATTGGCCACCCCCTGCCGCTTCATGAGTGGTACGGGCACACAAAACGGAAAAATTATTTTGAAAATTAGAGTTGGCACACGCAAATTTACTTGTAACGGCATTGAAATACCGCATATTGGTAGATATAGTGGACTCATTTGGCACAACTTGGGTTTAAGGATTTTGGATGCACAAGCAGTATTTCCGCTTACTACAAATGAAGGCTAGCAAATAGATTGAGAAGCAACCAACCAAAAAGCGAAAATGGTCATAAACATGCATTGAACATAACTAACACCGAATAATGCACCATAAGTAGGATATAATTTCTTTGCATAACTATTGAGTTAATGTGCATGCATAGGGAATCACAAACCTTAACACTAATATTCTTACTAAATCACAATTACTCACTAACATGACTCACATATCTTCATCTCCATATCGTAAAACTATTCCAAGGAATCACACTCATCATATCCAATGATCTATATGAAAGTTTTTATTATATCCCTCTTGAATATTCAACACTTTGTGACCAAATTCATATCTTGTGCAAATTACCATTACTATTATCAACTCTCAAAAAGATTTAAGTGAAGCATGAGAGTGCAAATATTTCTTCAAAATTTTAATCTTGTCAACTCTCAAAATAATATAAGTGAAGCATGAGAGTTTATTTCTTCAAAATTTTAATCTTGTCAACTCTCAAAATAATATAAGTGAAGCATGAGAGTTTATTTCTTCAAAATTTTAATCTTGTCAACTCTCAAAAAGATTTAAGTGAACCACTAGAGCAACTGCCTAGCTCAAAAAATTTAAGTGAAGCACATAGAGTATTCTAACAAATTATGATAACGTGTGGCTCTCTTAAAATAGGTGTGTTCAGCAAGGATGATTGTGACAAACTAAAAAGCAAACAAAGCAAAGACTCATATAATACACGACGCTCCAAGGAAAACACATATCATGTGACGAATAAAAATATAGCTCCAAGTAAAATTACCGATGGTTGGTAGAAGAAAGAGGGGATGCCTTCCGGGGCATCCCCAATCTTAGACGCTTGAGTCTTCCTTGAATATTACCTTGGGGTGCCTCGGGCATCCCCAAGCTTAGGCTCTTGCTACTCCTTATTCCTTCATCCATCGTGATCTCACCCAAAACTTGAAAACTTCAATCACACAAAACCCAATAAAACCTCCGTGAGATCCGTTAGTATAACAAAATAAATCACCACTTTAAGTACTGTTGCAAACCCATTCATATTTTATTTTTGCATTATACCTACTGTATTCTAACTTCTCCATGTCTTATACCCCCCGATACAATCCATAGTTTCATCAAAACAAGCAAGTAGTGCATCAAAAACAGAATCTGTCAAAAACAGAACAGTCTGTAGCAATCTATTTAAAATCCATACTTCTGTAACTCCAAAAATTCTGAAAAATTAGGACAACGTGGGAAATTCATACACCAATACTGTGTAAAACTTGCAGATTTTTTGGACGCTCCAGTACAGAACCAAAATTCCAGCACTGGACGCAAAACTTTCTGTTTTCCAAACAGCATCAATTATACTATCTTCCAAATCATCCCAAAGGTTTTACTTGGCACAAACACTAATTAAAACACAAAAAACACAATCATAACAGTAGCATAAATATGAAAACACAAAATAACAGAAACAAAAAGTAAAAATTTATTTTATTCATTGGGTTGCCTCCCAACAAGCGCTATTGTTTTATGCCCCTAGCTAGGCATAATGCATAGTTTCAAGTGATCCCTAGCACTTACTTGTATTTTTAATAATCTAAGGTGAAAGTGATACCTAGCACTTACTTGTATTTTTAATAATCTATCCCAAGCTTCTTTTGGAGATTCATCACTCAAATATTTAAAGTTTAGAATTTCTGGATCGTCTCCTAAGCATGGAGGGAACGGCATAACGGGAGTAGAACTAGCCATAACGATAAAGCAAACAAGCAAACACGCGAAAAGGCAAATGGAAAATATTTTTGTATTTTTTTAAAAACTTTTTAGAAGTGGGGGAGATGAAAATGAGAGGCAAATAAAATAAATGCAAGGAGATGAGAGTTTATGCAAAGGTACTTGATAGATGTTGATGATGTCTCCCTGACAACGGCGCCAGAAATTCTTCCTGCTACTTGTAGCTTGCGTTGGTATTTTCCCCAAAGAGGAAGGGATGATGCAGCACAGTAGAGGCAAGTATTTCCCTCAGTTATGAAACCAAGGTTATCAATCCAGTAGGAGAATCACGCAACACCTCGTTAGTAGTACCTGCACACAAACAACAAATCCTTGCACCCAACGCAAACGAGGGGTTGTCAATCCCTCGGCGGTAAGTTGCAAGATTAAATTGTATGTGATAGATAGATAGATTGAAAAAAAAATACAAAATAAAATAAATAAGATAAAATTGCAGCAAGTATTTTTAGGGTTTTAGTATATGATTTAGATAGACCCGGGGGCCATAGTTTTCACTAGAGGCTTCTCTCAAGAAAATAGCATACGGTGGGTAGACAAATTACTATTGGGCAATTGATAGAAAAGCAAATAATCATGACGATATCCAAGGCAATGATCATGTATATAGGCATCACATCCAAGACAAGTAGACCGACTCCTGCTTGCATCTACTACTATTACTCCACAAATCGACCGCTATCCAGCATGCATCTAGTGTATTAAGTCCATAAAGAACGGAGTAACTCCTTAAGAACAATGACATGATGTAGACAAAGTAAACTCACGCATGAATAAACCCCATGTTTTTACCCTCAATAGCAACGGTACATACGTGTCATGTCCCTTTCTGTCACTGGGATTGAGCACCGCAAGATCGAACCCATTACAAAGCACCTCTTCCCATGGCAAGATAAATCAATCTAGTTGGCCAAACCAAATCAATAGATCAGAGAAGAAATACGAAGTTATAATAATCATGCAGAAAAGAGATCAGAGAATACTATAATAATATTCATGGATAATCTGATCATAAACTCACAATTCATCGGATCCCAACAAACACACCGCAAAAAGTGATTACATCGGATAGAACTCCAAGAACATCGAGGAGAACATTGTATTGAAGATCAAAAAGAGAGAAGAAGCCATCTAGCTACTGCCTATGGACCCGAAGGTCTGTGGTAAACTACTCACGCTTCATCGGAAGGGCATCAAGGTTGATGTAGAGCCCCTCCGTGATCAATTCCCCCTCCGGCGGAGTACCGGAGAAGGCCTCCAAATGGGATCTCTCGAGAACAGAAACTTGCGGCGGCGGAAAAAGTATTTCGTGGACTCCCCTGAGGGTTTCTGATTTTTTGGGAATTTATAGTGGTGGAATTAGGTCAAACGGAGCTGAGGTGGGCCCACGAGGCACCAGGGCGCGCCTGCCCCCCCCCCCCCAAGTGCGCCCTGGTGGCTCGTGGCCACCTCCTCTGGCGTCTAGTCTTCTCCCAAAGCTTCTAGTGTTGGTATTGTCCAGAAAAAAATCTCCAAAAAGTTTCGTGGCATTTGGACTTCGTTTGGTATTGATATTCTGTAAAACAAAAAACAGGCAGAAAACAGCATCTGGCACTGGGCACTAAGTTGATAGGTTAGTCTCCAAAAATGATATATAATTGCTGTAAATGCATATAAAAACATCCAAGATTGATAATATAACAACATGGAACAATCAAAAATTATAGATACGTTGGAGACGTATCAATTTTCTCCGAAGAGGAGAGGAGATGCATCAAAGTAGAGATAAGTATTTCCCTCAGTGAGAACCAAGGTATCAATCTAGTAGGAGAATCATGCAAAGCCTCGTGAACAGCACCTGCACACACAAAAGCAAATACTTGCACCCAACGCGGGCAAGAGGGTCGTCAATCCCCTTGAACTCGTTACTTGCAAGGATTAAATCTCGTAGTGGTAGATAGATAAATTGCAATAGAAAATAAAAGAAAGAATATTGCAGCAAGTATTTTTAGGTTTTCTTTTTATATTTAAAGTAGACCCGGGGGCCATAGTTTTCACCAGAGGCTTCTCTCTCGAACACATAGCATACGGTGGGTAGACAAATTACTGTTGGGCAATTGATAGAAAAGCGCATAGTTATGATGATATTCAAGGCAATGATCATGTATATAGGCATCACATCCGAGACAAGTAGACCGACTTCTGCCTGCATCTACAACTATTACTCCACCCATCGACCGCTATCCAGCATGCATCTAGGGTATTAAGTTAATGAAAACGGAGTAACGCCTTTAGCAAGATGACATGATGTAGACAAAGTAAACCCAATCAATTAGGAATAAACCCCGTCGTTTTACCCTTAATGGCAACAATACAAATACGTGTCTTTGTCCCTTTCTGTCACTGGGATATAGAACACCGCAAGATTGAACCCATTACAAAGCACCGCTCCCGCTGAAGATAAATCAATCTAGTTAGCCTAACCAAACGGATAGATCGGAGAGAAATACAAAGCTATCAAAATCATGCATAATAAAGTTTAGAAAAGACTCAATTACTTCTCATGAATAATCTGATCATAAACCCACAATTCATCGGATCCCAACAAACACACCGCAAAAGAATATTACATCGAATAGAACTCCAAGAAGATCGAGGAGAACATTGTATTGAAGATCTAAGAGAGAGAAGAAGCCATCTAGATACTAGCTATGGACCTGTAGGTCTATGGTAAACTACTCACACATCATCGGAAGGGCAACAAGGTTGATGTAGAAGCCCTCTGTGATTGATTCCCCCTTCGGCAGGGTGCCAGAAAAGGCCTCCAGATGGGATCACGGAAGAACAGAAGCTTGCAGCGGCGGAAAATTTATTCGAGGTGGTTCTCTGTTGTTTTCCCAATATTTGAGAATTTATAGAAGTGGAATTAGGTCAAAAGGAGCCACTAGGGGCCCATAAGGCATCAGGGCGCGCCCCCCTGGGGCGCGCCCTATTGCCTTGTCACCTCCTCGTGAGGCTTCTGGTCTCCTTCCGAAGCTTCTAGGGTCTCTTTTGTCCAGAAAAAAATCGTCAAAAAGTTTAATAGTGTTTGGACTCCGTTTGGTACTGATTTCCTGAAAAAACAAAAATAAGCAGAAAACAGCAACTGGCACTGGACACTAGGTTAATAGGTTAGTCCTAAAAATGATATAAAATAGCATATAATTGCATATAAAACATCCAAGATTGATACTATAATAGCATGGAACAATCAAAAATTATAGATACATTGGAGACGTATCACTATGCTCATGAGAGAGATGCCTCTAGTGAACGCTATGGCCCCTGGGTCCATTCACTTTATATTTACTAAAACCCTAAAAATACTTGCTGCAATTTATTTACTTTTATTTTCCTTTTCATCTTATCTATCTATGACTATCAGATTTAATCCTTGCAATTAACGAGTACAAGGGGATTGACAACCCTCTTGCCCGCATTGGGTGCAAGTATTTGCTTTCTCTGTGTGTGTGTGTGTGTGTGTGTGTGTGTGTGTGTAGATACTGCTTACAGTGTTTGTGTGGCGTCTCCTACTGGTTCGATAAACATTGATTTTTAACTAGGGGAAATACTATTTGCTACTATACTACATCACCCTTCCTCTTCGGAGAAATCCCAACGCCTATCACAAGTAGCAGAAGAATTTCTAGCGCCGTTGCCGGGGAGACTTCACCAAACACCTACAGGTTCCTTCACACACATTTATCATTTACTTGTTCTACTTCTTTTGCAATTTGCCTTCACTTTTTCATCTCCCTCTACTTCTCTAAAAAATCAAAAATACCAAAAATATTTTGTGTGCTTTCTATGATTATTACTATGGCTAGCTCTTCTGTCTAAACCCTCTCCTCCGATTTTGAAGTACTTTATTTTAAACAGAGACAAGGGGAGAGTTTAAAAGATGCATGGTTCAAGATAATAGAATTTTATCATAATTCTACTATAAAAATTGATATAATAGGAATTTTTATGTGGGACTCACTATGCCTAATAGACAAATTCTAGATTTTGCCGCTAAAGGAAATTTTATTGAAAGTGATGCTAATGCCGCCTATGAAATGATAGAAGGGATGGTAGGAGTTCCTCCTACACAAAAAGGATCCCCGTACACTCAAGAGGGAATTCAGATCTTAGAAAAACTAGGGGATATGCAGAAAAATATGATTGATTTACAAAAGTTCAACAAACCACTTAAAACCCTTAGTTCAAATCTCAACCGCATGAATTCACTTCTTACCGTTTGCAATAAAAGGCTTGATACTCTTGAGAGTAAAATTACTTTGCCTTTGGATGTTAAGAGGAAGCGTAAAGAGCCTCCTGGTTTTGAAAAGAGCCCCACTAAGGTGGTTAAGTTGAAGGATGATAACACTTGAGACTATGCATTATGCCTAGCTAGGGGCATTAAACAATAGCACTTGTTAAGAGGCAACCCAATAGTTATCTTTTTTGCTTTTCTTTTATTTTGTTGAGTCAACATGATTATTGCTACTGTAGTGATTATGTTTGTATCTTTTCTTTTGAGTTTTGTGCCAAGTAAAGCCTTTTGGATGATTTGGATGATAGTTGATTTGATTCTGTGGAAAACAGAAACTTTTTTGCCTAGTATTTGATTTTACATTCTGTACTAGAACGTGATAAAATTCTGAAATTTGTACATAGTATTGGGTTACAAATATTTTATGTTGTCTGAATTTTTAGAATTTTTGGAGTTACATAAGTATGGGAACAATAGATCATTACGTACTGTTCTATTTTAGACAGATTCTGTTTTTATTGCATAGTGTGCTTATTTTGATGATTCTATGGATTGTATCGGGGGGTGTAAGTCATGGAGAAGTTAGAATACATTAGGTATTATGCAAGAAAAATTATGAATCTATTTATAACAGTACCTAAGGTCAATGATTATTTTATTATACTAATGGATCTCACGAGGTTTTGTTGAGTTTTGTGTGATTGAAGTTTTCAAGTTTTGGGTGAGATGACGATGGATGAAGGAATAAGAAGCGGCAAGACCCTAAGCTTGGGGATGCCCAAGGCACCCCAACATAATATTCAAGGAAGATCCAAGCATCTAAGCTTGGGGATGCCCCGGAAGGCATCCCCTCTTTCGCCTCCAATCTATCGGTCTTACTCCGAGCTATATTTTTATTCATCACATGATATGTGTTTTGCTTGGAGCATCATGTGTTATAGTTTTATTTTCTCTACTTTTTCCACAATCACTATTTGCTGATCACACCAATTAAGAGAGACACACCTTCATCATAATTTATTAGAATGCTCTTTATGCTTCACTTATATCTTTTGAGTCAAGGCAATTTGCTCATGTGCTTAACTTATATCCTTAGAGCACGGCGATACTTATATTTTATAGAAATCATTTGCACTCTCATGCTTCACTTATATCTTTTTGAGAGTTAAATAGGTAGTGGCAATTTGCATGAGTTATATGTTTAGTCAAAAAATGATAGGTATACAAGAGTGATATAATAAAAACTTTCATGCAGATCACTGAATATGTTCCGATTGATGAAGAATATTGAGGTAATAATATCTAAGCTCACTAGTGGATAATTTTGGTCAAATAAGGAATATGGATATTAAAGTTTTTGATTACCGAAGCATGCACGTATAGCCTCTAGCGTTGCGATGAAGTTGGAGCGTGATTTATTATTGATTTTCTACCTTATGAGTGGCGGTCGGGGACGAGCGAGGTATTTTCCTCCCAATCTATCCCCCTGGCGTTATGAAAAGTTATGCTTTGCTTTGAGGGCTTATAAAATTTCACAATAAATTCTTGAGTTCTTTATGACTAATGTGATGACAAGGACGGAAGCACTTCCACCTATCCATAATTTGCTAACCTCTTCGGCACCGTGCATTGCCCGTTCTCACCTCGAGACTTGGTGCAAACTTCGCCGGTGCATCCAAACCCCGTGATATGATGCGTTCTATCACACATAAGCCTTATTATATCTTTCCTCAAAATAGCCACCATACCTACCTATCATGGCATTTCCATAGCCATTCCGAGATATATTGCCATGCAACTTCCACCGTTACTATTCGCATGACTTGAGCATTCATTGTCATTTTGCTTTGCATGATAGAGCTGACATGATATTTGTGGCGCAACCACCGTTCATCATTGTTATACATGTTACACTGGATCATTGCACATCCTGGTACACTGCAAGAGGCATTCATATGTAGTCATATCATTCAGTTTTATCGAGTTGTAAGTAAATAGAAGTGTGATGATCATCATTATTAGAGTGCTGCCCCTACCTGAAAGTGCTAGTTATCGACTAGAGGGGGTGAATAGGTGATTTTTATGAAAGGCTTCGAAAACAGGCAATGTCTTCGAAGTAAGCGGAAGCAAGATGAGAACTACCAAAGCCTATCAATAATATGAACAAGTATGACAAGCATAGACATCATACATACAAGCATGTGTTGAACATAAACACAAGAAGCATGAATATAAATGAGTAAACAAATGAATGGCTTCAGGGAATATCTTCAAACACAGACAAGCATGCAAAGGCTTCACAGTTCAAAACAGTAAGTAATGAAGAGAAAGGATAGAACCAGGAGCTCGGGGAAGACAATGATTTGTTTGACCAGTTCCAACTGCTGTGACAGTTGTACGTCTGGTTAGGGAGGCTGAGATTGAACTCAGAAGACCACTTCTTCACCTTATTCCCCTTGAGCTAAGGTCGCTTAGACCTCGCCCAATCACTCTGGTAAGTCTTCAAGGTAGACTTCCAAACCTTCACAGACTTCATTCACCGGCAATCCACAATGACTTTTGGATGCTCATAACATGACACCTAACCGGCTGGAAGATCACAGTCTTCAAGTGTAACAAGTCTTTGGTTCACTCAGAACAGAATTTCTTTAGTGATGCTCAATCACTTTGGGCTCTGGGTGTTTTGGGTTTTGCCCTCGCAAGGATTCTCTCTCAAAGGCTTCGAGGTGGGTTGCTCTCAAACGACAAAAGCCGTGCACTAACTCGGAGCAGCCACCAATTTATGGTGGTAGGGGGTGGCTATTTATAGCTTGGAGGCAACCCGACATGATATGTCCGAAATGACCTTGGGTCATAGGGAAGCTGACATGTGTCCAATGGTCGAATCCCAACACACGCGGCAACTTTACTTGGGCTCCATGCAAAGCTGACTCAACCAACTCTGGAAGAGGTTTTCTCTCATTTGTCTTCGCTCGAAGACATAGGATTTGGGTTGAGCATCACGTCAGTTTCTGACTTCGTTTACCTCGACCCCACTTAATAGTACGATGGTTCCTATGACTCAAGAAAGTAGAAAATGAAACTACCAAAAAACTAAGTCTTCGCGTTCCATTGGCTTCAAGTGAATATCTTCAAGAGCCATTATCTTCAACACGAATGTCTTCGTGAACCACCATTGTCTTCAATGTCTTCATACATTTTTAGGGATCATCTTCGATGGGTAAACCGAATCAATAGGGACTTCTACCTGTGTTCTCCTGTGAATCTCACAAACACATTAGTCCCACAACCAAGTTTGTCTTCAATACTCCAAAACCAACAAGGGGTGGCACTAGATGCACTTACAATCTCCCCCTTTTTGGTGATTGATGACAAACTGGTTGAAGTTTCAACGGGGATAAAAATATGTGAAAGTTAAGGAACAAGGTGTTTGGCTTCATGAATGTTGAGGAGCTCCCCTGAAGATGTGCATAAAAGTAATTTGCTTCTGAATGCAAATGCACATGGCAGGTTTTACTTTGTGGAGAGCTGCCTCTATTCATGAAGTCACAACATGTGCATACATATAATATGAAGATAATGGAATACACAATGGTATATGGGCGTTTGCAAATGACTTCATGCGCATAAGATCAAATTTAAGTAGCGCACAATAAAACAGCAGTGAATGTAGCAGATGTCCATCAGGACTTAAGTTTACAACCCAAACACCAAATGTTCAAGAACAAGAGTTGCAAACTTAACAAAATATCACAAGCCCGACCCAATATGTCCGCTTGAAGACTATCAACCCAAATGCTTCTCTCCCTTTTGTCAAAAAGTGACCAAAAAGGTGTGAAGACATAGGGTGTCTACACGTCCTGTGGAGGCGACGAAGATGTTGGGGCAGCCGGGTCGATGTTGGAGTTCAGTGGAGCAGACGGGCCTGATGCAGCATCGTGGTGCAGTGAAGCCATAGCCGGAGAGGTGGCATCATCTTCTTCATCAACAATTCTTGCATGAATCGTGGGTGCTGAAGAAGAATAATCGGAGTCTTCAAGTGAAGGTGTGGCATGCCACTTCTCAGATGATGGAGGCTTGGAGCCAAATTTGAAGCTCTCCTTAAAACCATCGGCAACAAGGTCATCTTCGGAGCATAGCAGTGTAAGGTTCTTCCAAGCACGACGATTGGCTTCATGTGCAACAAATGCATTCTTGGTGGAGAGGTTGCGCACTCTATAAAGATCAGATACGATGCTCTTCATTTGCCTTTTCAGCCAGTCATGATGCTTGTCTTGCTTCTGATGAAGAGAAACAAGAAGCTCTCTATCTGTCATCACCTTGGCTCGTTTCTGAGGCCTTTGAGGTACTATGCTGGTAGTGGCTTCAGTGTTTGCTTGTCGTGGTTGTTGAAACTGACCAGCAAGTTCAGAGATAGGGGCCACATTGGGAAGGTGAATGGCTTCCATATGAGCAGAGTGGCTGGCTTCAACAAGTCTTGGATCTTTCTCAGCCGAAGGATAAATGACTTCATGGGGAGCATCAACTTTAGGCGGAAAGATATGATGAGTGCAGCCAGAGGTTACATACTGAACAGTTGAACGAAGCTTGATGAGGCGCATAATCCATCACGCATAGAATTTGAGGCCAAACAGATCCATGCCAGACGCAGCAAGCTGGCGAATGAAGAAGTCATGTGTGTTGAATCTGATGCCATTTACTACATAGTAGACCAATGTCTTCATGGCACCTTCAAGCTTGGCTGAAGATGAATGCCCTTTGATTGGCCATAGAGTGTTGCGAAGAATGTGATATACAGTTCTAGGCAAGTACACAAGGTCATTGACGAAGAACTCCTTGGGGTATTCAGCTTCAAATGGCAATGGCTTCATCATTGTCGGCATCTCAGTCATGTTGGGCTTTGGCTTCTGGAAGATACTTTCCACTTCCTTTTCATAAGAAGCACAACCTGGATTATAGAAGTCACCAGGTACAGGCAGACGAGTGAGTTCGAGAAGATCCTGAGGTTTAGCTTCATGATGAACGTCACCAGTCATCCACTCAAGGGTCCAAGTCTTGGGGTCCCTGTTGAAGCCAGAAATGTGAAGAGTTGCATAAAATTGGAGTATGAGCTCCTCATTCCATTGTTCCTTGTCAGTGACAAAGGGCAGCAATCCAACATCTCTGAAGCATTCCATCGCTTGATCCAGACAAGGAAGTCCAGACATGGCTTCATGATCCAGACGCCTGTGAGGGTGAATCATGTCTTGGTTGTAGAGGACACACATGTAGTAGCTTCGCTGATGATGAGTCCAAAACCTATCTGAAGATATGCGTGGCTTCCTGAATGGATTCTTGGAGCCGTCAAAGAAAGTGTTCTCATTCCTAAAGCCAGCAACACTGAAAGTGCAGTCAGTGGATGGAGCACTATGAAGCCTTGGCAATCTCGGCATAGGCCTCTGAACTCGTGGGCGCTCGTTGATGTTAAACTCATATTGCGGGCCATGCTACACTGGAGGAGTAAGTGTTGGCCAAAGAATGGGAACTAGCTCACCAGCTCGATTGTATGCCATTGCAATATTAGGCGCATGGGCTTCACTTGAAGTAATGGCGTCAGGAGCAGGAGCAGGAGCTTCATGATTTTCACTCAATATGACTTCAGGCACAAGGGCCTCAGTAGCAGCAGGGGCAGGAGTTTCAGACACCGGCTCATGAATAGGTTCATGTGTTGCAGCCAGAATGTCTTCAGTCTGTTTGGCTTCTAGTTCAGGATTGGCTTTAGCTGATGCACGCATAACAGTTTCAACCGGTGCATCTTCTGTTTGTGCGGTGGTACTTGGAGGAACATCTTCTAGCACAAATTCCTCTTGAGCAACAGAAGCTTCCTGACGAACCTCTTTAGGAATGCTAGACATGGAGGCTCTTGGGCCGCGACGAAGCCTTCGGAATGAGGGCGACGCCTTTGAAGAAGAGAGGTTTTCCTCCATGGCTTCTGGTGTTCCTTGGGCTGGTAGATCATCAGTTGGTTCAACGTGAGGGGGTGGTGTGTGAGGAATCACTTCATCATGATCCATTGGCGTCAGAGGTCGGCCAATGCTGATAGGCTCACTGTTCTCTTGAACAGGCGATGATACCACGTCTTGAGTGATTTGAGGAAGGACTGCATCATCTTCATTCTGCACATTGGCCTCAGTACCAATGTCTTCAGCTGCGGTGGGGTTAGCAGATGGTATGTCTTCAGTGACAGGAACCTTTGTGGAAGTAGGTTCATGCACAATGACTCGTCTCTCGGTGTTGACGGTGGCAGGGGGAGCAACGAATATTGGCGTTACAAGCAGAGGCTCTTGATGAGCTGATGGAGCAGTTTCTGCTTGAGCCCTGCGCGAAGCCTTTGAAGACTTTGTCTTCTGACGCTTCTGAGATGGAGGAGCAGCAGAGGCATCTATTTTCTTGCGCTTGCGAGCATCGGCTTCGGCTTGCTGAGTCCACTTCCTCTCTGAAGCAATGGATAGAGCAGATGGCTTCGAACAGAGCATAGATGATGGGAATACGATCTTGGGCGCATCTTGACTTCAAGCCTCAGCAGCAGATGTGTCAGGCTTCTTCTTCTTCTTCTTGACCAGCTTAGGATCAATGGCAGGGTGGCCAAGAGCTTTTCTCTTCAAGCCCTCATTATGCGCTTGCACGGTTTTCTCAGCATAATGTTTGAGGCGCTCTCTGGCACCTTTGGCATCATCACGACGCTTTTGAAATTCATCTTTGAGCTCGGCCATCATCTTCTTATAGCCCTGAGTTTCCTTGATGCTAAACTTGGCCAGGTGCTTCTTGAAGAGCTGCTTTTCATGCTCAATCTTGTTCTTCTGCTCAAGCACCTTCTGCACGACTGCAAGTTCCTGGTTGATGAATCCTTGGAACGTGACACTGATGTTAATTGGGAGCTGCAGATCGTCAATAGACAAAGTTGGGTCGCAAAACCATTCGTCAATGAAGTTATTCAGAATGTCATGGTTGAACAGAGGTAGGTCTTTGAAGATATCAACCTCTTCCTGCTTGTTCTTGATGAGAAGCTCAAGGGCATCATCATCAAACTCATCATCAGATAAGTCGATTATAGCATCGTCATCTCTCAACGTGCTTGTTGGTTTGGGGCCTCGCCCAGCAGTTTTCTTTGTCTTCGGAGAGGTCTGAGACACATCTTCAGATTGCACACTGGATTCAAGAGGTGCAGTTGTCATTGGCTTCACTCTTGAAGCTTTTGGAGCAGCAGCAGATTTGGAAGATTGCCCCTCTTTAGCTTTGGAGCCCTTTGGTTTCCTCTGTATCTTGGGGGAGGCAGGAGCAATGTCTTCAGCAGGGGCTTCTCCGCGAGCAGCAGCGGCGGCAGCATGAAGAGCGTTGATATGCTCAATATATGCGTGAAGACTGTCCCATGGCCCAGTCAGATTGGGATCTGCTTGACGGGAGCCATCGGGCCTTGGCTCAGCTGGACCAGGGTTGAAGTCAACACCATAGTCCTTCTTGTTCTGCTCTGCCGAACCCTTAGCAAACTGATAATTGGCTTCAAAGAGGTCATCTTCACGACACCATCTAATACTAGATGGGCCAACATCTTCTGGCATTACACCTCTTACCATGCATGGATAGAAGTGCTGGGCAATGGCGTCAGCCTTTGTCTTCGGAATAAGCTTCCGATACACAATATCTGCCCATGGTGGCCTGACTGCATTCTTATCAGCATACTCTGGTGTAACAAAGTGATAGTAAAACCATTGCTCAGCCCAATATCTTCGGATCCATTGCACACGTGACTTGCGCTCTCCATATGTTTCCTCTGGATCTGACTTGTATTGCTCGTACAGATCTGGAGGGAGGTCAAGAGCAGTGTTAGCTCGCCTTTGCCTTCCTCCCTTCTTTGCAGATTTTCCACTCGCCATTGGCTTCAAAGGGCTGAATGGCTTCCCACTGCTGATCTGATAGGAACTGGCTTCAGGAGAATTGAGATGAAGCTGTAAGAAGTCTGCAAATGAATTCAGACTATGAGAACCAAGAGACTCCCCCACGGACATGTACTTGTGAAAGAATTAGATATGCGAGGGAAGGAGGAGTGGTCATATGCATTCTCAAGGGATTTTGAAGATAAATTAGTTTGAAGACCATGACCTCATAGTGCGAAGACATTCACTTACAATGTGTTGGTTCCAGATTTGTACAAATCCAAAAATAGGTACAAGTGAGGAATCATACGAAGCGTAGCATAAGTGAAGGAACTTAGCAAGTTATGCGATGTGTGAATGAAGATATAGATTTGAAGATGAAAGAACAACTTCTGAAGATATATGTAGAAATTTCAGATCAAACAAACGGTAAAAAGTAGTCTTTTATTTACTGCACGATGAACAGCTCAACGAGACGCGAAGGAAGCTGAGCAGTTCGATCTCCCACGCCCTAACTTGGTGGCGGAAGATGGCTACGGCAGCGGCAGCGAGAAGATATCCGTGGCCGGCATGAGTACAGCGTCGAAGAGGTCGCGGCAGCGAAGCACTTCTTCTCCGGTGTCGATGGAAGCTAGCGACGGCGCTAGGGTTGTATGGAGGCGATGGTGACAGATGTGAAGAGCATTAATGGATGCGGGGGCAAAGTATTTATAAGGGAAGAGTCGGCCCAGGTGGAACGACTGTTTTTCCCCTAGCGATACACATTTGCTCGACGCGTGGCACGAATGTGCTGTTTTACTGCCATGCCAGGACCCCACTACTTAGCAGTTTTGGCGGGAGGTCGTTCCGGCTTCTGCGGCGGCCGGTTAAAGCGGATAAGGATATAAAAAGGTTTTAAATTTTGGTCTCCAAATCTTTGACTGACAAGGATACAGTGAAGACAATCGACACGTGTCAAATAGAATGCATATGAAGATTTAGAGAGATTGGAAGAGATAAGCATAGAGGGGTATGGGTCCGATCACATTCACTTAGTTCAGAAAACATAGTTTGAAGACATAGCTATAAGTGAATGCTGTTGAGGACAAACTCATATATATATAGAATAGTATAGCCAATGAGATCAAATGAAATGCTAAGATAAAAGCATTTGTGAAGACAAACCAAATCAAGAAGATAATGCAATAGAAGTGACGCCAAATGAAAATCTCCAAGAAAAGTTTGGTGGTGGCGTTACCCACCGTATAGGAAGTATTAGACCCAGACACGGCGCACAACTATCGTGGCGCTCTGAAGTCAAATTCCACGTTAATATCTTCACACTTAGATTGTACGTCTTCATGAATAGAAGACATACGTTACTTCGTGCATTGCACATCATAGTCATCAACAATGCATAAGTGTTAGGATGTGTGTCCATTCACTCGACATTCTAGGATTCTAAGATATTTAGCTCACACCGCAACTTGCAAAACCTCTTCTCATCCAAAGGCTTCATGAAGATATCTGCTAGCTGATCTTCAGTGTTGACGTGAATGATGTCAATGTCTTCTTTGAGCACATGATCACGAAGGAAATGATGCCTGATCTCAATATGCTTCGTCTTGGAGTGCTGGACAGGATTGTGTGAAATCTTGATGGCGCTCTCATTGTCACAGAATAGGGGTACTTTCTTCTTGTTGATGCCATAGTCCTTCAGGGTTTGCTTCATCCAGAGAAGCTGAGCACAGCAGGATCCAGCAGCAATGTATTCGGCTTTAGCACTAGAGAGTGATACGCAGTTCTGCTTCTTTGAGGACCAACATACAAGTGAACGTCCAAGAAAGTGACAAGTGCCTGATGTGGATTGGCGATCCACCCTATCTCCAGCATAATCAGAATAGGAGAATCCAACCAAATCAAACTCTGAGCCCTTTGGATACCATAATCCTAGCGTTGGGGTGTGAGCCAAATATCGAAGTATTCACTTCACCGCGAGGTGATGCAATTCCTTTGGTGCCGCTTGGAATCGGGCACACATGCAAGTGCTAAGCATTATATCTGGCCTAGATGCACATAAGTACAATAAAGAACAAATCATGGAGCGGTATACCTTTTGATCGAACTCTTTACCATTGTCGTCAGAACTCAGATGACCATTGGTTCGCATTGGCGTCTTGTAGCCCTTGCAATCTTGCATTCCAAACTTCTTCAAGCAATCCTTGAGATACTTCTCTTGTGATATGAAGATGCCATTGCGTTGTTGACGAATTTGAAGACCAAGGAAGAATTTCAGCTCTCCCATCATGGACATTTGATATTGCTCTTGCATCATATGACTGAACTCATCGCTATATCTTTTGTCAGTGCAGCCGAAGATAATGTCATCCACATAGATTTGGCGCACAAACAGTTCACCATCATATGATTTGGTGAAGAGAGTGGGATCAAGTGAACCAGGTTTGAAGCCTTTGCTTTTCAGGAACTCCTTGAATGTGTCATACCAGGCTCGTGGAGCTTGTTTGAGGCCATACAGTGCCTTGTTGAGCCTATAGACCTTGTCAAGGTGCTTTGGATCTTCAAACCCAGGTGGTTGAGCAACATAGACTTCTTCTTCAATTTTGCCATTGAGAAAGGCACTCTTCACATCCATTTGGTACAGAAGAATATCATGGTGATTGGCATAAGCAAGAAGTATGCGGATGGCTTCAAGTCTAGCCACTGGAGCAAAGGTTTCATCAAAGTCAATTCCTTCCACTTGTGTATAACCTTGAGCGCAACTAGACGAGCTTTGTTTCTGACAACTTGACCATGTTCATCTTGCTTGTTGCGGTAGATCCATTTGGTTCCAATAATGTTGTGTTTGCGAGGGTCTGGACGCTTAACAAGTTCCCACACATTGTTGAGTTCAAATTGCTGAAGCTCTTCTTGCATAGCTTGAATCCATTCTGGTTCCATGAAAGCTTCAGTGACTTTGGTGGGTTCTGTGATGGAGAAAAAAGCGAAGTGTCCACAAAAGTTTGCTAGCTGTGTAGCGAGTGAGAGGACCAGGTGCATTGATGTTGTCAATTATCTTCTCGATCTGAACTTCATTGGCCACTCGAGGATGTACAGGACGAAGACTTTGTAGTTGCTGAGCATTGTCTTCAGGCTCAGCATTATCTTCAGTCTCATCAATGTCTTCATGCTGGACAAGAGCATGTATCACAACCTCTTCATCTCCAGGATCCTCAGTGGGTATTATGTCTCCAGTATCCATTAGCTTGATGGATTAACTAGGAGGGAGTTCATCTATCACATGTGGCAGGTGCTCTCTTTGCGAGCCGTTAGTCTCATCGAACCGCACATCTACAGTTTCAACCACTTTGTGGTGAAAGAGGTTGAAGACTCTGTAGGTGTGCGAATCCTTTCCATAGCCAAGCATAAAACCCTCATGTGCTTTCGATGCAAATTTGGGAGTGTGATGTGGATCCCGTATCCAACACCTAGCACCAAATACTTTGAAATAACTTACATTTGGCTTCTTACCAGTGAGAAGTTCATAAGATGTCTTCTTGAAGAACTTGTGAAGATATACTCTATTGATGATGTGGCATGCAGTATCAATGGCTTCAGGCCACCACTTGCGTGGTGTCTTGTATTCGTCAAGCATACTGCGAGCCATCTCAATGAGAGTCCTGTTCTTGTGCTCCACGACGCCATTCTGATGTGGAGTGTATGGAGCTGATAACTCATGAGTAATACCAAGAACGTCAAGATAGGTGTCGAGCCCAGTGTTCTTGAACTCGGTGCCATTGTCACTCCTGATGTGCTTGATCTTGATGCCATAGTTGGTCATGGCCCAGTTGGCGAACCGCCTGAAGACAGCCTGCACCTCATTCTTATACAAGATTATGTGCACTCAGGTATATCGAGAATAGTCATCAACAATCACGAAGCCATATAGATGTGCAGAAGTAGTAAGAGTGGAGTAATGAGTAGGGCCAAATAGGTCCATGTGTAGTAGCTCGAAGGGACGAGTGGTCGTCATGATTGTCTTCGAGGGGTGTTTCGCCCTAGTCATCTTCCCAGCTTCACAGGCTCCACATAGGTGATCCTTCTTGAACTTGATGCCCTCGATCCCAATGATGTGCTTCTTCACAAGGGTGTGCAAGTTCCTCATGCCAGCATGCCCCAACCGTCGATGCCAAAGCCAGCATTCTGAAGCTTTTGCTAGAAGACATGTGGCAAGTTGTGGTCCTGTGGAGAAATCTACCATGTACAAGTCACCGCTTCGATATCCTTCGAAGACTTGAGTTTTGTCAGAAGCCATAAGCACAAGACAGTGAAATTTTCCAAAGATGACAATCATATCAAGATGACAAAGCATTGAGACGGACATGAGGTTGAATCCAAGGGATTCAACAAGCATCACTTTATCCATGTGCCGATCCTTCGAGATTGCAACCCTACCTAGACCCAATACCTTGCTTTTCCCAATATCAGCAAAAGTAATGTGCTTTTGAGTAGATGGATGAAGTGTAGAGTCCATGAGTAAGCTTCGGTCACCAGTCATATGGTTGGTACAGCCACTGTCCAGGATCCATTCAGTAGCTTTCGGAAGTGTACCCTACAGAGCAGTTAGTAGGATAGGCTTCACCAACACAATTGTGAAGTGCAAACATTTGATGATGAAGACTTTCAGAGAATGTAAGTTTCTTGGAGGATATAGTAGGATGATCATCAAGAAATCCATGGACGAAATAAATGGTAAGACCATTTGGACATTTTATCTTGCGTCCAACAAGATTTTTTAGGTCCCCAGCATTGTCTTCAGAACCCAATGCTTTTCGGCTGGAGATCTGACCCTGCAAGCAAAGATCAGTTCTTCTTAACCACCCACATCTGAAGGGGTGGCTTAGAAGCAATGAGTCTATGTGCAGCATCTGAGAACTTTGGCTTTGAAGCCCTAGCAAATAGCTTCACAGGGGGGTTAGAGTACTGCTACTTGTAAGTTGCGTTGGTAATTCCCTGAAGAGGAAGGGAGATGCAGTACAGTAGAGATAAGTATTTCCCTCAGTTATGAAACCAAGGTTATCAATCCAGTAGCATAATCATGCAACACCTCATTAGCAGCACCTGCACACAAAACAACAAATCCTTGCACCCAACGCAAACAAGGGGTTGTCAATCCCTCGGCGGTTAATTGCAAGATTAAATTGTATGTGATAGATAGATAGATCGAACTAAAATATAAAATAAAATAAATAAAGTAAAAGTGCAGCAAGGTATTTTTAGGGTTTTTAATATATGATTTAGATAGACCCGGGGGCCATAGTTTTCACTAGAGGCTTCTCTCAAGAAAATAGCATACGGTGGGTAAACAAATTACTGTTGGGCAATTGATAGAAAAGCAAATAATCATGACGATATCCAAGGAAATGATCATGTATATAGGCATCACGTCCGAGACAAGTAGACCGACTCCTGCCTGCATCTACTACTATTACTCCACACATCGACCGCTATCCAGCATGCATCTAGTGTATTAAGTCCATAACGAACGAAGTAACGCCTTAAGCAAGATGACATGATGTAGACAAAGTAAACTCACGCATGAATAAACCCCATCTTTTTACCCATAATAGCAACGATACATACGTTTCATGTCCCTTTCTGTCACTGGGATTGAGCACCGCAAGATCGAACCCATTACAAAGCACCTCTTCCCATGGCAAGATAAATCAATCTAGTTGGCCAAACCAAATCAATAGATCGGAGAAGAAATACGAAGCTATAATAATCATGCATAAAAGAGTTCAGAGAAAACTCAAATAATATTCATGGATAATCTGATCATAAACTCACAATTCATCGGATCCCAACAAGCACACCGCAAAAAGTGATTACATCGGATAGAACTCCAAGAACATCGAGGAGAACATTGTATTGAAGATCAAAAAGAGAGAAGAAGCCATCTAGCTACTAACTATGGACCCGAAGGTCTGTGGTAAACTACTCACGCATCATCGGAAGGGCAACAAGGTTGATGTAGAGCCCCTCCGTGATCAATTCCCCCTCCGGTGGAGTACCGGAAAACTCCTCCAGATGGGATCTCTCGAGAACAGAAGCTTGCGGCGGCGGAAAAAGTATTTCGTGGACTCCTCTGTTGGTTTCCCGATTTTAGAGAATTTATAGAGGTGGAATTAGGTCAAATGGAGCTGTGTGGGCCCCACAAGCCACCAGGGCGCGCCACCCCCCCGGGGCGTGCCCTGGTGCCTCGTGGGCCACTGCTTCATCTTCTGGCCTTCTCCCGAAGCTTCCAGTACTTGTTTTGTCCAGAAAAAAATCTCCAAAAAGTTTCGTGGCATTTGGACTTCGTTTGGTACTGATATTCTGGAAAACCAAAAACAGGCAAAAAACAGCAACTGGCACTGGGCACTAAGTTAATAAGTTAGTCCCAAAAAATGATATATAATTGCTGTAAATGCATATAAAAACATCCAAGATTGATAATATAATAGCATGGAACAATCAAAAATTATAGATACGTTGGAGACGTATTAGCATCCCCAAGCTTAATTCCTGCTTGTCCTCGAGTAGGTAAATGATAAAAACAAAATTTTTGATGTGGAATGCTACCTATCGTATTCATCATATATTCTTTTCTTTTATAGCATGGACATTTGGACTTGAATGATTCAAAGCAATAGTCTATAATTCGACATGAAGATATAAATACTCAAGCATGCTAACAAGCAACCATGTCTTTCAAAATATCAATGCTAAAGAAAGTTATCCCTAGCCCATTGTGCTCAATCATTGATCCATTCATGAAACACACTCAATATTAGCTACACACAATGCACAAGTATGGCAATAGTGCTCTCTAGTTGGTGCTTTATAAGAGAAGATGGAGACTCAAAATAAAAATAAAAATTGCATAAAAGTAAATAGATAGGCCCTTCGCAGAGGGAAGCAAAGATTTGCAAATGTGCCAGAGCTCAAAGCTTAAATTCGGGAGATAAAAATATTTTGAGTGGCATGCTTTTCCTGTCAACGAAAACGACCGAGAATTCCCAATATCTTCCATGCTAGACACATCATAGGCGGTTCCCAAACAGAAAGTAAAGTTTATTTCCCTTCCACCATTCTTTCACAATCCATGGCTAGCCGTATCCACGGGTGCCCTCCATACCAACACTTTCCAAGGAATTTTGTTGTTATTAATTTTTGATTTCATTGTGGGACTGGGCATCCCTATTAACAGCACTCTCTCGTGCAATGACAAGTGAATAAACACTCATCGTGAGAACAACACACCTAGCATGGAAAATATTAGCCACCCCCTGCTGCTTCATGAGCGGTACGGGCACACAAAATGGAAAATTATTTTGAAAATTTGAGTTGGCACACGCAAATTTACTTGGAACGGCATGGAAATACCGCATATAGGTAGATATAGTGGACTCATTTGGCACAACTTGGGTTTAAGGAGTTTCGATGCACAAGCAGTATTCCCGCTTAGTACAAATGAAGGCTAGCAAATAGATTGAGAGGCAACCAACCAAAAAGCGAAAACGGTCATAAACATGCATTGAACATAACTAACACCGAATAATGCACCATAAGTAGGATATAATTTCTTTGCATAACTATTACCTTAATGTGCATGCATAGGGAATCACAAACCTTAACATTAATATTCTTACTAAATCACAATTAGTCACTAACATGACTCACATATTATCATCTCCATATCGCAAAACTATTGCAAGGAATCACACTTATCATATCCAATGATCTATTTGAAAGTTTTTATTATATCCCTCTTGAATATTCATCACTTTGGGACCAAATTCATATCTTGTGCAGATTACCATTACTATTATCAACTCTCAAAAAGATATAAGTGAAGTATGAGAGTTTAAATATTTCTTCAAAATATAGCCACCGCCGTGCTCAAAAAAGATTTAAGTGAAGCACTTAGAGCAACTGCCTAGCTCAAAAAAATTAAGTGAAGCACATAGAGTATTCTAACAAATTATGATGAACGTGTGGCTCTCTCAAATAGGTGTGTCCAGCAAGGATGATTGTGACAAACTAAAAAGCAAACAAAGCAAAGACACATATAATACAAGACGCTCCAAGCAAAACACATATCATGTGACGAATAAAAATATAGCCCCAAGTAAAATTACCGATGGTTGGTAGAAGAAAGAGGGGATGCCTTCCGGGGCATCCCCAAGCTTAGAAGCTTGAGTCTTCCTTGAATATTACCTTGGAGTGCCTTGGGCATCCCCAATCTTAGGCTCTTGCCACTCCTTATTCCTTCATCAATCGTGATCTCACCCAAAACTTGAAAACTTCAATCACACAAAACTCAACAAAACCTTCGTGAGATCCGTTAGTATAACAAAATAAATCACTACTTTAAGTACTGTTGCAAACCCATTCACATTTTGTTTTTGCATTATACCTACTGTATTCTAACTTCTCCATGGCTTATACCCCTCGATACAATCCATAGTTTCATCAAAACAAGCAAGCAGTGCATCAAAAACAGAACAGTCTGTAGAGATCTATTTAAAATCCATACTTCTGTAACTCCAAAAATTCTGAAAAATTAGGACAACGTGGGCAATTCATATACCAATACTGTGTAAAAATTTCAGATTTTTCTGACCCTCCAGTACAGAACCAAAATTCCAGGACTGTACGCAAAACATTCTGTTTTCCAAACAGCATCAATTATACTATCTTCCAAATCATCCCAAAGGTTTTACTTGGCACAAACACTAATTAAAACATAAAAAATCAATCATAACAGTAGCATATATGTGAAAACACACAATAACAGAAACAAAAAGTAAAAATTTATTTTATTCAGTGGGTTGCCTCCCAACAAGCGCTATTGTTTTATGCCCCTAGCTAGGCATAATGCATAGTTTCAAGTATTGTCATCTTTCAAGTTGATTCCATAAGTGGCCCTCATAATGGATTCACATGGTGCTTTAATTTTCTTCCTAGGGAAATGTTCCATACCCTTTTTTAGTGGAAACTGAAATTTTATATTCGCTTCTTTCAAGTCAATAACGGCACCTATGGTTAGTAAGAACGGTCTACCAAGTATTATGGGGCAAGAAGAATTGCATTCAATGTCAAGTACAATAAAATCAACGGGCACATAGTTCCTATTTGCAAGAATAAGAACATCATTAATTCTACCCAAAGGCTTTTTAATAGTAGAATCCGCCAAGTGCAAATTAAGAGAACATTCATCTATATTGGTAAAACCTAGCACATCACATAGAGATTTTGGAATTGTAGAAACGCTAGCACCTAAATCACATAAAGCATTGCACTCATAATTTTTAATTTTAACTTTAATGGTGGGTTCCCATTCATCATATAATTTTCTAGGAATTGAAATTTCTAGTTCTAGCTTTTCTTCTAACGCTTTCATCATTGCTTCTACGATGTGTTTAGTAAAAGCCTTATTTTGCTCATAAGCGTTGGGTGAATTTAGCATGGATTGTAACAAAGAAATGCACTCAATCAAAGAACAACTATCATAATTAAAATCTTTGTAATCCAAAAGAGTGGGCACATCACTAGTTAAAGTTTTTACCTCTCCAAACCCACTTTTATCAAAAAAATTATCAAGATTTTCAACGTCCGAATTATGGGGACGCCTCCTAGCTAAAGTTGACTCTTTCTCAGTCCCCTTTTCATCAAGTTTTACATTGCTAAACAAGGAATCAATAGATGAAACACCAATCATTTTAATATCCTCATCATTACTACGATAAAAACCGGGAGGAATCGCTTTTTCTAAAAAAATTCGTTTAGCTTTTAGCATGGCGGTTCTTTTCTTACTCTCATCCATGGAGACATATAAAGCTTTAATTGATTCATTAATATCAATTTTGGGTGGCAAAATTTTAGTCTTAAGATTTTCCACATCATGAATAATTCTATCAATGCTCCTAGACATATCATCAAGTTTACTCAATTTTTCTTCTATCGTAGTGTTGAAAACTTTTTGAGCATTAATAAATTATTTAATATTACTTTCAAGATCAGAGGGCATCCTATTATTATTATTATAAGAATTACCATAGGAATTGCCATAATTATTAGAGGAATTTCCAGGAAACGGTCTAGCATTGGAATTACCTCTATAAGCATTATTATTAAAATTGTTTCGCGAGAAAAAATTCACATCTACGGGATCATTATTTTGCTCAATCGAAGTGGATAAAGGCATATCATTAGGATCAATAGGAGTATTTTTGCTAGCAACCAATTTCATAAGCGCATCAACTTTATCACTCAAAGTACTAATTTTTCAACAGAATTCACTTTTTTACTAGTAGGAACTCTTTCAGTATGCCATTGTGAATAATTTGCCATAATATTATCAAGCAATTTAGTAGCTTCTCCCAAAGTAATTTCCATAAAAGTACCACCCGCGGCGGAATCTAAAAGATTTCTAGAAACAAAATTTAATCCCGCATAAAATTTTTGTATGATCATCCATAAATTTAAACCATGAGTAGGGCAATTTGTTATCATTAATTTCATCCTTTCCCAAGATTGGGAACATGTTCATGATCAAGTTGCTTAAAATTCATAATTTGATTTCTAAGAGAAATAATTTTCGCGGGAGGAAAATACTTGGTAATAAAAGCATCTTTACATCTATCCCAAGAATCGATACTATTTCGTGGTAAAGATGAAAACCAATTTTTTGCACGATCCCGTAATGAGAACGGGAATAATTTTAATTTCACAATATCATTATCCACATCTTTTTTCTTTTGCATATCACACAATTCTACGAAAGTGTTAAGATGGGATGCAGCATCTTCATTAGGACTACCAGAAAATTGTTCTTTCATAACAAGATTTAGCAAAGCGGCATTAATATCACAAGTCTCCGCACTAGCGGTGGGAGGACAATCAGAGTACTAATAAAATCATTATTATTAGTATTAGAAAAATCACACAATTTTGTATTTTCTTGAGACATCATGGCTACGCAAACAAGATAACAAGCAAGCAAACAAGCAAACAAGAAAAAGGCAAACGGAAAATATTTTTGTATTTTTGTAAAAACTTTTTTTCGAAGTGGGGGAGATGAAAACGAGAGGCAAAGGCAAATAAAATAAATGCAAGGAGATGAAAGTTTTATGCGTAGGTACTTGATAGATGTTGATGATGTCTCCCCGGCAACGGCGCCAGAAATTCTTCCAGCTACTTGTGAGCTGCGTTGGTAATTCCCTGAAGAGGAGGGGAGATGCAGTACAGTAGAGATAAGTATTTCCCTCAGTTATTAAACCAAGGTTATCAATCCAGTAGGAGAATCACGCAACACCTCGTTAGCAGCACCTGCACGCAAAACAACAAATCCTTGCACCCAACACAAACAAGGGGTTGTCAATCCCTCGGCGGTTAATTGCAAGATTAAATTGTATGTGATAGATAGATAGATCGAACTAAAATATAAAATAAAATAAATAAAGTAAAAGTGCAGAAAGGTATTTTTAGGGTTTTTAATATATGATTTAGATAGACCCGGGGGCCATAGTTTTCACTAGAGGCTTCTCTCAAGAAAATAGCATACGGTGGGTAAACAAATTACTGTTGGGCAATTGATAGAAAAGAAAATAATCATGACGATATCCAAGGAAATGATCATGTATATAGGCATCACGTCCGAGACAAGTAGACCGACTCCTGCCTGCATCTACTACTATTACTCCACACATCGACCGCTATCCAGCATGCATCTAGTGTATTAAGTCCATAACGAACGAAGTAACGCCTTAAGCAAGATGACATGATGTAGACAAAGTAAACTCGCGCATGAATAAACCCCATCTTTTTACCCTTAATAGCAACGATACATACGTGTCATGTCCCTTTCTGTCACTAGGATTGAGCACCGCAAGATCGAACCCATTACAAAGCACCTCTTCCCATGCCAAGATAAATCAATCTAGTTGGCCAAACCAAATCAATAGATCAGAGAAGAAATACGAAGCTGTAATAATCATGCATAAAAGAGTTCAGAGAAAACTCAAATAATATTCATGGATAATTTGATCCTAAACTCACAATTCATCGGATCCCAACAAACACACTACAAAAAGTGATTACATCAGATAGAACTCCAAGAACATCGAGGAGAACATTGTATTGAAGATCAAAATGAGAGAAGAAGCCATCTAGCTATTAACTATGGACCCGAAGGTCTGTGGTAAACTACTCACGCATCATCAGAAGGGTAGCACCAGATGGGATCTCTTAAGAACAGAAGCTTGCGACGGCAAAAAAAGTATTTCGTGGACTCCTTTGTTGGTTTCCCGATTTTTGAGAATTTATAGAGGTGGAATTAGGTCAAATGGAGCTGTGTGGGCCCCACAAGCCACTAGGGCACGCCACCCCCTGGGTTAAACCCTGGTGCCTCGTGGGCCACTGCTTCATCTTCTGGCCCTCTCCTGAAGCTTCCAGTACTTGTTATGTCCAGAAAAAAATCTCCAAAAAGTTTCGTGGCATTTGGACTTTGTTTGGTACTGATATTCTGGAAAACCAAAAACAGGCTAAAAATCAGAAACTGGCACTGGGCACTAGGTTAATAGGTTAGTCCCAAAAAATGATATATAATTGTTGTAAATGCATATAAAAACATCCAAGATTGATAATATAATAGCATGGAACAATCAAAAATTATAGATACGTTGGAGACGTATCAAGTACTCAAATGAATAAGTAGAGAAATTCTTTGATTTGTGAACATAATGGTTTGAGGAAAGTCTCTCATATTCATGAGTCTAACCATTGTAACCTTGCAAAACATTGGTGTTAGGGCGGCCATACGAAGACCTTCGTCTGTATGAAGACTTTGGTCCATATGAAGCTTTTGGTCTGGGGTTTGTCTTCTTCCCTGGTGGTGTCATGATGACATTCACGGGAAGCCTTTCTAGAAGACTTTTGGGAACCCAGGTCTTCTTCATAGGAGAACCATTCCTGCAGTTAGTTCCAATAAACCTGGCAAACACTTCACCATTCTGATTCTTGAACAGTTTATAGTTTGAGTTAAAGGACTCATCAATGATGATGGGGTTAGCACAGGTATACCCAGATAATGTGGATGGGTCTACTGGAGGGCCTGTTGCAGCAACCCAAGTGGTTTTGGGATACTGCTCAGGCTTCCAATATGTACCATCTACATTTATGTTTCTCTCGAAACCAATGCCCTCTTTCCTAGGATTCCTGTTCAGGATCTGTTTCTTGAGGACATCACAAAGAGTCTGATGCCCTTTGAGACTTTTATACATGCCTGTCTCAAGCAATGTCTTCAACCTGGCATTCTCATTAGTAAGAGCAGTGGCTTTCTCAGATGAGGGGTTAGTGGCCACATCAACAATTGAAGATATTGTAGATTCAGAAACAGTGGAACATTCAGCAGAAGAGTTAGCGTTATCACGCTCAAGGAATTTCAAGCAAGGTGGCACAAATTCATCCTGAGCGGTACTGATCTGTTGAGCGAGTAGTGAATCATTTTCAGTTCGAAGATCATCATGAGACGCTCTCAGCTTCTCAAGCTCTTGCTTCCTTTGAAGATATTCATAGGAGAGCTTCTCGTGATCAGATGAGAGGGTATAAAGACGACTTAGAAGCTCGTCATACTTGACTTGAAGATTTTTTATGTCTTCAATTAAGGATTGACTTTGATTCATCTCCTCGTCCAACAGATCATTGCTTTTGTCCAGCAGTTTTTGAATCTTTTCCATAGAAGTTTGTTGCTCAGTCGCAATTTTAGCAAGTGTCTTATAGCTAGGTTTGGATTCACATTCAGAGTCATCTTCACTTGAGGTTTCAAAGTAGGCAGCACGTGAAGTTACCTTAGTGCCTCTTGCCATGAAGCAGTAGGTAGGAGCAGAGTCCTCGTCGTCGTCCGTAGTGTCGGTGACGTGGTCATTGTCTTCAGTGCTGAAGATGGACTTGGCGACGAATGCTGAAGCCAAAGCCAGGCTTGCCATGCCTGAGTCTGATTCCTCCTCTGACTCCTCCACCACCTCCTATGAAGCAAACTCCTCTTCTGAATCCATTTCCTTGCCGATGAATGCACGAGCTTTGCTGGAGGAACTTCTTTTGTGCGATGAAGACTTTGATGAAGACTTTGAGTGTTTCTTCTTCTTCTTGTCGTCAGAGTCATAGTCCTTGCTCTTCTTCTTCTTTGATTCCTTTTCCCATTGAGGACAATCAGCGATGTGGTGACCTAATTTCTTGCATTTGTGGCAAGTTATCTTCTTATAGTCACGAGTGGAAGCCTCAGCCTTCTTGGAATCATACTTTCAAGACTTTCCAAAATGGTTCTTCTTGGTGAACTTCTGGAACTTCTTCACAAGCATTGCAAGCTCTCTACCAATGTCTTCAGCACCATCGGAATAGTAGTCAGAGTCTTCAGATGAAGATACAGCCTTTGCTTTCAAAGCACGGGAACGTCCATAGCTGGGACCATAGATATCTCTCTTCTCAGATAGCTGGAACTCATGTGTATTGAGCCTCTCAAGTATATCGGCAGGATCCAATTGCTTGAAATCAGGGCGCTCTTGAATCATCAATGATAAAGTGTCAAATGAACTGTCAAGAGACCTCAGTAGCTTCTTCACAACTTCATGCTTGGTGATGTCAGTGGCGCCCAGAGCATGAAGCTCATTGGTGATATCAGTGAGATGATCGAAGGTGAGATGAACATTTTTATTCTCGAGCCTCTTGAAGCGGTTGAAGAGATTGTGAAGTACATCGATTCGGGAGTCGCGTTGAGATGAGACGCCCTCGTTGACCTTGGAGAGCCAGTCCCAGACTAGCTTCGAAGACTCTAGTGCACTCACACGACCATACTGTCCTTTGGTTAGGTGACCACAGATGATGTTCTTGGCGGTCGAGTCCAGTTGCGCGAACCTCTTCACATCAGCAGCGGTGATGCCTTCACCGACCTTGGGGACACCAGTCTTGACGACATACCAGAGGTTGTTGTCAATGGCTTCAAGATGCATTCGCATCTTATTCTTTCAGTAGGGATAGTCAGTGCCATCAAAGACGGGGCACGCAGCGGACACCTTGATTATCCCTGCAGTCGACATAGCTAAAACTCCAGGTGGTTTAACCGAATCACATACAACAAGGGAGCACCTTGCTTTGATACCAATTGAAAGTGCTAGTTATCGACTAGAGGGGGGGTGAATAGGCATTTTTTATGAAAGGCTTCGAAAACAGGCGATGTCTTCGAAGTAAGCGGAAGCAAGATGAGAACTAGCAAAGCCTATCAATAATATGAATAGGTATGAGAAGCATAGACATCATACATACAAGCATGCGTTGAACATAAACACAAGAAGCATGAAGATAAATGAGTAAACAAATGAATGGCTTTAGGGAATATCTTCAAACACAGACAAGCATGCAAAGGCTTCACAGTTCAAAACAGTAAGTAAGGAAGAGAAAGGATAGAACCAGGAGCTCGGGGAAGACAATGATTTGTTTGACCAGTTCCAACTGCTTTGACAGTTGTACGTCTGGTTAGGGAGGCTGAGATTGAACTCAGAAGACCACGTCTTCACCTTATTCCCCTTGAGCTAAGGTCACTTAGACCTCGCCCAATCACTCTGGTAAGTCTTCAAGGTAGACTTCAAAACCTTCACAGACTTCGTTCACCGGCAATCCACAATGACTTTTGGATGCTCAGAATGTGACGCCTAACCGGCTGGAAGATCACAGTCTTCAAGTGTAACAAGTCTCCGGTTCACTCAGAACAGAATGTCTTCAGTGATGCTCAATCACTTTGGGCTCTGGGTGTTTTGGGTTTTGTCCTCGCAAGGATTCTCTCTCAAAGGTTTCGAGGTGGGTTGCTCTCAAACGACAAAAGCCGTGCACTAACTCGGAGCAGCCACCAATTTATGGTGGTAGGGGGTGGCTATTTATAGCCAGGAGGCAACCCGACATGATATGTCCGAAATGACATTGGGTCATAGGGAAGCTGACACGTGTCCAATGGTCGGATCCCAACACATGCGGCAACTTTACTTGGGCTCCAAGCAAAGCTGACTCAACCAACTCTGGAATCTCTCATTTGTCTTCGCTCGAAGACATAGGATTTGGGTTGAGCATCACATCAGTTTCTGACTTCGTTTACCTCGACCCCACTTAACAGTACGGTGGTTCCTATGACTCAAGAAAGCAGAAAATGAAACTACCAAAAGACTAAGTCTTCGCGTTCCATTGGCTTCAAGTGAATATCTTTAAGAGCCATTATCTTCAACACGGATGTCTTCGTGAACCACCATTGTCTTCAATGTCTCCATACATTTTTAGGGGTCATCTTCGATGGGTAAACCGAATCAATAGGGACTTCTACCTTTGTTCTCCTGTGAATCTCACAAACACATTAGTCCCACAACCAAGTTTGTCTTCAATACTCCAAAACCAACAAGGGGTGGCACTAGATGCACTTACACTACCGGAGGGGGAATCGATCATAGAGGCCATCTTCATCAACCTTGTTGCCTCCATGATGATGTGTGAGTAGTTCCCACAGGACCTACGGGTCCATAGCAATAGCTATCTCTCTCTCTCTCTCTCTCTCTCTCTCTCTGATCTTCAATACAATGATCTCTTCGGAGATCTATTCGATGTAATTCTTGCGATGTTTTTTTTGGGATCCGATGAATTGTGGGTTTATGATCAGATTATTCATTGAAAGTATTTGAGTCTTTTCTGAGATTTATCTATGTGTGATTTTATAGCCTTGTATTTCTCTCCGATCTATCCATCTCTTTTGACCAATTAGATTGATTTATCTTCAATGGGAGAGGTGCTTGGTAGTAGGTTCAATCTTGCGGTGTCCTTACTCTGTGACAGGAGGAGTTGCAAGGCACGTATTTGTATTGTTGCTACTAAGGGTAAAATGATGGGGTTCAATCATATTAATTGGTTTAATTTTGTCTACATTATGTCATCATGCTTCAAGCATTACTCTGTTTGTTATAAACTTAATACCTCAAGATGCATACTGGATAGCGGTCGAGGGGTGGAGTAATAGTAGTAGATTTAGTAAGATTAACGGTCTACTTGTCAAGGATGTAATGCCTATATATTGATCATGCCATGAAGAAATCATCATAACTATGCGCTATTCTATCAATTGCACAACAGTAATTTGTTTACCCACCGTACTATGCTCATGAGAGAGATGCCTCTAGTGAACGCTATGGCCCCCAGGCCCATTCACTTTATATTTACTAAAACCCTAAAAATACTTGCTGCAATTTATTTACTTTTATTTTCCTTTTTATTTTATCTATCTATCACTATCATATTTATTTTGCTTTGTGTGTGTGCAGGTACTGCTTACAGTGTTTGTGTGGCGTCTCCTACTGGTTTGATAAACCTTGGTTCTTAACTGAGGGAAATACTATCTGCTACTATACTACATCACCCTTCCTCTTCGGGTAAATCCCAACGCCTATCACAAGTAGCACCTTGCTAGAGGCCGCTACCAACCGAGCAGGTCGGATGTGATCCAACCTGCGACCATGCCAACTTGAACCTAAGGGGTCGTGCGCTTAAGGAAAGGAACCAGTGAGGCCGGATCTGACTCCACGAGTCAGATGTGATACTTCTCAGACTCGGATCCCGACCGAACAGACTTTGGGCTTTAGGATCCGTGCGAGGCCCAAGTGTTGAGCCCACGACGGATGCCTATATATAGTGGAGGTGTGGCACACGTATTCAATTGATCGCTTCGACACCGTCACTAGGGCTTTGCATGCGTTGCAACTAGCCACCTCCACTCTGAAAGTACATGTAGTCCCCATGTGTGGTTTTGGTAATTTATAACAATCTTTATGGACTAATGTTTGCATTGAGATATACATTTGAAGGTTAGTCCCATTGGAAAATGATTGAAGAATAATGGAAGACAACTCCTTCGAAGCAACAATTACATCGAGATGATCAAAATGGAGTTCATTGGAGTATCTCAAGGGTTGCCATGCTTAGAGATATGGTTTGAGCCATAATGGATCAAGATCTTAAAAGGGAGTGGATCGAAGATATGATCATAATGGACTCATGTGTTGAGTCATGATTGATCAAGTACTCAAGCAAGCTATTCAAGTGAAGAATTCAATATACCCTTCAAGATGTCAAGATTAAGCATGGAGTAGAGATATAGGTTGACCAAGATGAAGCTCGAAGATTGAAATCCAAATGGTCAACACACAAGTGCAAATAATGTACCACATAGGTTCTTATGGTATGGTAAGAAAGTGTCAATTGCACTTTATGTACTAACCCATACTATGTCTTGTCTATGTTATGTGGGTTAGGTAATTCTCATGAGCTTGGTGCTTATGATAAAGCTTGGTGCTCATCAAAGGATGTCATCAAGTAATGATGATGGACAAGTGAAGATGAATACAAAGCAAAGCTTCCACATTGTGTATGGGGGAGCTACGTGAAGACTTCTCCAATGTCCTACCTTCAACTTGAGCCAAGAAGAAACATCAACATAAAGCTCAAGTGAAAGGCTCGAGTCAAAGGTATTAGTTCCTTTGGCGTTAGTGTTGTGGATTGATGACCACCGAAGAAACATATACACTCAAGAATGGATTCTCGATAGCTATGTAGTGTAGCTATTTTATGATTCTTGAGTTATAGGGATCCCGCACTATTAAGAGGGGATCAAAGGGGTTCATGATGGATTTGCTCAAGTCAACATCTTCTATACACAATTCACTCCTATCCTATATACCAAAGAAAATCCATAGCCAACTAGGTTCCCCAAAATATATGATCTAACATTTGCATACTTTGCCCCTCCATTTTGGTTTATCTTGGGTGGTTCTCTATGTGAGGACCTGGAGTTTTTCCATAGCTTCAAAACGAGTCCAAGATCATCAAAATCGGAGTCCGTATGAAAAAGTTGTGCATGTTTTAGTTTTGGGGTTCCTGCTGTTTTCTTTATGGTCGGACGTCCGACAGTGTCCGGAAATCCGGTGCGCCATATCCAGAAGCAAACGGTCGGATTTCCGATACTTACCGGACGTCCGGTGCCTCCCAGGACACCGGATGTCCGGCAATTGTCAGACGTCCGACAAACCTGTTTTTCGCAGATTTCATACTGCGTTCGTCCGTTGGCGTGCTACAGCCGTCGGACGTCCGGTGATCCACCGGACGTCCGGTGCTTGTTTTGCCACCGGACGTCCGGTAATACACCGGACGTCCGACACTCCTGGACAGAATTCCGCCCCAACGGCCACATTTGTGCCCATACTATAAATACCCCTTCACCACTTCGTGGAGGGGTTGAGCAACACAAATATCCCGTCCCACACATAAAGAAAAGCTCCCTCTCCTTTCTCCTACCTCAAATCTTAGATCCCGGAGAGATTTGTGAGAGTTCTTGAGAGAGATTTCACCCAAGGATAGATCCACTCCCTCTCCCCCTCTTGACCAAAGGAATTCGTGATTTGAGCAAGTCTTGAGCATTTCCCCTTTGTTCTTGTTACTCTTGGAGGTTGGAGACTCCTAGGCGGTAGGAGTGCTCCGGTGAGGAATCAACTTGTGATTTGTCCCCCGGAAAGTTTGTGAAGGTTTGGAGGCCGCCTCAAGGTCTACCACTAGTGGTTGGGAATCGCCTTCGTGGTGATATCTCAAGGAGAATAGGGTGAGCCTTTGTGGCCTTGGTGTGCCTTCGTGGTAACATCCACCTCTCTAACGGTGACTAGCTTCCCTCCAAGGAAGTGAACATCGGGATACATCCTCGTCTCCGTGACTTTGGTTATCCCTAACCCTAACTCCTTACTTGTGGTTTACTTTGGTCACTTGACCGTGCATTCACTATATCTTGTTGTCCTCATTATATTGTGTTGGCCATTCCCTTGAAGAGATTATTTAGGCCTACACTTTATATTCGCAATTCATACTTGCTACTATTGATATATCTTGTGATTAGTGTGAATTGCTAACTTGTGTCATACACTCCCATATATTGTGATATTGCTCAAGTAAGTTTGTGTAACTTACTTGTGCTTGTTAGTATCCTTGTTGTCCTCATTATATTGTGTTGGTTACCATATCATAGAGATTATTTAGGCCAACACTTTATAGTCCACAATTCATACTTCCTACTATTGTCCTATCTTGTGCTTAGTGTGAATTGCTAGCTTGTAACATTCATTTCCATATCTTGTGACATAACTTGTGTAAGCTTGTAGTGCTTACTTGAGTTTGCTTGTATCATTCAATTCCATATATTGAGATACAATTTGTGTAAGCTTGTATTGCTTACTTGTGGTTGTGTGTATTATTCATTCCCATATCTCATGATATACATTGAGTAAGTTTGTGTGACTTACTTGTGCTTACTCATATCCTCGTTGTTCTCATCTTGTTTATCCTAAGTTGTTGGTGCACTTAGTGAGCCTAGTATATTTAGGATTTGTGCTTGAAAAGTATCCGCTTAGTTTATTTCCGCATTAGGATATAACCAAATCCGTAAAAGATTTCAAAACGCCTATTCACCCCCTCTAGGCGACATCGTGGTCCTTTCAATTGGTATCAGAGCTAGGTCTCTCTTTATTAGGCTTCACCGCCTAGAGAGTATCGATGTCGACTAGTGATTTAGTGCACAATGACACTTTTGATTTTGATGGCACAAATTATCACTTATGGAGAATTCGCATGCTCTGTCACTTTCGGGCCATGGGTCAAAATGCTTTGCGAATTGTTCTTGTAGGAATTTCTATTGCAAAGGATGGTCCTTCTCCATCTATTGAGGATATGTATGTTGATTGTGATGCTTCTCTTATCATTCATCAAGCTATATCCTTTGAAGTGTTTAAGGTAGTCACGACTTGCAAGTCGGCTCATGAGACTTGGACCAAACTTGAAGATATATATGGTGGGTCCAATCTTGATGAAGATAATATTCTTTGGAAGGAGTTAATGGAGGAGTTCTACACATTTTTAAATCATGAAGAGCTCTCTATTGCTTCCACCTCCAATTACTTGGACACTTCAATATCTTCCACTTCACCAACATGTGGCGTGCCACAAGGTAATGACATGGTGAGTGAAGAAATATCTTGTGATGATGGTGTTAAGCTCATTTGTGATGATATGCTTGATCTCCCGTGTTGCCATGATAGAAATGCTTTGGTTTCCTCTAGTTGTTCTATGACTAACCATGTAGAGGAAATCAAGAAAGATGAGGCATGCTTGATTGATGAAGAACCCTCTTCTCCAAAAGAATCATCATCAACCCCCTTTGTTCACATGTGCCTCATGGCAAGAGGTAATGACGAGGTATCATCTTCTCTTAGTGATAATGATGATAGTTGCAATGAGGATGATGATGATGACTTGACTCAAAATCTCTATGAGATTGGGAAAACTCTTCATAGAGCTAAAAATAACACCTATAAAAGGTTCCAAGATGTTCTTGCTTGCTTTCAAAAACGTAATGACTTATTTCTTAACGAGCAAGCGAAAAGTGAACAACTTGAACATGAACTTGCTAAGGCTCATCAATGTCTTAGTGACTTGAGCTCTTTAAAAGAAGAGATTGAAGTTACTCATTGTAAACTTAAAGAGGATTTTGAGCACCTTGACCTTGGCTACAACAATGTCAAAGGAGAGCTCACCAAACTCTCTAAGTCTCATGAGGAACTTCAAGCTACTCATGCGGAGTCTCTAGTTTCTACATGCTCCTCTCATATTGATAATGATACTTGTGCTCCTAACTCTATCTTGTGTGAAGCATTGATATTGAAAGAAAATGTTGAGCTTAGGACTCAACTCGATTTGCTAACTAGCAATTATGCGAAATTGGAAGAAAGTCGTGAAAAGCTCTCGGGCACTCATGAGGATCTTCTAATCTCTCATGATGAGCTAAAGTTAGCTCATGAGGCTATGATCACCAAGGTAAAATCGTGTGAGTCTCATGTGGATATTAGCACATCTTCTACTCGAAATGCCTTATTGCCATGTGCTAGTCCTTACAATTCCTCTCTACATGATATTGGTACATCTCATGATGAATTGCTCACCTTGTCTTGTTGCTCTAACCATGAAGTTTCTACTTCCACTAGTTCCCTTGTTTCTAGTGTTGAAACTAACCATGTAGAGGAAATTATTGAGCTCAAGGCCCAAGTCACTAGTTTGAAGAAAGACTTGGAAAAGTGCGATGATGGACATAGTTTCACTCCAACAAGGAGAAGTCCAAGAACAAGAAAAGGGGACAAGACAAGGCCAAGAATGAGTCCAACATTTCTTGCTTTAAGTGCAAAAATATTGGACATCATGTGAGATCTTGTCCATTGAAGAAAAGGGCTTATAAAGAGAAGCTACATGGGAAGCGGCCTCAAGCTCAATCTCAAGTTCAACCTCAAGTTGAAGAACGACCACTATCCATGACGAACCATGTTATTGCTCCCCAAGTTGAGAAAGTAAAGAAGAAGAGAAGGGGGAGTACATGTTGCTATATTTGTCGTAAGAAGGGACACATAGCTTCATCATGTCCCAATGGTAACATCTCTAAGCCTCCAATTATCAATGATCATTATTCACTTAGGAAGGATAATGTTGGCAATTTGTTTGCCAAGTATGTTGGGACCCACAGTGGTTTGAGTAAAGAAAAGACCATTTGGGTTGCCAAGCCTATTGTGACTAATTTCTTAGGACCCAACTTGATTGGGGACCATCAAGCTCTAACTTGATCAATAGGTGTGTGTGGAGGGCATTGGAGACTTGGCTAGTTCATGGGAAAAGTGATATTCATCATCCATTGAGGTTCAAGCCAAGTCAAAAGGATTATCATCATATTTGTCATTCCAATGCTCCTCGTGGTGGTAACTTATACTTATTCTGTCCACATTGAAAGTTACTAGCCCCTTGCATGTTTAGGTTTTGTATCTTACATGTGATTGTATATGTTGTGCTTCCTAGAGTATGCTTGATATGTGTTATCTAGCATGATTAGGTTGCAGTACACTTCATATACTTGTGTGCTTTGGTTCGAGCCTTTATTGATTCTCAGTGAATCTTATTTGGCTCTTTTAAGATATTAATGAATCATCACATTATGGGGGAGTGATATGCTATGTGCACATCACAAACCTAGAATGTGTAAATATGCTTGATACCACCTAGTATGATTACTATGAGATTATCCAGTTACTATGTGGTATGTCAAGTTCATTTGAAATTCAAATTCTCTTCCATTGATTAGTTTTAGTTGGATTTCATTTGCCTCTTGTGGATAATACTCGGATTATCACACTATGGGGGAGTGATATGCTTTGTGCATATCACAATCCTTGTTAATGTGAACTATTGCGGGATGCCACTTAGAATATATATATTTGAGATTATCTTATATCTCTGTGGCATGCAATGACTTGTTTACATATGGCATTCTTGTGCGGTTTTGCCCATGGTTATCTTCAAAATCGTATTTAAAAAATCGTTTGATTAAAGCTATTCCAATTGTTGCTTTGCATGATGATCTATCTAATTGGAATGTTAATAATATGCTATCCAAGCATTGTGTTTATTTCTAAACTCTCATGTTATGCTTGTGGTAGTATAGATGGTCATGTACATATTTGATTTCTACACCGAATGATAACCCGAAATACTATTTTGTTTGAATTCATCTTATTGGTTTGTATGGAGTTATGGGAGTTTGTTATCTCATTGCTTGCAATATATTATACCCGTTTGAGTGAGATTTTCCTATGAGAATGCGTGGAATGCATATCTTTTATGCTCGTTGGTTTTTGCTTAAGTTCATATGTTGAACTTTGTGTGCTATGATGTGTTTATTTGTCTCATTGATGCAATTTGGTAGATTTCAATGATTTGTGATGATATTGGAAGTATTCATGATGTATGTGGTCTTTTGTCCAAGTTGTATCTCCTTGGATCTTGATTGGCTTGTGCATGCATGTTCATATATGTATATCTTTATGCCTTGCTTAAATGATCCAATATATAAGGGCAACTCCATCATGTCCTTAATGGTTAATATGTGCACGACATTCAAAGTCATATCTATATGCACATAGTTAAGTGGAGTTTGCACTTTGTATTGTAGTTGTGCTGACTACTTTGGACCCAATAAGTTTGGGGACCATATTGTACTTAAAAGTGATTTAGGTACATTGAAGAAGCATTGTGTGCTTGGCTTATGCATGAAGAAGGTGGTGTCACCATGAGGGAATTAGAGCCAAGTTGGGTGACTCATTGATCTGCTACTTCATGCCAATGCTTTCTCGGTAACAAGTATTTACTTCATGCATACATTTCTTGCATTCAACCTTGTGTAGGTTGCATCATGGCATGAATTTCTTGACTCGTTCTTGTGATACTTGTTTCCATTCTCAAATCATCCCAATAATGATCTCTTGTTGCTAGTTGTGATGTCTTTGATGGTTGTGTGTTTGGAGTTCATTAATATACAATAAGATAATATTAAGCCATGTTCTATATTTTCAAGCAAAGATCTCATTGGTATATTTTATGTCTCCCGTTTGGATATCTTATTCTTTCCTTTTGTAACTATTTCATGTGTACATCCTTCTTTGTGGATATATATCATCATGATTGTCGTCTACCTAGAATCTTATACACGTAAGAGTAGTTACATCTCTAGTTGATATCCTTATTCTTTCATGTCCACCGTTTCATCCTCTTTTTATATCTTTAGTGGCTCCGTGGAAACATTTGTCGTATGAGTGCGTGTCTTACCTCTTTGCATCTTAGTGCACTCATGTTTGGTGAAGATTGTTGTCCTCGTGCTTGTCTTGACAAGCCTATTATTTTCTATCTTCACCATGGGTTGTCACAAGCTTTGATTTTTAAATTTGCATATTAGTGAGCTTGTGAACCCATTTGCTTGATCTGTGTGTGACCTGCTTAACTTCGTGTGTGTGGGAAGGATATGTCTTGCACCTTGTATCTCATTTACTCAAGACTATGTTGATGCTTAATTCTCATCCTTATATTAGTCTTCTCAAGTGCTTTGACGTGACTCTTACACATCATTTTGGTTGTGCCTATTCTTAGGTTGCCTCATTTACATGTTGCTCAACCATATGTTTGTTGCAAATGCTAGGCTTCTTTTCTTATCTATGCTTGCTTGCAATTGTTTTGTGTTCCTATTGATTTTGGGGGAGTGATGATCCTATTTTGTGCACTTGTATCCAAATACAAAAAAAAATTCTAAATAGTGCACAAATCATGGGGAGCTTCTCTATTTTCCTTAGAACACTCCTTTGCCCAAATCATAATATTCTTTTATCCTTTTGGCTCGTCGGATCTTTTGATTGCTTGCTTCACTTTGTGTTGTGCAAATGAGATCAATTTGTGCCATGTGCTTTGTGCCATGTGCCTTGCTATTATGACTAGGCTCAAGTTGTATAATAGTGGATTCACTTGTGGATATCATGTTCTTATCAATTGCAAAAAAAAAACTTTTGTGTATACGAGTCTCTCTGTGGATACATATCATGATTATTATTGGCCACTTAGAAATTTTTATTCATGAGAAAGTTCATATCTTTCCTTGATATCATTTATTCCTTGCCGGCCACTTTGTTTGTTTCCTTTTATTCTTATAGTGGCTTCGGTAAGAGGTTGTGACGTGAGTGCTTGTATGTTTTGCATATAATCTTGCGCACTCATGTGTTTTGAATGTATTTTTGGACCCATGCTTGACATGATGATCACATTGGATATCCCCATTATATCTTGTCCAAAATATGTTCTTCAGATCTTTTGAATGTTGTCCTCACATGTCTAACGCTTGTTTTCATATCTTTGTATCTGGTTGCATTCTATAGATTCTGAGCTCCTCCAATTGTTTATCATTTAATATGTGCATTTGATTTCACTCACATTTTCGTGATTTGCACACAATAAGGAGGATCTCACACTATATTGGCCTCTAGATTTTTCCCATTTTGGCATTTGTTGCCAATGGGGGAGAAGTTTTGAGGGTTTAATATAAGATTTCAAGTATTTTAAGTGTTGTCATTCATGCTTATCTACCCTGATTATATATGTTTGTTGCATGAATGTATATATAGAGAAAACTTCACCTAGTTTATGTCAACCAATATATGCAATGGCATTCAAAATTCATTCACACATGCATATATTGTGGGGGAGTTTGCTCTATATATTATGGGTGTGATATCATCAAATGCTTGTGTAGTGTTTGATGCTAGTACAACAGGTTTTGATAATCTCAAGTATCTTTGTGACACTTGATGCTGTCAAAACCACCTCAAGTATACAATTTATCCTCGGATGAATTGCATACTTGTTTTAAAATTTAATATATAAACCCTCTTGTTGAGATTGTCATCAACTACCAAAATGGAGGAGATTGAAAGTACATGTAGTCCCCATGTGTGGTTTTGGTAATTTATGACAATCTTTATGGACTAATGTTTGCATTGAGATATACATTTGAAGGTTAGTCCCATTGGAAAATGATTGAAGAATAATGGAAGACAACTCCTTCGAAGCAACAATTACATCGAGATGATCAAAATGGAGTTCATTGGAGTATCTCAAGGGTTGCCATGCTTAGAGATATGGTTTGAGCCATAATGGATCAAGATCTTAAAAGGGAGTGGCTCGAAGATATGATCATAATGGACTCATGTGTTGAGTCATGATTGATCAAGTACACAAGCAAGCTATTCAAGTGAAGAATTCAATATACCCTTCAAGATGTCAAGATTAAGCATGGAGTAGAGATATAGGTTGACCAAGATGAAGCTCGAAGATTGAAATCCAAATGGTCAACACACAAGTGCAAATAATGTACCACACAGGATCTTGTGGTATGGTAAGAAAGTGTCAATTGCACTTTGTGTACTAACCCTACTATGTCTTGTCTATGTTATGTGGGTTAGGTAATTCTCATGAGCTTGGTGCTTATGATAAAGCTTGGTGCTCATCAAAGGATGTCATCAAGTAATGATGATGGACAAGTGAAGATGAATACAAAGCAAAGCTTCCACATTGTGTATGGGGGAGCTACGTGAAGACTTCTCCAATGTCCTACCTTCAAATTGAGCCAAGAAGAAACATCAACATAAAGCTCAAGTGAAAGGCTCGAGTCAAAGGTATTAGTTCCTTTGGCGTTAGTGTTGTGGATTGATGACCACCGAAGAAACATATACACTCAAGAATGGATTCTCGATAGCTGTGTAGTGTAGCTATTTTATGATTCTTGAGTTATAGGGATCCCGCACTATTAAGAGGGGATCAAAGGGGTTCATGATGGATTTGCTCAAGTCAACATCTTCTATACACAATTCACTCCTATCCTATATACCAAAGAAAATCCATAGCCAACTAGGTTCCCCAAAATATATGATCTAACATTTGCATACTTTGCCCCTCCATTTTGGTTTATCTTGGGTGGTTCTCTATGTGAGGACCTGGAGTTTTTCCATAGCTTCAAAACGAGCCCAAGATCATCAAAATCGGAGTCCGTATGAAAAAGTTGTGCATGTTTTAGTTTTGGGGTTCCTGCTGTTTTCTTTATGGTCGGACGTCCGACAGTGTCCGAAAATCCGGTGCGCCATATCCAGAAGCAAACGGTCGGATTTCCGATATTTACCGGACGTCCGGTGCCTCCCAGGACACCGGATGTCCGGCAATTGTCAGACGTCCGACAAACCTGTTTTTCGCAGATTTCATACTGCGTTCGTCCGTTGGCGTGCTACAGCCGTCGGACGTCCGGTGATCCACCGAACGTCCGGTGCTTGTTTTGCCACCGGACGTCCGGTAATACACCGGACGTCCGACACTCCTGACCAAAATTCCGCCCCAACGGCCACATTTGTGCCCATACTATAAATACCCCTTCACCACTTCGTGGAGGGGTTGAGCAACACAAATATCCCGTCCCACACATAAAGAAAAGCTCCCTCTCCTTTCTCCTACCTCAAATCTTAGATCCCGGAGAGATTTGTGAGAGTTCTTGAGAGAGATTTCACCCAAGGATAGATCCACTCCCTCTCCCCCTCTTGACCAAAGGAATTCGTGATTTGAGCAAGTCTTGAGCATTTCCCCTTTGTTCTTGTTACTCTTGGAGGTTGGAGACTCCTAGGCGGTAGGAGTGCTCCGGTGAGGAATCAACTTGTGATTTGTCCCCCGGAAAGTTTGTGAAGGTTTGGAGGCCGCCTCAAGGTCTACCACTAGTGGTTGGGAATCGCCTTCGTGGTGATATCTCAAGGAGAATAGGGTGAGCCTTTGTGGCCTTGGTGTGCCTTCGTGGTAACATCCACCTCTCTAACGGTGACTAGCTTCCCTCCAAGGAAGTGAACATCGGGATACATCCTCGTCTCCGTGACTTTGGTTATCCCTAACCCTAACTCCTTACTTGTGGTTTACTTTGGTCACTTGACCGTGCATTCACTATATCTTGTTGTCCTCATTATATTGTGTTGGCCATTCCCTTGAAGAGATTATTTAGGCCTACACTTTATATTCGCAATTCATACTTGCTACTATTGATATATCTTGTGATTAGTGTGAATTGCTAACTTGTGTCATACACTCCCATATGTTGTGATATTGCTCAAGTAAGTTTGTGTAACTTACTTGTGCTTGTTAGTATCCTTGTTGTCCTCGTTATATTGTGTTGGTTACCATATCATAGAGATTATTTAGGCCAACACTTTATAGTCCGCAATTCATACTTCCTACTATTGTCCTATCTTGTGCTTAGTGTGAATTGCTAGCTTGTAACATTCATTTCCATATCTTGTGACATAACTTGTGTAAGCTTGTAGTGCTTACTTGAGTTTGCTTGTATCATTCAATTCCATATATTGTGATACAATTTGTGTAAGCTTGTATTGCTTACTTGTGGTTGTGTGTATTATTCATTCCCATATCTCATGATATACATTGAGTAAGTTTGTGTGACTTACTTGTGCTTACTCATATCCTCGTTGTTCTCATCTTGTTTATCCTAAGTTGTTGGTGCACTTAGTGAGCCTAGTATATTTAGGATTTGTGCTTGAAAAGTATCCGCTTAGTTTATTTCCGCATTAGGATATAACCAAATCCGTAAAAGATTTTAAAACGCCTATTCACCCCCCCCCCCCCTCTAGGAGACATTGTGGTCCTTTCACACTCACCACCGGCTATGTGATCGGACCTAGCAGTCCGCCGCACAGCGTTCCTTCAGCACGCGCGGATACCATTAGAGGCGGTGCATTTGCGCTACTCTGGCGAACCTGTTTCGATCGGCTACGTGGAGATCGACGAGGAGGAGATGACTCCGGACGCGCTGCCCCAACTCTACATCCGCTGCATGGTACTGCGCGTCTAGTGGTATTGATGTCATGATCGATCTCCCTTAGCAAGTTCCTGGTTGTTCTGCGCATAGGAAAAGTTCTATATTGCAGCCAATGCACCTGCGTATCCCAACAGTGGTATCAGAGCCTCTGCTATAGGATTTGGATTCAGATCGTATGCATATTTTATATGTGGAGGTGGCAGATGAGATCTGTTGTCGTTTATGAGATCGGCTATGTGCATGGTTGATGAGATCAATTGCCCCTTCTAACCCCGCCCGCTATCCGGCTAGCGGGAACGCCGTTTGCTACCTGTCATAGCGTCGTAGATTTGTACGCGTTCACCAAACCATTAGAATGCGATTCTTTGCATAACTTTGTTTTCTAGATTTGATGTGAATAGTATGGCACATGTGTATGTGATGCATGTGTGTAATTTATACATGACCCGCGTGTCATGGTTTGTCAGCCGGCAGGAGCCAAAGCGTTGTCATTATAATGTATAACGACCTACGTGTCGACTTGTGATTCTCTATAAAATTCATTACTAGTCGTAGTATTTAGAGGACAAAGATTAAGTATGTAGCTTGGCGTCCCGGCGTGACAAACAAGATGGAGTTCCAACCTGGTCATCGGATTCGTAGCCGGCCTGGAAGGACATCCATGAAGGAGCCATACTATTTCACGAAATATTTATTTATTTGTGATTGATATTGCTTCTTGTTTCTATGCATGTTGAAATGGTAGAAAGATCCCTCGTTAATATCAAGGACGTTTGCCATTCCCGATGTTGCACCTTCGCACATCAAGTACGTCTAGTAGTGGGCTCATAAAATTGGGGTGCTACTAGGTGTCCTTGAACTGAAGGGTTTGTGTCAGACACGGACATGCACTGCATCAGGTTAACTTGACAAGGCTATCAAAACGGTTTTGGGCCTCGTGGCAAAGGAGGTCAGGAGCCGGGGTATAAGATACCTACTCGACCGACAGGAGTCGTATAGAGATGTGATTAGCAAAGTGTTGCTTACCGGATAGTCAAGTCGGCTAGCAGTGATGCTAAAGCTCACTAGTCGGTATGCGCTAGTTGGATCCTGATCACTGAGAGTTTGCGGAGGGACGCCGACTTTAGTGGGAGTATTTCTATTTAAGGCTTGAATTACTCTACATAAACACATTGCTTAGTGTTTGCATATTTTCTGTTGTAGATCAATGGCACCACCTTCTCAACCTAACTTTGCATTGAAATCAATTCTGGAAAAGGATAAACTAAATGGAACAGACTTTACCAGCTGGTATAGAAATCTGAGAATTATTCTCAGGCACGATAAAAAGGAGCATGTTCTAGAGGATCCACTTCCAGAGGAACCTGCCGAGAATACTAATGCCACAACCAGGAATGCCTACCAAAAACTCGTTGATGAATCAACAGAGATCAGCTGTCTCATGCTGGCTTGTATGGAGCCCGATCTGCAACAGCAGTTCGAAAACATTGAGGCCTACGATATGATCGAAAACCTCAAAAGCATGTTTCAAATGCAGGCTAGGACCAAAAGGTTCAACGTCTGGCGATCCTTGATGGATTGTAAGCTGAAGGAAGGTGATCCACTGAGCCTGCATGTGATCAAGATGATTGGGTACATGCAAGCTTTGGATCGGTTAGGCTTCCCACTTAGTGATGAGCTATCCACGGATACAATTCTGGGTTCTCTTCCGCCTAGCAATGGGACCTTCATCTCGAACTATCATATGCATGGCATGGATAAGAAGCTCACTGAATTGCATGGGATGCTCAAAGTGGCAGAGCAAGATATTAAGAAAGGCACGCATCGATTGTTGATGGTGCAGAACTCGGGTAAGTTGAAGAAGAGTTGGTCCAAGAAGAAGGCTAAGGCAAAGGGCAAGGAGAAGGTAACCTCCGCCGCTGAGCCGAAGTCGGGACCGGACTCGAAGACCATTTGCTATCATTGCAAGGAACCTGGTCACTAGAAGAGGAACTGTAGCAAGTGGCTTGCTGAGCATGGCAAGAAGGCCGGAAGTGTGACTTCGGGCAAAGGTACACTTGTTACATATGTTATAGACATTTACCTTGCCGATATACCTAGTGGCTCTTGGGTATTTGATACCGGATCGGTTGTTCATATTTGCAACTCGATGCAGGGGCCGGTAAGAACTAGGCGTGTGGCACAAGGGGAGATTGACATCAGGGTCGACAACAAAGCAAGAGTTGCTGCATTGGAAGTCAGCACGATGCAGCTCCAGCTTCCTTCTGGATTCATTTTGGAATTGAATAATTGTTATTACATTCCTGCACTTAGTCAGAACATTATTTCTGCCTCGTGTTTGATGAGTCAGGGTTATGAATTCAATTTAAAGGACAATGGTTGTTTGATATCTATGAATGGAATGTTCCACGGCTATGCACCCATTATTGATGGGCTATTTATATTGAATCTAGAAACGGAATAGGTCTATAATATGAATGTCAAGAGGTATAAGCCTAATAAGATAAATCCGACATACTTCTGGAAACATTGCTGGCATGGACACATTAGTCTGAAACGCATGAAGAAACTCCCTGATGATGGACTCCTAACTTCTTCTGACTTCAAGTCGTTCGAGACATGCGAATCATGCTTGCTTGGCAAGATGACTAAGTCTCCTTTTGCAAAGAGTTGCGAGAGGGCGTCTGAGCTGTTGGAACTTATACACAGTAATGTGTGTGGTCCAATGAGCACAACGGCCAGAGGCGGCTATTAGCACTTCGTGACTTTTACCGACGACTTGAGTAGGTGTGGATAGATCTATTTGATGAGGCACAAGTCGGAAACTTTTGAAAAGTTCAAAGAGCTTCAGAACGAGGTTGAAAATCAGCTTGGCAAGACTATAAAGCTTCTACTATCTGATTGTGGGGGTGAGTACATGAGCCAGGAGTTTGATAATCATCTGAAAAGCCGAGTTATAGTACCTCAGCTCACACCTCTGGGTACGCCACAGAGAAATGGCATGTCGGAGCGGAGGAATCGGTCCTTGTTAAATATGGTTCGGTCTATGATGAGCAAATCGAATTTACCCTTGTCATTCTGGGGATACGCTCTAGAAACTGCAGCTTTCACACTAAACAGGGTACCATCAAAAATTCATAGACAAGGCACCACATGGGATGTGGACTGGGAAGAGTCCTAGTTTGTCTTTTCTAAAGATTTGGGGTTGTGAAGCATTTGTCAAGCGACTTATGTCGGACAAGCTTACACCCAAGTCGGCTAAATGCATATTCATGGGATATCCGAGGGAAACCTTGGGATACAGCTTCTACAACCAGGAAGAGAACAAAGTGTTTGTTGCTCGGAACGGAGTTTTCCTTGAGAAAGAATTTCTCAGTCGGGAAGCCAGTGGGAGGACGGTCCGACTCAAAGAAATTCAAGAGCCACGCAGGGATGACTCGACTGGTGATGTGATCATACTGGAGTCGATCAGGGAACCCGTAGTGGAGACGGCGCCAGAACCACGGAGGTCGGAAAGATTGCGCAGAGTGCGCGATGTATTGTTGCTATAGAAAGCGACGAGTCGACCACTTATTCGGAAGCTATGGTGAACCCGGATTCCGAGGCATGGCTGGAGGCCATGAGATCTGAGTTGAAGTACATGGATGAAAATCAAGTCTGGGACTTGGTTGATCCGCCGCCTGGCGTAATAGCCATTGGTTGCAAATGGGTCTTTAAGAAGAAAACCGATGTGGATGGAAATGTTCACATCCACAAAGCTCGGCTTGTCGCTAAAGGTTATGGACAAGTTCAAGGAATTGACTATGACGAGACTTACTCACCGGTAGCGATGCTGAAGTCGGTTAGGATCATACTAGCTATAGCTGCATATTTCGATTACGAAATATGGCAGATGGATGTCAAAATGTCTTTCCTTCATGGAAATTTAACCGAGGATGTATATATGATGCGGCCCGAGGGTTTTGTCAATCCGACTAGCGCTAGTAAGGTATGCAAGCTCAAGAGATCCATTTATGGATTGAGACAAGCATATCAGAGTTGCAATATTCATTTTGATGAGGTCATCACGGATCTCGATTTCATCAAGAACGAAGAGGACGCTTGTTTATACAAGATGTCTAGTGGGAGATTGGTAGTATTTTTGGTCCTGTATGTGGATGACATACTGCTGATCGAAAATGATGTTTTGATGCTGTACTCGGTCAAGCAATCATTGAATGGCAAGTTTTTGATGAAAGACCTCGGTGAAGCAGTTTACATCTTAGGCATCAAGATCTATAGAGATAGATCGAGGAGGCTACTCGGCCTAAGCCAGAGCATGTACATAGACAAAGTGTTGAAGCGGTTCAACATGAGTGAGGCCAAGAAAGGGTTCTTGCCGGTCTCAAATGGTATAAGGCTAAGCAAGACTCAGAGTCCTTTGACTTCTGATGAGCGAAGTAGGATGAGTAGGATTCCGTAAGCCTCGACAATCGGATCCATCATGTATGCCATGCTATGTACTCGGCCTGATGTTGCCTATGCAATAAGCTTAACAAGTAGATACCAGGCCGCCCCTGGTGAGAGTCACTTGGCGGCGGTGAAAACTATTCTGAAGTACCTGAAAAGGACTAAAGAGATGTTCCTAATTTATGAAGGTGAGGAGGAGCTCTGCGTAAAGGGTTACACTGATGCTAGTTTCCAAACCGAGAGGGATAATTGTCAATCACAAACTAGATTTGTGTATGTCATGAATGGAGGAGCAGAGAGTTGGATGAGTTCCAATCAAGACATGGTGGCCGACTCCACAACAGAGGCCGGATACATTACGGCTTGTGAAGCCACAAAGGAAGGTGTTTGGATTCGGAAGTTCCTGGAAGATCTTGGTGTGTTCCCTAGCTAGGCAAAACCGTTGGACCTTTATTGCGATAATTCTGGTGCCATCGCACACGCCAAGGATCTGAGACAACACCACAAGACCAGGCACATAGACCGAAAATATCACCTGGTACGAACGATCATAAAGAATGGTGATGTTAATATATGCAAAATTCACACGGATGCAAATGTTGCAGATCTGTTGACTAAGCCGCTTCCACAGCCCAAGAATGAGGGGCATGTTAGAGCTATGGGCATTCGATGTCTATATATTTGATTGACTCTAGTGCAAGTGGGAGACTGTTGGAGATATGCCCTAGAGACCCATGCTAATATTTCCTTATGTGTTTATGGAATAAAGATAGTCCTTGGACGTTATCAATGATGTGTATTAATAAGTATGTGACTTGTTTGTGAGATTATGCATTGTATGATGACTGTCCTAAATGGTCCCTAGTCGAAAGGGTTGTGTGGACACGTAGCCGACTAGACTAGCATGTAGCACTGGATGCTAGACGGGTAATATGGACTCGAAAAGATCTGGTCAGATTTGACATAGTCGGATTCGACATAGTCGGATCTGAGTCCAGATAAGGTGCGAGTCGGATAGACTCGACTATGAGACGCAACGATAGGTCATCTATGAGTCTCTAGTACAACATACGTTCTATGTCCTAAGACCTGAGCTGACACATGTACTCCGGATGGTGACAGACCTGCTTTGCGCCGACCAAACGCTACTCCATAACTGGGTAGTTATAAAGGTAGGATTCGAGCTTGTCCAGACCCATGCCGTGAGACATGGTCGAGCAAGATGGGATTTGGCCCTTCGATCAGGAGAGATATACTCTGGGCCCCTCGTGTGATCCGACATGGATAAGCATTGCCATGCGACAAGGGTTATGAGATAATCCGGTTTGAGGTCGGCATCACTGGAACAAGAAAGAGGCCGGGCTGCAACAAGGATGACCGATTCGCCTTGTGCCCGGCAACATATATCGTGTGGCAAAGGGAACAGAAGTGTGACACATTGTACAGGTTCGCCAACCGGCTTCATTGTCTACTTGGTGGTCGGCACGCCTTGCTATAGGCCGCTACCAACCGAGCAGGTCGGATGTGATCCGACCTGCGACCAAGCCGACTTGAACCTAAGGGGTCGCGGGCTTAAGGGAAGGAACCAGTGATTCCGGTTCCGACTCCACGAGTCAGATGTGATACTACTCGGACTCAGATCCAGGCCGAATAGACTTTGGGCTTTAGGATCCGTGCGAGGCTCAAGTGTTGAGCCCGCGATGGATGCCTATATATAGTGGAGGTGCGGCACACGTATTCAGTTGATCGCTTCGGCGCCATCACTAGGGCTTTGCATGTGTTGAAACTAGCCACATCCACTCACCGTTGGTTGTGTGATCGGACCTAGCAGTATGCCGCACAGCGTTCCTCCTGCACGCGCGGATACTGTTAGAGGCGGTGCATTTGCGCCACTCCGGTGAACCTGTTCATGGGATCCGATCAGCTACGTGGTGATCGATGAGGAGGAGACGACTCCGGATGCGCTGCCCCAACTCTACTTCCGCTACATGGCACTGTGCGTCTAGTGGTATTGATCTCGTGATCCATCTCCCTTAGCAAGTTCCTGGTTGTTCTGCGCGTAGGAAAAGTTTTATATTGCAGCCGATGCACCTCGGGTCCATAGTAGTAGCTAGATGGCTCCTCTCTCTCTCTCTCTCTCTCTCTCTCTCTCTCTCTCTCTCTCTCTCTCTCTCTCTGGTCTTCAATACAATGATCTCCTCTAAGATCTATTTGATGTAATTCTCGCGGTGTGTTTGTTGGGATCCGATGAATTGTGGGTTTATGATTAGATTATTCATTGATATTATTTGAGTCTCTTGAGATTTATTTGCTGCATAATTGTATAGCTATGTATGCTTTCCGATCTATAATTCTTTTTGGGCAATTGGCTGAGTAGATCTTCAGAGGGAGTGGTGCATAGTAGTGGGTTCAATCTTGTGGTTAGCCTTACTATGTGAAAGGAGGAGCCGAGACACGTATTGTATTATTGCTACTAAGGATAAAACGATGGGGTTTGAGCATATTGCTTGGTCTTACTTTGTCTACATTATGTCATCTTACTTAAAGTGTACTCTGTTTATCATGAACTTAATACCTTGAGATGCATTGCTGGATAGCGGTCTTGGGGTGGAGTAATAGTAGTAGACGTCTGTAAGTTTAACGGTCTACTTGTCATAGACGTAATGCCTATGTATTGACTATGCCCTGAAGAGTCACAATCATAACTATGCGCAATTCTGTCAATTGCCCAACAGTAATTTGTTTACCCACTGATGCTATGCTTATGAGAGAGATGCCTCTAGTGAAACTACGGCCCCCGGGTCCATTTTCCATTATTAATAAAAATCCTATAGTTGCTCGCTGTTTTTATTTACTTTATTTTATTTTGTTTGATCACCTATCACTATCAGATTTAATCCTTGCAATTGGCGAGAACAAGGAGGTTGACAACCCCCTTGCCCTAGTTGGGTGCAAGCATTTGCTTTGCGTGCGTGCAGGTGTTGTTGACGTTGTCTGTGTGCCGTCTCCTTCTGATTCGATAAACCTTGGTTCTTAACTGAGGGAAATACTATCTGCTACTATACTACTTCACCCTTCCTCTTCAGTGAAGCCCAACAACTCTACAGAGAGTAGCATGTGCGGCGACGACGGATGTTGCGACGCAGCACAAGGCGGCGACAGATGATGCGACGCAGCGCGCAGTGGCCACAGTGGATTGTTGCACTGTAGCTCCCCACTGGCGGTGAGATTTGGATTGAAGCAGCGCACGCTGCATTGCAGCTTCGCCGGAAGCGAGATTCGGGTCGAAGCAGCGCGCGCGTTGCACCGCAGCTTCGCCGGCGTGTTGCGTTGCTGCTCGACGAAGACGATGCAGCATCAGTGACCTTCCAGCACGACGGTGGCAGCGCCGACAATGCGTGACCTTGTAGCACGGCGGATGCTGCAAAAAAAGCAACTGCAGCGGCTGGAGTGTAGTAGGTCGCCACCAGGTCCAATGTCAAAGAGGTGAGCTGAGATGGGCGCGGTGGGTGGAGATGGAGGTAGGAGACAAAGTGAAAATGGGATCTCGGCAGGGGAAAGGAAAATGAGTGGCTCACGTTGGATCTGGATATAAGATAGATGGGATGATGCGTGGTCCCACCAGGACGTGGCACGCGGGCGAGGCAAATGATTTCCAGAAATTATATGCGTGGGATGGGAATTGAACAGACAGCCTCAAGCAGCCGCCTTAGTGCGCTAGGCAACTGTGCGGACATTCTTCATGTTAAAAATTTGAAATGGCAACTTATTATATATACAGTACAAAGGACACACGCAGATGCACACAATGGCACACAGTGCACATGCAGACGACATGCACACACTCCGCACGCACGCACACACATACCAGACGCATGCAATGCACATCGAGCACACAATACACACTAGCACAAAGCGCACACACGTACACAGTCAACTTATGATTGTGCTGAAATATGTTACGTGAACTCATGGACAACCTCTCTTTGTCGAAAAAGGCTTCCGCCCCGCTTTATAAATAAAGCAACAACCGATACAAAGATAGCACACACACACCAACCCTGCTGAGGATACCAGCTTACAAGAGAAGTTCAAACAGCTAAACATGAGCCAACCAACAGGGACAAAGCAAAGCTAAAGTAAGCACTAGAACTAAAGATGCTCGCTTGAACCAACAATGTAGCGACCTGACCCAATACGGTCATGTCTCTGTGCTTTCTGTGCTATCCCTGGATTAGTATGCTAGCACACACAGTACATCGATGAAATACCATAACATCACATGTTAAAATAAGTACCGTAGATCCAGAGTATACCTTATATATCACAACGGAAACAAAGCATAAGGGTGTGGAGTCCCATCAATGCCAATGGCAAGTTGAGTGTAGACCGTAACCCTATACCGTAACTCTTACCCGTCAGTAGAAAATATCCGCAACATGATAAGTTGCAGCCCATGTAGGTCAGTACAATGAATGTACCGGCAAGATCACAACTAAAACAGATGAAAAGGCTATCAATATGCAATATGGCTGTGGTAGCTCTAAGTCTGAGTTTTTCCATAAAAGCCAATTTTGTCCTAACTCAAAGTTTTCATTTGCATTTTAATACTACGTGGATGTCATTTATGAGATGGCTCCGCCAACCAATTCTCATTCCGAGGTCATTATAACCCCAAATTCATTTAATTGGTTACAGTGTTGAGAATATCCAGACAATCCAATTCCAGTCGCTCAAATTGTCCGTAACCGGGGACATGGCTAATCGATTAGTTTAACACTCTGCAGAGGTTTGCGCACTTTTCCCGCAAGGATCGATCGCCTCCCTTGAAGTCCTCGCACTGCCTGGTGTTTGAGAACAGGATGACTGAGACATAGTCTTTCCAGAGTACTCAACTATGCTAGAGCCCATAATAGCTTGCGACTGCACATTGAAGCTTCTGGTCTTGAAAGATCCATCAATCTCATTGAACCTGGGTGGCCTTCCGTAAAACTGGGTGATCACTGGTCAATCCCCCGGATCCCCTGATAAAATTGGGTGATCATTGGTCAATCCCCAGGATCCCCGGGGAAAATTGGGTGATCACTGGTCAATCCCCAGGATCCCTCTTGAGTCTATAGCACTAGGTGATCAGTCAATCCCTAGGATCCCCTCTTGAGTCCGTAGAACTGGGTGATCACTAGTCAATCCCTAGGATCCCCTCTTGAGTCCGTAGAACTGGGCGATCACTAGTCAATCCCTAGGATCCCCTCTTGAGTCCGTAGAACTGGGTGATCACTAGTCAATCCCTAGGATCCCCTCTTCTTGCAAGCAGTCCACCCAGAGGTGTATTGAAATCTTGATGTCTTGTAGTCTTGAGGTTGATCCAGATATTATTATCACACTCACATCTCACATGAAACACTCATACCAATCCCCGTCTACTGAAGCATAGCTGCAACTAACTTAACAACGATTCCCGGGGCTTGGTGACAAGGGTATGGGTTCCAACCTCATGATTCTACTCAAGCTACAAGTTTTAATATTCCTATTGAATGCAAGAGGAAAAGTGGCTCTAATGCAATAAAATCATAGGTATTCAAAATATGATCAAAGTGAACTTGCCTGGTAAAGTTGATGAAGATCCTTCGCACTCAAAATCCTGATAGTTCTACTCTTCGCACTCTGTACAATCTATCATAAACAAACAAGGGCACACAAATAAACAATCAAAGATCCAAAACAAGTGGCAAATAAAAATCGATAAAACTCTAAAAACAATCGAATAAAGTTTTTGTACAGAACATATTTTTAACAGTAGCAAAATTATTTGATTTTGATCTCAACAGAAAGTACATGTCTTAAGCTTCAATTTGCAAAAAGATTCAACTAAATCGGAGTTATAGATCTCAAGTTATGGCCTATTGAAGTTCAAATTTGCATGTAATCTAATTCAAATTTTAAATTGGCAAAAATATTTTTTGTTTAGGCCACTCGATAGATGGGATCAATATGAATCAGTAGGAAAAAGAATCACCAAATTTGGAGTTATAGAATTAAAGATTTGATAAAAGAAAAATCAGAATAGAATCTAAAAAAAAAATTCTGAAAGTGCTAGGGAACGGCCACTGCCACGTGGCGCGATCGGGTTGGCTGGGATGTATTTGCTGCGGGGCTAAGCAGCGGACAGCTGTGACGTCTCCAACGTATCTATATTTTTTTATTATTCCAAGCTGTTATATTATCAATCTTGGATGTTTTTATATACATTTACAGCAATTATATATCATGTTTGGAGACTAAGCTATTAACTTAGTGCCTAGTGCCAGTTGCTGTTTTCTGCCTGTCTTTTGTTTTACAGAATATCAATACCAAACGAAGTCCAAATGCCACGAAACTTTTTGGAGATTTTATTCTAGACAATACCAACACTAGAAGCTTCAGGAGAAGACCAGACGCCAGAGGAGGTGGCCATGAGCCACCAGGGCACCCTTGGGGGGCAGGCACGCCCTGGTGCCTTGTGGGCCCACCTCAGCTCCGTTTGACCTAATTACACCACTATAAATTCCCAAAAAATCAGAAACCCTCAGGGGAGTCCACGAAATACTTTTTCCGCCGCCGCAAGTTTCTGTTCCCGAGAGATCCCATCTGGAGGCCTTCTCCGGTACTCCATCGGAGGGGGAATCGATCACGGAGGGGCTCTACATCAACCTTGCTGCCCTTTCGATGATGCGTGAGTTGTTTACCACAGACCTTCGGGTCCATAGTTAGTAGCTAGATGGCTTCTTCTCTCTTTTTGATCTTCAATACAATGTTCTCCTCGATGTTCTTGGAGTTTTATCCGATGTAATCACTTTTTGCGGTGTGTTTGTTGGGATCCGATGAATTGTGAGTTTATGATCAGATTATCCATGAATATTATTTGAGTCTTCTCTGATCTCTTTTATGCATGATTATTATAGCTTCGTATTTATTCTCTGATCTATTGATTTGGTTTAGCCAACTAGATTGATTTATCTTGCCATGGGAAGAGGTGCTTTGTAATGGGTTCGATCTTGCGGTGCTCAATCCCAGTGACAGAAAGGGACATGACACGTATGTATCATTGCTATTAAGGAAAAAAATATGGGGTTTATTCAAGCGTGAGTTTACTTTGTCTACATCATGTCATCTTGCTTAAGGCGTTACTCCGTTCTTTATGGACTTAATACACTAGATGCATGCTAGATAGCGGTCGATGTGTGGAGTAATAGTAGTAGATGCAGGCAGGAGTCGGTCTACTTGTCTCGGACGTGATGCCTATATACATGATCATTGCCTTGGATATCGTCATGATTATTTGCTTTTCTATCAATTGCCCAACAGTAATTTGTCTACCCACCGTATGCTATTTTCTTGAGAGAAGCCTCTAGTGAAAACTATGGCCCCCGGGTCTATCTAAATCATATACTACAACCCTAAAAATGTTTGCTGCACTTTTTCTTTATTTATTTTATTTTGTATTTTTGTTTCAATCTATCTATCTATCACATACAATTTAATCTTGCAATTTACCGCCGAGGGATTGACAACCCCTCGTTTGCGTTGGGTGCAAGGATTTGTTGTTTGTGTGCAGGTACTGCTAACGAGGTGTTGCGTGATTCTCCTACTGGATTGATAACCTTGGTTTCATAACTGAGGGAAATACTTACCTCTACTGTGCTGCATCATCCCTTCCTCTTTGGGGAAAATACCAACGCAAGCTACAAGTAGCAGGAAGAATTTCTGGCGCCGTTCCCAGGGAGACATCATCAACATCTATCAAGTACCTTCGCATAAACTCTCATCTCCTTGCATTTATTTTATTTGCCTCTCATTTTCATCTCCCCCACTTCTAAAAAGTTTTTACAAAATAAAAAAATATTTTCCGTTTGCCTTTTTCTTGTTTGCTTGCTTGTTATCTTGTTTGCGTAGCCACGATGTCTCAAGAAAATACAAAATTGTGTGATTTTTCCAATACTAATAATAATGATTTTATTAGTACCCCGATTGCTCCTCCCGCCGCTAGTGCGGAGACTTGTGATATTAATGCTGCTTTGCTAAATCTTGTTATGAAAGAACAATTTTCTGGTAGTCCTAATGAAGATGCTGCATCCCATCTTAATACTTTCGTAGAGTTGTGTGATATGCAAAAGAAAAAAGATGTGGATAATCATATTGTGAAATTAAAATTATTCCAATTTTCATTGCCGGATCGTGCAAAAATTTGGTTTTCATCTTTACCACGAAATAGTATCGATTCTTGGGATAGGTGTGAAGATGCTTTTATTACTAAGTATTTTCCTCCCGTGAAAATTATTTCTCTTAGAAATCAAATTATGAATTTTAAGCAACTTGATCATGAACATGTTGCCCAATCTTGGGAAAGGATGAAATTAATGATAAGAAATTGCCCTACTCATGGTTTAAATTTATGGATGATCATACAAAAAATTTATGCGGGATTAAATTTCGTTTCTAGAAATCTTTAGATTCCACCGCGGGTGGTACTTTCATGGAAATTACATTGGGAGAAGCTACTAAATTGCTCGATAATATTATGGCAAATTATTCACAATGGCATACTAAAAGACTTCCTACTAGTAAAAAAGTGAATTCTGTTGAGGAGATTAATACTTTGAGTGATAAAGTTGATGCGCTTATGAAATTGGTTGCTAGCAAAAATGCTCCTATTGATCCTAATGATGTGCCTTTGTCCACTTTGATTGAGCAAAATAATGATCCCGTAGATGTGAATTTTGTCTTGCGAAACAATTTTAATAATAATGCTTATAGAGGTAATTTCAATGCTAGACCGTTTCCTGGAAATTCCTCTAATAATTACGGCAATCCCTATGGTAATTCTTATAATAATAATAATAATAATAATAATAATAATAATAATAATAATAGGATTCCCTCTGATCTTGAAAGTAATATTAAAGAATTTATTAATGCTCAAAAAGTTTTCAACACTACGATAGAAGAAAAATTGAGTAAACTTGATGATATGTCTAGGAGCATTGATAGAATTATTCATGATGTGGAAAATGTCAAGACTAAAATTTTGCCACCTAAAATTGATATTAATGAATCAATTAAAGCTTTATATGTCTCCATGGATGAGAGTAAGAAAAGAACCGCCGTGTTAAAAGTTAAACGAGAATTTTTAGAAAAAGAGATTCCTCCCGGTTTTTATCGTAGTCATGATGAGGATATTAAAATGATTGGTGTTTCATCTATTGATTCTTTGTTTAGCAAAATTAAACTTGAAGAAAAGGGGACTGAAGAAGAGTCAACTTTAGCTAAAGAGCGTCCCCATAATTCGGAGGGTGAAAATCTTGATAAGAAAATTGATAAAAGTGGGTTTGGAGAGGTAAAAACTTTAAATAGCGATGTGCCCACTCTTTTGGATTACAAAGATTTTAATTATGATAATTGTTCCTTGATTGAGTGCATTTCTTTGTTTCAATCTATGTTAAACTCACCCAATGCTTATGAGCAAAACATGGCTTTTATTAAACACATTGTAGAAGCAATGATGAAAGCGTTAGAGGAAAAGCTAGCACTAGAAAATTCAATTCCTAGAAAATTATATGATGAATGGGAACCCACCATTAAAGTTAAAATTAAAAATTATTAGTGCAATGCTTTATGTGATTTGGGTGCTAGTGTTTCCACAATTCCAAAATCTCTATGTGATGTGCTAGGTTTTACCAATATAGATGAATGTTCTCTTAATTTGCATCTTGCGGATTGTACTATTAAAAAGCCTTTGGGAAGAATTAATGATGTTCTTATACTTGGTAGACCGTTCTTACGAACCATAGGTGCCGTTATTGACATGAAAGAAGGGAATATAAAATTTCAATTTCCATTAAAAAAGGGTATGGAACATTTCCCTAGGAAGAAAATTAAAGCACCATATGAATCCATCATGAGGGCCACTTATGGAATCAACTTGAAAGATGACAATACTTGAAACTATGCATTATGCCTAGCTAGGGGCATAAAACAATAGCGCTTGTTGGGAGGCAACCCAATGAATAAAATAAATTTTTAATTTTTGTTTCTGTTATGGTGTATTTTTATATTTATTCTACTGTTATGATTGATTTTTTGTGCTTTTAATTAGTGTTTGTGCCACGTAAAGCCTTTGGGATGATTTGGAAGATAATATAATTGATGCTGTTTGGAAAACAGAAAGTTTTGCATCGAGTGCTGGAATTTTGGTTCTGTACTGGAGCGTCAACAAAATCTGAAATTTTTACACAGTATTGGTACATGAATTGCCCACGTTTTCCTAATTTTTCAGAATTTTTGGAGTTACAGAAGTATGGCTTTTAAATAGATTGCTACAGACTGTTCTGTTTTTGACAGATTCTGTTTTTGATGCACTACTTGCTTGTTTTGATGAAACTATGGATTGTATCGGGGGGTATAAGCCATGGAGAAGTTATAATACAGTAGGTATAATGAAAAAATAAAATATGAATGGGTTTGCAACAGTACTTAAAGTGGTGATTTATTTTGTTATACTAACGGATCTCACGGAGGTTTTGTTGAGTTTTGTGTGATTGAAGTTTTCAAGTTTTGGGTGAGATCACGATGGATGAAGGAATAAGGAGTAGCAAGAGCCTAAGCTTGGGGATGCCCGAGGCACCCCAAGGTAATATTCAAGGAAGACTCAAGCGTCTAAGCTTGGGGATGGCCCGGAAGGCATCCCCTCTTTCTTCTACCAACTATCGGTAATTTTACTTGGAGCTATATTTTTATTCGTCACATGATATGAGTTTTGCTTTGAGCGTCGTATATTATATGAGTCTTTGCTTTGTTTGCTTTTTAGTTTGTCACAATCATCCTTGCTGAACACACCTATTTTGAGAGAGCCACACGTTCATCATAATTTGTTAGAATACTCTATGTGCTTCACTTAAATTTTCTGAGCTAGGCAGTTGCTCTAGTGCTTCACTTAAATCTTTTTGAGCACGGCGGTGGCTATATTTTGAAGAAATAAACTCTCATGCTTCACTTATATTATTTTGAGAGTTGACAAGATTAAAATTTTGAAGAAATAAACTCTCATGCTTCACTTATATTATTTTGAGAGTTGATAAGATGAAAATTTTGAAGAAATATTTGCACTCTCATGCTTCACTTATATCTTTTTGAGAGTTGATAATAGTAACGGTAATTTGCACAAGATATGAATTTGGTCCCAAAGTGATGAATATTCAAGAGGGATATAATAAAAACTTTCATATAGATCATTGGATATGATAAGTGTGATTCCTTGCAATAGTTTTGTGATATGGAGGTGATGATATGTGAGTCATGTTAGTGAGTAATTGTGATTTAGTAAGAATATTAGTGTTAAGGTTTGTGATTCCCTATGCATGCACATTAAGTCAATAGTTATGCAATGAAATTATATCCTACTTATGGTGCATTATTCGGTGTTAGTTATGTTCAATGCATGTTTATGACCGTTTTAGTTTTTTGGTTGGTTGCTTCTCAATCTATTTGCTAGCCTTTATTTGTACTAAGCGGAAATACTGTTTGTGCATCCAAAATCCTTAAACCCAAGTTGTGCCAAATAAGTCCACTATATCTACCTATATACGGTATTTCAATGTCGTTCCAAGTAAATTTGCGTGTGCCAACTCTAATTTTCAAAATAATTTTTTCGTTTTGTGTGCCCGTACCGCTCATGAAGCGGCAGGGGGTGGCCACTATTTTCCATGCTAGGTGTGTTATTCTCACGATGAGTGTTTATTCACTTGTCATTGCACGAGAGAGTGGCTGGTAATAGGGATGCCCAGTCCCACAATGAAATCAAAAATTAATAACAACAAAATTCCTTGGAAAGTGATGGTATGGAGGGCACCCGTGGATACGGCTAGCCATGGATTGTGAAAGAATGGTGGAAAGGAAATAAACTTTACTTTCTGTTTGGGAACCGCCTATGATGTGTCTAGCATGGAAAATATTGGGAATTCTCTGTCATTTTCGTTAACAGGAAAAGCATGCCTCTCAAAATATTTTCAACTCTCTAATTTAAGCTTTGAGCTCTGGCACATTAGCAAATCTCTGCTTCCCTCTGCGAAGGGCCTATCTATTTACTTTTATGCAATTTTTATTTTTACTTTGAGTCTCCATCTTCTCTTATAAAGCACCAACTAGAGAGCACTATTGTCATACTTGTGCATTGTGTGTAGCTAATATTTGAGTGTGTTTCATGAATGGATCAATGATTGAGCATAATGGGCTAGGGATAACTTTCTTTAGCGTTGATATTTTGAAAGACATGGTTGCTTGTTAGCATGCTTGAGTATTTATATCTTCATGTCAAATTATAGACTATTGCTTTGAATCATTCAAGTCTAATGTCCATGCTACAAAAGAAAAGAATATGTGATGAATATGATAGGCAGCATTCCACATAAAAAATTCTGTTTTTATCGTTTACCTACTCGAGGACGAGCAGGAATTAAGCTTGGGGATGCTGATACGTCTCCAAAGTATCTATAATTTTTGATTGTTCCATGCTATTATATTATCAATCTTGGATGTTTTTATATACATTTACAGCAATTATATATCATTTTTGGAGACTAACCTATTAACTTAGTGCCCAGTGCCAGTTGCTGTTTTCTGCCTGTTTTTTGTTTTACAGAATATCAATACCAAACGAAGTCCAAATGCCACGAAAATTTTTGGAGATTTTTTTCTGGACAATACCAACACTAGAAGCTTCGGGAGAAGACCAGACGCCAGAGGAGGTGGCCACGAGCAACCAGGGCGCGCCTGGGGGGGGCAGGCGCGCCCTGGTGCCTCCTAGGCCCACCTCAGCTCTGTTTGACCTAATTCCACCACTATATATTCCCAAAAAATCAAAAACCCTCAGGGGAGTCCACGAAATACTTTTTCCGCCACCGCAAGTTTCTGTTCTCGAGAGATCCCATCTGGAGGCCTTCTCCGGTACTCCACCGGAGGGGGAATCGATCACGGAGGGGCTCTACATCAACCTTGCTGCCCTTCCAATGATGCGTGAGTAGTTTACCACAAACCTTCAGGTCCATAGTTAGTAGCTAGATGGCTTCTTCTCTCTTTTTGATCTTCAATACAATGTTCTCCTCGATGTTGGAGTTCTATCCGATGTAATCACTTTTTGCGGTGTGTTTGTTGGGATCTGATGAATTGTAAGTTTATGATCAGATTATCCATGAATATTATTTGAGTCTTCTCTGATCTCTTTTATGCATGATTATTATAGCTTCGTATTTCTTCTCCGGTCTATTGATTTGATTTGGCCAACTAGATTGATTTATCTTGCCAAGGGAAGAGGTGCTTTGTAATGGGTTCGATCTTGCGGTGCTCAATCCTAGTGACAGAAAGGGACATGACACCTATGTATCGTTGCTATTAAGGGTAAAAGATGGGGTTTATTCATGCGTGAGTTTACTTTGTCTACATCATGTCATCTTGCTTAAGGCGTTACTCCGTTCTTTATGGACTTAATACACTAGATGCATGCTGGATAGCGCTCGATGTGTGGAGTAATAGTAGTAGATGCAGGCAAGAGTCGGTCTACTTGTCTCAGACGTGATGCCTATATACATGATCATTGCCTTGGATATCGTCATGATTATTGGCTTTTCTATCAATTGCCCAACAGTAATTTGTCTACCCACCATATGCTATTTTCTTGAGAGAAGCCTCTAGTGAAAACTATGGCCCCCGGGTCTATCTAAATCATATACTAAAACCCTAAAAATATTTGCCGCACTTTTTCTTTATTTATTTTATTTTGTATTTTTGTTTCAATCTATCTATCTATCACATACAATTTAATCTTGCAATTTACCGCCGAGGGATTGACAACCCCTCGTTTGCGTTGGGTGCAAGGATTTGTTGTTTGGGTGCAGGTACTGCTAACAAGGTGTTGCGTGATTCTCCTACTGGATTGATAACATTGGTTTCATAACTGAGGGAAATACTTACCTCTACTGTGCTGCATCATCCCTTCCTCTTTGGGGAAAATACCAACGCAAGCTACAAGTAGCAACGGCCGATGCATAAGAAAAATGGTGCGGTTGGCGTCTAAGTAAGAAAACCAGGGCGGCTCGGTTTAAATAAACCGGACAGAACTAGAGAAAACCTGGTCTACTAAAAAGAAACGAACTTATCTAACTAGATCTAATCCGCGCCGTAGATAGAAGATCGAACGGAGGGAGTTGCAGCGGTGGTTTACAGTGGCGGTGGACGATGGCGACGGCGTCGGGTGGCGGCGGTGGGGGAGCTCCGGTGGTCGGGGGCGACCGCGGATGGATCGGGAGGATGCGGCGTTGCGAGGAGACCTCGGGGATGGAGTCGGTGATGATCGGGGATGAGGGGACGGAGCAGGGCGAGCTCTGTGGCCTCGGGCATATTCGTGATCTTCGGCGGGGCGTGCGAGCTCGGGGCGGCGCCTGTAGATGAAGAGGAGGGGCAAAACTATGTCAAATCAAAGCGAGACATCGAGATAAGCCGACAGGCGGAAGAAGGGGCCTCGTCATGACCTACCGGCGATGGAATCGACGGCGGTCGAAGTTGCAGTGGCGAAGATCCGAACGATGCGTGCGTGCAGTATAGGTGGACTTGGGCGAGGGTTTTTGAGGGGATCGACAGACGAGGGGCTCGGCTTTTATAGGGACAAGACGTGGAGGAGGGGAAAGCCCTGGAGATGGACTCCCCGAAGAAATCGGATGCGGTGTCGCGGCCGTGCGTGTGCTGGACTCTGCACGCATCTTGCGGAGGAAGAAGAACGGGGAGGGGGCCACTGGTCAGCGGCAGGCGGAAACGGGGACGGGGGCGGGCGACCGAGGCAAAGGGCATTCGCCAGCGCGTAGGTGGCCGTAGACCGAAAGGCCAAGTTGGGCCGGCGGTTGATATGTCTCCGTCGTATCTATAATTTTTGATTGTTTCATGCCATTATCCTATAATTTCCACATACTTTTGGCAACATTTTATATGATTTCTTGGACTAACATATTGATCCAGTGCCCAGTGCCAGTTCCTGTTTGTTGCATGTTTTTTGTTTCGCAAAAAATCCATATCAAACGAAGTCCAAACGCGATAAAAATTTACGGAGATTTATTTTGGAATATATGTGATTTTTGGGAAAAAGAATCAACGCGAGACGATGCCCGAGGGGGCCACAAGCTCAGAGGGCGCACCCCGTACCCTGGGCGCGCCCAGCAGGCTTCTGGCTACCCTGTAAGGCGGTTGGGGCCCTTCTTCTACCGCAAGAAATATAATATCCGGAGGAAAATCCCCTCAAAATTTCAGCATAATCGGAGTTACGGATCTCCGGGAATATAAGAAACGGTTTTCGGCCGGAAAACAGGAACGCGAAACATAAGGGAACCGAGAGAGAGATCCAATCTCGGAGGGGCTCCTCCCCTCCGGGAGCCATGGCGTCCGTGGACCAAAGGGGGAACTCTCCTCCCATCTAGGGGGGAGGCCAAGGAATAATAAGAAGAAGAAGGAGGGGGGCTCTCTCCCCCTCTCTCCCGGTGACGCCGGAACACCGCCGGGGCAATCATCGTGACGACGATCTACATCAACAACTTCGCCGCCGTCAACACCAACTCTCTCCCCCTCTATGCAGCAGTGTAACACCTCTTCTCCCCGCTGTAATCTCTACTTAAACATGGTGCTTAATGCAACATATTATTATCCAATGATGTGTTGCCATCCTATGATGTTTGAGTAGATTCGTTTTGTCCTATGGGTTGATTGATGATCGTGATTGGTTTGAGTTGTATGTTTTATTTTGGTGCTGTCCTATGGTGCCCTCCGTGTCGCGCAAGCATGAGGGATTCCCGCTGTAGGGTTTGCAATACGTTCATAATTCTCTTATAGTGGGCGGCTAGAGTGACAGAAGCTTACACCCGAGTAAGGGGGGTGTTGCGTATGCGAGTAAAGAGGACTTGTTACTTAATGCTATGGTTGGGCTTTACCTTAATGATCTTTGGTAGTTGTGGATGCTTGCTAGAGTTCCAATCATAAGTTCATATGATCCAAGTACGGAAAGTATGTTAGCTCATGCCTCTCCCTCATATAAAATTGCAATAATGATTACCGGTCTAGTTATCGATTGCCTAGGGACAAATCCTTCTCTTGTGTTACAAAAAGCTTTCTACTAAACAACTAACTTTTATTATCTTGCAAATTACTTGTAGTTTTATTCTTGCTAAGTACTTCTAGATTATCCTTGCAAACTTATCCTATTACACCTACAAGTAGTTTTATTCTTGTTCTAGGTAAAGCAAACGTTAAGTGTGCGTAGAGTTGTATCGGTGGTCGATAGAACTTGAAGGGAATATTGATTCTACCTTTAGCTCCTCATGGGTTCGACACTCTTATTTATCGAGAAAGGCTACAACTGATCCCCTATACTTGTGGGTTATCAAGACCTTTTTCTGGCGCCGTTGCCAGGAAGCAATAGCGTGGGGTTGATATTCTCGTGTGTGCTTGTTTGCTTTATCACTAAGTAGTTTTTATTTTCTATTCTAAGTTGTTTTATATCTTTAGTTATGGAGATGGAACACGAAACACCAAAAAAAATAGGTGTACTTGCTACTCATGGAGATGGAGAACCTCCTAAAACCCTCGATGCTGCTTATGTGGAAAATATTAAATACTACTTTGATAATCCTGATAAATCTCCATTCAAATTGATAATGGGAGATATTTTGGATCAACGGGAATACTTTAGGGATTATCGCTTGTCTCAAAAAGGGAAACACTTATGGGATCAAATTAAAATGTTGCGTTGGTATGCTTGGAATTTATGCTTAAGGTGTGATTATACTTGTTGCTCTAGGATGGAGGCTCCACACCTTCCCTTTCAATGTGAATTTAATGATAATGAAACCTTGGCTTCTTATGCTAATGGTATATATGATTACTATGATGTGGAACAAATAGAAGAATTTGTTGCTTTTAAGGGTGCTTATGAAATTGAATCTTTGTTTGAAAAGTATGAAGATTGTGATGATGCTCTTTACAGATCTGAAAATTATGCTATACTTAAATATTGCTATGAGAATTATGAATACAATGCCTATATTTACGAATTTATTAAGAAAGTCTCCACTGTCTGAGAAGAGACTAATATTTTGCAGGAATCTATGGAAGAAGAAATTGCTGAAACTGTGAGCTCATTAGATGAAAAAGATGACGAGGAGAGCGAAGAACAAAGGGAGGAAGAGCGGATTAGCTACCCATGCCCACCTTCTAATGAGAGTAACTCTTCAACTCATACATTGTTTAATTTCCCTTCGTGCTTACCGAAGGATGAGTGCTATGATGATTGCTATGATCCCTTGGATTCGTTTGAAATATCCCTTTTGATGAAATTGATGCTTGCTATGCTTGTGGCCATGATGCCAATTTGAATTATGCTTATGGAGATGAACTTGCTATAGTTCCTTATGTTAAACATGAAATTGTTGCTATTGCACCTACACATGATAGTCCTATTATCTTTTTGAATTCTCCCAACTACACTATATCGGAGAAGTTTGTGCTTATTAAGGATTATATTGATGGGTTGCGTTTTACTGTTGCACATGATGATTTTGATGGATATAATATGCATGTGCTTGCTGCTCCTAATTGCAATTATTATGAGAGAGGAACTATATCTCACCTCTCTATGTTTCCAATACGATAAAATTGCAAGAAACCGTTTATACTATGCATTGGCCTTTACTTGATGTGCATGAATTGTTCTTTTATGACATGCTGATGCATAGGAAGAGAGTTAGACTTCGTCATTGCATGATATATGTTGCTTTGTGCTCAATACTAAATTACAAATCGTTGTTAATTAAAATTGTCTTTGATATACCTTGGGATCCGAGTGGATCAATTACTTGAGCACTTTATGCCTAGCTTAATGGCTTCAAAGAAAGCGCTGCCTGGGAGACAACCCAGAAGTTTTAGAGGGTCATTTTATTCTGTTGAGTGCTTTTAAAAAGTTTAAAAACAAAAAAATATATAGAGGGGAACCTAAAACTTTTCAAAATGAAAAGTGAAAGTGAGAAAGACGAACACCGTTGAAGTGGGGGACGTCCTTGAACTTTGTTCATGCCCATGGAAACTTTTCGAATCTTTATTACAGAAACTTTTCAACAAAAATAATTATCCCCTTGTACAAATCCATTGTATTATAAAAATAATGTACCAAGATTTACCGTTAGGATGTTTAAATTGCTTGTTTGGTGTGTGCAGTGCAAAAACAGAAACTTTTGCTGTAGTGTTTGAATTTCTATATTTTACTGGAATGTGCAAAAATTCTGAAATTTTGCATAGTACTGCTATGCAAAATTTTTATTTTTTCCTAAGTTTTCAGAATTTTTGGAATTACAAAAGTATATTTTTCATCTGCATCATTACAGACTGTCATGTTTTCACACATTGCTGTTATAGTTTCTTTATTTGCGTATGTTTGAAATCTTGTTGAGCCCCATTGACTTGGGAGCCATAGAATTGTGATAGCATACGGTGGGTAATGTTTGATTATAATTATACAATAATGTTACAGCAGGACATGATGGGATTTGATGTTATATGTACTAACCCCTCTAATGAAAAGTTCGGTTAAGTTTTGTGTGGATGAAGTGTTCGAAGATCGAGGAGGTATCGATATGAGGAGAATAAGGAGAGGCAAGAGTTCAAGCTTGGGGATTCCCAAGGCACCCCAAGTAAATATTCAAGGAGACTCAAACATCTAAGCTTGGGGATGCCCCGGAAGGCATCCCATCTTTCTTCGACAATTATCGGTATGTTTTGGTTTTTGTTTTGTTCATATGATATGCGTAAATTCTTGGAGCATCGTGTGCTTTTTCTTTTTATTTTAATAATGCACCATGCTGGTATGAGATAGTCCTTGGTTGATTTATAGAATGCTTCATGCACTTCACTTATATCTTTTGAGTATGGCTTTATAGAATGCTTCATGTGCTTCACTTATATCATTTGAAGTTTGGATGCATGTTTCTCTACATATAGAAAACCGTTATTCGTAGAATGCTCTTTTGCTTCACTTATATTTATTAGAGCATGGGCAAGTATTTTGTAGAAAGAATTAAACTCTCATGCTTCACTTACATCTATTTAGAGAGTCAGCAGGAATTGGTCATTCACATGGTTAGTCATAAAATCCTACATAAAACTTGTAAATCACTGAATATGGTATGTTTGATTCCTTGCAATAGTTTTGCGATATTAAGATGGTGATATTTGGGAGGTACTAGTGAATGATTGTGGTTTAGTAAGAATATTGGTGTTAAGGTTTGTGATTCCCGAAGCATGCATGTATGGTTTGTCGTTATGCTAAGAAATTGGAGCATGATTTATTATTGATTGTCTACCTTATGAGTGGCGGTCGGGGACGAGCGATGGTCTTTTCCTACCAATCTATCCCCCTAGGGGCATGCGTAGTAGTACTTTCCTTCGAGGGCTAATAAACTTTCGCAATAAGTATGTGAGTTCTTTATGACTAATGTGAGTCCATGGATTATACGCACTCTCACCCTTCCGCAATTTGCTAGCCTCTTCGGTACCGTGCATTGCCCTTTCTCACCTCGAGAGTCGGTGCAAACTTCGCCGGTGCATCCAAACCCCGTGATATGATACGCTCTATCACACATAAGCCTCCTTATATCTTCCTCAAAACAGCCACCATACCTACCTATCATGGCATTTCCATAGCCATTCCGAGATATATTGCCATGCAACTTCCATTATCATCATATACATGACTTGAGCATTCATTGTCATATTGCTTTGCATGATCGTAAGATAGCTAGCATGATATTTTCATGGCTTGTCCGTTTTTTGATATCTTTGCTACGCTAGATCATTGCACATCCTGGTACACTGCCAGAGCCATTCATATAGAGTCATATTTGTTCTAGTATCGAGTTGTAATTGTGAGTTGTAAGTAAATAAAAGTGTGATGATCATCATTATTAGAGCATTGTCCCAGTGAGGAAAGGATGATGGAGACCATGATTCCCCCACAAGTCGGGATGAGACTCCAGACGAAAAAAAAGAGGCCAAAAAAAAGAGCCCACAAAAAAAGAGAAAAAAATGAAAAAAAAATGAGAGAAAAAGAGAGAAGGGGCAATGTTACTATCCTTTTCCACACTTGTGCTTCAGAGTAGCACCATGTTTTTCATATAGAGAGTCTCCTGAGTTGTCACTTTCATATACTAGTGGGAATTTTTCATTATAGAACTTGGCTTGTATATTCCGATGATGGGCTTCCTCAAATGCCCGAGGTCTTCATGAGCAAGCAAGTTGGATGCACACCCACTTAGTTTTCTGTTTGAGATTTCATACACTTATAGCTCTTAGTGCATCTGTTGCACGGCAATCCCTACTCCTCGCATTGATATCGATTGATGGGAATCTCCATAGCCCGTTGATCCGCCTAGTTGATGCGAGACTTTCTCCCTTTTTGACTTCTCCTTATTAATCTCTACCATTATATTCTATTCCACCCATAGTGCTATATCCATGGCTTGCGCTCATGTATTGCGTGGGGGTTGAAAAAGCTGAAGTGCGCTAAAAAGTATGAACCAATTGATCCGCTTGTCATCGGGGTAGTGCCTGATAAATACTTTATGTTAAGAAGATGGAGCATGACAGGATTATATGATTTTGTAGGGATAACTTTCTTTAGCATTTTTATTTCGATAGACATGATTGTTTGTTGGTATGCCTGAGTACTGATGTCTTTATATCAAATTATAGACTATTGCTTTGAATCACTTGTGTATTAATATTCATGCCATGATTAGATTACATGATCAAGATTATGCTAGGTAGCATTCCACATCAAAAATTATCTTTTTTATCATTTACCTACTCGAGGACGAGCAGGAATTAAGCTTGGGGATGCTGATACGTCTCCGTCATATCTATAATTTGTGATTGTTTCATGCCAGTATCCTACAATTTCCACATACTTTTGGCAACATTTTATATGATTTCTTGGACTAACATATTGACCAAGTGCCAGTTCCTGTTTGTTGCATGTTTTTTGTGTCGCAGAAAATCCATATCAAACGAAGTCCAAACGCGATAAAAATTTACGGAGATTTATTTTGGAATATATGTGATTTTTGTGAAAAAGAATCAACGCGAGACGATGCCCGAGGGGGCCACAAGCTCAGAGGGCGCGCCCCCTACCCTGGGCGCGCCCAGCAGGCTTGTGGCTACCCCGTAAGGCAGTTGGGGCCCTTCGTCTGCCGCAAGAAAGATAATATCCGGAAGAAAATCCCCTCAAAATTTCAGCCCAATCAGAGTTACGGATCTCCGGGAATATAAGAAACGGTTTTCAGCCAGAAAACAGGAACGCGAAACAGAAGAGAACAGAGAGAGAGATCCAATCTCGGACAGGCTCCTCACCTCCGGGAGCCATGGCATCCATGGACCAGAGGAGGAACTCTCCTCCCATCTAGGGGAGGCCAAGGAAGAAGAAGAAGGAGGGGGGCTCTCTCCCCCTCTCTCCCGGTGGCGCCGGAACGCCGCCGGGGCAATCATCATGACGACGATCTACACCAACAACTTCGCCGCCGTCAACACAAACTCTCTCCCCCTCTACGCAGCAGTGTAACACCTCTTCTCCCCGCTGTAATCTCTACTTAAACATGGTGCTTAATGCTACATATTATTATCCAATGATGTGTTGCCATCCTATGATGTTTGAGTAGATTAGTTTTGTCCTATGGGTTGATTGATGATCGTGATTGGGTTGAGTTGTATGTTTTATTTTGGTGCTGTCCTATGGTGCCCTCCGTGTCGCGCAAGCATGAGGGATTCCCTCTATAGGGTTTGTAATACGTTCATAATTCTCTTATAGTGGGCGGCTAGAGTGACAGAAGCTTACACCCGAGTAAGGGGGTTGTTGCGTATGGGAGTAAAGAGGACTTGTTACTTAATGCTATGGTTGGGTTTTACCTTAATGATCTTTGGTAGTTGCGGATGCTTGCTAGAGTTCCAATCATAAGTTCATATGATCCAAGTACGGAAAGTATGTTAGCTCATGCCTCTCCCTCATATAAAATTGCAATAATGATTACCGGTCTAGTTGTCGATTGCCTAGGGACAAATCCTTCTCTTGTGTTACAAAAAGCTTTCTACTAAACAACTAACTTTTATTATCTTGCAAATTACTCGTAGTTTTATTCTTGCTAAGTACTTCTAGATTATCCTTGCAAACTTATCCTATTACACCTACAAGTAGTTTCATTCTTGTTCTAGGTAAAGCGAATGTTAAGTGTGCGTAGAGTTGTATCGGTGGTCGATAGAACTTGAAGGGAATATTGATTCTACCTTTAGATCCTCGTTGGGTTTGACACCCTTATTTATAGAGAAAGGCTACAACTGATCCCCTATACTTGTGGGTTATCAGCGGTCAGCAGCTGGCCTGGGCGCTGGGCTTCTTTTCTTTCTTTTTTCCTTTTTTTAATAAAATAGAGAAGGAAAAGTCATAAAAATATTTTTTTTGCATAGACAATATATATATCAAAATTCTTAGAATAAAACATAGAAAAACATGAACTGTTTTTCAGAGGCAAATAAATTACTTTAAAAAATTATTATTTTTGTAATAACTTCAAATTGGATTTGAATTTGATTTTCAAATCTTTTGCAAATAGTTTCTTTCTTCAAATACTTTTCAAATCTTCTCTGCCCACTCTATTTCATAAATTTCGAAGAAGTCCTATTATCTTCTCTCATGAAAATCCTTGAGTGGCATAAAGCTTCTGAGTTTGAATTATTTTCAAATGGAATTCAAATCTTTTCAAACTCCCTTTCATATCTTTAATGGAAAAAGTCATATTATCTTCACTCTCGGGTTCTTTGGAAATGAGTTTGAATTCATGGAAACCAAATGCAAGAATGAAAGTTTGGGAAAGTCCTTTTATTCCCTCTCATTTAACTTTCAAAAACTTTCAAATTCCACTCAATTTCACACAACAAATCACACAAGCAATCATTATTACTTAATTAGTATAACATTCCAAAATTTAGAATTTTGGGATTTTACAATCCTACCGCCCTTAAAATGAATCTCGCCCTCAAGATTCGAAGAGGCTAGAATGAAATAGGTTAGGGTTTGTGGTCTTCTCGAAAATCCATTGATCGTCACAAAGGTCTGGGGTGCTACCACCCTTAGAATCAAAGTCACGGGTCCATAAAAACTCATGTACTTCATCCTTAGTGTTGACAACACCGGACTTCTCACAAATCTCGATAACTCTTTTATTAATGCCCTTCTGGTATAACATTTTTCTCAAAATCTTGAGTCCTTTCATCAAAATAAGGTTCTTCCAAGACTGGATCTTCTTGGCTGACAGATCTGGCGCCAATACTAAACAACTATCGAAAATCTCATGGTGGTCAACAAATACTGGTTCCTGCAGGAAAATGGGCCTTGGCCTTTTCTCGCCGTATAACCTAATGTTGGCAACGGTTGCCTTGTACAAGGATTTCTCGTCATACCATTCTAAGGTTTAGGCTTCACATCATCGTCTCTCTACTGTAGGTAAGTCACTCAAGATTTACCATCCCACATAGCAAGAGCGAATAATAAGAGTAAGTCAGCATGGTGATGAATCCATTCCGTACCCAAATCATTACCTTGTATATGGTTTAGTGAATCTCGCATTCTAACACTCGGGCGTCCTCACAAGCATTGCAGCATTTCTCTTGTCCATGAACTAAGTTTGGATAAATCCTTGATTCTGCAAGCCAAACAAAACATCTATTGTTTCTTCACAACTCTCGGGTTTACGTAACCTCCTATGAAACGTCTGTTGATGAAGTCATAGCTTCTTCCAGATCTCTTCCTTCATCAAGGTTGTGCTTGCTTCTTGTCGGATCCTAATGTTTGGGTTTAACTTGAGCTCACCACTGTTTTGCATCCATCTTCATTCCATTCTCGAAATTTGTAAACATTGTAGTAAATCCTCCGGTGTGGGTCTTGGGTTTAGAGTGAGATAGAATGCAGAGAGAGATATAGATACCCATACACACAATATAGTTTTAAAAATAGATTTTATTTGTTGCTGTCGGGAAAACCACAAAATGACAGCTCACAAATCACCGCATCTAACGTGAGTATACAACATGGGTTTGGTCTTCTAAAGGTCATATAAATCTTGGAATTCTTCAGTGTCTTCAAATTCTTCGAGTCTTCGGAGTCTTCGACTGTTGTAGCTTCAATTCTTCTAATGTATGGTGAAATCCTCTTTACTCTGAAGTGGTCCTCAGTTGATCCTCCGTGTGGTCAAAAGGGAAAGGAGTATAGTCTAACTATTTAGGGGTAAGAGGGAATATTTGATAAAACTCAAAAAAGATGAGAAGTAAAGGATCTTTTTGAAAATAAAGTTTTAGAGATATCCTTTCCTAGGGCTTTCCAGTTTCTAGGGTCACGTCCAACAGTCAACATGTGCTCTGATACCATCTCTGTAGCGACCCGACCCAATACGGTCAAGTCTATGTGCTTTCTGTGCTATCCCTGGATCAGTATGCTAGCACAGACAGTACATCGATGAAATACCATAACATCACATGTTAAAATAAGTACCGTAGATCCAGAGTATACCTTATATATCACAGCGGAAACAAAGCATAAGGGTTTGGAGTCCCATCAACGCCAACGGCAAGTTGAGTGTAGACCGTAACCCTATATCGTAACTCTTACCTATCGGTAGAAAATATCTGCAACATGATAAGTTTCAGCCATGTAGGTCAGTACATTGAATGTACCGGCAAGATCACAATTAAAACAGATGAAAAGGCTATTCTATATGCAATATGGCTGTGGTAGCTCTAAGTCTGAGTTTTTGCATAAAAGCCAATTTTGTCCTAACTCAAAGTTTTCATTTGCATTTTAATACTACTTGGATGTCATTTATGAGATGGCTCCGCCAACCAATTCTCATTCCCAGGTCATTATAACCCCAAATTCATTTAATTGGTTACAGTGTTGAGAATATCCAGACAATCCAATTCCAGTCGCTCAAATTGTTCGTAACCGGGGACACGGCTAATCGATTAGTTTAACACTCTGCAGAGGTTTACGCACTTTTACCGCAAGACTTGATCGCCTCCCTTGAAGTCCTCGCACTGCCTGGTGTTTGAGAACAGGATGACCGAGACACAGTCTTTCCAGAGTACTCAACTATGCTAGAGCCCATAATAGCTTGCGGCTGCACATGAAAGCTTTTGGTCTTGAAAGATCCATCAATCTCTTTGAGCCTGGGTGGCCTTTCGTAAAACTGGGTGATCATTGGTCAATACCCCGAATCCCCTGGTAAAACTGTGTGATCACTGGTCAATCCCCAGGATCCCCGGGAAAAATTGGGTGATCACTGGTCAATCCCCAGGATCCCTCTTGAGTCTGTAGCACTAGGTGATCAGTCAATCCCTAGGATCCCCTCTTGAGTCCGTAGAACTGGGTGATCACTAGTCAATCCCTAGGATCCCCTGTTGAGTCCGTAGAACTGGGTGATCACTAGTCAATCCCTAGGATCCCCTCTTGAGTCTATAGAACTGGGTGATCACTAGTCAATCCCTAGGATCCCCTCTTCTTGCAAGCAGTCCACCCAGAGGTGTATTGAAATCTTGAAGTCTTGTAGTCTTGAGGTTGATCCAGATATTATTATCACACTCACATTTCACATGAAACACTCATACCAATCCCCGTCTACTGAAGCATAGCTGCAACTAACTTAACAATGATTCCCGGGGCTTGGTGACAAGGGTATGGGTTCCTACCTCATGATTCTACTCAAGCTACAAGTTTCAATATTCCTATTGAATGCAAGAGGAAAAGTGGCACTAATGCAATAAAATCATAGGTATTCAAAATATGATCAAAGTGAACTTGCCTGGTAAAGTTGATGAAGATCCTTCGCACTCAAAATCCTGATAGTTCTACTCTTTGCACTCCATACAATCTATCGTAAATAAACAAGGGCACACAAATAAACAATCAAAGATCCAAAACAAGTGGCAAATAAAAATCGATAAAACTCCAAAAACAATCGAATAAAGTTTTTGTACAGAACATATTTTAACAGTAGCAAAATTATGTGATTTTGATCTCAACAGAAAGTACATGTCTTAAGCTTCAATTTGCAAAAAGATTCAACTAAATCGGAGTTATAGATCTCAAGTTATGGCCTATTGAAGTTCAAATTTGAATTTGATCTAATTCAAATTTTAAATTGTCAAAAATATTTTTTGTTTAGGCCACTGGATAGATGGGATCAATATGAATCAGTAGGAAAAAGAATCACCAAATTTGGAGTTATTGAATTAAAGATATAATAAAAGAAAATTCAGAATAGAATCTGAAAAAAAAAATTCTAAAAGTACTAGGGAACGGCCACTGGCACGTGGCACGATCGGGTTGGCTGGGATGTATTTGCTATGGGGCTAAGCAGCGGAGGCCGATGCATAAGAAAAACGGTGCGGCTGTCGGCTAAGTAAGAAAACCAGGGCGGCTCGGTTTAAATAAACCAGACAGAACCGGAGAAAACCCGGTCTACTAAAAAGAAATGAACCGATCTAACTAGATCTAATCCACGCCGTAGATAGAAGATCGAACGGAGGGAGTTGCGGCGGTGGCTTACAATGGCGGTGGACGATGGCGACGGCGTCGGGTGGGGGCGGTGGCGGAGCTCCGGTGGTCGGGGGCGACCACGGATGGATCGGGAGGATGTGGCAGAGCGAGGGGACCTCGGGGATGGAGTTATTGATGCTCAGGGATGAGGGGGCGGAGCAGGGCAAGCTCGGCGGCCTCGGGCATTCAGTGTGCTCTCCGGCGGGGCGTGCGAGCTCGGGGCGGTGCCTGTAGACGAAGAGGAGGGGCAAAACTATGTAAAATCAAAGCGAGACATCAAGATAAGCCGACGGGCGGAAGAAGGGGCCTCGTCATGACCTACTGGCGACGGAATCAACGGCCGCCGAAGCTGCGGTGGCGGAGATCTGAACGTCGCGTGCGTGTGGTATAGGTGGACTTGGGCGAGGGTTTTTGAGGGGATCGACAGAAGAGGGGCTCGGCTTTTATAGGGACAAGACATGGTGTGGCGCCCCGCCTGAATACCACTGTAGCCAGACGGTCGCCGCACATACCAGACCAGGAAAATCACTCTGGCATGCGCTTTTACAACAAGTATCATGAACACAAGCTTTTCTATTAATGGATATATAAGTCTTACATGATATATTACAAGGGTGATGGCAGCGGAAAAGCTCTATCTAAGGCAACAGGGTCTTGGTACGGCTCCAATCCACAGGGATCTGACTGGGTTACTCTTCTAGCCCGCGAACACTCTGGCTCCTCGCTAGTGGACGTCGAATCCTTAGGTGAACCTGGCCACATTGAAGGCCGCTGAGTACTTTTGAATGTACTCGCAAGCAAACCAAATAACATATACACCAAGCAATGCAATCCATGGCATTCAAGCATGCACTTGTTAACCTAACAGTATTAACTATCATGCTATAGCAGGATTATCTAGCAAGATTAAGCATCTAGCAGCATTAATCATTATGTCATGGCAGGATTATTTAGCAATATTACTACTGAAGTAAGAACAGCATGACGGAGATAAAGCATATCGGGTAATGAATTCATACTCCAAATGTGTCATGATCCAAACCAAATCCAAGTCCTGTGGTCATCCGACCACTCATCTCATAGCCATCGCATGGCCAACATCATATACCTGACATCATCCGATGTCCATGCATCTGCACTATAAGTCTGACAAATCATACCTTTCTCTGGTTCATTCTTAGCAGCAACATTATCTGGTTTATTCCTCTGGACTCGACAGGACCAAATAGTGTGACCTAGTACGAACTGTGTCCCATGACCGAGGACGCGGCTATTCGAATAGATTTACACTCTGCAGAGGTTGCGCACTTTACCCACACCATGGAGCTCCCGGCCTCGTACTTAGTACATGTTCCCATTCGGGATGGACCGGTGCTGCTCCAACAAAACTTGTCTATTGCCTGGCACTCTTACGGTCCCACCGACAATCATACCCTCCCAGGGTCATGTCCTGGGTGGCCCCTGTGTCACCCCGTGACACCTGCCACCGTTGTGGCCAAACTAACCTGTCCCAAACGGGGACCCATGCGCATATAACCAAACTGGGCTCACAGGATTATTGCCGCCTACCGAGCCAGGGTAGCACGCACGCATAATCCTCCCTATTTGGAGGTACCGACAAGAGGCAGGACAATAGACCAAGTTAGGGCCGTCCCATACCGGCAAATGTGGCTGCACTGATGAGCTCGGTTCGGTGGCACTATGAATCGATCCAGCCGACCGAGGAGGTTGTTGTCATTATTAAGTCACATTTCATAAAATTGCAATAACGGTAACCATGCATGATGTAACAATTATGAAAACATAACAACCTATCTCCATACAATATCACAACGAGTCATTAGTGAATCAATATTTAAATGGCAAGTTATCACTTTACAAGTTCTAGTGTAAGTGAGGACCATCTGAACCCTTGCGTGAAACCGGCAAATAAACCAGTAGCCACCAGAACGGTCTTTACAACTCAGATCTGGGACGTTGCTGGAATAACTCAACCCCGGCTCAAGACGGCTGAAAAGCAGCTCAGAGCATGAGACGGTGTTGATAAAAAGAGTGTAGCAGTTCCCTAAGACGGCCGAAGAATAGCTCAGAGCATAGGGTCACCGCTACAGAAAGAAATTCAACAGCTGTCCGAGACGGCCGAAAAGCAGCTCAGAACACGGGCCAGTTGTTGAAAAGAGAAACATAAAGTCGGCATCCACCCAGACGGCCGAAAGCAGCTCAGAACACAAGCGTGGTGCCGTCATTAAAGAAAGGCAAGCAAGGGTTCATCAGCGTCACATGCAACTCACCACTATGCACACGAGCATAAGCACATTAATTTAAACACGCAAGAATAACACAGAGCAATGCTTTAGGGCATATATCAGATGGTCGGCTTGCCTGGGGGGTCAATGAATGCACCGGAGAGAAGTGCGATCGCCTCGCAGAAAAATTGCCGGAAAAGATTCCCTCTCGGAGGGGCTGAATAGAGGGCAAGGGAAAAATGGGTATTTTCAGAAAGTGTCAACATGGTGAAAGTGATGTCATCGGAACGGGCTCGACGAACACAGAACATGGGCGTTGGATTCACCTGAATCGGAGTTACGAGCGAAAAGTTGTGAGGGCTTGACTGTCGGGGACCAATCTGTAATATAAATAATTACATCTGGACCCCTGACCAATTTCAGAAAAGAAGAAATAGCACTGTGCTACTGGGCCGCACAGTGCTGAAACTGCCGCGGCTGCTACTGCTGCTCATGGGCCGGCCCACTCCTCTGCTGGACTGGTGGCGCCCTCCAGGGAATGTGTTTTCCTTCGAGGAAAACGGAAACGCACGGAAGGCGCTTCCACTTATCCCGCGTGGCGGGGCTACTCCCACTGAGAGGTGGGGCCGGGGCCCACCTATCAGGTCCTCCCTGTCTCTCCTCCTCCTTCCTTCTTCTTCCTTCCTGCTCTCCCCGACGCGGCAGCAGAGCTTCGGCTCCGGCAAGGTTCCCGGCGCTCCGGTGAGCCTCTTGGCCAGGCGACGACGCGGTCGAGGTCGCCGTCGTCTGCCGCATCCAACGGTGGGCGGCACGAGCACTAGGGACGGAGGGAGACACGCCGGCGAGCAGTGGCAGACGGCGGCGGCTTTGAGCAATTGGAGTGCTCCGGCGATGGATTCGGCTGGGAAACCGCATGGTTGTGATCGCCGGAGAGCACCGCGTCCAGTTGCAGGTCGCGCGGGCGGTGGGGGGTGGCTGGTGACGGGACTACGTCCATGGCCATGGCGGCGGTGATTCGGCCGGAGAGGTGGAAGAAGGGCTCCGGGAGCTCGGCTGAGTGGTCAAGTGGGTTGCTGGAGAGGAGGGGAGGAGGTTGCCGAGCTCGGGAGAGCTCAGGGAAGGCTATTTATAGCCGGCCGAGGCGAGGTGATAGGGATGACCGCGGTGGCATTCTTTTCGGTGCACTGGAGCTCCGGCGAGCTGGCGAGCGAGGAGTGGTGTCGACCTGACGACCGGATGAGGACGGGGCTGCACTGGCTCGCTCGAGAAGACTCGGGGAGGAAGAGGACAGCGGAGGGGAAACGACGACGGCGGTCACGGACGGGACAGTGCAGTGGCGGGGCTCGCCGCGGCGTGGGGAGGAAGAAAGAAGAGGGGAGAAGGGTCTAGGGAGGGGCAGGTGGACGCCGCGGAACCGTTTGACACGTCGGGACACGCTGGAGCTGACCTGCCGACGAGAACAGTGCACTGACCACCGTTTTGGCATGTCCTAAGCGTGGTCACCATGGGTGCCACGTGCTCTGGAGTTTTCCTGAATGTAACATCATGTCAATTAGATAGATCAGAGGTCAGTGAGTTGACCTATGAGGATTTGGATGGAAGTGGAGCCAGGAGTTGACTGATGGGAGTTCACAAAGGTTCTGACATAAAACTTGGATGGATTCTTGCGGAGAAATGGATTGATAAATGGAGTTGTATGTTTGTCACAATGAGATGTGGTAGGAAGGACTATGTGCTGGTTAAATTTGAGGCCATTTGGACCAAGTTTGCATATACTTCCTTTGTAATGCAGAATTTGGTCCAGAATCTAGACTTTGATGTTGTGCTCAACTGGCTGCATGGATTTGGCTGAAATTTTGTGGAGGAAGGTTATTTGGATGCATGGAGGTACTGCAAAAATTTCAGCTCATTTGGAAGTGCCAAGGTACTTCCTTCACAGAGCTTTTCTCTGGACAGAACTCAAATGGAATTTTTGGGAGAAATTGGCTAGATGAAATGATGTGAATTTTTGCATAATCACATCATATAGGGAATGTGAGGTCCTGGACTAATTTGAGAATTTTTGAAGCAATATAAAATATAGTTGCTTCACAACCTCAAAATAAATCCAGAAACAAGAATTGGATGATGCTCTCAACATTTGAACTATGGAACTTGGGATCTTGATGGAAATGGTGAAGATATGGATAGGAGAAGCTCCACAAATTATTTGGGATTTTTCCTGGCTACCAAAATGGTAGTTCCTTTGGAAAGTGCCCAAAGTGTAATATTGGCTTTAAATAGGAAAAGGCAATTTCCCTTATTTAATTATGGCCAATATTTTTTATTGGAGCTCAATATGATCACAAAGAATATCTCCACAAGTTTTCATGAACTTTGGAGATGGATAGATATTTTCCTGGATTTAATTTCTTTAAACAGCAGAAAAAGGAATTAATTTTAAATGAAAATATTGCAAATGACTTGGCAATATTTTTGCATATCCAGGGTTTATAGATATAGGAGAGTCTCTGGGAAAAGTTTGGGAGGAAACAGATCAAAGGAAATTGGGGTTCCTTTGTAACGGAAGGAATTAGGGTTTCCCTTCCGGGGACTCGGAAGGTAGGGTCTCGGCAGCAAAATCCTGAGAATATATCTTGGGTGTCAAGGTTGGACTGGAGAGAATCTCGGGTTGGATAGGATAGGCAAGGCTAAATGACCATCTTCATATACCCAAGAGCGAGAGAAAATCCAATAACACCGAAAAAAAGATGGGAGTCAAATCCCGCGAAGGAAAAATCGAGGAGCGAAAATCAGGGTGTCACAAATCTACCCCGCTTAAGAAAATCTCGTCCTCGAGATTTCCGGGCTTACCTCCTGGTGAAGGGGACATACCTGTGTGCGACTTGGATCCATCAGCTGTCTTGTCTTCGTCGGTTCACTAACCCTTTTAATGGCCTCTTCTGATGGCTCAGATATTGCCTTCCCAAATGGCTATATTGAATCCTTCTCTTTCCTGACAGGCAAACCATTTGTCCTGGTAGTTTGTTGCCTAGGCTTGGTTGGTAGCGAGTAGTATCAACAGAATAGCTCATTTTCAAGGCTCGGAGCTAGCTGCTTCGGGTTTTATTGCGATACTTCGTACACTGACTCTCATGGGCAAGACATCCTTCTTGGTGCATGGTATTGCGTGCATACATCCTCGGTAATTCCTGTTAAAACCTCTGAGCTAAACATAGTGTGGCTGTCATTCAGTGCATCTTTTGGATAATAGCCTTTTATCTTGGCTGATGGCCCATATTCATGATGAGTATGACATGCTGGCTACATTGTTGTGGCCGTATATGCAAGAGTCCGACAAGGATTAGCAATATCACCTTGTCTGTGAAGCTTTATTTCATTGACCGTCGCGGAGATTGTTTATTCAAGACTTCTTGTTCTTGAGGGTTCCTTTTTGGGGAACTTATCATGACCTACCATCATGGCTCCTTGGTCATATCCCAGCTTGTTGGGCTTGTATCCATAATTTACTCTTGCATATCTCGTAGGGGTTGCTGTGTTCACATCCTTCTTTGAAGTATGGGGCCAATGTTTCTCTAAACACAACCATTCCCATGTACGAGTGGCTCGCATGAACTGATCCACTGGATTGCATGCTCACAACATATGCAGAGGTAGGATAAATCCTTTCATAATCAATTGAGCTCTGAGGTGGACGTGTGTTCGGACTAGTTCGGGCTTCTGACAAGACTATCATGGGCACGATGGTGTATTGAAGAAGGCTGACTTCCTTACGCTCAAAGCTTTGCCAAGGTACCGTGCTGAAGAAGGCTGACTTCCTTACGCTCAAAGCTTTGCCAAGGTAGCGTGCTGAAGAAGGCTGGATATCGTACCCCAGAAGCTTTCCTTCATGTGGCTTCTACGGAAGGTCAGATGACTTATGCTGGAAGCTTTCCGCGGTAGCGTCTGAGGGAGATTGGAGCGCCGTATCCCAAAAGATTTTCTCATCAAGTGGTGTAGCAAAGAAGATTGGGAGTCTTGCGTTGTAAGCTCTTCCCGATAGCTTGCGGAGGAAGACTGGGTTCCTTATACCAGAAGCCTTTCACTGTGATATGCAGTCGGACCTGTGGCTAATTCTGGCTTCCTTCCGAAGTACCCGGAATTTACTCATAGCAGAGCCAGAACTTGGTACAGGCCATACCTTGACTGAAGATATTCCGTGGGTCATGCACACCGTTAGTCCTTCTGCTGGTCTGATCACTGTTGTTATAAAGGTTGCACAACTGATGCCGACATTATGTTGACAATTACTTCAGAATACCCTTTGCATCCAAGCCAAGTGTTGCCGATAGTAAGTAGCTGACGGATAATTCCATTCGATTTAGCTTAGCCTCCAGGTGTTTGAAATTCTCATTGATTCTGGGCAGCCATGAACTTATCCATATTTCTCGCAGACCTTGCTCACCATGCCTAGAAAGTTTGTATATGCACCGGTAAATTCCCAGAATATGCTTTGGAATTCGTATTAACATACCAGAGTTTTGTTGTTGGTCTCGGCACATTCACATCCTTGAAATATGTCTTCTGTGGGAAATAAATGATTCTTGAGTCCATTGAGAAAAGACTCAAGGTTCACCCCACTGACTGAAATAGTCCTCGTATCAAGGACGGAGTCATTTGCTCTTGCTGGTGTCTATTCTTGGTGGCTTATCTAACTATTCCTTTAGTGTGATCTGTTTCTGAGGCAAACTCTCTTAGATATAGTCTGGCCTTGTTAGTTGCACTTAGATTCTGTTTCTGACTCGTTCTTCATTTGGCCGATCCGGTGTTGGTGTTCTGAATATCAAGCAGTTGGCTTGACTTGACTCTTACTAAATTTGGATTATTGGGTATTATCCAAGTTGTATGCTGGTCTTCCTTGACAGTTCTTGCAGATGGATCCAGTCGGAGTGACAGAACGGAAACGAGAAAAGAAGCAAGAACCGCAAAAAAACCAAGAAGCAAATAAAGCTCAAATTTTGCGGACCTTACACATGTGGCCGAAGATTCACTAGTATAACTAGTATAGCGCACTCGATGTTCCTCTAAGGATTTAGAAGCAAAACCACACAATGCTCCTGGTAGCAGTTGGTGTCGAGCTCCTACTACTTCCTTAGGGAACATCAAACTTGACGCATGACCATAGCCGAAGTGGCTTAGTCAACGATCCTAGGGTTGTCGAGGAAGAGATGGAATTTATAAGCGTTTCCCAAGGGAAACTAGAGTTAAGAAGAGAAATGCCATGGTTAGCAAGCAAGGTGGGGATATCTGGTTTACCAAGGGGGTTCAGGGCTCACGGGTCGTTGCCTGGTGCGGACATCTTACACCGGAGGCAAAGCCACGAGAGTTAAGGTCTGATGGAGCCAAAACCTATGGGATTGCCTTATGACCAATAGTAGCCATGCCGGTTTGGCGAAGATGGCTGAAATCCATCGGGGCCTTCTACTGATCAAGAGGCAATGAAGTCTGGCTAGGGTAACCTACAGTCAGCCTGGCTCTGATACCATCCGTTGTGGCGCCCCGCCTGAATACCACTGTAGCCAGATGGTCGCCGCACATACCAGCCCAGGAAAATCACTTTGGCATGCGCTTTTACAACAAGTATCATGAACACAAGCTTTTCTATTAATGGATATATAAGTCTTACATGATATATTACAAGGGTGATGGCAGCGGAAAAGCTCTATCTAAGGCAACAGGGTCTTGGTACGGCTCCAATTCACACGGATCTGACTGGGTTACTCTTCTAGCCCGCGAACACTCCGGCTCCTCGCTAGTGGACGTCGAATCCTTAGGTGAACCTGGCCACATTGAAGGCCGCTGAGTACTTTTGAATGTACTCGCAAGCAAACCAAATAACATATACACCAAGCAATGCAATCCATGGCATTCAAGCATGCACTTGTTAACCTAACAGTATTAACTATCATGCTATAGCAGGATTATCTAGCAAGATTAAGCATCTAGCAGCATTAATCATTATGTCATGGCAGGATTATTTAGCAATATTACTACTGAAGTAAGAACAGCATGACGGAGATAAAGCATATCGGGTAATGAATTCATACTCCAAATGTGTCATGATCCAAACCAAATCCAAGTCCTGTGGTCATCCGACCACTCATCTCATAGCCATCGCATGGCCAACATCATATACCTGACATCATCCGATGTCCATGCATCTGCACTATAAGTCTGACAAATCATACCTTTCTCTGGTTCATTCTTAGCAGCAACATTATCTGGTTTATTCCTCCGGACTCGACACAGACCAAATAGTGTGACCTAGTACGAACTGTGTCCCATGACCGAGGACGCGGCTATTTGAATAGATTTACACTCTGCAGAGGTTGCGCACTTTACCCACACCATGGAGCTCCCGGCCTCGTACTTAGTACATGTTCCCATTCGGGATGGACCGGTGCTGCTCCAACAAAACTTGTCTATTGCCTGGCACTCTTACGGTCCCACCGACAATCATACCCTCCCAGGGTCATGTCCTGGGTGGCCCCTGTGTCACCCCATGACACCTGCCACCGTTGTGGCCAAACTAACCTGTCCCAAACGGGGACCCATGCGCATATAACCAAACTGGGCTCACAGGATTATTGCCGCCTACCGGGCCAGGGTAGCACGCACGCATAATCCTCCCTATTTGGAGGTACCGACAAGAGGCAGGACAATAGACCAAGTTAGGGCCGTCCCATACCGGCAAATGTGGCTGCACTGATGAGCTCGGTTCGGTGGCACTATGACTCGATCCAGCCGACCGAGGAGGTTGTTGTCATTATTAAGTCACATTTCATAAAATTGCAATAACGGTAACCATGCATGATGTAACAATTATGAAAACATAACAACCTATCTCCATACAATATCACAACGAGTCATTAGTGAATCAATATTTAAATGGCAAGTTATCACTTTACAAGTTCTAGTGTAAGTGAGGACCATCTGAACCCTTGCGTGAAACCGGCAAATAAACCAGTAGCCACCAGAACGGTCTTTACAACTCAGATCTGGGACGTTGCTGGAATAACTCAACCCCGGCTCAAGACGGCTGAAAAGCAGCTCAGAGCATGAGACGGTGTTGATAAAAAGAGTGTAGCAGTTCCCTAAGACGGCCGAAGAACAGCTCAGAGCATAGGGTCACCGCTACAGAAAGAAATTCAACAGCTGTCCGAGACGGCCGAAAGGCAGCTCAGAACACGGGCCAGTTGTTGAAAAGAGAAACATAAAGTCGGCAACCACCCAGATAGCCGAAAGCAGCTCAGAACACAGGCGTGGTGCCGTCATCAAAGAAAGGCAAGCAAGGGTTCATCAGCGTCACATGCAGCTCACCACTATGCACACGAGCATAAGCACATTATTTGAAACACGCAAGAATAACACAGAGCAATGCTTTAGGGCATATATCAGATGGTCGGCTTGCCTGGGGGGTCGATGAATGCACCGAAGAGAAGTGCGATCGCCTCGCGGAAAAATTGCCGGAAAAGATTCCCTCTCGGAGGGGCTGAATAGAGGGCAAGGGCAAAATGGGTATTTTCAGAAAGTGTCAACATGGTGAAAGTGATGTCATCGGAACGGGCTCGACGAACAGAGAACATGGGCGTTGGATTCACCTGAATCGGAGTTACGAGCGAAAAGTTGTGAGGGCTTGACTGTCGGGGACCAATCTATAATATAAATAATTACATCTGGACCCCTGACCAATTTCAGAAAAGAAGAAATAGCACTGTGCTACTGGGCCGCACAGTGCTGAAACTGCCGCGGCTGCTACTGCTGCTCATGGGTCAGCCCACTCCTTTGCTGGACTGGTGGCGCCCTCCAGGGAATGCGTTTTCCTTCGAGGAAAACGGAAACGCACGGAAGGCGCTTCCACTTATCCCGCGTGGCGGGGCTACTCCCACTGACAGGTGGGGCCGGGGCCCACCTATCAGGTCCTCCCTCTCTCTCCTCCTCCTTCCTTCTTCTTCCTTCCTGCTCTCCCCGACGCGGCAGCAGAGCTTCGGCTCCGGCTAGGTTCCCGGCGCTCCGGTGAGCCTCTTGGCCAGGCGACGACGCGACCGAGGTCGCCGGCGTCTGCCGCATCCAACAGTGGGCGGCACGAGCACTGGGGACGGCGGGAGACACACCGGCGAGCAGTGGCAGACGGCGGCGGCTTTGAGCAATTGGAGTGCTCCGGCGATGGATTCGGCTGGGAAACCGCATGGTTGTGATCGCCGGAGAGCACCGCGTCCAGTAGTAGGTCACGCGGGCGGTGGGGGGTGGCTGGTGACGGGACTACGTCCATGGCCGTGGTGGCGGTGATTCGGCCGGAGAGGTGGAAGAAGGGCTCCGGGAGCTCGGTTGAGTGGTTAAGTGGGTTGCTGGAGAGGAGGGGAGGAGGTTGCCGAGTACAGGAGGGCTCGGGGAAGGCTATTTATAGCCGGCCGAGGCGAGGTGATAGGGATGGCCGCGGTGGCATTCTTATCGGCGCACTGGAGGTCCGGCGAGCTGGCGAGCGAGGAGTGGTGTCGACCTGATGACCGGATGAGGACGGGGCTGCGCTGGCTCGCTCGAGAAGACTCGGGGAGGAAGAGGACAGCGGAGGCGAAATGACGACGGCGGTCACGGACGGGACAGTGCGGTGGCGGGGCTCACCGCGGCGTGGGGAGGAACAAAGAAGAGGGGAGAAGGGTCTAGGGAGGGGCAGGTGGACGCCGCAGAACCGTTTGACACGCCGGGACACGCCGGAGCTGGCCGGAGCTGGCCTGCCGATGAGAACAGTGCACTGACCACCGTTTTGGCATGTCCTAAGCGTGGTCACCATGGGTGCCACGTGCTCTGGAGTTTTCCTGAATGTAACATCATGTCAATTAGATAGATCAGGGGTCAGTGAGTTGACCTATGAGGATTTGGATGGAAGTGGAGGCAGGAGTTGACTGATGGGAGTTCACAAAGGTTCTGACATAAAAGTTGGACGGATTCTTGCGGAGAAATGGATGGAGAAATGGAGTTGTATCTTTGTCACAATGAGATGTGGTAGGAAGGACTAGGTGCTGGTTAAATTTGAGGCCATTTGGACCAAGTTTGCATATACTTCCTTTGTAATGCAGAATTTGGTCCAGAATCTAGACTTTGATGTTGTGCTCAACTGGCTGCATGGATTTGGCTGAAATTTGGTGGAGGAAGGTTATTTGGATGCATGGAGGTACTGCAAAAATTTCAGCTCATTTGGAAGTGCCAAGGTGGTACTTCCTTCACAGAGCTTTTCTCTGGACAAAAATCAAATGGAATTTTTGGGAGAAATTGGCTAGATGAAATGATGTGAATTTTTGCATAATCACATCGTATAGGGAATGTGAGGTCCTGGATTAATTTGAGAATTTTTGAAGCAATATAAAATATAGTTGCTTCACAACCTCAAAATAAATCCAAAAACAAGAATTGGATGATGCTCTCAAAATTTGAACTATGGAACTTGGGATCTTGATGGAAATGGTGAAGATATGGATAGGAGAAGCTCCACAAATTATTTGGGATTTTTCCTGGCTACCAAAATGGTAGTTCCTTTGGAAAGTGCCCAAAGTGCAATATTGGCTTTAAATAGGAAAAGGCAATTTCCCTTATTTAATTATGGCCAATATTTTTATTGGAGCTCAATATGATCACAAAGAATATCTCCACAAGTTTTCATGAACTTTGGAGATGGATAGATATTTTCCTGGATTTAATTCCTTTAAACAGCAGAAAAAGGAATTAATTTTAAATGAAAATATTGCAAATGACTTGGCAATATTTTTGCATATCCAGGGTTTATAGATATAGGAGAGTCTCTGGGAAAATTTTGGGAGGAAACAGATCAAAGGAAATTGGGGTTCCTTTGTAACGGAAGGAATTAGGGTTTCCCTTCCGGGGACTCGGAAGGTAGGGTCTCGGCAGCAAAATCCTGAGAATATATCTTGGGTGGCAAGGTTGGACTGGAGAGAATCTCGGGTTGGATAGAATAGGCAAGGCTAAATGACCATCTTCATATACCCAAGAGCGAGAGAAAATCCAATAACACCGAAAAAAAGACGGGAGTCAAATCCCGCGAAGGAAAAATCGAGGAGCGAAAATCAGGGTGTCACACATGGAGGAGGGGAAAGCCCTGGAGATGGACTCCCCGAAGAAATCGGACGCGACGTCGCGGCCGTGCGCATGTTGGACTCTACGCGCGTCTTGCGGAGGAAGAAGAACGGGGCGGGGCCCACCGGTCAGCGGCAGGGGGAAACGGGGACGCGGGCGACCGAGGCAAAGGGCCTTCGCCAGCGCGTAGGTGGCCGTGGGCCGAAAGGCCAAGTTGGGCCGGCGGTCAGCGGCTGGCCTGGGCGCTGGGCTTCTTTTCTTTTTTTTTTTCCTTTTTTTGAATAAAACAGAGAAGGAAAAGTCATAAAAACAGAGAAGGAACAGTTCATATTTTGTGATCAAAGCAAGTATAATAGAGTGACATAGGCGAGCTATAAGAGATGCCACATCAGATTTGTGCCTAGTTGGAGGAGAGAATAGAAGAGAGAGAGAAGAGAAACTGGCTACAAACTTACAGCCGGCTGTAGCACGAGCTCCAAGACCCTTTTTGAGACAAAGAGGTGGGTCATATATTAATGGTATAGCATACTAATATGACTAACTATTGTATGAGTAGGCTATTAGGTTGGCTATAAGTGACGTGACAATTCCATATAGCCGGCTGTTGGCTATACTATTAACCATGCTCTCAAGTGGCTAACACGTCTGGGTTGTAGCGCCATGTCCTTCGTTCGAATTCTCATGTACGCATAATTTTAGTTTTATTTCTTTCACCCACTAACATGTAGGTCAACATAGATAGAGAGAATCCGAGTAGAATAGGTGCCATATGGCCTGTTTGACCGGTTAACTAGATAAAATATGAAGCTATACGCTGAGTCATTGATCGTACGATCACCCAAAGTCATGTATAATGACCATATTGATCATATTCTTAAGTACAATGATCAAAGTGGACTATCGACTGACCGCCGGTGCATTTTACTCTTTTAAGAAATCGACCGAAACTGGATTGAGGTCTGGTCGATTTCAGTTGTGCATGAGTGCTAGCTGTTCGTTGGATCAGGAATCAACGGCGGATCAGAACTCACCGACCCAAATTCTGAATCCTGACACCTGTTCCATAGCCGGGTCATTTACTTTTCTCTTTCTTTCGTAAGCCAGCCGTTACGAGGCATAGCAGCCGCTACATCCACTCACACCATTGCATGCTGAAGCCCCTCGTTCTGCTTCCTATACTTGGCGTAGCATTCTGTTTGGACGGGAACTTCTCAAGCGTGGTGTTCAATGGGGTATTGGAGATGGTACTAACATTCGTATTATGGGAGATCATTGGATTCCTTCTATGCCGCCAGAACTGCTCCAAGTTAAGTCTTCGATCCCAGCGAATTCTACTGTCCATTGTCTCCTGGATGATGAACTTAGCACATGGAATGAGGAGTCTGTTCACGCCTTCTTCCATGACGATGTTGATGAGGAGATTCTGCAGCTTCCGATTAGCCAACATGGTGGTGAGCATTACGCAAGATGGCCTCACACCAAGTTTGGGGATTTTTCTGTCCGGTCAGCCTATAACATGGCTCGGTGCGCTCGTTTTTTTTTGCGGGTGCGGTGCGCTCGTTTTCAGCTTAACCAAAGTGTAAATGGCTGTGGCATGGCGTCGGATAATGCTACGGTACAGAGGAGTTGGAAGGCTATTTGGTCAATTAAGGCGCCAAATAAGATGGAAGTGGTGTTGTGGAGGCTCGCACATGATTGCCTCCCATCTGGCGTGCAACTACAACGCTGACATATTCCAACTTCTGAACTTTGTTGTTTCTGTGGCAGGAGTGAAAGTATTGAGCATTGCTTATTGTTCCGTCAGTTTGCTAGAGAAGTCTGGGAGCAGGTCAAGCTATGTTTTGATATTAATCTTTGTCGTTCGACCTTCACTTCTCCAAGGCAATGGTTGTTCGACTTTCTTTCCCGCTCCAACGATCTAATGTCAACGGTGATGACTGTGACTATATGGCATATATGGGAGGCGCGCAATTCTACTCGGAATGATGTGGAGATGCCTCACTCGCGTCGTATTGCCGGCAAGATTATGGCTTATGTTGATCTTATTGTGCAACACCTATTCAAGCCGGTCCCTGATCATAGACGTGAGACCCATGCATCATGCAATCAATGGTCTCCGCCACCATCAGGTACTCTATGTTTCATGTCTGACGCTACAGTTTTTGCTGATCTTGGCAAAGTGGGTGCAGGTGTTGTTGCTTTGAATCATGCTGGTCAGTTTGTGGTGGCTTGCTGTGAATCTTTTCGTTGGAAACCCGAGCCGGAGTTGGCTGAGGCAATGGCCCTCCGTCGATCGGTATACTTGGCACGTGATGAAGGGTGTTGTTCGGTGATCTTTGCCTCGGACTGTCTATCTTTGGTGCAACGTGTTAACTCCTCTGTCCGTGATCGCTCTATCGTGGGTTCAGTGGTGACGGATATCAAGCATGCGGCTTCAGGCTTTACTTCTGCGAACTTTAAGCATGTTCGTCGGCATTATAATGTTTTAGCTCATGTTCTTGCTAAATCTTGTATGAACTCTAGTGGTCTTTGTTGTTTTCGTTCTACTCCGGATTGTATCCGGGAGACTCTTTGTAACTATGTTGCTTGATTAATAAAGTGCCGATGTTTTCTAAAAAAAAAAAAAAACCCAAAGCACCTTCTCAAAAAACAAAAACAAAAAACCCAAAGCAAAACGGCAGATACGGAAATACAACCTCGGCATCGGCGTCGCGCCATGGTGGCTGTGGGCGCCGGCGACGACGGCTGGGCGCGGCTCACCTCGAGCTCTGACGCCGCAGCAGGCCAGGGGCGGAGGCAGGAATGGGAGGTAGAGTTCGCCCGCTACTTCGCTTCCCCCCTGCGCGGCACCTCGCCGCCGCCGCCGCCGCCGCCCGGCGTCCGTTACGTCACCAGCGCCACGGATTGCCATCCCGGCGCCTGGCTCCCCGCCGCCACCCCTGCCGCTCTTCGCGTCTCCCGCTCCAGCCACCCCTCCGCGGCCCCAGTCCTCACCGTCTCCATCGTCGGCGTCGTCTTCGTCCGTACCGTCTCCCTTCCCTTCCCCTCCCCTCTTCTTATCTTCGTGGCTGCTTAGTGTTATGTGTTTGGTGGATGCAATTAGTTGTGCGCGCTTGTTTGTGAAGGAATTTGGGGATCGGATTGGTTGTGGTTTTGACGAGTCGTGTTACATGTGCTCTGAATTCATTTGCTTCATGAACTTGTGAGGATGTGTTGGGATATGATACTACACGCACTCTGATTTCGTTTCGTTGAAGTGATCGTGGATTGTGATGGTGTGGATTTTGAAAGAGACCTGATGCCTTTTTTTTTTAATGAGGATACCTGATGCCCTGATATTTGTGTATTGTACTCCACTGTGTAGGTGGAATCCATTCATGTTTTCATGCAATCAACAAGTGTAAAAACAAGGCTCGTTATCATCCTAGTATTTTTTATATAATTATTTTTTCCCATGCACGCACCGTACCTCTCTAATCTGCAAATTGTGCCTGAGAAAAGAAATTGTGAATGCTGTATTAGTGTTCAGACACGAGGTGAGGCGTCAGGGATATTAATGTTTCTGTGTGTTCATAATGTTGTTATTTATAGTAAGTTTGTGGATCATTTGAATTGTTTTGCATAAATATATTTGTTCTTGGGTCAGATTTCTATATTGAGTCCTGCCATACCATCATTTTGTACCAATTTTTCGGCCATTCTGTCCTGTGTGCACTATTTTTCTTTAGGTATTTACTGTAATGGTTATAATATGCATATGCTTCAGACATGCCTTGCTTTCATGGCCTTTAGGCAGAGAAAATTAACTTGATGTTCTTTCTATCTCAGTGGGTGCTGTAAAATAAATCTAAAAAGAAGTCCCACGTGTATGTAGGATAACCTTGCGAATCTGCAAAGTTTTGTGAAAAATGCTTTCATTGTGTAGCTAGGGTGGGGATCCTAGTTCTCCAACAATTTCTTCTACATTGCACGTTTATTGTTATGTTTTATTATTCTACTGAAGTTACACAAGTTTGCGAAGTCTCTGTTCTAACATTGTTTTGCTGGATGCCCCCTTTTCTTCACTTAACTAGTTAGCATTGTCGCCTTTGCTTGTGGCACAGGAGGAGCACTTTGTGTCCATCCTCAACTTCTCATGGCCTCAGCTCACATGTGGGGGACACTGCCCAGGAAGTGGGAGCAGGGTGGTCTTTGTGAGCTTTCGTGATAAATCCAAGCAGGCAAGTCTTGTATAACTCAAATGTGATTCTGCTGACTGGCTTAGTTGAGTGCTGTACTGCACTGACTTGGTGAATTCACTGACTTACCTACAAATTTGTAAGTATTCAAAACAGATGGAGGTTGTGTTCATATGATGTTTATGCACATGGCATTTTCACATTTTTAATAACAAAAATATGTGCACAATCATGATCACATCAGTTACTCTTGCTGCAGATACAGAAGTTTGCTCTACGTTTCCCACAGCTCAGTGATGTGGAGTCGTTCTTAAATTGTGTGAAGGTGCAATTTCCTCTCTTTTCTGATATCCTAACCATGTGAAGCTGCGATGTTATGTGGACTCTTGGGACTTCTTATGTCATCTTTTCTTACCGGCTCCTTTCCATGGTCACCTGGATACTATCTTCTGGTCTATCTGTGAACCAAGCATAGTTCAAAAAAGCGCTAGGCGTTAATTGTGCGTTTTGCCACTGCCTTGCGCTTTTCTGACCAAAGCGCATGCTTATGCGCAATTATGCGCAGATTAAGCGCAGTTATGCGCTAGGCGTTTTGCTATCGCCTAGAGCCTAGGCGCACTTAAGCGCTCGCTTAGGCGCGCCTTTTTTAACTATGGAACCAAGTGCTTGCTAATACAGAATGGAAAGTTGGAGATATCATTATGACATCTTAAGTGTAGTTGCTTATTCTTTGCGTTAGCTTGTACAGAGAAATAAAAATGTAATATCAATCTGGGGAACATTGGTTTTCTTATGTGCATAATGAAACCTCTTGATCATATCATTTTTTTTGTGCCAACTACCAAATAAGGTTAGTCTTATGCCAAAGGACAGCAGGCAGTTGTAAATCAACAGTACATATAATTAATCAAACTAGTAATTGTGTGGATCAGCAATCTTTCGAAAAATTCCTTAGTATTTACCGAATTTGTGCTACCTTTTCTGAGTTAATGGGTGTATCTATCCTTCATTAATGTTGAATGTACATCCCTAACATAATATGCGCACATGGCTACATATTGTTACAGTGCTGGATGGAACCATGTAGGTGCTTTTGGTTCTCCATCTCAGTTTAACTTCAGTACATTTGCTCCTGTGCCCAGATTACCTTTATTAAAAATAAGAAATTGCAGTGGTGATAGTTATTACTCCCTCCGTGCCATAATGTAGTGCCTATAGATTTCTCCAAAAGTCAAACATTACAAGCTTTGACCATATTCATAGAGAAAAATGGGCACATCTAGAATACCAAATACTCATCATTGGATACATCATGAGTTATATTTTCAGAATGTACATGTTTGGTATTATAGATGTAGACAGTTTTCTCTATACACTTGGTCAAAGTTGGCAAAGTTTGACTTTCAGAAAAATCTATAGGCACTACATTGTGAAATGGAGGGAGTACTTAGCATTTCTGCACAACTTAAATTGCAGGGGTGCTACGCCACTACTGCAGTTGTGAAATTGATCATTCATGCTAGTTATAGATTTTTTTTTTCAGTATATACAGAGAAAGGAAGATCTTCACAAGTTTCGGTTTTGCTTTGTGAGCTTTGTCAAGCACTAAATTAATTTCTGTTGTTGATTAAAAGGAATGCTTAGGTGACACCATGGATATCACATCATCTGGATGCGACTACATATGTGAAGATTCATCATCACGATCAGAATATATTGCTTCCAATGAACTTCCCCACAGGTGAAACACTAGAGCTGTTTTGGGTTTATATGCTGCACGGCATAATCTCTGTGATAACATAATATTATAATGCATGGGCCTGATGATGCTTCAAGCTTTGAGGAGCCAGCTTCAGATCACAGGACAGAGCCACCAGCATTATGCTACCATGAGGAACCAGACCTGCCTGTTTCTGAACCTCTCCTTACTTCCAACATTGACAATATCAACTCTGGTTTCCCTCTTAGTTTCACTGAAATGCTGACAAATTTGTCAACCGAGACTGAACATGGTTAGTGAATTCCTGTTTGATTAGGTTATACTTAAAGCACATTTTATTTATTTTGATTTTTCTTGGTTTATGCATGAAAGCATTGTGCATGTACGGATCAGATGCGGAGGACCTGCATCTACTGACTGGAACCGACCATCCTCAACTGACTGGAACTGACCATCCTCAAGAGGTAATGTATGGCTAAATACTGCAAATTTTATGTTCAACTGACCATCCTATAACAATAAGCCGAGCGATTCTGGCCCCTCTAGTCTCGTCTTTTTAAATACTGCAAAAAAAATCTACTTAAGTAATGTTTTTTATATTTGTAATTTTTGCAGGTGTTCACACAAGATATTTGTCATGACGGTACAAATAATTTCAGCTTCATTTGCCGCTTATGTATCTTGACGCTTCCATTTTTTCTGACATGTATACAGTATTTCCTTCAATAGCAGTTGCCAGTAATGACAATACCGCTGATAAAGAAATTGATACTAGTAAGTCAACAGAAGAAACTGATACTAGTAAATCAACAAGTGATATTATGGCAAGGATAAAGGTATTTTGTTCTCATCGAGAATCTCCAATTTGGTTCGCTAGTTTTTTCCTCTTAATCCAACATACAGTTATCTTATGTTTACTGTTTTATTACTTTTGCAGTCATACATGGCTGATGAGTCATTTCATGGTACGCTTTCTACCCCTCTTCTTGTAGTACTAGTAAGATAAACAAAAGGGAGAAAATGAAATCATTTTTCTCGGCATTTCCATTACCACCACATAGAATCCTCATTTGGAAACCCGTGTGATGATTTGTATTACCACTACATAGAATTCTCGCTTCACTGCCCTGTGTTGTACTGATTTTGTGCTTTCCCTTTGCCTAGATATGCTGTACAAGCTCGAGAGGGTCATTGACGAACTGGGTGTGGACTTGTCAGTCTACTCCTAGACACATAGGAAAACCTCCTCATTGCCGCGTGAAGCCTCCGTTTCCTCTGCTCCGGTGAAAATTGAAATACAGAATGTGGTTGTAGTTCATTCGGTGATTCCTGAATTGTTGCTTCTAACCCTAGCAAAGTAGCAGTCACGTACGCATGGATAGGAACTTAGCGGGGTTTATATATTGTGCATCATTGTGTTATGTACATTGGTGAGCTGTGTTATGCTTATGCTGCTTGCGTGAGAAAAAATGATACGAAAATAGCAATCATGTACTAAATACTAATGTGATGATTTATAAATATATATATAAGTGGTCCTGCATAATGATATAAGATCAAGGGTCATTTATAATACTAGCATTGTAGTATGGATAAAATGCTAGAAGAACAAGTCACACATACTCAGTAGCGGTGCCAGGTTGAAGTGACGCCCCAGGCAAACAGCCTATGTACAGTGCCAAACAGTGCAAAATACTGTAGTTATGCCTATAGCCAACGAAGTGTTAGCTAGCCACGCCCCAGGCCAAGGCCCTGGTGCCTGGGCCTGGCTCCGCCACTGCACATACTCCCTTCGTCTTAAAATAAGTGTCGCTGATTTAGTACAACTTATTTTGAAATCAAGGAAGTACTACTTGTTATCAGTACTACCAGTAATTGTTTATTAGGTGGGCATACATATTATTCCAAGTTCGTAAATAAACGTACAAACGGCACAAACACGACATAAGTACATGATTGCTCAAGTCATATTCATTAGACCGAAGACAGTAATAAATAAAACAAAAGTTAAAGGGGCGACAAATGCAAATCAAATGCGGTGAAACTTAAACTTGACAGCTGTACCGGAGTTGGTATACAGCAATCAGCAAGCACAGCAGCAGGCTCGTCCGTCTAGGAGAGGAGATGGATGGATGGCAGGCAACTTAGTCCTGCTGGAAGCCACGGATGAACCAGTTGATCATCTGGAGCATGGGGTGCTTGGGGGGCTTGGGCCACTTGAGCATGGGCATCCAGCGGATCCCCCTGGCCTTGTTCACCATCCGGCAGTCCCGCCTGATCTGCCCCTTGTTCTTCTTGATGATCACGTCCAGCGCGCTCACCTTCTGCATCGCCTCCCCGAACCTCTTCTGGAACAGGGCGTCGTCCTTGGCGTACTGCTCCACCAGTGGCCTCGTCTGCGGGTCCTGGGCCAGCGTGTTGTCCGAGGTCAGCAGGCTCCGCCGCGCCAGCAGCTCCTGGTAGTAGGAGTTGTCCAGCTTCTCCCCGGTGCGCTCGTCGAAGTTCACCTTGGGCGCCTTCTGCGGGTCGTCGTCCGGCTTGGGCCGCGGGCAGATCTTCCGGAGCCGCTCCGCGAACGCCGGGTCCAGCGACGGGTCGATTTCCGAGGTCTTGGAGAAGCCGTAGATGCGGTTGGAGAACATGAAGCAGTGCGCGCCCCCGATGGAGTGCGCGCCCGACAGCGTCACCAGGTCCTCCTGCGACAGGCCCCGGCTCGCGAACAGCTCCGTCAGCCGCGGCACAGTGTGCCCCGGCACCGGGAAGTTGCCCGGCAGGTCGTCCATCCGAGAGTGCGAGCCGTCGCGCCGCCCGCCGGCCACCTCGTAGCTCGGGAGCCCGGCCGCCACCGCCGCGTCGCGCGCCGCGAAGGACAGGATGTCGGAGCACGACACGGTGCGCGGGCACATGGCCTCGATGGTCTACTTGGCCACGTCGATGGTCTGCAGGCCGTGCAGGGTGAACCCGTTCGCCGACGACTCCTTCTCCGGGACGTCGCCCGACGGCGACTCGTCCAGCAGGATGGAGGCGTCGCACCCCTACACGCACACACACACACACACACACACACACACACACCAAAGCATACCGTGATAAGAAACATTCTGTGACGTGCTCTGCAATCTGCATTGGCTAGCATGGCTCGTGGTGATCATCGATCATACATACCGTGATAAAGCAGTCGTGGAAGAAGATGCGGATGAGGCCCGGGGCAATGGTGTGGTCCATGCCGACGTCGTTCTGGACCACGTCGCGGACCACCTGCTCGGCCTCCGGGCACGTCCTGTTGTAGAACCCCACCTTCAGGCCGTCGACGACAACCGCCTCGACGACGGCGGTGCGCGGGGCCGACGCCAGCGCAAGGGAGAGTAGGAGCAGCGTCGCCATCGAGAGCCGCGACATGCCGGCTGGTTCAAATCGCGCCAGCACCCGTACCTCGGTAGGGAGACGAACTTTGCAGATTATATAGAGGAGAGGTGAGGCGAGCTAGAGAAGATGGCTCGACGGAACGAGCTGCATTTTGTTTGAAGATTGGGGACTGTGGAAGCTTAAGTGCGTGTTTGTTCCAAGAGGTCGAACAACTTAAGCCTCATATTCTTTAGCCGGCCACTTGCTTTTTGTGGAGGCTGTTCTAAGAATAGGCCCGTCGACGGACCGTCAAACTAGCCTGGACATATTTGACAGCTACTAAAAAACAACAGAATGTTGTTTACGCAATGTGATAACCACATGCAAAAATGTTTAGGCTAGAATGATGGGGAATTGTATGCACTCCCAGAAAATCAAGGTAGTTTAGGTATTCAAGAGCTCTACGTCAAAACACAACAAATTTCTTCTCATTAAGTGGTTTTTCGAAAAAATTCAGTTCTCACCGGAGATAGAGCAACTCTAGCAGAGTCGTCATATCTGCCCGATCATCGTAATAACCACCAATAGGTTAATTTTGGCCGGAAAGACCACTCTAGCAGAGTCTTGTTGCACTGGAGTTCAAGATCAGGAAGCACCCCCCCCCCCCCCCCCCGGGTTGAGTTTCTAACCTCTTTGCCAACGATTTCTTAATCACAAGATGATGATTTACTCAAGGACATGTTGGGCCCGCACTTGGATCATTTAGCAAAACAACCTGCAAAAGATGTTGTGTTCATCGTGAGGATATCACTTGCTTGCACCAGGGTTAATCCTTAATCAAGGCCTTCAATGTGATATGCAACACATGCATAGACTTACCACTCCCAAGCATTTAAACTTATCACAATAAACAAGCTAACCGTCATTGGCAAAGCTGTGTGGAGGTAGGGGGCCATCGCTCCCTACCTGGGACCAAATTGTGAAGATTTTTTTGGAAAGGACTTTGTTTGAATAAAATACTATGTAGAATTCTTGTTGGGGACTTCACTGAAATACACCTTTAGCAATCCAAAGATCCTTTGAGAAAAAGTGAAGGTAAATAACAATATAATCAGTGAGAAAACGCAATTCGAGAAAATGCTCTTTGGATCAGTGTCATTGCATAATCCAGACACTACTACCTCCATTCGGGTTTAAAGGGTCATTTGGCCACCCAGCCCGAGCCCACTTTTTTAAGGTCGCATGCATGCAAGAGCCTAGTACTATAGCCAATTGACTCGAAACAAAAAGCGAGTACTACCTCCATCTAGGTGCATAGGGCGTCTAATGAAAATTTAGTATTCCAAATATATAAGTCACCATGCACGAAAGGAGTTCCTCATTCCCCCGTGATCATTGATTTTTATTTCACACTAGGGGCTGGGGCGCGCCTTTGCGCGCCTCTTGAGGTGTGTTCCTGTGCCTCAGTTACAAGGAAGCACAAATAAACACAGGTAGTGTGGCGCAGAAGTAAGCAGAGCTGTTGAGACTTGCCACGAATCCTTCTCATCTCGTCTCGTAGGACGCGGTTTCAGTTTGTTTGTTTCCCCACTGATTGCACTATCCGCAAATCCCTTCCTCCCAGCAAAACAACAAACACCTCAGCGAGCCAACGACAGCCAGCCATGATGAGACGCGTGATGATGCTCAACACGCTTCCTGTGTGGGGATACGCGACGCCAGCCAATAACGAGACGCGACGTGGACACCGCCAATGCTAGGCCCTTCTTTGGTTGTTGATGGATGTAATGCCGCTATTTTCATTGGCTGACGCATTTAATAGGATTTGCATGCCGCTCTTAAGGAATTAATGACATGAAAACCCAACGTAATGGTTTGCTCTTCCCAATTTTCCAAGTGGGCTAACTAGGAGTAATTATTGCCATTGATTTTTGGTTTAATATCCTCCATCCAATCTCCACGCACCTAGGTTGCTATGCAGCTACTTAGACGCCCTATGCACCTGGACGAAGGGAGTAGTTAATGAATGCATGCAGGCCACAACCAATGCATGTTATGCGGTGGTTTTTTACTGGTGGTATGCTTGCGACAACATTTAAAAGAAGGTCGGGGCCAAGATTTTTTTATTTAGTTACCGGAGCAAGAAACCAATGCATGCATCCATTTAACTTTTCACATGAATCGTTGCATCTGCTTTGGTTAGAACTTTGCAATGTCATATTGAAGCATCATACTAACAAATGACAGTTCGGGTTGTTTCCTTGCAAAATTTGTATACGCAAAGAGGGCAACAGAGAAGTGTGCTTTTTACAACGTTGTCATTTTTGCACTGAAGGTCATGATGGGGAACCACCCTCGTGACTTGCTAACCTCTCTGCCTAGAATATCCTCATCATAGGAAGATGATTTGCTCAAGGACATATTCGACTCACAATTTGATCCTCCAGCACAGAATTAGTATCCATCGCTAGGATGTTACCAGCTTGCACATGGCTAAATCCTTAAAACAAGCCTTCAATGTGAGATTCGGTGCAACAGATATCAGCTCACACATAGGCTTGCCTCTCCTAAGCATCCAAACTTATCACACTAAGCAAGCTAACAAACAATGTCGAAGCTATGTCGAGGTAGGGGACCGTTGCCCCCATGCCTAGGACGAAGTCATTCAAAATTTTTTTGGGGGAGGGCTTAGGGCATCTTCAACGCTGACCACTAAACGGACACCACAAATGTCCGTTTTTATGTACGGACGTGGTCCGCGGACATGATGTGGGAGGGAGCCATCCAACGCTATTAATAAATGAATCAGGTTGGGATGAGAGAGAGTAGAGGGGGACCATGCATGTGGTGGGATATTGTGGTGTGATGTTCGGTTGAGAGGAGAGAGAGGAGAAGGGGGCCATGCATGTGAAGAGAGAGAAAAGAGAGGAGGACCACGTGGGTGCTTTTTGTTGGTCAATTGCATGTCTAGACACTCCCAAAGCTCTCCCCAAGTAGGTTCCGGTTTGCGGGAAAAAGGTTGTCCGGACCACTTCGAGAGCGCGTCTATGCTTGCCTCTCTACGTATTAAGTTCATAACAAACAGAGTAATGCATGAAGTATGATGACATGATGTAGATAGAATAAACTCAAGCAATATGTATAAACCCCGTCGTTTTACCCTTAATGGCAACAATACAAATACGTGCCTCGCTACCCCTTCTGTCACTGAGTGAGGACACCGCAAGATTGAACCCATCACAAAGCACCTCTCTCACTGAAGATAAATCAATCTAGTTGGCCAAACCAAACGGATAGATCGGAGAGAAATACAAAGCTATAACAATCATGCATAATAAAGTTCAGAAAAGACTCAATTACTTTCAATGAATAATCTGATCATAAACCCACAATTCATCGGATCCCAACAAACGCAGCGCAAAAGAAGATTACATCGGCTAGAACTCCATGGAGATCATGGAGAACTTTGTATTGAAGATCAAAGAGAGAGAAGAAGCCATCTAGCTGCTAACTATGGACCCGTAGGTCTGTGGTGACTACTCACACATCATCGGAAGGGCAGCAAGGTTGATGTAGAAGCCCTCCGTGATCGATTCCCCCTCCGGTAGAGTACCGGAAAAGGCCTCCAGATGGGATCACAGAAGAACAGAAGCTTGCGGCGGCGGAAAAGTATTTTTTGGGTGGCTCTCTGTTGGTTTGGGGATTTATAGAAGTGGAATTAGGTCAAACGGAGCTGCGTGGGACCCATGAGCTCAGGTGGAATTAGGGGGGCGCGCCGTGTGAGCTCGTGACTCTCCCGTAGATCTTCTGATCTCCTCCCAAACGTTCTAGGGTCCCTTTTGGTCCATAAAAAATCACCGTAAAGTTTCATCATGTTTGGACTTCGTTTGGTATTGATTTTCTGAAAAGCCAAAAACAAGCAAAAAAACAGCAACGGGCACTAGGCACTGAGTTAATAGGTTAGTTCCCAAAAATGATATAAAATTGCATATAAAGCATATAAAGTATATCTAAGATTGATAATATAATAGCATGAAACAATAAAAAATTATAGATACGTTGGAGACGTATCAGCATCCAAAAGCTTAATTCCTGCTCGTCCTCGAGTAGGTAAATGATAAAAACAGAATTTTTGATGTTGAATGCTACCTAGCATGTTTATCATGTAATCTCTCTTACGGTGTAAATATTGAGAAACGATGAAGTAATTGATATCAACATAATAATATCCATGAATACAAGAACATAATCATTAGATTTTCAAAATATACGATGCTCAACGAATGTTATCCTTACTCATTGAATTATGTAAGCATGGCATGACTCCGCCTTCACCGCATAAATGTAAATCATGAGCACCCCGGTGTCAAACCAGGCAGTTGGATCATACTTTTTAACGCACTTCAGTATTTTCAACTCCACTCAATACATGAGCGTGAGACATGGACATTATCACTATAGGTGGAATAGAATGCGGTGGTAGAGGTATATAGGAGAAGTCAAAAAGGAAGAAAGGCTCGCATCAACTCAGTGGATCAATAGGCAATGGAGAAGTCCATCAATCGATATCAATGCGAGGAGTAGGGATTGCCATGCAACGGATGCACTAGAGCTATAAGTGTATGAAAGCTCAATGGAAACTAAGTGGGTGTGCATCCAACTTGCTTACTCATGAAGACATCGGGCATTTGAGGAAGCCCATCATCGGAATATACAAGCCAAGTTCTATAATGAAAAATCCCCCCTAGTATATGAAAGTGATAACTTAGGAGACTCTCTATATGAAGAATATGGTGCTACTCTGAAGCACAAGTGTGTGAAAAGGATAGTAGCATTGCCCCTTCTCTCTTTTTCTTTCTTTTTTTCATTTTCTAGAATAATTTCATGGACCTCATCCCCTCATTTTGGAGGAATCATCAGTCTCCATCATTCTTTTCCTCACTGGGACAATGCTTTAATAATGATGATCATCACACTTTTATTTACTTACAACTCGATAAACTGATACAAGATGACTCTGTATGAATGCCTCTGGCAGTGTACCAGGATGTGCAATGATCTAGCGTAACATGTATAACAATGATGAACGGTGGCTTTGCCACTAATATCATGTGAGCTCTATATGATCATGCAAAGCAATATGATGATGAACACACATGTCATTAGACGGAGCGGTGGAAGTTGCATGGCAATATATCTCGGAATGGCTATGTAAATGCCATAATAGGTAGGTATGGTGACTGTTTTGAGGAAGATATAATGTAACACCCCTAAGAAATGAGCTACAGTAATCCCTTATGATTAGAGCCAAGTCATCTTGAATTACAGTGCTTGATCATCATTGGTTTATATCTCATTTCAAATTCCCCTTCAAATTAAAATTTGGATTGTAAGTGAAATTTGGAGTTGCACCAAAGTTGCTGCAAAAATGTTCATAATTTAGCAAATATTCCCTAACAATTATATGTTAAGGAAAACACCATTGTTTATTTGCTAAAATGGACAGTAGCAATTACAACAGTGCTTTTTCAGCATTTTTAAATGCTATTTCAATTGTGAAAAATCCTTTTGGATTCAGTTGCCTCTCAAAATAATTGTGGCAGTGCCAAATAATACAAGATATTTTGTGGCCAAGTTCCACATTTTTATAAAGTGTGTTGGTAGCCCAATTATTTTCCTACCCGTCTCTGTTTTTAAATAAAAGAGAAAACAGAAGAAACAGAAAAAGGAAAAGCCTTACCTGGCGCTCACCTGAGGCCCGAACCGGCCCAGCCCGTTAACGCCGTCGCCTACCTGCTCCCGTGCCGTGTCGTCGTGGCCGTGGCTGAGCCGCCCTCGCCGGCCGTTCGTCGATGCGTGCTGCCACAGGGACGGCAGGAGGCGATAAGGATCGGCCACCCACTCCCCTGGCCTCCCCGCACTCCCTCTTCCCTCCTCCCTCTCCCTCCCAGTTGATCTGGAGAAGGGGCCGACGCGGCCGTCGCCGTTTGCCGTTCGCCGTTCGTGCCCGCGGCTACCAGCCTCCCCGACGCCCGGGAGGGCGTCCAGTTGCTGCGCCGTCTTTGTCCACGCCGTCTGAGGCCGCTCGCATGACCGGAGCCGCACCACATTGCCGCCACGCCCCTCTTCTTCAACCTCGGGCACCGAAGGCCGCCACCGTCGATTCGCCGCCGTCCAGCCCTCCTCGAGCAAGCTGAGCTACTGTGCGACCTCACTGTGAGCACGCGCGTCCTCCCCCTCCATTTTCTCTCCGTTCCCGCGCCTGTAGCCGTACCTGCCTTGACTGCCCGAAGCTCCGCCACCGCTGTCAGTCGTCGTCGTAGCTAGGGCCACTGTCGTGCATGCCCGAGCCCCGCGGCGAACTCCTGGTGCTCCCCGGAGCCGAATGCGCGCACGCCCGCAGCCTCTAGTGCCCCCTAGCTCCGGGTCCAATCTTCCCCGAACACCGGCGCCGCCGTCGTGGATGCCCTGCTCGACTCCGGCCTCCCCCACTTGCGAGATTGCCCCAGCTGGATGCGGCGTGATCCCCGCGTTCGAACGCAAGGGGCGGCGGTCGATTTGGTGGTCTGTAGCGAAAATCCGACCGACTCCGGCGAAGATCCGCCGCTGGAGAGCTCGCCGGAGCTATTCCGACGACGCCGCCGACCCGGTCCGACATGGCGTTGACCTGGGGCCTACCCTGTGACGCTGCCAGTGGGGTCTGGGGACCCAGTTGACCCGTTGACTGAGTCAACAGGCTGACTGGGCAGGCCCAGTCACTAACTGGTGGCCCCAGTTGACTGGTCAACCGGTCAGTCACTGACACATGGGCCCGTCTAATTAATTAACAAAATTACTAATTAAACTAATATGTTAGCTAAATGTGACACTGACAGAAGGGTCCCACTAGCTAATTAAGTTAGTTAGTTAAAATAACCCTCTGTTAAATAACTCTGTCTATGACAGGTGGGGCCCACTGGTCAGTTTGACCAGCCAAGTCCACGGTTGACCCGCTGACGTCACTCTGGCGTCATGATGACGTCAGGTGCTACTGTTTCGGATAATACGAATTTAAATAATTAAAATAATTCCAGAAATTTCAGAAAATGTTTAAAACTTCGAAAATTCGTAGAAATTAATCCGTAGCTCGGATCGAAAAACTTTCTACATGAAAGTTGATCAGAAAAACGAGATGAATCCGAATATGTGGTCAAAATGCTTGACCATCACTCCTAACTATCTGAACATGGAACCTTCCCCTCCGGTTCAGTATTCCGAAATCCGCCTAAACACCGGGAAAATATCCCGGATATTTTCCCGTTTTGTCTGCGACATGTAGCCATGCATTAGGTCACCACTAACACTACATACCGTCGTGCCATGCATCTGTGTTGCATTATTTGCCTTTATTTACCGTTTCTTCCCCCTCTTCTTATCCGATAGCCCCCGAGACCGACGCTGCCTCACAGGACTGCTTCTCCGTCGACGACCCCTCCTTTGCCGCAGAGCAACCAGGCAAGCAACCCCCCTTGACGCATGCCTATATCACCTATTCTTTCTCCCTCCTGCTTGCATTAGAAATTGCTACTACTTTGTTTGATCCTAATTCTGATGCATAGCCTGTTTTTGTAAACTGCTTTTTGATACTTTACCTGATATCCTAAATGCTTAGTATAGGTTGTTTGGAAATCCATTTGTGGGCCTCCACCTTGTCCTAGTTGCCCCGCTTAGTTACCTGTGCCCCGGTCGATGTGATCGACGGGCTGAGACCAGTACATCACTGCACACCCCCTAAGTTGTTCGACTCCATAGAGTTGTCCTCGAGTGCCGAGGGTGATACCTCTTATCTCACTCCTGATATGCCTCTGTGGTACAGCTAGTCGGTTGTGGGATACGAGGGTGATTCCTCTTCCACCACCTCCGATGAAGCTTCTGTCGTGCAACCCCTCAAGTGTGAATCCATCGAGGGTGATTCCTATGGGTTCACCTTGACGTTAGCATCGAGTGGGAATCCATCGAGGGTGATTCCTCGGATTACCCTCTTGATGTAACGGACACATGGTTACATTTAACTATTGTCCCCTTGTACTGTTATTGAGGGACTGGAGGGGCAGGCGGTACCACCCCGGTAGAGGTGGACCTGAGTTCCCGACAGTCTCCTGGGAAGACGGGTTGACCTGGAGGGTACCCGCGAGATAATTACGAGGCGCGGCCGGGCAGGCAGAGACCGCCCTAGAGAGGGATGGGCCTGACCCTTGTTGCACTTCCTCGAGACGGGGCGACAGGAGTACTGATCGTCACCGCGAGCTCCTAATAATGCACTAACGGATTTGGGTATTGATCTGAGTTGGCCACTGGCCTATACGCACTACCACCACGCGGGATAATGGTTTAATGGGCCCCTCGGCGCCGTATGTATCAGCCGAAAGCTCTGTCAGATGTCCAGTTCAGCATTGTGAGCCGGTCGGGACAAGGCCATCCAGGACTGAGGTGGTGCTTGGACTCCGACCCACGACACAACGACCCGGAGTGCAATGGGCGATGGGCCCAAGACCCCTGAGCACTTAGGATGTAGACCAGCGGGGACCTCTCTACTAAGCTCTAGGTAGGGCTGCGGTGTGTCGATCAGCCAAGGCCGGGCATGACCCAGGAAAGTGTGTCCGGCCAGAGTTAATCGAGCGTGTTGGGTAACAGTAGTGCACCCCTGCAGGGAAGATTATCTATTCGAATAGTGTAGGATCGAAAGTATGTCTAGAGGGGGGGTGATTAGACTACTTGACCAAATAAAACCTAACCTTTTACCAGATTTTAGTTGTAGGCAGATTTTAGCAAAAGTACATGTCAAGCATCACCCTACACATGCAATTCTAAGAGTATAGCAGCGGAATGTAAGCAATTGCATATGTATGTAAAGGAGGGATTAGAGATTTCAAACGCAATGAAGACACGGTGGTTTTTGGCGTGGTTCCGATAGGTGGTGCTATCGTACGTCCACGTTGATGGAGACTTCAACCCACGAAGGGTAACGGCTGCGCGAGTCCACGGAGGGCTCCACCCACGAAGGGTCCACGAAGAAGCAACCTTGTCTATTCCACCATGGCTTGCGTCCACGAAGGACTAGCCTCACTCGGGGTAGATCTTCACGAAGTAGGCGATCTCCTTGCCCTTACAAACTCCTTGGTTCAACTCCACATCAGGTTGGAGGCTCCCAAGTGACACCTAACCAATCTAGGAGACACCACTCTCCAAAAGGTAATAGACGGTGTGTTGTTGATGAACTCCTTGCTCTTGTGCTTCAAATGATAGTCTTCCCAGCACTCAAACACTCCTCACAGATTTGGCTATGGTGGAAGAAGAATCTGAGTGGAAAGCAACTTGGGAAAGGCTAGAGATCAAGGTTCAAATGGTAGGAATGGAATATCTTGATCTCAACACATGAGTAGGTGGTTCTCTCTCAGAAAATGAATGGTGGAAGTGCAGGCACGTTCTGAGGGCTCTCCTTACTGAGAAGGAGGGGGTGGAGGGGTATATATAGCCTCCACACAAAATCCAACCGTTACACACTTTTGACCCAACTCGGTGGCACCGAAACAATCATCTCGGTAGCACCGAACTGTGCAAAAGATATGAACGTTGGGAATCTCGGTGGGACCGATACGGACAACTCGGATGGACCAAAGTGCAATGGCTAGGGCAATCCTCATCTCGGTGGCACCGATTGCATCAACTCGGTAGGACCGAAGTGAAGCAATAAGGCAACAGAGAGTTGGCAAGCCATCTAGGTGAGACCAATATGCATAACTCGGTGAGACCGAAGTAAATGCAATCGATTATAGAGAGTTGGCAAGGCCATCTCGGTGGGACCGAGATCCATTTCGGTGGATCCGATTTGTTAGGGTTTGGCAGTGGCTAAGTCTTGGATGAACTCGGTGGGGCCGGATTGGAAATGTCGGTGGGGCCGAGTTGGACTTTAGGTTTAGGACATATTTGGGTAGAGAGAGTGGTTGAGGGTTTAGGAATACTGTCACTAAGCACTTGAGCAAAAGGACCATTAAGCAACACCTCGTCCCCTTTTAATAGTATTGGCTTTCCTGTGGACTCAATGTGATCTTGGATCACTAAACCAAAAATGTAGAGTCTTGATCCTTTGCCAATCCTTGTCCTTAGCATTTTGAGGGGTCCACATCTCTAGTCCATGCCATGCCAATCATTGAACATCCTGAAATCTTAATCTTGAATGGACATTAGTTCAATGAGATATATGTTGTTATGAATTACCAAAACCACCAAGGGAGCAAATGTGCTTTCAATCTCCCCCTTTTTGGTAATTGATGACAACATATATATCAAAGCTTTGACAGATGATTAAGTGAATGAAAAACATCGTCGCTTTGAGAAGTATGTGATAAGCGAGAGCTCCCCCTAAATTTGTGCATTATTAAGAAATTTGCATTTGAATGCAAATGCACAATTGATTAGGCTCATGGGTTACTCTCCCATGTCACATACATCTTGGTGGAGAGCGCAAAATGATAAGATTGGAATGATAGGCACGCATCACCAACATAAGTAATTGATCATACAAGATAATGAAAAAGATAAACATGGATCATCGCAATAAGCATAATATGATCAATCAACATAGTATCTCACAAGCATAAACGACAGAATACTGTAGCAAGCGCACATAAAACAGAGTAGCATCAAACAAACAAGTAGCAAATGAAACTCTCGAAGCAAATCAAAAGCAAGAAACTCTCTCTCTCGAAGCCTATGATCTATACAAATTCTCCCCCTTTGGCAACAAGTACCAAAAAGTTCGAATCGTATAGCACTAGTCGGCTCTCTAGGCACGGTCCTCCGAAGCTCCTGAAGGAGACCTTCTGCTGGCTGCTCCGGTGTGCGTAGACGGCGTGGAGATAAGAGCGTCCACGAATGCTTCTGCTGATGACTGCTGGACTGGAGGAGTGGAGACCTGCTGTGGCACTGTGGCTGTGGCGGCTGGTGCAGATACTGTGGTCCGTGGATCCACAACTGGTATCGCAGCTGACCTGGCAGCCCTAGGCACTTGCTGAAACTGCTGTGTGGTCGGTCTCTCATCTTCACTGTCATCTGATCTGGCTTGCTTGACAGCATCTACATCTCCTTGCAGCTGTTCCACTGAAGTCTGAATCTCTGTCACTTTGACATCCAAATCATGAAATTTGGTCTCAATGATCCGCTCAAAACTAGCCTGGATCTGGGTGAGGTTGGCCAGACTTCGCTCAATCCTCAGAGTGGCTTCAAGCAGATATTGCATTTGATCCTTTGGTGTCTTGAGATTCGCAATTGGAGCATTGGGACCTGCTGCTTCCTGAGCTGCTTTAGCTTCTTGGGCTTTGCGGATTTCCTCTTGAGCTTGTGCAGAAGTGGGATGCAAAGAATCCATCACTATGACGTTGTCCTCAAACTCTGGACGGAGTGGCAGATGCTCTCGATCAAGAAGATACGTGCTGGTTCCAACCTTGGAATTTATCAACAACTGAATATGTGGAGCATATCCACACGATCTCTTCTGATCTGCTGCTGTCCTCTTGATAGTCTCTACTATCAGGCTCATCACCTTGAATTTCTGAGGTGTATCGAATAAATGCAGCAAATTTATGGAGTGGCCACGAATCATCTTATCATCGCCTGACTTGGGTAACAAGGTGTACCGCAAGATTGTGTTTGAGGTGGCCAGACCTGGTAGCAAATGCTTCACTGATCCAAGCTTGTGTGTTTCAAGATCCTTCTGAGGAATTGCAGTGTACATGTTGGCCATAGAGTTGTGATCCATCTTGAGCTTAGCATATATGTCAATGTCATCCTCCTCTTCCTTGGGTGCACCAAGAAGATTTGCCCACTCAGAGATGGTAGACTGGTATCTTATACCCTCAGTCATCCACACTATTCTGCCATCTGGATAGAAATGAGCAGTAGAGTAGAATTGCATGATCATCTCATCATTCCACTTGGTCAACTTCTTTCCAACAAACTCATCAACACCTGCAATCCTGAAGCTTTCATGGACATGGGGAAAGTAATCCTCATTCTCATCGATGTATTCCCAGTCCACCCACTTCATGTCACTGACTATGGGCTTCTTGTCAAGCAAAACTGTCTCATAAAAGTCCTGTTGTTCACGGGTGTGAAAATGATAATCACAAGCAGTCCTTCTTCTGATAGCATAAGGATCTGACAATCTCCATTGACGCAGTCCTTTGTCCTTTCTCAACATCATGTTTTCAGCTACTGGGTGTGCGTTGTCATGGTCTGGTATCTTTGGCTTCAACTTTCTGAGCACTAGAGGCTCTTCATCAACATTGGACTCAGGCACTGGGGCCTTGTTCTTCTCTGCAGCAGATATGTTCCTGGTTGATCTCTTGGGTGCTGGTGCCATAGGCTTTGACTTGGGAGGTGCAGCAATCTTGATTGCATCAGACATGAGCTTCTGTGCTTTTGCAGGGGGTGCAGCAGCTGGCTCATCCTCCTCCTCTTCTTCCTCTTCAATCATCATAGTAGGTCTGCCAATCACACGGGCAAAAGATTTCCTTACTCTCTTCTTCTTAGTTCCTGTAGCTGTCTCTGTGTCACTGGGCTTCTACATTGTCTGCTGAGTCACTTTCCTCACAGCAGTTCTTTCTTTGACAGAGGTAGGCTTTGTGCTGTACTCCTTAGCAAGCACTACTCACTTTTTCTTGGTTGCAGCTTCACTTGCAACAAAGTCCTCATCCTCACTGTCTGAGGTTTTCTTCTTCCGTGTTCTGGTTGCAGTTTTAGGAAGATCTGGAGAGCTTCTCTCTCCCTCATAGAAACTTTCATTATGGCTTGATCCTTCACTTTGTTCTTCATGCTGCTCTGACCTTTTTTGACTGTCACTGACACCAGACATCTTGCTGAGCTAACCCTATGAATAGATGCATATAGGTAGAGTAGATGAGTCATCACAAAAAGCAGATAGTTTTTCAAAAAGTTGAGTTCAAACATTAGTTCTAGGTTTTCACAGAATGCAGTTCGGATGGACCGAGTTGGTAATCTCGGTGACGCCGAAGCACACTACAGAGACTTGGCACGCCATTTCGGTCAGACCGAGATGGGTTTCGGTGGCTCCGAGATGCTAGGGTTTCATTGAGATTCACTTTCGGTCTCACCGATTCGCACAACTCGGTGGCACCGAGATGTACTAGTGCTATGGCTAGGGCCAAATCGGTGGGACCGAAAATTCCTATTCGGTCGGTCCGAGATGCATTCGGCGGAAACCTAACCCTAAAATTTTTGCTCGAATTTCGTTCAAACGAACTAATCTGGTGGAAAGAGGATTGCATTCGTGGCAAGATTACAGACAATCCAATCGTGCATTGAATCGGAAAAGGGAAGCACGAAAGGGATCGAAACTCACCCTAACTCGGTGGAGTTTCTCTACGGCGGCAACAGCGGTGGAGATTTCCGTTGACGGCAACGGAATCCTGCGGCGAGGGCGCGCTGGAGACGACGGCGACGATCCGAAGACCAAAGGGGCGGCAGCAATGGGGCGCGAGCGCGTGACGTTTGAAGAAATTTTCAACCGCACGGTTCGCTGGGAATATATACCCATGTGCTGTCGGTGGCACCGAGTGGAACAAATCGGTAGCACCGAGACGTGCAACTGCTTGCAGTTACAGCAACTCGGTCCAACCGAGTTGGTCTAATCGGTAGCACCGAGATGAAAGCCTAGATCAGTCTAAATGCTTTCGGTTCGACCGAGTTTGAGTAGGTTGGTCTGACCGAAATCAATTAGAAGGTTTTGGAGGTTCAGCCCTTTCAGATCGGTGGCTCCAAGTGCTCCTCACCCGGAGGGTCCGAAAATGACATGTTCAATTTTTGTGATGCAGCAAGAATAGAATTTGAGACAAGAAAGCATAGATAGCTAGAGAAGGTTCTTAGGCATTCTTGTACATCCACTTGGCCAGAAAAACTAAGACAATCAAAACAACAAATGGATGTCCTCGAATGATGAAAACATGCACATCAACATGCTCACACAATAAGATAGCAAAAGAAATATGTGTCAAACATGCACAACCAATTCTAGCATCTATCAAGCAATGGCGATGACTAGGTCATCTGTATATGAGTATATTGACTTAGGAGCCAAATGAGAACATTTGATCATAGGTCATACTCATCGTTTAAGCACAAGTGGGGTTACCACTTTTACATAAAGCATTAATGTGTTCACACCATTAGAGTTGCTTTAGCTCAATTTTTAGAGCAAAGCTCCCCCTAGATGCGATATCCCCCCTAAGAGGGTTGAACTAACCTTGGGTTTTGTCGATGATGACTTCATGTAGGTGTTGAAGATGTGGATGCTCAGTGTTGATGTAGATCATCAAAAGTTGGGAGCAATCCTTTGGAGTTTTGTGCTTTCAATACCTACATGGGTTAGTCCCACACAAGGAACATACAAGGATATCCATAGACATAGAGTGAAATATACATATGATGATGTCCATGAATGCATTGATTACCTTGTCCCTTGCCTTACCAACAAGAGGGTTTGTGACTCCATGAACTAGTGCAAAATGTGGAAGTTGGTTGCACAAGTCCTCGCCATAAAGAATATGAGTGAAGTTTGTTGGCGGAGTCACCCTCAAGAACTCTCTAGTTCTTCTTCTTTTGGATCCACATCAACTTGATGGGAATCCTTGGAGTTGTAGTAGCACTTGATGAAGTAGAACTTGATGAAGTCTTGGGAACCCACTTGACCATGGCTTGAGGAGCTTCTTCAAATGAGTCAATCTCTTCTTGAAGCTTGTCCTTGCCTTTTAGCTTGTGGTCTTGTGGTGGAAGGTCTTCTTGAGCTTGTGTTCCCTTGAAGGAAGTAGGATCATACTTCTCTTGTTGAGGAACAAACTTCGTCTTGGGGTATTGACCTTCTTCCCACTCAACTCCATCGGCATTGAACTTTCGTTCAAAACCAACACCTTGGTTCTTCCGGTGCCTTCCTTGCTTGCGTACAATTTCCTCAAATTGTTTACTCCCGGCAAGACTCTTGTAGACACTTTTTTCTATAATTCCTTTCAACAGCATGTTTTCTTGCTCAAGTGTAACTTGGCTAAGAGAATCATTAGTGGAATCAATAGAACTACTAGAAGCAACAACATTGGATTTAGCATTGTTATTGTTACTACTAGAGGTAGAACCATTTTTACCCTTGTTGCTAGTTTGCTTAGGTTTAACTTGTGGCATAAAGGTAGACAAGAGTAAACGTTTGGCAAGATATGAAGAACTCTTCTTTCGAAGATCGTCATTGATAGCTTTAAGAAACTCATGCTCTTGCTCTAAATTTAGCTTCTCGAAGCGTAGCTTCTCATGAGTTCTTAGAAGTTCTGTATGATCCTCTTGAGTTGTTTCATGAGCTAACTTAAGAGCATTTAGTTCTTTAGTTAGGTGCTCAATCTCCTTCATAGCATTGTCACTCGTTTCCTCTTGACTATCATGATTACTAGCATTTTCATCATAGCTCACATTACTAGCCCTATCAACAAGTAAATCATCATCACCAAGCAAATCATCTTCATCACTATTAAAATCAAGATACTCGGGGTGTGATACCTTGGGGCCTTTTGCCATGAAGCATCTTCCAATTCCTTCATTTGGTGAGTCAAATAGATCGTAGGAGTTGGATGACACGAGTGCAAGTCCAGCAACACCTTCATCTTGACTATAGTCGGAGTTGGAGTGATAACTTCTCTCGGATTGGTTGTCGGAGTCGGAGCTGGAAACCCATTCACCAACATGAGCTTGATGTCTTCTTCTTGTGTAGCTCCTTGATGACTTGTCCTTCCTCTCCGAATCCTTACTTCTTCGAGAGTGTCTTCGTTCATAATAATCATCTCTACTCCTTCTCTCCTTACGAGGTGATTCATCTCTTCTATGTCTTCCTCTTGGTGATTCGTCTCTTCTCTTGTAGGAGGCCGTACACTCATTTGAGTAGTGTCCGGGCTTTCCACAATTGTAGCAATTACGGTCACGACTTGATGATCATCTCTCATAGTGTCTTGAGCTAGAGTTTCTTTCTTTTCCTTTGTTCTTGTAGAACTTGTTGAACCTTTTCACCATTAGGCTAATCTCTTCATTGGATACTAGCTGGTCACTTGAAGTTGTTGGAGCATCGGTTGAGGCTTTGTAAGCACCACTTGACTTGTTGTGCAGCTCCTCTTTGTCCTTGAGTGACATTTCATGAGCGACAATCCTTCCAATGACTTCCGTGGGCTTGAGATCTTTGTAATTTGGCATCATTTGGATCAATGTGCAGACGGTATCATATTTTCCATCCAAAGCTCTAAGTATCTTTTTGATGATGAATTTGTTGGTCATCTCTTCACTTCCTAAGCCGGCAATCTCATTTGTGATGAGAGCAAGCCTAGAGTACATCTCTGCAACTCCTTCACCATCCTTCATCTTGAACTTATCAAGTTGACTTTGGAGCACATCCAACTTAGATTCCTTGACGGATTCGGTACCCTCATGCATATCAACCAAAGTATCCCAAATTTCCTTTGCATTCTCAAGGCGGCTGATTTTGTTGAATTCTTCGGGACATAGACCGTTGAATAGAATGTCACAAGCTTGAGCATTGTATTGCAACATCTTCAATTCTTCCGGGGTTGCTTCACGATCCGGTTCCTTGCCATCCTCAAAGAAGTCACCTTGCAAGCCAACATGAACAATAGCCCAAACGGCAGGGTTATGACCAAGAATATGCATTTTCATCTTATGTTTCCAACTAGCAAAGTTTGTACCATCAAAATATGGACCTCTACGGTGATAGTTACCCTCACTAGACGCCATACTCTCCTAGGTTGTGAAACCAAGGCTATGATCACCAAAGCTATGGAAATCAAGGCTTACGGAGACCAAAGCTCTGATACAAATTGTAGGATCGAAAGTATGTCTAGAGGGGGGGGGGTGATTAGACTACTTGACCAAATAAAACCTAACCTTTTCCCAGATTTTAGTTGTAGGCAGATATTAGCAAAAGTACATGTCAAGCATCACCCTACACATGCAATTCTAAGAGTATAGCAGCGGAATGTAAGCAATTGCATATGTATGTAAAGGAGGGATTGGAGATTTCAAACGCAATGAAGACACGGTGGTTTTTGGCATGGTTCCGATAGGTGGTGCTATCGTACGTCCACGTTGATGGAGACTTCAACCCACGAAGGGTAACGGCTGCACGAGTCCACGGAGGGCTCCACCCACGAAGGGTCCATGAAGAAGCAACCTTGTCTATTCCACCATGGTTTACGTCCACGAAGGACTAGCCTCACTCGGGGTAGATCTTCACGAAGTAGGCGATCTCCTTGCCCTTACAAACTCCTTGGTTCAACTCCACATCAGGTTGGAGGCTCCCAAGTGACACCTAACCAATCTAGGAGACACCACTCTCCAAAAGGTAATAGACGGTGTGTTGTTGATGAACTCCTTGCTCTTGTGCTTCAAATGATAGTCTTCCCAGCACTCAAACACTCCTCACAGATTTGGCTATGGTGGAAGAAGAATCTGAGTGGAAAGCAACTTGGGAAAGGCTAGAGATCAAGGTTCAAATGGTAGGAATGGAATATCTTGATCTCAACACATGAGTAGGTGGTTCTCTCTCAGAAAATGAATGGTGGAAGTGCAGGCACGTTCTGAGGGCTCTCCTTACTAAGAAGGAGGGGGTGGAGGGGTATATATAGCCTCCACACAAAATCCAACCGTTACACACTTTTGACCCAACTCGGTGGCACCGAAACAATCATCTCGGTAGCACCGAACTGTGTAAAAGATATGAACGTTAGGAATCTCGGTGGGACCGATACGGACAACTCGGATGGACCGAAGTGCAATGGCTAGGGCAATCCTCATCTCGGTGGCACCGATTGCATCAACTCTGTAGGACCGAAGTGAAGCAATAAGGCAATAGAGAGTTGGCAAGCCATCTCGGTGAGACCGATATGCATAACTCAGTGAGACCGAAGTAAATGCAACCGATTACAAAGAGTTGGCAAGGCCATCTCAGTGGGACCGAGATCCATTTCGGTGGATCCGATTTGTTAGGGTTTGGCAGTGGCTAAGTCTTGGATGAACTCGGTGGGGCCGGATTGGAAATTTCGGTGGGGCCGAGTTGGACTTTAGGTTTAGGACATATTTGGGTAGAGAAAGTGGTTGAGGGTTTAGGAATACTGTCACTAAGCACTTGAGCAAAAGGACCATTAAGCAACACCTCATCCCCTTTTAATAGTATTGGCTTTCCTGTGGACTCAATGTGATCTTGGATCACTAAACCAAAAATGTAGAGTCTTGATCCTTTGCCAATCCTTGTCCTTAGCATTTTGAGGGGTCCACATCTCTAGTCCATGCCATGCCAATCATTGAATATCCTGAAATCTTAATCTTGAATGGACATTAGTTCAATGAGATATATGTTGTTATGAATTACCAAAACCACCAAGGGAGCAAATGTGCTTTCAATTAGCCGTGTCCACGGTAACAGGACGCTTAGTGTTGTATCCCGATCTACTACTACTTGAACTGGATACTTTAATTAATTGGAAGCTCCGGGATCGCTTTCTCGCAGGGAGTCGAGGAAGGATATCTAGGCTTCGATTCAACATGCTTGATATCTTATGTTATGTTACTAATCTACACTCTTCTTATGCTGCAAGACCGCTGAAGATTCTAGTCTTCGATAGGCTAGGCCTTTCTCTCTATTCTGGCATTTCTGCTGTCTAGTCCACATATACAGCCCTTCTTTGATACCAATGCATAAGTAGAATAGTTCTGATGTAAGTCTTGCGAGTACTTTGGATGAGTACTCACGGTTTCTTTGCTCCCCTTTTTCCCCCATGCCCGTTTGTCGCGACCAGATGTTGGAGCCCCGGATTCAGCCTCCGCCCCAGTCGACGACTTCTACTACACCTCTGGAGGAGCCTACTACTACGTGGAGACCGCCGACGACTAGGAGTAGTTAGGAGGCTCCCAGGCAGGAGGCCTACGCCTTTTCGATCAGTGCTTTTATTTTGCCCCGCCTTGTTAAAGGCTTATCTGTTTTACCTTTATATCTGTACTCAGATATCTAATGCTTCCGCTGATGCTTGTATGACATCGAGCTTATGTATTCGAGCCCTCGAGGCCCCTGGCTTGTAATATAAAGCTTGTATTATTTTATTTTGTGTTTAGAGTTATGTTGTGATATCTTCAAGTGAGTCTCTAAGCTTGATTGTGTGCATTTGCGTGTATGATTAGCGCACGATTAAGTCGGGGGCGTCACATATAAGGAGGCTTATGTGTGATAGAGCGTATCATATCACGGGGTTTTGATGCACCGGTGAAGTTTGCACCGACTCTCAAGGTGAGAAAGGGCAATGCACGGTACCGAAGAGGCTAGAAAATTGCGGAAATGTGAGAGTGCGTAATTGTCCATGAACTCACATTAGTCATAAAGAACTCATATACTTATTGTGAAAGTTTAATTAGCCCTCGAAGCAAAGTACTACTCACATGCCCCTAGGGAGGAGGTTGGTAGGAGTTAACCATCGCGCACCCCCGATTATGACAACACTCGAGGATTTCAATCAGACATAAAAATGCTCAAACATCCCCGCCATGCCATGTCGGACACTTAAATGAGTAGTTAATAACAAACTTTAATATCGATATTTCTACTAACCAATGATCATGAACCAATACCCTTTCATATTATGACATCAATATAATTAAAACATATGTTTCATATTTAGTGATCTACATGAAAGTTTTTATTATACCACTTTTGAATACCTATCCTTTTTGGTCTAATCTCATAACTCGTGCACATTACTGCTAGTTGTAGCCTGCGTTGCTATTTCCTTGAAGAGGAGAGGATGATGCAGTACAGTAGAGATAAGTATTTCCCTCAGTTAAGAACCAAGGTTATCAATCCAGTAGGAGAACCAAGCAAAATTCCGTTAAGCGCACCTGCACACACAAGTGCAAACACTTGCATCCAACGCAAATAAGAGGATTGTCAATCCTCTTAGAGGTTATTTGCAAGGATTAAATCTTATCGAGGTAAATAGATAAACTAAAATACTAATTAAAATAAAAGTAAATAAATTGTAGCAAGGTATTTTTAGGTTTTTTATATGATAAAGATAGACCCGGGGACCATAGTTTTCACTAGAGTCTTCTCTCTTGAGCACATAAACATACGGTGGGTAAACAAATTACTGTTGGGCAATTGATAGAAAAGCAAATAATTATAACGGATTCATGGTAATGATCATGCATATAGGCATCATGTCCGAGACAAGTAGACCGACTCCTGCCTGCATCTACTACTATTACTCCACCCATCAACCGCTATCCGGCATGCATCTAGGGTATTAAGTATGAAACAGAGTAACGCCTTAAGCAAGATGACATGATGTAGAGAAGCAAATTCAAGCAATATGAATAAACCCCACCTTTTTATCCTTAATGGCAACAATACAAATATGTGTCATGTCCCCTTCTATCACTGGGATTGAGCACCGCAAGATTGAACCCATCACAAAGCACCTCTCCCATTGCAAGATAAATCAATCTAGTAGGCCAAACTAAACCGATAGATCGAAGAGAAATACAAAGCTATAACAATCATGCATAAAAGAGTTCAGAGAAGACTCAAATATTTCTCATGAATAATCCGATCATAAACTCACAATTCATCGGATCCCAACAAACACACCGCAAAAGAAGATTACATCAGATAGAACTCCAAGAACATCGAGGAGAACATTGTATTGAAGATCAAAGAGAGAGACGAAGCCATCTAGCTACTAGCTATGGACCCATAGGTCTGTGGTAAACTACTCACACATCATCGGAAGTGCATCAAGGTTGATGTAGAAGCCCTCCGTGATCGATTCCCCCTCCGGCAGAGTACCGGAAAAGGCCTCCAGATTGGATTGTGGAAGAACAGAGGCTTGCGGCGGCGGAAAGGTTTTCTCTTCTGGCTCTCTGGGGGTTTCCTAATATTTGTGAATTTATAGAAGTGGAATTAGATCAAACGAAGTCACGTGGGCCCCACAAGGTAGCACGGCGCGCCCCCGCAGGGGCGCGCCCTAGTGCCTTGTGAAGCCTCTGTGAGGCTTCTGGCCTCCTCCCGAAGCTTCCCAGGTTTCTTTTGTCCAGAAAAAAATCTCCAAAAAGTTTCGTGGCATTTGGACTTCATTTGGTAATGTTTCTCTGAAAAGCCAAAAACAAGCAGAAAACAGCAACTGGCACTGGGCACTAGGTTAATAGGTTAGTCCCGAAAAATGTTATATAATTGCATATAAAAACGTCCAAGATTGATACTATAATAGCATGGAACAATAAAAAATTATAGATACGTTGGAGACATATCAAGCATCCCCAAGCTTAATTCCTGCTCGTCCTCGAGTAGGTAAATGATAAAAACAGAATTTTTGATGTGGAATGCTACCTATCATGTTTCATCATGTAATCTCTCCCTTACGGTATGAATAATAAGATCCAAAGGATTCAAAGCAATAGTCTATAGTTTGATATAAAGACATCAACACTTAGGCATACTAGCAAACAATCATGTCTTTCAAAATAAAAATGCTAAAGAATGTTATCCCTACAAAATCATATAATCCTGTCATGCTCCATCTTCTTCACATAAAGTATTTATCATGCACTACCCCGATGACAAGCCGAGCAATTGGTTGATACTTTTTAACGCGCTTCAGCTTTTTCAAGTCCCACTCAATACATGAGCGCAAGCCATGGATATAGCAGAAGTCAAAAATGGAGAAGGTCTCACATAAACGAGGCTAATCAACGGGCTATGGAGATGCCCATCAATTGATGTTAATCCGAGGAGTAGGAATTGCCATGCAACAGATGCACTAAGAGCTATAAGTGTATGAAATCTCAACATGAAAACTAAGTGGGCGTGCATCCAACTTGCTTGCTCATGAAGACCTCGGGCATTTGAGGAAGCCCGTCATCGGAATATACAAGCCAAGTTCTATAATGAAAAATTCCCACTAGTATATGAAAGTGACAAAATAGGAGACTCTCTATATGAAAAACATGGCGCTACTCTGAAGCACAAGTGTGGAAAAGGATAGTAACATTGCCCCTTCTCTCTTTTTCTCTCATTTATTATTTTTTTTATTTTTTTTCATGGCTCTTTTTCGTCTCTTTTTTTTCTATTTTTTTCTCTTTTTTTCTCTCTTTTTTATTTTTTTATATTTTTTTATTTTCGTCCGGAGTCTCATCCCGACTTGTGGGGGAATCATAGCCACCATCATTCTTTCCTCACTGGGACAATGCTCTAATAATAATGATCATCACACCTCTATTTACTTACAACTCAACATTACAACTCGATACTAGAACAAAAATAGACTCTATATGAATGCCTCTGGCAGTGTACCAGGATGTGCAATGATGCTAGCGTAACATGTATAACAATGATGAACGGTGGCTGCGCCACAAATACTATGACAGCTATATGATCATGCAAAGCAATATGACAATGATGATGTATGTCATAAAAATGGAACGGTGGAAGTCGCGTGGCAATATATCTCGGAATGGCTATGGAAATGCCATGATAGGTAGGTATGGTGGCTGTTTTGAGGAAGATATAAGGAGGCTTATGTGTGATAGAGCGTATCATATCACGGGGTTTGGATGCACCAGCGAAGTTTGCACCAACTCTCGATGTGAGAAAGGGCAATGCACGGTACCGAAGAGGCTAGCAAATTGCGGAAGGGTGAGAGTGCGTATAATTCATGGACTCACATTAGTCATAAAGAACTCACATACTTATTGCGAAAGTCTATTAGCCCTCGAAGCAAAGTACTACTATGCATGCCCCGAGGGGGATAGATTGGTAGGACAAGGTCCATTGCTCGTCCCCGACCGCCACTCATAAGGTAGACAATCAATAATAAATCATGCTCCAACTTCTTAGCATAACGACAGATCATACATGCATGCTTCGGGAATCACAATCCTTAACACAATTATTCTTACTAAACCACAATTATCTACTAACACCTCTCCCATATTACAATCTTAATATCGCAAAACTACTGCAAGGAATCAAATTTATCATATTCAGTGATCTACATGAAAGTTTTTATTATATCCCTCTTGAATACCTATCATATCAGGACCAAATTCCTAACCCGTGCATATTACCATTGCTATCATGAGACTCTCAAAAAGATATAAGTGAAGCATGAGAGTGCAACTATTTCTTTAAAATATCATCACCGCCGTGCTCTAAAAGATATAAGTGAAGCACTGGAGCAACTGCCTAGCTCAAAAGATATAAGTGAAGCACATAGAGTATTCTAACAAATCACGAATAATATGTGTCCCTCTCAAAAAGGTGTGTTCAGAAAATATGATTGTGGCAAACTAAAAATCAAACAAACTATTTCACAAGACGCTCCAAGTAAAACGCATATCATGTGATGAATAAAAATATAGCTCCAAGTGAGTTAGCGATAGATTGTAGACGAAAGAGGGGATGCCTTCCGGGGCATCCCCAAGCTTAGACGCTTGAGTATTCCTTGAATATTACCTTGGGGTGCCTTGGGCATCCCCAAGCTTAGGCTCTTGCCGCTCCTTATTCCTTTATCCATCGTAGTCTCACCCAAAACTTGAAAACTTCAGCACACAAAACTCAACAGAAACCTCGTGAGATCCGTTAGTATAACAAACAAATCTTTAACTTTAGGTACTGTAGTAAATTGATCCACATTTAATATTGGCATAATGATACTATACTCCAAGTTCTCCATGACTCATACCTCCCGATACGATCCATAGATTCATCAAAATAAGCAAACTATGCAACAAAAACAGAATCTGTCTAAAACAGAACAGTCTGTAAAGATCTATTTAAAGTCCATACTTCTGTAACTCCAAAAATTCTGAATAAATAGAAAAATGTGGGAAATTCATATACCAATACTGTGTAAAAATTTCAGATTTTTATGACACTCCAGTACAGAACTAAAATTCCAGTACTGGATGCAAAACTTTCTGTTTTCCAAACAGCATCAATTATACTATCTTCCAAATCATCCCAAAGGCATTACTTGGCACAAACACTAATTAAAACATAAAAACACAATCATAACAGAAGCTATAATCATGCAAACACTCAAAAACTTATTTTATCCATTGGGTTGTCTCCCAACAAGCTCTTTCTTTATAGCCATTAAGATAGGCTTGAGATTTCAATGATGCTCTCATGAAAGAACACAAAGAGAGCATCATGAAGCATATGAAAAACACACTTAAGTCTAACATACTTCCTATACATAGGAATTTTATAGGAGAACAAATTATCAAGACAAGCAATCTCTAGCATATGCAGATAGGAAGAATGAAGCATGAATAATTTCAACATCACGAGAGGCAATTTAGTAACATGAAGATTTCTATAACCATATTTTCCTCTCTCATAATAATTACATGTAGGATTATAATCAAACTCAACAATATAGCTATCATAAATAGTATTCTCTCTATGATCCATATGCATAAAAGTTTTATAATCTTCCAAAATAGTGGGATTATCATCAACTAAAGTCATGACCTCTCCAAACCCACTTTCATCAAAAAATTCATAAGATTGAACACTCTCCAAAGTAGTGGGATCATTATTACCTAAAGTTGACGCTCTTCCAAACCCACTTTTAATAGTATTGCAAATTTTATTATCAATAACATATTCATCATGAGGCTTAAATAAATTTTCAAGATCATAAGAAGCATCATCACCCCAATCATGATCATTGCAATAAGTAGTGCACATAACAAAATTTTCATCCCCAAGCTTGTAGCTTTGCATATCATTAGCACAATTGACTTTAATAGAATTTATAATAACATCATTGCAATCATGCTTTTCATTCAAGGAGCTATCAAGTATGGGTGCTATAGCAATAATTTCATTTTTAACATAAGGAACTATAGCAAGTTCATCTCTATAAGCATCATTAATATTGGCATCATGGCCATAAGAATAGCAAGCATCACATTCATCAAGAGGGGATATTTCAATCGAATCAACGGAATCACAATTGTCTATGGATTCATGCATATCATTATTCTCTTCCAAAGCAGCAGACATTCTCCTAATGAATTCACTAACATAGGCATTAGGAGCATAGTTTTCATAGCAATATTTAAGTATGTCAAAATTTTCAGATTTGTAGAGAGTAATATCATACTTTTCAATTAAAGAAGCAACTTCATAAGCACCCTTAAAAGCAATAAATTATTCAATTTGTTCGATATCATAGTAACTATAAACACCCTTGGCATAAGAAGATAAGATTTCATTATCATTAAACTCACATAGGTAGGGAAGGTGTTTTTTAGGGTTCTTAGAGCAACAAGTAAAATCATAAATTTCACATAGATTCCAAGCATAGCATAGCAAACAATTTATTTGATTCCATAAGAGTCTCCCATTTTGAGACAAACGACGACGCACAAAATGAGTATGCTCATCTAATGATTTTCCCTCAACTAAACTAGTTGGGGTTTTGGCACGAGCACAAATGGATCGAAGATGATCCAAGTAGAAAACCTTAAGGTGATCCATAGTATCTTAAATTTTTGTTTTACTTTCTGTTCTTGAGTGTTTGACATGAAGGCAATAAAAGCAAGCAAGCAAGCAAACTAGCAAACAAGCAAATAAAATATTTTTGTGTTTTTGTAAAAAAAAATTAGAGGTGGGGGAGATGAAAATGAGAGGTAAATGCAAATAAAAAGCAAATAAAGTAAATGCAAGTGAATGATAATTTGTGTGAAGGTACTTGGTAATTTTGATGATGTTTCCCCGGCAACGGCGCTAGAAATTCTTCCTGCTGCTTGTAGTCTGCGTTTGTATTTCCCCGAAGAGGAGAGGATCATGCAGTACAGTAGAGATAAGTATTTCCCTCAGTTAAGAACCAAGGTTATCAATCCAGTTGGAGAACCAAGAAAAATTCCGTTAAGCGCACCTGCACACACAAGAGCAAACACTTGCACCCAACGCAAATAAGAGGGTTGTCAATCCTCTTAGCGGTTATTTGCAAGGATTAAATCTTATCGAGGTAAATAGATAAAATAAAATACTAATTAAAATAAAAGTAAATAAATTGTAGCAAGGTATTTTTAGGTTTTTTATATGATAAAGATAGACCCGGGGACCATAGTTTTCACTAGAGGCTTCTCTCTTGAGCACATAAACATACGGTGGGTAAACAAATTACTGTTGGGCAATTGATAGAAAAGCAAATAATTACGACGGATTCATGGCAATGATCATGTATATAGGCATCACGTTCGAGAAAAGTAGACCGACTCCTGCCTGCATCTACTACTATTACTCCACCCATCAACCGCTATCCAGCATGCATCTAGGGTATTAAGTATGAAATAGAGTAACGCCTTAAGCAAGATGACATGATGTAGAGAAGCAAATTCAAGCAATATGAATAAACCCCATATTTTTATCCTTAATGGCAACAATACAAATACGTGTCATGTCCCCTTCTGTCACTGGGATTGAGCACCGCAAGACCCATCACAAAGCACCTCTCCCATTGCAAGATAAATCAATCTAGTAGGCCAAACTAAACCGATAGATCGGAGAGAAATACAAAGCTAAAACAATCATGCATAAAAGAGTTCAGAGAAGACTCAAATATTTCTCATGAATAATCTGATCATAAACTCACAATTCATCGGATCCCAACAAACACACCACAAAAGAAGATTACATCGGATAGAACTCCAAGAACATCGAGGAGAACATTGTATTGAAGATCAAAGAGAGAGAAGAATCCATCTAGCTACTAGCTATGGACCCGTAGGTCTATGGTAAACTACTCACACATCATCGGAAGGGTAGCAAGGTTGATGTAGAACCCCTCCGTGATCGATTCCCCCTCCGACAGAGTACCGGAAAAGGCCTCCAGATGGGATCGCGGAAGAACAGAGGCTTGCGGCGGCGGAAAGGTTTTCTCTTCTGGCTCTCTGGGGGTTTCCCAATATTTGTGAATTTATAGAAGTGGAATTAGGTCAAACGGAGTCACGTGGGCCCCACAAGGTAGCATGGCGCACCCCCCTAGGGTGCGCCCTGGTGCCTTGTGAAGCCTCCGTGAGGCTTCTGGCCTCCTCCCGAAGCTTCCCAGGTTTCTTTTGTCCAGAAAAAAATCTCCAAAAAGTTTCATGGCATTTGGACTTCATTTGGTACTATTTCTCTGAAAAAGCCAAAAACAAGCAGAAAACAGCAACTGGCACTGGGCACTAGGTTAATAGGTTAGTCCCAAAAGATATAAGTGAATCATATAGAGTATTCTAACAAATTACGATAAATGTGTGTCTCTCTCAAAAGGTGTGTGACGGTGTCCTAGATTAGGGGGTGTTAACCTAGCCCGCCCGTCTCTTCGGTTGGGCTGATGGGCCCTCGTGCGTGATCAAGGTGGACTCCGGAGGCCGTGTACAGGAGGCGTGATCAAGACTGTCTCCACCGAAGACTTGGCGTATACTCCAAGATCTCACCTGCCGCCCTGCTCCTGGATACCGACCTTGTAACCCTAGATCCCCTCCCTGGCTTGTATATAAGCCAAAGGGTTTAGCCCATAGAGGGGACATCAACGCAACATCATTCACCTAGCCCTAGAGTTAGACATACATTGCGATCTCGTGGTAGATCAACTCTGTACTCGATACATCTCCATCAATATAAACAAGAGCAGGATGTAGGGTTTATCTCCTTAGAGAGGGCCCGAACCTGGGTAAATCCTCGTCTCCTTCGTTCCTGTTACCACCGATCCGAGATCCACAGCTCGGGACCCCTACCCCGTGGTCTGCCGGTTTTGACACCGACACTGGTGCTTTCATTGAGAGTTCCGCTGTGCAATCATCGGAAGGATCAATGGCTCACCTGCAGATCAACTGCGCCAACGGCCATGGAAGCGTCTACGCCCCCGGCCAGCTTTTTGTTTTCGGCAGCATGGTGTTTTGCGCTGACTCGACGGGTCATCTGGCCTCTGTCGAGAACTACGCCCCAGGTCGGATCGTGACCTTCGGTGGCCTCGAATACACCGCGGATTCACTCGGCGAACTCGTCCTATCGGGATGGACTCCCGGCCGAATTGCGAGCTTGTCCGGCTCTGGGGGCTCGACTCTGGAACCGATCTCCTTCGTGGCGCCCTTAGAGACCCCCGACGCAACCACTCCGGCCAGTCTCCTTCTTATCTTTGGTCCGGACATAAATCCGGCTCCCACCTCTGAAATTACGTCAGTATTAGAACTGACTTTGGAACAGAACCCAGAATTGTGTTCAGATTCCCTCCGCGCCGAAGACGCGTCAAGTTACACGCCGGGCATACTTCGAGTCAGCCCTGCCCATAACGCAGCAATGAATCCCGAAGAGCTATCTCACCTCAATGAGTTTCTTGACCGCATACAGAATATGTCCATCTCGGATGGCAAGACTTCGGTTTATGATCAGATCGGACTTAAAGCCGACGATCGGGAAATTTACATCCCACCCACCACCCACCTAGTCGCCACGGTCGATGACTTATACGACGTGCTGGACTATGGTGAGGCCTCAGACATGGATGAAGATGCTGATGGCCCCATCAAAAACACCGTGCCTCCGGTAAACCCGGGTAGGTGGACCGCTGATGACCCACAAGTATAGGGGATCAATCATAGTCCTTTCGATAAGTAAGAGTGTCGAACCCAACGAGGAGCAGAAGGAAATGACAAGCGGTTTTCAGCAAGGTATTTTCTGCAAGCACTGAAATTATCGGTAACGAGTAGTTTGATATCAAGATAATTTGTAACAAATGACAAGTAGCAATAGTAACAAAGAGTGCAGCAAGTTGGCCCAGTCCTTTTTGTAGCAAAGGACAAGCCGGAACGATCTCTTATAGTAAGTAAAGCGTTCTCGAGGACACATGGGAATTTCATCTAGTCACTTTCATCATGTTTGTTTGATTCACGTTTGCTACTTTGATAATTTGATATGTGGGTGGACCAGTGCTTGGGTGCTGTTCTTACTTGAACAAGCCTCCCACTTATGATTACCCCCTCTCGCAAGCATTCACAACTACGAAAGAAGAATTAAGACAACTCTAACCATAGCATTAAACATATGGATCCAAATCAGCCACTTACGGAATAGCGCATAAAGTAGGGTTTAAGCTTCTGTCACTCTAGCAACCCATCATCTAATTACTACTCCACAATGCATTCCCTTAGGCCCAAATATGGTGAAGTGTCATGTAGTCGACGTTCACACGACACCACTAAGGGAATCAACAACATACATATCATCAAAATATCGAACGAATAGCAAATTCACATGATTACTTATGACAAGACTTCTCCCATGTCCTCAAGAACAAAAGTAACTACTCACAAATCACAATCATGTCCAAGATCAGAGGGGTATTGAATTACATAATAGATCTGAACATATAATCTTCCACCAAATAAACCAACTAGCATCAACTACAAAGTGTAATAAACACTACTAGCAACCCACAGGTACCAATCTGAGGTTTTGAGACAAAGATTGAATACAACAGATGAACTAGGGTTTGAGATGAGATGGTGCTGGTGAAGATGTTGATGAAGATTAGTCCTCCCACGATGAGAGGATCGCTGGTGATGTCGATGACGACGATTTCCCCCTCCCGGAGGGAAGTATCCCCGGCAGAATCTCTCCGCCAGAGAGCAAAAGTGCTCCTGCTCAAGTTCCGACTCGAGATGGCGGCGCACCATCCCGAAAGTCTTCTCTATATTTTTTCTAGGGCAAATGGGCTTATATACCAGGAAATGGGGGCCAGAGGCTGGCCAGGGGCCCCACGAGGTACCAGGGCGCGCCTCGGGGGGGGGGGGTGGGGTGGCGCGCCCTGGTGCCTCGTGGGCACCTGGGTGGCCCCCTCTGGTACTTCTTGCTTCCAGTATTTTTTATTTATTCCAAAATAAATCTCCACAAAATTTCAGCTCATTTGGAGATGTGCAGAATAGGTATCTCTGACATAGCTTTTTCAGGCCCAGAATTCCAGCTGCCGGCAATCTCCCTCCTTGTGTAAATCTTGCATATTAAGAGAGAAAAGACATTAGAATTGCTTCACAAAGTGTTATATTGATTAAAACATTATAAATAACAGTAGCAAAACATGATGCAAAATGGACGTATCAACCGCCACGTCCACCTGTGATGTTTACATGGTGGACACCCCCAAATCCCCTCCAAGACGTCGGCGAAGACGCCGAAGAGGCAACAATGGGGAACCTAGCAATAATAATGTGACGGCCAATAATGGAAACACGGAAGACGGTGACGCCGATAACCCCGAGGAGGACCTTCAAGCCTCCCCAGGGAGGAACGGCACACCCGACGGGCCTCTCAGGGACTCAGATCCCGACGACCTCTTTGAAGGGGCCGACAATAACTACATGCCAAAATCCGAGGAGGGCGAGAGCCTCGGTATTGAGGACTACATCGTTCCCGAAGACCCTTTTGAACAAGAGCGCTTCTGGCGGCGCCTCATTGCGACGGCCCGGAGCATGAAACGCAAGCAGCAGCAGTTGCAGGCCAATACCGACGCACTGAATGAAAAGTGGGTTGAAGTGCTCTCCACCGAGCAAGACATGGAAGACCGGCGCCATAGCACGCCGAAATCATACCCACGCAGGCGTCTCCTGCCGGAGTTTGATGAGGAGCTCGCTGACGACCACGACCGACCCCCTAGAGGCCGGGACAGGCCAAGACGAGAAAACCTCAACGACCGGCCACCTCCACGCCGTTATGGCAAGGACCCCGTGGATTACCTAGAACCTCATGACGTGAGACGCCGCATCGAGGAAAATAGGGCACCTCCTCGGTCCATCTATGGATCAAGAGGACGCGCGCCCGCCGGACTCGACGGCTACGATGCCTGGATGGACAGGAACGGCCGTGCCCGAGATCAGGCCTACTCACGACTCTCACCCGATCTCCGACGAGATGCTCCTCGGTTCCGAGGTCTGGCTCATCCGATCTACTATACAGACAGGGTGATGGAACATCAATTCCCAAAAGGATTCAAGCCCATCAATATAGAATCATACGATGGCACCACTGACCCAGCAGTATGGATTGAGGATTTCCTTCTCCACATACACATGGCCAACGGAGATGATCTCCACGCCATTAAATACTTGCCACTCAAGCTAAAGGGACCGGCGAGGCATTGGCTTAACAGCCTCCCTCCTCACTCTATTGGCAGCTGGGAGGCCCTAGAGGATGCTTTTCGAGCAAACTTCCAGGGCACGTACGTCCGACCTCCGGACGCTGATGACCTCAGCCGTGTCACTCAACAGCCAGGCGAATCAGCCCAAAAATTCTGGAACAGGTTCCTCACTAAGAAGAACCAGATCATAGACTGCTCCAAAGCCGAGGCCATCGCCGCATTCAAGAACAATATCCGTGATGAATGGTTGGCCCGTCAACTCGGCCAGGATAAGCCGAGGACTATGGCGGCCCTGACCTCACCGATGACTCGCTTTTGCACGGGAGAGGACAGCTGGCTTGCCCGTAGCACTCACAATGGCGAGGTAGGCACCTCGGAAACACGCGACGCCAATGGAAAACCCAAGCGCAATAAAAATAAGCGCAGGTATAAAAATGGTGGAAGCGATACGGAAGACGCTGCGGTCAATGCGGGGTTCACCGGACCTAAATCCGGACAGAAAAGAAAACCCTTTAAAGGGAACAAGGACGGACCTAGCCAGCTTGATAGACTCCTGGACCGCCCATGTGGAATCCACGGCACTCAGGACAAACCGGCAACCCACACTAACAGGAATTGCTGGGTCTTTAAATAAGCCAACATGGTAGCGACAGAGGGTCAAAATAAAACCCAAAATCGCAGCGAAGACGAGGAAGAACCTCGGCGGCCCAATAAGGGAAGCCAAAAGAAGTTTCCTGACGAGGTAACAGAGGTCAATATGATCTATGTCACCCACATCCCTAAAAGGGAGAGGAAGCGCGTGCTTCGGGATGTATACGCGCTAGAGCCAGTCACCCCGAAGTATAACCCATGGTCGGCTTACCCGATCACATTTGACAAGCATGATCATCCGACCAGCATCAGGCATGGTGGATCGGCGGCACTTGTCCTGGACCCTATTGTTGATGGTTATCACCTGACACGTGTCCTAATGGATGGAGGAAGCAGCCTCATCCTCATTTACGAGGACACGGTTTGAAAGATGGCATTGACTCATCCCGGATCAAGCCAAGCACCACCACCTTTAAAGGTGTCATCCCTGGCGTCGATGCCCACTGTACCAGAATGGTCACCCTGGAGGTAGTCTTCGGCTCGCCCGAGAACTTCAGAAGCGAGGAGTTAATCTTCGATATCGTGCCTTTCCGAAGTGGATACCTGATACTTCTCCAACGTATCTATAATTTTTGATTGTTCCATGCTATTATATTATCAATCTTGGATGTTTTTATAATCACTTACAACAATTATATATCATTTTTGGAGACTAACCTATTAACTTAGTGCCCAGTGCCAGTTGCTGTTTTCTGCCCTGTTTTTGTTTTACAGAAAATCAATACCAAACGAAGTCCAAATGCCACGAAACTTTTTGGAGATTTTTTTCTGGACAAGATAAACACTAGAAGCTTCGGGAGAGGGACAAAAGATCCAAGAGGTGGCCAGGAGCCACCAGGGCGCACCTGGGGGGGGGGGGCAGGCGCGCCCTGGTGCCTCGTGGGCCCCCCTTTGCTCCGTTTGACCTAATTCCACCACTATAAATTCAGGAAAAATCAAAAACCCTCAAGGGAGTCCACGAAATACTTTTTACTCCGCCGCAAGTTTTTGTTCCAGAGAGATCCCATCTGTGGTCCTTCTCCGGTAATCTGCCGGAGGGGGAATCGATCACGGAGGGGTTCTACATCAACCTTGCTGCCCCTCCGATGCTGCGTGAGTTGTTTACCACAGACCTTCGGGTCCATAGGCAGTAGCTAGATGGCTTCTTCTCTCTTTTTGATCTTCAATACAATGTTCTCCTCGATGTTCTTGGAGTTCTATCTGATGTAATCACTTTTTGCGGTGTGTTTGTTGGGATCCGATGAATTGTGAGTTTATGATCAGATTATCCATGAATATTATTTGAGTCTTTTCTGATCTCTTTTATGCATGATTATTATAGACTCATATTTCTTCTCCGATCTATTGATTTGGTTTGGCCAACTGAGTTGATTTATCTTGCCATGGGAAGAGGTGTTTTGTAATGGGTTCGATCTTGCGGTGCACAATCCCAGTGACTGAAAGGGACATGACACGTATGTATCGTTGCTATTAAGGGTAAAAATATGGGGTTTATTCATACATGAGTTTATCTTGTCTACATCATGTCATCGTTCTTAAGGCGTTACTCCGTTCTTTATGGACTTAATACACTAGATGCATGCTGGATAGCGGTCGATGTGTGGAGTAATAGTAGTAGATGCAGGCAGGAGTTGGTCTACTTGTCTCGGACGTGATGCCTATATACATGATCATTGCCTTGGATATCGTCATGATTATTTGCTTTTCTATCAATTGCCCAACAGTAATTTGTCTACCCACCGTATGCTATTTGCTTGAGAGAAGCCTCTAGTGAAAACTATGGCCCCCGGGTCTATCTAAATCATATTACTAAAACCCTAAAAATATTGCTGCCATTTTCTTTTATTTATTTTATTTTGTATTTTTGTTTCAATCTATCTATCTATCACATACAATTTAATCTTGCAATTGACCGCCGAGAGATTGACAACCTCTCGTTTGCGTTGGGTGCAAGGATTTGTTGTTTGTGTGCAGGTGCTGCTAACGAGGTGTTGCGTGATTCTCCTACTAGTTCGATAACCTTGGTTTCATAACTGAGGAAAATACTTATCTCTACTGTGCTGCATCATCCCTTCCTCTTTGGGGAAATACCAACGCAAGCTACAAGTAGCAGGAAGAATTTCTGGCGCCGTTGCCGGGGAGACATCATCAACATCTATCAAGTACCTTTGCATAAACTCTCATCTCCTTGCATTTATTTTATTTGCCATTTGCCTCTCACTATCATCTCCCCCGCTTCTAAAACATTTTTACAAAAATACAAAAATATTTTCCGTTTGCCTTTTTCTTGTTTGCTTGTTTACTTGCTTGTTATCTTGTTTGCGTAGTCACGATGTCTCAAGAAAATACAAAATTGTGTGATTTTTCCAATACTAATAATAATGATTTTATTAGTACACTGATTGCTCCTCCCGCCGCTAGTGCAAAGACTTGTGATATTAATGCCGCTTTGCTAAATCTTGTTATGAAAGAACAATTTTCCGGTAGTCCTAATGAAGATGCTGCATCCCATCTTAACACTTTCGTAGAATTGTGTGATATGCAAAAGAAAAAAGATGTGGATAATGATATTGTGAAATTAAAATTATTCCCGTTCTCGTTGCTGGGTCGTGCAAAAATTTGGTTTTCATCTTTACCACGAAATAGTATCGATTCTTGGGAAAGGTGTAAAGATGCTTTTATTACTAAGTATTTTCCTCCCGCAAAAATTATTTCTCTTAGAAATCAAATTATGAATTTTAAGCAACTTGATCATGAACATGTTTCCCAATCTTGGGAGAGAATGAAATTAATGATAAGAAATTGCCCTACTCATGGTTTAAATTTATGGATGATCATACAAAAAAATTATGCGGGATTGAATTTTGTTTCTAGAAATCTTTTAGATTCCACCGCGGGTGGTACTTTTATGGAAATTACTTTGGGTGAAGCTACTAAATTGCTTGATAATATTATGGCAAATTATGCACAATGGCATTCTGAAAGAACTCCTACTAGTAAAAAGGTGAATTCTATTGAAGAAATTAATACTTTGAGTGATAAAGTTGATGCGCTTATGAAATTGGTTGCTAGCAAAAATGCTCCTATTGATCCTAATGATATGCCATTGTCCACTTTGATTGAGCAAAATAATGATCCCGTAGATGTGAATTTTGTCTCGCGAAACAATTTTAATAGTAATGCTATTAGAGGTAATTTCAATGCTAGACCGTTTCCTGGAAATTCCTCTAATAATTATGGCAATCCTTATGGTAATTCCTATAATAATAATAATAGGATGCCCTCTGATCTTAAAAGTAATATTAAAGAATTTATTAATGCTCAAAAAGTTTTCAACACTATGATAGAAGAAAAATTGAGTAAACTTGATGATATGTCTAGGAGCATTGATAGAATTATTCATGATGTGGAAAATCTTAAGACTAAAATTTTGCCACCCAAAATTGATATTAGTGAATCAATTAAAGCTTTATATGTTTCCATGGATGAGAGTAAGAAAAGAACCGCCATGCTAAAAGCTAAACGAGAATTTTTAGAAAAAGTGATTCCTTCCGGTTTCTATCGTAGTAATGATGAGGATATTAAAATGATTGGTGTTTCATCTATTGATTCTTTGTTTAGCAATATAAAACTTGATGAAAAGGGGACTGAATAAGAGTCAACTTTAGCTAGTAGGCGTTCCCACAATTCGGAGGGTGAGAATCTTGATAAGAAAATTGCTAAAAGTGGGTTTGGAGAGGTAAAAACTTTAAATAGCGATGTGCCCACTCTATTGGATTACAAAGATTTTGATTATGATAATTGTTCTTTGATTGAGTGCATTTCTTTGTTACAATCCATGTTAAATTCACCCAACGCTTATGAGCAAAACAAGGCTTTTACTAAACACATCGTAGAAGCTATGATGAAAGCGTTAGAAGAAAAGTTAGAACTAGAAGTTTCAATTCCTAGAAAATTATATGATGAATGGGAACCCACCATTAAAGTTAAAATTAAAAATTATGAGTGCAATGCTTTATGTGATTTGGGTGCTTGCGTTTCCACAATTCCAAAATCTTTATGTGATGTTCTAGGTTTCACAAATATAGATGAATGTTCTCTTAAGTTGCATCTTGCGGATTCTACTATTAAAAAGCCAATGGGTATAATTAATGATGTTGTTATTCTTGCAAATAGAAATTATGTGCCCGTTGATTTTATTGTTCTGGATATTGAATGCAATTCTTCTTGCCCCATAATACTTGGTAGACCGTTCTTACGAACTATAGGTGCCGTTATTGACATGAAAGAAGGGAATATAAAATTTCAATTTCCATTGAAAAAGGGTATGGAACATTTACCTAGGAAAAGAATTAAAGCACCATATGAATCAATTATGAGGGCCACTTATGGAATCAACTTGAAAGATGACAATACTTGAAATTATGCATTATGCCTAGCTAGGGGCATAAAACAATAGCGCTTGTTGGGAGGCAACCCAATGAATAAAATAAAATTTTATGTTATTGTGTGTTTTCACATTTATGCTACTGGTATGAATGTGTTTTTGTGTTTTTAATTAGTGTTTGTGCCAAGTAAAGCCTTTAGGATGATTTGGAAGATAGTATAATTGATGCTGTTTGGAAAACAGAAAGTTTTGCGTCCAGTGCCCGAAGTTTGTTTCTGTATTGGAGCGTAATAAAAATCTGAAATTTTTACACAGTATTGGTATATGAATTTCCCACGTTGTCCTAATTTTTCAGAATTTTTGGAGATATAGAAGTATGGCTTTTAAATATATTCCTACAGACTGTTCTGTTTTTGACAGATTCTGTTTTTGATGCACTACTTCCTTGTTTTGACGAATCTATGGATTGTATCGGGGGGTATAAGCCATGTTGAAGTTAGAGTACAGTAGGTATAATGCAAAAATAAAATATGAATGGGTTTGCAACAGTACTTAAAGTGGTGATTTATTTTGTTATACTAACGGATCTCACGAAGGTTTTGTTGAGTTTTGTGTGATTGAAGTTTTCAAGTTTTGGGTGAGATCACGATGGATGAAGGAATAAGGAGTAGCAAAAGCCTAAGCTTGGGGATGCCCGAGGCACCCCAAGGTAATATTCTAGGAAGACTCAAGTGTCTAAGCTTGGGGATGCCCCGGAAGGCATCCCCTCTTTCTTCTACCAACCATCGGTAATTTTACTTGGAGCTATATTTTTATTCGTCACATGATATGTGTTTTGCTTGGAGTGTCTTGTATTATATGAGTCTTTGCTTTGTTTGCTTTTTAGTTTGTCACAATCATCTTTGCTGAACACACCTATCTTGAGAGAGCCACACGTTTTTCATCATTTGTTAGAATACTCTATGTGCTTCACTTCAATTTTTTGAGTTAGGCAGTTGCTCTAGTGCTTCACTTAAATCTTTTTGAGCACGGTGGTGGCTATATTTTGAAGAAATAAACTCTCATGCTTCACTTATATTATTTTGAGATTTGATTGAAATTTTGAAGAAATAAATTCTCATGCTTCACTTATACTATTTTGAGAATTGATAAGATTGAATTTTTGAAGAAATATTTGCACTCTCATGCTTCACTTAAATCTTTTTGAGAGTTGACAATAGTAACGGTAATTTGCACAAGATATGAATTTCGACCCAAAGTAATGAATATTCAAGAGGGATATAATAAAAACTTTCATATAGATCATTGGATATGATAAGTGTGATTCCTTGCAATAGTTTTGCGATATGGAAATGATAATATGTGAGTCATGTTAGTGAGTAATTGCGATTTAGTAAGAATATTAGTGTTAAGGTTTGTGATTCCCTATGCATGCACGTTAAGTCAATAGTTATGCAATGAAATTATATCCTACTTATGGTGCATTATTCGGTGTTAGTTATGTTCAATGCATGTTTATGACCGTTTTCGTTTTTTGGTTGGTTGCTTCTCAATCTTTTGCTAGCCTTCATTTGTACTAAGTGGAAATACTGCTTGTGCATCCAAAATCCTTAAACCCAAGTTGTGCCAAATGAGTCCACTATATCTACCTATATGCGGTATTTCAATGCCGTTCCAAGTAAATTTGCGTGTGCCAACTCTAATTTTCAAAATGATTGTTCCGTTTTGTGTGCCCATACCGCTCATGAAGCGGCAGGGGGTGGCCATTATTTTCCATGCTAGGTGTGTTATTCTCACGATGAGTGTTTATTCACTTGTCATTGCACGAGAGAGTGGCTGGTAATAGGGATGCCCAGTCCCACAATGAAATCAAAATTAATAACAACAAAATTCCTTGGAAAGTGTTGGTTTGGAGGGCACCCGTGGATACGGCTAGCCAAGGATTGTGAAAGAATGGTGGAAAGGAAATAAACTTTACTTTCTGTTTGGGAACCGCCTATGATGTGTCTAGCATGGAAAATATTGGGAATTCTCGGTCGTTTTCGTTGACAGGAAAAGCATGCCTCTCAAAATATTTTTATCTCTTTAATTAAGCTTTGAGCTCTGGCACATTTGACAAATCTCTGCTTCCCTCTGTGAAGGGCCTATCTATTTACTTTATGCAATTTTTATTTTTCTTGAGTCTCCATCTTCTCTTATAAAGCACCAACTAGAGAGCACTATTGTCATACTTGTGCATTGGATGTAGCTAATATTTGAGTGTGTTTCATGAATGGATCAATGATTGAGCATAATGGGCTAGGGATAACTTTCTTTAGCGTTGATATTTTGAAAGACATGGTTGCTTGTTAGCATGCTTGAGTATTTATATTTTCATGTCAAATTATAGACTATTACTTTGAATCATTCAAGTCCAATGTCCATGCTACAAAAGAAAAGAATATGTGATGAATATGTTAGGCAGCATTCCACATCAAAAATTCTGTTTTTATCATTTACCTACTCGAGGAAGAGCAGGAATTAAGCTTGGGGATGCTGATATGTCTCCAACGTATTTATAATTTTTGATTGTTCCATGATGTTATATTATCAATCTTGGATGTTTTTATAATCATTTACAGCAATTATATATCATTTTTGGAGACTAACCTATTAACTTAGTGCCCAGTGCGAGTTGCTGTTTTCTGCCCTGTTTTTGTTTTACAGAAAATCAATACCAAACGAAGTCCAAATGCCATGAAACTTTTTGGAGATTTTTTTCTGGACAAGATAAACACTAGAAGCTTCGGGAGAGGGCCAGAAGACCCAGGAGGTGGCCACGAGCCACCAGGGCATGCTTAGGGGGGGGGGGCAGGCGTGCCCTGGTGCCTCGTGGGCCCCCCTTTGCTCCGTTTGACCTAATTCCACCACTATAAATTCAGGAAAAATCAGAAACCCTCAAGGGAGTCCACGAAATACTTTTTCCGCCGCCGCAAGTTTCTGTTCCAGAGAGATCCCATCTGGGGTCCTTCTGCCCCTCCGATGATGCGTGAGTAGTTTACCACAGACCTTTGGGTCCATAGGCAGTAGCTAGATGGCTTCTTCTCTCTTTTTGATCTTCAATACAATGTTCTCCTCGATGTTCTTGGAGTTCTATCCGATGTAATCACTTTTTGCGGTGTGTTTGTTGGGATCCGATGAATTGTGAGTTTATGATCAGATTATCCATGAATATTATTTGAGTCTTTTCTGATCTCTTTTATGCATGATTATTATAGACTCGTATTTCTTCTCCGATCTATTGATTTGGTTTGGCCAACTGAGTTGATTTAAATTGCCATGGGAAGAGGTGCTTTGTAATGGGTTCGATCTTGCGGTGCTCAATCCCAGTGACAGAAAGGGACATGACACGTATGTATCGTTGCTATTAAGGGTAAAAATATGGGGTTTATTCATACGTGAGTTTATCTTGTCTACATCATGTCATCGTTCTTAAGGCGTTACTCCGTTCTTTATGGACTTAATACACTAGATGCATGCTGGATAGCGGTCGATGTGTGGAGTAATAGTAGTAGATGCAAGCAGGAGTCGGTCTACCTGTCTCGGACGTGATGCCTATATACATGATCATTGCCTTGGATATCGTCATGATTATTTGCTTTTCTATCAATTGCCCAACAGTAATTTGTCTACCCACCGTATGCTATTTTCTTGAGAGAAGCCTCTAGTGAAAACTATGGCCCCCGGGTCTATCTAAATCATATTACTAAAACCCTAAAAATATTGCTGCCATTTTCTTTTATTTATTTTATTTTGTATTTTTATTTCAATCTATCTATCTATCACATACAATTTAATCTTGCAATTGACCGCCGAGAGATTGACAACCTCTCGTTTGCGTTGGGTGCAAGGATTTGTTGTTTGTGTGCAGGTGCTGCTAACGAGGTGTTGCGTGATTCTCCTACTGGTTCGATAACCTTGGTTTCATAACTGAAGGAAATACTTATCTCTACTGTGCTACATCATCCCTTCCTCTTCGGGGAAATACCAACGCAAGCTACAAGTAGCAATACCATGCGCTCTTAGGGCGCACGGCCTTCGCACGCTTTAACGCAGTCCCGCATTATGCCTACCTCAAAGCTCAAAATGCCAGGACCCAATGGCATTATCACAGTCAACGGTAACACCGAACGCTCACTCCGAACGGAGGAATAGACTGCGGCTTTCGCAGCCGAGGTACAGGCGTCTGAGGAGGCAGCCCGCAGCGATAAACGCGCCGCTCGCTCTTCGAAGCACGCCCGGGCCGCACCAATCGACCTCGGCCATATACCCATGCACCCAAAATAGGGATACGGGTTCCTCACATGCCCTCTCTGGAGTGGGCACTACGTCCCCAGAGTGCATAATTTCGCACTCAAGATTCCCTGGGTCGTCGAGGAGCCAAAAATTTACTCAAACGTCGGCACGGTTCGACCAAACAACAACGTGGATTTGAGCTCCCGCACAGGCAAGTCTCTATCAAAGAAACAACCAAACATGACTACGTCAATGTGGTTTCAACCACAGAATGAACTTCGGCAACACCTCCTTCAAGGAGCTCGGTCAATCAACACTTGGAGCATATAAAGGGCCGGGAAGGCATCAGCCTCCGCGAGTCCCCGCCTTTAATGGTGAAACATCTGGTCAACAGCTCGGAAGCGCAGACGTGCGGTAGGTAGCGGCCCGGATTCTTAAAAATCCGATAACAAATATCCGCCCTGTTTCTTCCTTCCTTTTTATTTTTTACGTTGTATTCTTTCAATTCCTCTTGTAGCAGCTGGGCATGTAAATGCTTGAAATTATGAAATAACGAAACCGTGCCCCTTAAAGGTCCTTATCATATTTGTTTATAAGCATGGCCCCTGCACTATGAAGAAGTTCTCTAAAAAAGATACGATTGTATAACAAGTCCGAAGTATTCGGCGTCTCGGATTTTGGCTTTATATGCATCAGTTTCGAACCTAGATTTTGGTCAATAGTTGGGTTGCCCGGCTCCTATGTGTACCCCTTACGTTCCCGATGAATTCGGCTAAGGGTGTAATGGGAGAACCACTGCGATTGCACCGCCAGGTCAATTGGAATGGCACCTAAGTGGAGAAAGCCGAAAACTGACTATCTAGGTAGGCGCAAACTGGTCTGCCATCCGCAGACCGCGTTAAGTGATGTGTCGATAGAGATCACCTGTGTTAAACGAAGGGCTTTAATTTCTAGCCGAAGTGTGCTATGGCCCAGACCTCGGCCAACTAGGCCGACCACTTCCCACACCGGGGCTCGTCACCAGCCCCCACAGTTAAACTCCTATGACTAACTGAAAGTCATAAAGCCACTATAGTCTGATTGCCTAGTTCCTATAAGCACCGACCACCTCCGGGCACCGAGACGTGGGCTAAGGGTCAAGAGTGCCTTACGGAACACCCTTTGTATGATCTACACTGGGGCTGAAGCCGACGACTGGCCACTTTCAGTTTAAAACAGTCATCCGGGAGGTAAAACTAATTGAAAAACACACATGGAATTTAAAGCCATATTCATTCAAGCAAAAGATAAAGTTTTGTACACCACACACTTCGGCATTCCGAAGTACTATTTAGAAATACATAGTGTCCTTTGGACACATGTCTTTGGTGATACGGGCTCCCTCCTCCACCTCGGCGAAGAACTGTTCGGCGGTGCGCGGCTTGTCGGCAGGAGGGCCCGTGGCACATGTCACCGCATCAACCTTTCGGAAGTTCGTCTTCACGCAGGCATATGCCCTCCGCACTCCTTCAAAGCACGCGGACCTCCTCCAGTGGTTCATGCAGGGCACGACATCTCGGAGACGGGCCGTCAGGCCGAAGAGGCTGTTGGGCATGGCTTCGGCAGGCCACAATGTGACGCAGAGGTCCAGGAGTGCCGGTCTCGTCATGCGAAACAACTCCACCAACTGCTTCATTCGATGATTTAGCAGCCGTGCTGACGGCGACCCCGGGAACTGCCCCCAAAAGGCCTTCTCCGCCTTGTGGCCCGCCAGCTGGCCGAAGTACGCCACCGCATCCGCCGCGCTCTGCGGAAGATCCGCGAAGACCTCTGCGGAACGCCATAATTGGGTGAGCTCGATACACCCTTTGCTGCCAAACGTACACTGCAGCAGAAATAGCTTACCCGAGACGATTTGCTCCACTTGCTGGAGTGCCTTGTGGTCAGCCCGGGCCGTGGTCTTGAGCTCGGAGTGGTCAAGTTGGAGCTTCTCGAGCTCCTCCTTCGTTTCCTTTCCATCCGCCTGAAGCTTGTCGCGCTCCTCAAACAAGCCCTTCAGCGTCTCCTCGACCTCTGCGACCCGTGCCCGGTCCTTCTCCCCAGCTACCTTCTTGGCGGTTCGGGCCTTCTCCGCTTCCACGGCCGTAGCTTCATGCTGCTTCACCTCCTGCTGAGCCTTTTCAAGCTCGGCCTTGAGCGTCTCAAGCTCTGCTAACGCCACTGTCATTGAAACAGTTTGGCCTTAGTTTTTAATTTAGCAAAACACATCATAACTCTTTCGTACAAAATATAATGCAAGTTTAACTTGCTTACCTCGAGACTGCTCAAATTTTTGGTTCACCAGGTTAAGGTCCTTCTGGGACCTCTCGAGCTTCCGGTTTATCTCCGCAATCTCCTCGAAGATGGAGTCCGGAACCGAAGTCAAAACCTGGCAGCAAAAATCCTTATTACAAAGGCAACGGTCAACTTATTAGAGTTCCAGGACGGTTGCCTCGAGCAACGCCCTGTGGGCTACCTGACAGATCCCTACTAAATATTACGACCCCAATGCCGGTTTCTTGAAACCGCCTTCGGGCTCGGGGGCTACTCACTCACTAAGCCGTTTAGCAGGCTGCACTATTATGTCCTCGGACAAATACATAAATCAAAAGGCTCAAATAAACAAGTTAAAATTGGTGCGAGGATAGAAGCATACCTCGAAACTCGCTACGAGGTTCTTAAAAACCTCATGCAGACCGGCCTCTGCGGACCAGAAGCCTTGCAGCGCCGCGCCTATCATGGCACGGTGCTCTTCCTTGATGGAGGAGCCCTTCAGGGCTCCTCCATCTCCTCGGTCCACCCTGCGCCAGCCCGTCCTTGGGCTGTTGGCAGGGCTGGAGGGATGACCTCGGATGTGCCGATCCGGGTAGCCTCCACCTGCGGTGGCGGAGCCGAAGCAGATATCGGCTGGACCGATGACTGGCCCAGCTCCTCTCCGATGACCTCGGGGTGTTTCTCCCCCGGGTCCTGTTGGGCCGAGGTGTCAACCTTGGCCGTGACGGCCACCTTCCCAACCCTCGTCATGTCGACGTCGGGGGCTAGGGTGGATGTCACCTCCCCTAGCCCGTCATGCACCGGGGGAGGAACAAGGGGCTCTGGAGTCCCGCTGGCGGATGGCAACCCGCTCGAGGAACCGCTGGGGATTACCCTTGGCGAACTGCGTGAGAAGAGGCGCCCTATGTGTTCTCCCTTGCTAAAAAGAACTTGTCAAATTGAAAGACGGGATATAAAGATGACGGCTTACCCTCGAGGCGCCGGTTTCTTCCTCCCCATCGCTAGGAGGTCTTCTTCTGAGTCGCCGGAGAGCTCGACTCTCTCCGACGACTTGCTGGCGGCCCCAGACGAGGTTCTCCTCGGCCTCTTCGGGCCCTTGGGCGGTATGCCAGCTTCGGCGTCCTCTGACGCCGACCTCTTCCCTTTTGGGAGAGGGATCTCCTCAACCTCACCCTCCTCTGCATCACCGTCATGGGCAGCAGAGGTGTGGGTCTCTTTGGACCGGGTGATCGAGGTCTCCCGAGCCCGAGCACTTGACTTACCCCTCTAGGACTTCATCCCTTTGGGGGCCACCACGTGTAGCTCCTCGGTCAGGAGCGCCGAGAGCAGGGGAGTCGGGGGCACCTCTGGTAGTGGAGCCGGGCATCGAACTCCTTGTACCCAGGCCAGCCACTTCTGCGAAGCGTCAAGCATAACGATTCGTTAAACTCTACTCCTCGATACGGAGGACAGAAATGATAGTTGGTGAGCAAGATCACTTACCGGGGGGGGGGGGGGCTTCATAGCCGTCCTCGAGGCCGCGATCCTCCCCTTCCTTGGGGATCTTGTCCTTGGCCAGCTTCATGAGCTTCGTCGACATGGCGGCCAAGGTGGAGCGGAAGAAGGTGGTGATAGAGTCCATGTCCTCGGGCTTTTGCGCCCACATCGGGGTAGCCCGAAGCTAGAGAGGGAGTATGCGGCGGTTGAGCAAGACATTGATGACGTCGGCAAGATCGACCTTCCTCGTGGTGGACCACCATTTGATCCTCTCGACCAGGACCTCCACCTCTTTTGGGTTCCCCCAGGCGATGCCCTTCTCCCTCCAGGACTTGAGCTTCTTGGGAGGCCCGACCGAGAAAGCTGGGACCTCGGCTTGACCAGGGGCGAGTGGTTCGGTGATATAAAACCACTCCCGCTGCCACTCCTTCACCGTTTCGATGAAGGTACCCTTGAACCATGTGCCCCCCTGGTTCTTGCTGTTCATGGCCCCTCCGCACTCCGCGAGGTCGGAGCCACTGGACTTCGGCTTGATCCCGAAGAGTTTCAGCCATAGGCCGAAGTGCGGCTCGCAGCGGAGGAAGGCCTCGTAGACCGTGATGAAAGAGGCGAGGTGAAGAATGGAGTTTAGGGACATATGGTGGAAATCGAGCCCGTAGTAGTACATCACCCCGCGCATGAAGGGGTGCAGCGGGAACCCCAATCCTTGAATGAGGTGGGGGACGAAGACTACCCTCTCCCCGGCGTTGTAGCGGGCACCTGCTGGCCAGCAGCTGGAGCACGGGCGGCGATGGCGGGGGTCAGATACCCTGTGCTGCGCGGCTCTAGGATGGTGCCATCCGTCACGATGGAACCACCCCAGTGCCCTTTGAGGGTGTTGGCCATGGCTGGTGGTGGAGGTTGAACTCGCAGAAGGAAAAGGGAGCAGGATGGGTTCTGGGCGCTGGAGCTAGACGAGGCAATAGAAGGAGAGAATGGGAGCGGGGTCAATTGCGCTTTCCTCCCCTTCGCTCTTATAAGCCTGTGAAAGGCTAAGAGTCCCCCTCGCTACGCCGATAAAATCGCCACTCCCAATCAAAGATGCCGTTGAGCATATGGGGGGAAATAAAATCTTGATGATATCCCTGAGAAAATGGGCACGGTCTCTGCCTCGAAGGGACGTGCCAGCAAAAAGGCTGCCTCAAACCGCGATTTAAGGGAGGCAGTAACTGCCCGACCTGTCGTGGGGCATGCCGCTTCGATAAAGCTGTCAGACCGGATTGGACCGTTCATACCTGGACGGCGGGCCTTCGAGGCTAATATATCTATCCTCTTCGGGCAGGGTACAAGCTCGGTTGGGCTTCGGATGACGTCGCTCCACTAAAAAGAGTAAATCATAAAGGGGAACTCGTCTGTCAAGCCAAGGACTCCGGATCCGAGGTGGCGTCTGTTAAGAAAATTGTCCTCGGCATAGAAGACCAGTTCGGGGGCTACTGATGGTGTCCTGGATTAGGGGGTGTTAACCTACCCCGCCCGTCTCTTCGGTTGGGCTGATGGGCCCTCGTGCGTGATCAAGGTGGAGTCCGAAGGCCGTGTACAGGAGGCGTGATCAAGACTGTCTCCACCGAAGACTTGACATATACTCCAAGATCTCTCCTGCCGCACTGCTCCTGGATACTGACCTTGTAACCCTAGATCCCCTCCCTGGCATGTATATGAGCCAAAGGGTTTAGCCCGTAGAGGGGACATCAACGCAACATCATTCACCTTGCCCTAGAGTTAGACATACATTACGATCTCGAGGTAGATCAACTCTGTACTCGATACATCTCCATCAATATAAACAAGAGCAGGACGTAGGGTTTTACCTCCTTAGAGAGGGCCCGAACCTGGGTAAATCCTCGTCTCCTTCGTTCCTGTTACCACCAATCCGAGATCCACAGCTCGGGACCCCCTACCTCGAGGTCTGCCGGTTTTGACACCGACAGTGTGTTTAGCAACCAATGATTGTGGCAAACTAAAAACAAAACAAAACTATGGCACAAGACGCTCCAAGTAAAACTCATATCATGTGATGAATAAAAATATAGCTCCAAGTAACATACCGATAGATTATAGACGAAAGAGGGGATGCCATCCGGGGCACCACAAAGCTTAGACGTTTGCGTCTTCCTTGAATATTACCTTGGGGTGCCTTGGGAATCCCCAATCTTAGGGTATTGCCACTCCTTATTCCTTCATCCATCGTGATCTCACCCAAAACTTGAAAACTTCAGCACACAAAACTCAACAGAAACTTCGTGAGATCCATTAGTATAATTGTTATTGTATAATACCTACTGTATTCTAACTTCTTCATGACTTATAACCCCCGATATAATCCATAGTTTCATTAAAACAAGCACACTATGCAATAAAAACAGAATCTGTCTAAAACAGAACAGTACGCAATGACAGAATATTTATCCATACTTCTGTAACTCCAAAAATTCTGAACAATTAGGAAAACATAAAAAACTTGTACCCGAATACTGTGTAAAAATTTCAGATTTTTCAGACGTTCCAGTAATAAATGAAAAATCAAATACTGGGAGCAAAACTTTCTGTTTTCAAACAGCATCAATTATACTTTCATTTAAATCATACCAAAGGCATTACTTGGCGAAAACACTAATTAAAATATAAAAAAACAATCATTATTTTTTTGACCAACTACAATTGGGAAAAATCCGTACTGTGATCTTTTTCATTAAAAATTAGAGGTTAAACAAAGTACATGGGGGGCATGATCATGCCAGTTACATCTAGTTAGGCTAGTTCTATGAATCTCATAAGTTTATTACATACTGTCTAGCCATGACAACATTCCTTCTTTGATTTTTTTGACAGTAAAACAGTAGGAAAGGCTCCTACTGCATGTATATTATAAGGTCAATCAGATATGTTACATGTACAATGGTGTGTGAGGATGGGGGGGGGGGGGGTATACAGGGGGGTGGTGGTAACAAGAGTTTTCATCCCAGGGGGGTGCTGTAAGAAGGAACTAGCCTGTCTGATGAAATTATGTGACACCCTTAATGATGGCAGTCACAAACCACCTCTTATCAGTAGGAATTCTGAGATTTATGTTAGCAAAGTCAGCCTTGAATCTCTGCTTCCAAGAAGAAATAGAGGGGGCCACATGTCTGAAATGGTTGTTGTTGCGTTCTTTCCATAGGCTCCAGGCAGCCACAAGGAAGGTGTCCAGGATCATCTTGCGAGGATGTAGCACCTTCATCTATCTGATGAGTTCAAGTCTATTCCCATGAGGAGCCCATGTGATGTTAAGCTTATCCCAACACTCTTTGCTGAATTTGCATTGGAAATACAGGTGTTCTACTATCTCTTCCACATGTTCTCCACACAACAGGTAGTCAAGGTTATCCCCAATGTTGTAGTGCCTTCTCTTCAGCATGTTTCGGGTGTTGAGGCGATCAGACAATAAGAACCAACCGAATACCTTGATTTTGTGTATGCATTTGGACTTCCACAACCACTTGAAGGCTTCATGAGCGATGATGTCTCTGAAGTAAAAGGTGTAGTATGCGGTCGTTTTAAATTCACTAGCCCCCCATATGTATGTCCAGATATCTTTTGTCTCAATTAAGTCAGTGGCAGATACTTCTTCCTGGATTTGCTTCAGTTCATCATGTGCTTGGATCGAGAGGGGAAGCTGGAAAGGTGGATCTCAAGTTTGTGGCCGTGAGGAAATCTTTGATTGTGGCATCTTCAACCATGGTATATGAGTATGCTCTTGGATAAGCTTCAGCGTAGATGGTTTGGTTCCAATTGTCCTTCCAGAACAGCGCTGAAGAACCGCATTGAGCAAACACTTTTGTGATCCCCTGGTAGATCGGCATGAGTTGTATGAGATCACGCCACTGATACGTCCAATTTGCATCATGATTTCCTACTAATAATTATTATGTTTTTTATCATTATTTCACTTCATGGTACAATTATTATGCCTTCTTTCATAGTTGCGGAACCTGGGCAGGAGCTATTTTGTTCTCCGGCGGAGTGATTCCGCCGGGGATACTTCCCTCCGGGAGGGGAAAATCGAAGCCATCGACATCACCAACGATCCTCTCATCGTGGGAGGACCAATCTTCGTCAACATCTTCACCAGCACCATCTCATCTCAAACCCTAGTTCATCTCTTGTATTCAATCTTTGTCTCAAAACCTCATATTGGTATTCGTTCGATATTTTGATGACATCTTGTAGTTGATGCTAGTTGGTTTATTTGGTGGAAGATTTTATGTTGAGATCCTTAATGCTATTCAATACCCCTCTGATCTTGAACATGAATATGATTTGTGAGTAGTTACTCTTGTTCTTGAGGACATGGGAGAAGTCTTGTCATAAGTAATCATGTGAATTTGGTATTCGTTCGATATTTTGATGACATGTATGTTGTGCTTCCTTTAGTGTTGTCGTGTGAACGTTGACTACATGACACTTCACCATCTTTGGGCCTAAGGGAAGTCATTGTGGAGTAGTAATTAGATGATGGGTTGCTAGAGTGACAGATGCTTAAACCCTAGTTTATGCGCTATTCCGTAAGGGGCTGATTTGGATCCATATGTTTCATGCTATGGTTAGATTTATCTTAATTCTTCTTTCGTAGTTGCGGATGCTTGCGAGAGGGGGTAATCATAAGTGGGAGGCTTGTTCAAGTAAGAACAGCACCCAAGCACCGGCCACCCACATATCAAATTATGAAAGTAATGAACGCGAATCAAACAAACATGATGAAAGTGACTAGATGAAATTCCCATATGTCCTCGAGAACGCTTTGCTTATTATACGAGTTCGTTCCGGCTTGTCCTTTGTTATAAAAAAGATTGGGCTACCTTGCTGCACTTTATTATACTTGTTACTTGTTACTTGTTACGAATTATCTTGTTATCAAAACTATCTGTTACCGCTACTTTCAGTACTTGCAGAGAATACCTTGCTGAAAACCGCTTGTCATTTCCTTCTGCTCCTCGTTGGGTTCGACACTCTTACTTATCAAAAGGACTAAGATTGATCCCCTATACTTGTGGGTCATCAAGACTCTTTTCTGGCGCCGTTGCCGGGGAGTGAAGAGCCTTTGGTGAGTGGAATTTGGTAAGGAAACATTTATATACGTGCTGAAATTTATTGTCACTTGTCACTATGGAAAGTAATCCTTTGAGGGGCTTGTTCGGGGTATCTTCACCTCGACCGAAAGCAATAAGAGTTTCTCCTCAACCTACTGAACCTACTGAAAATATTTATTATGAAATTCCTTCAGGTATGGTAGAGAAACTGCTAGCTAATCCTTATGCAGGAGATGGAACGGTGCATCCTGATATGCACTTGATATATGTGGATGAAATTTGTGGATTGTTTAAGCTTGCAGGTCTATCCAGAGATGGATTTAAGAAGCAAGTATTCCCTTTATCTTTGGAGGGAAAGGCATTGACATGGTATAGGCTATGTGATGATACTGAAACATGGGATTGGAACCGGTTGAAGCTTGAATTTTACCAGAAATTTTATCCTATGCATTTGGTTCATCGTGATCGGAATTATATATATAATTTTTGGCCTTGTGAAGGAGAAAGCATTGCTCAAGCTTGGGGGAGGCTTAAGTATATGTTGCATACATGCCCCAATCATGATCTCTCAAGAGAAATAATTATTCAAAACTTTTATGCTCGGCTTTCTCATAATGATCAATCCATGCTCGATACTTCTTCTACTAGTTCCTTTATGAAGAGAACTATTGAATTCAGATGGGATGTTCTGGAAAGAATTAAACATAACTCTGAAGATTGGGAAATCGACAAAGGTAAAGAGTCAGGTATAAATCTTGAGTTTGATTGTGTTAAATCTTTTATGGAAATTGATGCTTTTCATAAGTTTAGTACTAAATATGGACTTGACTCTGAGATAGTAGCTACCTTTTGTGAATCTTTTGCTGCTCATGTTGATCTCCCTAAGGAGAAATGGTTTAAATATCATCCACCTATTGAATTGAATGAAGAACATGTTAGTGTTAAAGAAGAAACAATTGTTTACAATGTTGATCCAGTTATGCCTACTGCTTATATTGAGAAACCTCCTTTCCCTGTTAGGATTAAGGAACATGCTAAAGCTTCAATTGTGGTTAATAAAAGTAATATAAGAACACCTTGACCTTCTGAACAAATTAAAGTTGAACCTAATATTGCAATGGTTAAAGATCTTTTGGTTGATGATATTGATGGGCATGTTATTTACTTTTGCGATGAGGCTGCTAGAATTGCTAAACCTGTTAGAAATGAGCGAGATATGCTAGATAAGAATAAGCCCGTAGTTGGCATGTCTGTTGTTTCTGTTAAGATTGGAGATCATTGCTATCATGGCTTATGTGATATGGGTGCTAGTGTGAGTGCTATTCCATTTTCTTTATATCAAGAAGTAATGAATGATATTGCACCTATTGAGATTGAAGATATTGATGTTACTATTGAGCTTGCAAACAGAGATACTATTACACCACTTGGGATTGTTAGAGATGTTGAAGTCTTGTGTGATATATCTCATGAATTTAATTTCTCTAAGTTTAGTAGGCAACATCATGATAAAGAATTACCTAGTAAAGATGAAATTATTGGTCTTGCTTCTATTGTTGTGCCTCCTACTGATCCTTTAGAACAATATTTGCTAGACCATGAAAATGATATGAATATGAATGAAAGAAATGAAATAGATGAGTTTTTATTTAAACAAGCACCTATCCTTAAACATAATTTGCCTGTTGAAACCTTGGGAGATCCACCTCCACCCAAGGGTGATCCTGTGTTTAATTAAAGCAATTACCTGATACACTTAAATATGCTTATCTTGATGAAAAGAAGATATATCCTGTTATTATTAGTGCTAACCTTTTAGAGCATGAAGAAAAGAGATTACTTAAAACTCTGAAGAAGCACCGTGCTACTATTGAATATACTCTTGATGATCTTAAGGGCATTAGTCCCACTTTATGTCAGCATAAAATTCATATGGAGCCAGACGCTAAACCAGTTGTTGATCATCAAAGAAGGCTAAATCCTAAAATGAAGGATGTGGTAAGAACTAAAATATTAAAGCTTCTGGAGTCAGGTATAATTTATCCCATAGCTAATAGTAGATGGGTTAGTCCTGTTCATTGTGTTCCTAAGAAAGGAGGTATTACCGTTGTTCCTAATGATAAAAATGAACTTATTCCACAAAGAATTGTAACCGGTTATAGGATGGTAATTGATATCAAGAAATTGAATAAAGCTACTAGGAAAGATCATTACCCCTTGCCTTTTATTGATCAAATGTTAGAAAGATTATCTAAGCATACACACTTTTGCTTCCTAGATGGTTATTCTGGTTTCTCTCAAATACCCGTCTCACCTAAAGATCAAGAGAAAACCACCTTTACTTATCCTTTTGGAACTTATTCTTATCGTCGTATGCCTTTTGGTTTATGTAATGCACCTGCTACCTTTCAAAGATGTATGACTGCTATATTCTCTGACTTTTGTGAAAAGATTGTTGAGGTTTTCATGGATGATTTCTCTGTTTACGGAACTTCTTTTGATGATTGCTTGAGCAACCTTGATCGAGTTTTGCAGAGATATGAAGAAACTAATCTTGTCTTGAATTGGGAGAAGTGCCACTTTATGGTGAATGAAGGTATTGTCCTTGGGCATAAAATTTCTGAAAGAGGTATTGAAGTTGATAAAGCTAAAGTTGATGCTATTGAGAAAATGCCATGTCCTAAAGATATCAAAGGTATAAGAAGTTTCCTCGGTCATGCTGGTTTCTATAGGAGGTTTTTAAAAGACTTCTCTAAAATTTCTGGGCCTCTTACTAATCTTTTGCAAAAAGATGTTCCATTTGTTTTTTATGATGATTGTGTAGAAGCCTTTGAAATACTTAAGAAAGCCTTAATTTCTGCACCTATTGTTCAACCACCTGATTGGAACCTACCCTTTGAAATTATGTGTGATGCTAGTGATTATGCTGTTGGTGCTATTCTAGGACAAAGAGTTGATAAGAAATTGAATGTTATTCATTATGCTAGTAAAACTCCAGACAGTGCTCAAAGAAATTATGCTACTACTGAGAAAGAATTTTTAGGAGTTGTGTTTGCATGTGATAAATTCAGATCTTACATAGTTGATTCCAAAGTTACTATTCACACTGATCATGCTCCTATTAAATATCTTATGGAAAAGAAAGATGCTAAACCTAGACTTATTAGGTGGGTTCTTTTGCTACAAGAATTTGATTTGCATATTGTTGATAGAAAGGGAGCTGAGAATCCCGTAGCTGATAATTTGTCTAGAATGGAAAATGTTCTTGATGACCCACTTCCTATTAATGATGATTTCCCTGATGAACAATTAGCAGTCATAAATACTTCTCGTAATACTCCTTGGTATGCAGACTATGCTAATTACATTGTTGCTAAATATATACCACCTAGTTTCACATACCCAACAAATGAAAAAGTTCTTCTTTGATTTAAGACATTACTTTTGGGATGACCCACACTTATATAAAGAAGGAGTAGATGGTATTATTAGACGTTGTGTACCTGAGCATGAACAGGATCAAATCCTACATAAGTGTCACTCCGAGGCATATGGAGGACACCATGCGGGAGACAGAACTGCACACAAGGTATTACAATCTGGTTTTTATTGGCCTACTCTTTTCAAAGATGCACGTAAGTTTGTCCTTTCTTGTGATGAATGTCAAAGAATTGGTAATGTTGGTAGACGTCAGGAAATGCCTATGAATTATTCACTTGTTATTGAACCATTTGATATTTGGGGTTTTGATTATATGGGACCTTTCCCTAAATCCAATGGGTATACTCATATTTTAGTTACTGTTGATTACATTACTAAGTGGGTAGAAGCTATTCCAACTAGTAGTGCTGATCATAACAATTCTATTAAAATGCTTAAAGAAGTTATATTCCCGAGGTTTGGAGTCCCTAGATATTTAATGACTGATGGTGGTTCACATTTTATTCATGGTGCTTTCTGTAAATTGCTTGCTAAATATGATGTTAATCATAGAATTGCATCTCCTTATCATCCTCAGTCTAGTGGTCAAGTGGAATTAACTAATAGAGAAATAAAATTAATTTTGCAAAAGACCGTTAATAGATCTACAAAGAATTGGTCTAAGAAACTTGATGATGCATTATGGGCCTACAGAACTACTTATAAAAATCCTATGGTTATGTCTCCATATAAAATGGTTTATGGAAAAGCATGTCATTTACCTCTTGAATTAGAACATAAAGCATATTGGGTAATTAAAGAACTTAACTATGATTTTAAACTTGTTGGTGAAAAGAGGTTATTTGATATTAGTTCTTTAGATGAATGGAGAACCCAAGCTTATGAAAATGCTTGTTTAAAGAAAAGGTTAAAAGATGGCATGATAAGAGAATTCGAAAACGGGAATTCAAAGTAGGTGATCATGTTCTATTATACAATTCTCGTTTAAGATTTTTTGCAGGAAAACTTCTCTCTAAATGGGAAGGGCCGTATATCATCGAAGAAGTTTATCACTCCGGAGCCATCAAAATAAACAACTCCGAAGGCAATAATCCGAGAGTGGTTAATGGGCAAAGAATTAAACATATATCTCAGGTACGCCCATTAATGTTGAAACCAATATTATTCAAACAATGACACCGGAAGAGCACATAGAAGAAACCTTCCGGAACGCTCCAGAATCTTGAAAAGGAGTAGGTATGTGGTACGGTAAGTAAACCGACTCCAAAACTTCCATAAAAGTACTTTCTGTCTGTTTTGGAATATATCAAAAATTAGGAAAATAATAAACAGTTCGAAAAGTGCACGAGGAGGCGACAAGCCTGGGGTGCGCGCCCTAACCCCCAGGGCGCGCCTACCAGGCTTGTGGCTCCCTCGTGGACTTTCCCGACTCCGTTTTTCTTCCATATTACTTGTTATGCATGGGAAAAATTCATTATATATACTCATGGGTGTTTTGACCACCGTATCGCAAGTTTCTCCTCTGTTCTTGTTTTGGGCTGTTTTGCTAACAGATCTAGATCATTATGGCTCCCTGAAAGCTCCGCACCAAGCATCCGATTGTTCAACCTTCGCCTGGCAAATGCCCCTTCAGCGAAGTATATTATGAGTGGTCATCCGAAGAGGAGGACACTGCTATGGAGGAGGAACTAGGAAAGGTCGTGGAGGACCGGATTCAAGGAGAAGAAGATCAAGCCATGCATAGGAAGGAAACTACAGAAAAGGGAGATATATTACAAACTCTTCTGCATAACCTTTCTTTATCTGAAATTAATGCATTAAGGGCTATTGAAGCAATCTGTGCTCAGAATACGTCACTTACTCGTGAGGTTATTGTATTAGAGGAGCAGAATCGTGCTCTTCGGAGGATCAATGGAAATTTGGAGTACTTGCTGAAGCTGAAGGACAAACCCATCACTTCAACACCACCATCACCAAAGAAGGAGAATTGAGTATATGGGAATGGGCACCACCCTTGGCTTGTGCCAAGCTTGGGGGAGGTGCCCCGGTATCGTATCATCATCACTTTTTATCATCATCATCTATCTTAGTTCGATCCTTAGTTATTTCGTGATTTAGAAGAATAAAGTTTTAGTATGATTTAGTTTTGAGTGCATGCTTTGTGATCTATCTATCTATATAATCGTGTGTGAAAGTTATATAATAAAGAGTAGTTGAGTTGAGTGTTTTGCTTTTGTTGATCCAATCTTAGAAATAAATAAAGAATAAAAAGTAAGATCATATGCTAATCCCATGGGGAGTGATGACTTCACATAAAAGAAGTATAATTGATAAAACTTGTTGGAAGTTGACAAACTTTGCATTGGTCATTGTTGCAATTCATGAAAAAGTAATAAAGGAAGAGAGGTCTCACATATAAATACACTATCTTGGACATCTTTTATGATTGTGAGCCCCCATTAAATATTCCATGTCAATTAGTCGACGTTGGACAAGGAAGACAACGTAATGAGTTATGTTTTCTTATATTCACATAGAAGTTATATTGTTTTGGATCCTCTAACATGTGGTGCTTGCCCCCTATCTTTTGCTAGCCAAAATTCTGTACTAAGTAGAGATACTACTTGCGCATCCAAAAACCCTTAAACCCAGTTTCATGCCATGAGAGTCCACCATATCTACCTATGGATTGAATAAGATCCTTCAAGTAAGTTGTCATCGGTGCAAAGCAATAAAAATTGCTCCTAAACATGTATGAACTTTTATTGTAAGGGAAAATAAGCTTTGTACGATCTTGTGATGGTGGAGTAATAAAAGCGACAGACTGCATAATAAAGGTCGCTATCACAAGGAGCAATATAAAGTGACATTCCTTTACATTAAGAGTTTGCACATCCAAAAAGAAAAAGCGCATGACAACCTCTGCTTCCCTCTGCGAAGGGCCTATCTTTTACTTTATGTATTTACTTTCATGCAAGAGTCAATAGTATTCTCCTCTATTCCGTTTTTATTTTCTCTCTTGGCAAGCATCTTGTGGTGGGGATTGATCCAGGCATATATATCCAGTTGGATGTAGGTGATCATGAGCTATTATTGTTGACAATACCCTTGAGGTAAATACGTTGGGAGGCGAAATTATAAGCCCCTATCTTTCTATGTGTCCGACTAAAACTTTTGCTCCATAAGTATGTCATGAGTGTCAGCAATCATAGAAGACTAGATGATAGTTGAGTATGCGAACTTGCTAAACAAAGCTCTTACATAGACTCTTTGTAATAATATGATGAATTGCAATTGCTTTAGTGACTGAGATAATAGTTTGTTAGTTTTCGATTTGGTTTATGGTTCATACTTTAACTTGTGGATGAATTGTCACTGTTTCATGAGAAGTTTTATGATGATATATTGCTGTTATAATAAAGATCATGATGCTCCATGTCCGTATTTTATTTTTATCGATGCCTCTCTCTCTAAACATGTGGTCATGATTATCGATTTCGGCTTTGGCTTGAGGACAAGCGAGGTCTAAGCTTGGGGGAGTTGATACGTCCAATTTGCATCATGATTTCCTACTAATAATTATTATGTTTTTGATCATTATTTCACTTCATGGTACAATTCTTATGCCTTTTCTCTCTTATTTTGCAAGATTCACATGAAGAGGGAGATTGCCGGCAGCTGGAATTGTGGACCTAAAAGGGGTGAAACAGAGATATCTATTCTGCACAACTCCAAATGACCTGAAAATTTACGGAGAATTATTTTGGAATATATAAAAAATACTGGCAAAAGAATCAATAGGAGGGGACCCACCAGGTAGCCACAATTATTGTGGGGCCCCTGGAAGGCCTCCGGCCCCCTCCTTCTGCTATATGAAGCCATTTGCCCTAGAAAAAATTAGAAGAAGATTTTCAGGACGAAGCGCCACCGTCTTGAGGCGGAACCTGGGCAGGAGCTATTTTGCTCTCCGGCGGAGCGATTCCACCGGGGATACTTCCCTCCGGGAGGGGGAAATCGAAGCCATCAACATCACCAACGATCCTCTCATCGTGGGAGGACCAATCTTCATCAACATCTTCACCAGCACCATCTCATCTCAAAACCTAGTTCATCTCTTGTATTCAATCTTTGTCTCAAAACCTCATATTGGTACCTGTGGGTTGCTAGTAGTGTTGATTACATCTTGTAGTTGATGCTAGTTGGTTTATTTGGTGGAAGATTATATGTTCAGATCCTTAATGCTATTCAATACCCCTCCGATCTTGACCATGAATATGATTTGTGAGTAGTTGCTTTTGTTCTTGAGGACATGAGAGAAGTCTTGTCATAAGTAATCATGTGAATTTGGTATTCGTTCGATATTTTGATGACATGTATGTTGTGCTTCCTTTAGTGGTGTCGTGTGAACGTCGACTACATGACACTTCACCATCTTTGGGCCTAAGAGAAGGCATTGTGGAGTAGTAATTAGATGATGGGTTGCTAGAGTGACAGAAACTTAAACCCTAGTTTATGCGCTATTCCGTAAGGGGCTGATTTGGATCCATATGTTTCATGCTACGGTTAGATTTATCTTAATTCTTCTTTCATAGTTGCGGATGCTTGCGAGAGGGGGTAATCATAAGTGGGAGGCTTGTTCAAGTAAGAACAGCACCCAAGCACTGGTCCACCCACATATCAAATTATCAAAGTAGCTAATGCGAATCAAACAAACATGATGAAAGTGACTAGATGAAATTCCCATGTGTCCTGGAGAACGCTTTGCTTATTATACAAGTTCGTTCTAGCTTGTCCTTTGTTATAAAAAGGATTGGGCCACCTTGCTGCACTTTATTATACTTGTTACTTGTTACGAATTATCTTGTTATCAAAACTATCTGTTACCGCTACTTTCAGTACTTGCTGAGAATACCTTGCTGAAAACTGCTTATCATTTCCTTCTGCTCCTCATTGGGTTTGACACTCTTACTTATCGAAAGGACTACGATTGATCCCATATACTTGTGGGTCATCAGCCACCAAAACGATCCACATGGTTTAGTGGCATGCGGGACATAATCGATGTAGTACGTGCTCCACACAAGATTCACCCAGGGAATATCAAGTCAGTTGTAAAAGTTATGCAAGAATTTAAGCAAGAGTGCATCGTTTTGGATATGCAAGTTGAGCACACCGAGACCACCACTGCTCTTGGAACGGCAGATCATGTCCCAGGCGGCAAGAGAGTTGCATCTTTCTCCATCAGCGGTTTTCTTTTTCCAGAGGCAGTGTCATCTGATTTTGTCCAACTGCGCAATGATTTTGGGAGGTATTCTGAGAGTGCCCATAGAGTACATTGCCAGCGACGTGATAAGGGAATTCATCAGTGCCAACTTGCCGGCATAGGACATCAAAGACATGGCGGCTGTAACCTTTCTCTCTGCTTTATAGACTAGCGGAGTCATATCTTGCACCGAGGGTTTAGTGGTACCAAGGGGCAGCCCTAGGTAGGTGAATGGCATGTTCGCCGTGGCGCAACCAAACAGAGTAGCAAGCTCATTGCATTTTTCGGGCGAGATGTTGATAGGCACCAACGTAGATTTATGAAAGTTGATTCTGAGCCCGACCGATGCTGCATAATCTGCAAGGATCCTCTTAATCAGTGTGGCTTGAGCGAGGCAGGCTGGCATGACGATGATGGTATCGTCCGCATACTGAATGATGGGGTATTTATCGTCAGCTTGAGTCTGGATAGGATGTTGAATAAGATTCCCATCAAGGGCCTCGTTGATAGCCGTTTGGAGCAAGTCCGCAGCTAGAACAAAAATTAGAGGTGACAGCGGGTCTCCTTGTCTGACGCCACACTTGCAGTGAAACAGTCTCCCAGGAACACCGTTCAGAAGGATGGAAGATTTGCCCGAGGAGAAGATGCATTGAATCCAATCGATCCATTTTTGGTTAAAGCCCATGTTTTGCATGATCTGGATCATGGCCGGGTGCTCCATAGTATCGAATGCCTTGGCAAAGTCCAATTTTAATAGCACTATTTCTTTCTTGGACGCTTGGCACTGATGAATGTATTCGAACGCCCAAGCTAGACAATCATGGATCGATCTTCCACGCAGAAATCCATATTGGTTGTGGTGAACTATTTTCAGGATTATTTTTTGTAACCGGTTGGCAAGAATCTTAGTGATCAACTTAAGACAATAGTTGAGGAGAGTGATTGGGCGGTAATCATTTAGCGTTTCCGGTGCGTTCGTTTTAGGTATGAGAGTGACATAACCATAATTCAAGCTCTCCAAATTCTGATTGCCATCATGGAAATCCTCACACAGATGATAGAAAACCGGCTTGATGATTGTCCAACAAGCTTTCAGGAAGGCGCCATTGAATCCGTCAGGGCCGGGGGCTCTGTCAGGGGGCATCTCTTTTACTACAGCATCTATTTCATCGTGAGTGAAAGGTGTGGTGAGACTATCAAAATCCACATTGGCTCGCAGCATTTTTGAGAGAACAAACTTCATATGTGGGGGGTTAGATTTTCCCATACGGTCTCTGAATGTTTCAAAGAGGATGGATTCTTTGCCAATATGATCATCTACAGCCACCCCCTCTGATGTTTTCAGGCTGGAAATGCAATTCTTCCTGTATCTCTCCGTTGCCATTGTTTGAATTTTTTTTGAGTTTTCATCGCCAAATTGAATCCATCGTATTGTGCAACGTTTCTTCCAGTAATCTTTCTGGTATTGAAGCAATCGCAGTAGATGTTTTTTGAGAATTTTTCTGAAGTTGTTCTCGGGTACAGTTAAGTTTCTACGATCTTCAATGTTGTCCAGTTCTAGGATCGCTTTGTTAGTGTTTTCAATGGCCACTTTTAAGCGAGAGATCTTTTTGCTCCATTGACTGAGAGCATGGTGGACTGCCTTGAGCTTTTGGCACAGGATGGATGCTGAGTTTGAATTTTTGCCATATTTGATGGGTTTGGCCCAAGCCTGAGTCACAACGTCCATGAAGCCAGGGTGGGCAATCCAATACGTTTCAATTCTGAACAATTTACTCTTGGGGATAGTCGTTTGGATAACAACCGAACAGGGAATGTGGTCTGATACTGGGCCCCCAAGGGGATTGACCATCGTGTTGGGGAAGGCTGCGGTCCAGTTTAAGGTTGTGAAGAACCAATCCAATTGCTCCAGGAGGGGGTTTTGCTGCATGTTAGACCATGTGTAAGTTCTTCCTTTGATAGGGAGTTCCGTAAGCCGTTGTTCTCGGATAAAGTCATTGAAAGTGAACATATCATGTGTATCACCGCCATTGAAAGTGAACATTCCTTCTTTGATACTAGGCCTAGCCCTGATCATAGTGTCTTGAAAATGTCTTCTGAAGCTAGATTTGCAATTCATGATGGAGCATGGGTTGTCTTCAAAAAAAATTGTCATTTCTCTGGTTCCATATGGCCCAGCTTCCTGTGATTAATATTTCCATGAAGAAATCCCATTTGTATCTTTGCTTTGCATCAATGATCATCATGTGAATGTTTAGATCAACATTCCATTCTATTCCAATACTCCACCAGAAACCTTGGCTATATGGGCAGCTGAATAGTAGGTGTATTCAGTCTTCCAGATTGTGGTCACTGCATAATACACAATTTGAGCTCTCCAGTGTGAAGTTTTTCCTAGTAAGCAGTTCACAGGTGTTTATTCTGTCATTGCGCATCAGCCAGCAGAAGAATTTGTGCTTGGGGAGACAGCAGGTTTCCCATATCCATTGCATTGGCAAGGTGGCTTGTTGATTTCTGATATGTCTCCAACGTATCTATAATTTTTGATTGTTCCATGCTATTATAGTATCAATCTTGGATGTTTTATATGCAATTATATGCCATTATATATCATTTTTGGGGACTAACCTATTAACCCAGTGCCCAGTGCCAATTGCTGTTTTCTGCTTGTTTTTGCCTTTTCAGAAAATCATTATCAAAAAGTGTCCAAACGAGAAAAAAACTTTGGATTAATTTTTTCTGGACCAGAAGAGACCTATGCAGCTTTGGGAGAAGACCAGAAGAGCCACGAGGAGGTGACAAGCCTGGAGGGCGCGCCCAGGGGTGTAGGGCGCGCCTCCCAGGCTTGTGGGCCCCTTGTAGCCCCTCCTGACCTAATTCCAGCGCTATAAATTCCCAAATATTCCCAATATACCAAAGAGACAAAAAAGAAAACCTTTCCGCCGCCGCAAGCCTCTGTTCTTCCGTGATCCCATCTGGAGGCCTTTTCCGGTACTCTGCCGGAGGGGGAATCGATCACGGAGGGCTTCTTCATCAACCTTGCTGCCCTTTCGATGATGTGTGATTAGTTTACCACAGACCTACGGGTCCATAGCTAGTAGCTAGATGGCTTCTTCTCTCTCTTTGATCTTCAATACCATGTTCTCCTCGATGTTCTTGGAGTTCTATCCGATCTAGTCTTCTTTTGCGGTGTGTTTGTTGGGATCCGATGAATTATGAGTTTATGAACTAATTATTCATGAGAAATATTTGAGTCTTCTCTGAACTCTTTTATGCATGATTATTATTTGTATTTCTCTCTGATCTATCGATTTGGTTTGGCCTACTAGATTGATTTATCTTGCAATGGGAGAGGTGCTTTGTGATGGGTTCAATCTTGCGGTGCTCAATCCCAGTGATAGAAGGGGACATGACACGTATTTGTATTGTTGCCATTAAGGATAAAAAGATGGGGTTTAATCATATTGCTTGAGTTTACTTTGTCTACATCATGTCATCTTGCTTAAGACGTTACTCTGTTTCATACTTAATACCCTAGATGCATGCCGGATAGCGGTCGATGGGTGGAGTAATAGTACTAGATGCAAGCAGGAGTTGGTCTACTTATCTCGGACGTGATGCCTATATACATGATCATTGCCATGAATCCGTCATAATTATTTGCTATTTCTATCAATTGCCCAACAGTAATTTGTTTACCCACCGTATGCTATGTGTTCGAGAGAGAAGCCTCTAGTGAAAACTATGGCCCCCGGGTCTACTTTATCATATATAAAAAAACCTAGAAATACCTTGCTGCAATTTATTTTCTTTTATTTTATTTAATATTTTAGTTTATCTATTTATCACTATCAGAATTAATCCTTGCAAATAACCGCTAAGAGGATTGACAACCCTCTTATTTGCGTTGGGTGCAAGTGTTTGCTTTTGTGTGTGCAGGTGCGCTTAACAGAATTTTGCTTGGTTCTCCTACTTGATTGATAACCTTGGTTCTTAACTAAGGGAAACTTATCTCTACTATACTGCATCATCGTCTCCTCTTCGGGGAAATACCAACGCAGTCTACAAGGAGCAGGAAGAATTTCTGGCGCCGTTGCCGGGGAGACATCATCAAAATTACCAAGTACCTTCGCACAAACTATCATCCACTTGCATTTATTTTATTTGACTTTTTATTTGCATTTGCCTCTAGTTTTCATCTCCCCCACTTCTAATTTTTTTACAAAAACACAAAAATATTTCTATTTGCTTGTTTGCTTGCTCGAAGTTATCATCATGACTAAGTTTGGAAAAATCGGTAATTCTCCCACCACTAGAGTGGAGTCTTTAGACAATCCTTCCATACTTTTGAAGCTTATAAATGAAAAGAAAGGTTTGCCTAAAGTTGCTAAAGAAAAATTAGATAATCTTGCCAATGATGACCCTGACAAAGAACAACCCACTATCATGCATACTAAAAAACTCCGTATAGGTAGTGGTAATATTATTGGAAAAGGTGTTATTCAGGATTTCTTTACTTGTGCTGGCACGTTACCTATGCTAGGAGGGTCAGTTCTTAATAAAACTTCTAGCTTTGCGGATGCCATATCTTTGCTTATTGTTGAATTTGAGAGACAATTTGTGCATATGCATCCCGCTATACAAAGAATACTCCTAGAGTTTTCAAACATTCGTAATCCTTCCGTTAAACGTGTAGTCACATTATTCCTAGCTTATGAATTTGGCCACATCATGAAAGTGGCCCATGAAATATTTGCTCACTACAATATAAATAGTGGATGCCCTCCTATAGAAGAAATCCTTTACAACCAGGAGGCAATAAGGAGATTACAATCTCCAGATTACGCTGCTTACAATGAGAATCTTAGAAAAAAGGTTCCCCCATCCACTTTATTTGATAATTTTTTTGAACTTAATGATAATTTTGCTATACAAAACAATGGTTTGGGGTTAGTGCTTGAGAAAAAAAATTAAAGGAGCATATTCAAAGGAACATGTATAATGAGGAAATAGTCATCACTTACAAAGGGCCAATGGAGGGATCCCCTCCCCCTAAATTTGATCTTACGAATCTTGACCCTATTAAATTTAGCCCTTTTGAGTATTTTTGCTTCCCACTTAGAAAACTTGCTGCTGAAAGAAGAGAGTGTGAGATGAGCATGGGTGATCTTCCTTACAAGGATGACAACACTTGAAACTATGCATTATGCCTAGTTAGGGGCATAAAACAATAGCGCTTATTGGGAGGCAACCCAATGAATAAAATAAATTTTTGTTTTTACTTTCTGTTCTTGTATGTTTACACAATTATAGCCTCTGTTATGATTGTGTTTTTATCTTTTAATTAGTGTTTGTGCCAAGTAATGCCCTTGGGATGATGTTGATGATAGTATAATTGATGCTTGATACGTCTCCAACGTATCTATAATTTTTGATTGTTCCATGCTATTATAGTATCAATCTTGGATGTTTTATATGCAATTATATGCCATTATATATCATTTTTTGGGACTAACCTATTAACCCAGTGCCCAGTGCCAGTTGCCGTTTTCTGCTTGTTTTTTCCTTTTCAGAAAATCACTACCAAAAGTGTGCAAACGAGAAAAAAACTTTGGATTAATTTTTTCTGGACCAGAAGAGACCCACGAAGCTTCGGGAGAAGACCAGAAGAGCCACGAGGAGGCGACAAGCCTGGAGGGCGGGCATAGGGGGGTAGGGCGCGCCCCCCAGGCTTGTGGGCCCCTCGTAGCCCCTCCTGACCTAATTCCAGCGCTATAAATTCCCAAATATTCCCAATATACCAGAGAGAAGAGAAAACCTTTCCGCCGCCGCAAGCCACTGTTCTTCCGTGATCCCATCTGGCGGCCTTTTCCGGTACTCTGCGGGAGGGGGAATCAATCACGGAGGGCTTCTTCATCAACCTTGCTGCCCTTCCGATGATGTGTGAGTAGTTTACCACAGACCTATGGGTCCATAGCTAGTAGCTAGATGGCTTCTTCTCTCTCTTTGATCTTCAATACAATGTTCTCCTCGATGTTCTTGGAGTTCTATCCGATGTAATCTTCTTTTGTGGTGTGTTTGTTGGGATCCGATGAATTATGATTTTATGATCTAATTATTCATGAGAAATATTTGAGTCTTCTATGAACTCTTTTATGCATGATTATTATTTGTATTTCTCTCTGATCTATCGACTTGGTTTGGCCTACTAGATTGATTTATCTTGCAATGGGAGAGGTGCTTTGTGATGGGTTCAATCTTGCGGTGCTCAATCCCAGTGATAGAAGGGGACATGACACGTATTTGTATTGTTGCCATTAAGGATAAAAAGATGGGGTTTAATCATATTGCTTGAGTTTACTTTGTCTACATCATGTCATCTTGCTTAAGGCGTTACTCTGTTTCATACTTAATACCCTAGATGCATGCCGGATAGCGGTCGATGGGTGGAGTAATAGTACTAGATGCAGGCAGGAGTCGGTCTACTTGTCTCGGACGTGATGCCTATATACATGATCATTGCCATGAATCCGTCATAATTACTTGCTTTTCTATCAATTGCCCAACAGTAATTTGTTTACCCACCGTATGCTATGTGTTCGAGAGAGAAGCCTCTAGTGAAAACTATGGCCCCTGGGTCTACTTTATCATATATAAAAAAACCTAAAAAATACCTTGCTGCAATTTATTTCTTTTATTTTATTTAGTATTTTATTTTATCTATTTCTCACTATCAGAATTAATCCTTGCAAATAACCGCTAAGAGGATTGACAACCCTCTTATTTGCGTTGGGTGCAAGTATTTGCTTTTGTGTGTGCATGTGCACTTAACGGAATTTTTCTTGGTTCTCCTACTGGATTGATAACCTTGGTTCTTAACTGAGGGAAATACTTATCTCTACTATACTGCACCATCCTCTCCTCTTCGAGGAAATACCAACGCAGTCTACAAGTAGCAATTTCCCATAAGGATATTTGGAGTTTCCCCACAAAGAAAGCCATTTCTCCTGCTCCTGATTTTCTCTGATCTCCTCAAGCTATTCAGATAATTTGACTAGTTGTTCGTATGCAATCATGGACAGTGGGAGTTGAAATAGACTACTGTGGTCCATCATAGATTTTGCTTGCTGGATTGTGATGTTGCTGTTTGCTGCATATGAATGTAATTCAGCCCATTTCCTTTTCAGAATACAACCTTTCCATACATCTTCCCATAGCAGAACAGAGTTTCCTTTGTTTACTTGACAAGTTGCCATACCTCTGTATAGATCAGTTAGGCTCACACAGTCCTTCCACCAAAAGGATCCTTTATTATTGCTGACATGTGGTGTGGTGTTGTTTGAATAATATGCTTGCCACACAAGATTAACCCATGGGATGTTCTCATGGTTGTAGAATTTGTGTAAGTGCTTGATCATTAGAGCAATATTCTGGACTCTGAGATTTAAAACACCAAGTCCACCTTGTTTTTTTGGTCTACAGATCATCTTCCAAAAACAATCATTAAAGTAGCAATAATCATGTGACTCAAGAAAATAAAAATTGCAATAAAGATAAATATTGGGTTGCCTCCCAACAAGCGCTATTGTTATATGCCCCCAGCTAGGCATAATGCATGGTTTCAAGTATTGTCATCCTTCAAATTAATTCCATAGGTAGCTCTCATAATAGATTCATATGGTGGTTTAATCCTCTTCCTTGGGAAGTGTTCCATCCCTTTCTTTAGGGGAAATTGGAACCTTATATTTCCTTCTTTCATGTCAATAATAGCACCTATGGTTCGTAGGAAAGGCCTACCAAGTATTATAGGACAAGACGGATTGCATTCAATATCAAGCACAATGAAATCCACGGGCACATAATTTCTATTTGCAATTATAAGAACATCATTAATTCTACCCAATGGTTTTTTAATAGTTGAATCCGCTAAATGCAAGTTAAGGGAATGTTCATCCATATCGGTGAGACCTAGCACGTCACATAAAGATTTTGGTATAGTAGAGACGCTAGCACCTAGATCACACAAGGCATTACATTCATAATCTTTAATATTAACCTTAATAGTAGGTTCCCATTCATCATGCAATTTTCTTGGTATAGATACTTCCAATTCTAGCTTCCTTCATGAGCTTTAATCATTGCTTCTAAGATATGTTTAGTAAAGGCTTTATTTTGTTCATAAGCATTAGGTGAGTTCATCATGGATTGCAAAAAGGAAATACATTCAATCATAGAACAATTATCATAATTAAAGTCCTTGTAATCCAAAGTAGTGGGTACATCACTATTTAAAGTCTTGACCTCTTCAAACCCACTTTTATTGTTTTTATCATTAAGATTATCACCCTCCGAACAATTGGGACACCTTCTAGATAAAGTTGACTCATCTTTAGCCCCTTTTTCATCAAGTTTTATATTATTAAACAAAGATTCAATAGGTGTCACACTGATATGTCTCCAACGTATCTATAATTTTTTTATTGTTCCATGCTATTATATTATCAATCTTGGATGTTTTATATGCATTTATATGCGATTTATATCATGTTTTGGGACTAACCTATTAACCCAGTGCCTAGTGCCAGTTGCTGTTTTCTGCTTGTTTTTGGGTTTTTAGAAAATCAGTACCAAACAGAGTCCAAATGCTACGAAACTTTTTGACGATTTTTTTCTGGACAAAAGAGACCCTAGAAGCTTTGGGAGGAGACCAGAGGACAAACGAGGAAAAGGCAAGGCAACAGGGCGCGCCCTGTTACCTTGTGGGCCCCATGTGGCTCCGTCTGACCTAATTTCACTTCTATAAATTCTCAAATATTGGGAAACCAACAGAGAGCCACCCCAAATAGCTTTTCTGCCACTGCAAGCTTCTGTTCTTCTGCGATCCCATCTGGAGGCCTTTTCCGGTACTCTGCCGAAGGGGGAACCGATCACGGAGGGCTTCTACATCATCCTTGCTGCCCTACCGATGATGCGTGAGTAGTTCACCACTGACCTACGGGTCCATAGCTAGTCGCTAGATGGATTCTTCTGTCTCTTTGATCTTCAATACAATGTTCTCCTCGATCTTCTTGGAGTTCTATTCGATGTAATCTTCTTTTGCGGTGTGTTTGTTGGGATCCGATGAATTGTGGGTTTATGATCCGAATATTCATGAGAAGTAATTGAGTCTTTTCTGAACTTTATTATGCATGATTGTTATAGCTTTGTATTTCTCTCTGATCTATCTGTTTGGTTTGGCCAACTAGATTGATCTATGTTTAGCGGGAGAGGTGCTTTGTAATGGGTTCAATCTTGCGGTGCTCTATATCCCAGTGACAAAGTAGGGGACAAGACACGTATTTGTATTGTTGCCATTAAGGGCAAAATGATGGGGTTTATTCATATTGATTGGGTTTACTTTGTCTACATCATGTCATCTTGCTTAAGGCGTTACTCTGTTTTCATTAACTTAATACCCTAGATGCATGCTGGATACCGGTCGATGGGTGGAGTAATAGTAGTAGATGCAGGCAGGAGTCGGTCTACTTGTCTTGGACGTGATGCCTATATACATGATCATTGCCTTGAATATTGTCATAACTATGCTCTTTTCTATCAATTGCCTAACAGTAATTTTCTACCCACCGTATGCTATGTGTTCGAGAGAGAAGCCTCTAGTGAAAACTATGGCCCCCGGGTCTACTTTAAATATAAAAAGAAAATCAAAATATACTTGCTGCAATTTATTTCTTTTATTTTGTTTTGCAATTTATATATTTACCACTACAAGATTTAATCCTTGCAAGTAACGAGTTCAAGGGGATTGACTACCCTCTTGTCCGCGTTGGGTGCAAGTATTTGCTTTTGTGTGTGCAGGTGCTGTTCACGAGGCTTTGCGTGATTCCCCTACTGGTTTGATAACCTTGGTTCTCACTGAGGGAAATACTTATCTCTACTGTACTGCATCTCCTCTCCTCTTCGGGGAAAATCCCAACGCAGCTCACAAGTAGCACACACCAATCATTTTAATATCTTCATCATGATTATGATAAAAACCGGGTGGAACTGCTTTTTCTAGGAATTCATGCTTAGCTCTAATCCTTGCGATTCTGTAACACCCCCAGTGGTAAGCTACAGTAACCTCACCCTAATGTGACATGTCATCATGCTTTATTAAGCCAAGTTGCCATTTGATAAAAAACCGAACTCAAATTCAGAATTCAAATAGCAAGTGAAATTTGAAAAGCTACAAACTTGCAATAAAAATAGTTCATGATTTAGAGAATATTCCATAGCTAATTAATGTTAAGAAAAAACACATCACTTGCTTGCTTAAATTGAAGCAACCACCCAAAAACAGTACCTAATCAGCCCTATTTAATCCATTTTCATTTATACAAAATTCAAATGAAATCATCTTGCCTCCAAACTTTTTGTGACAGTGCAGAAAAATGCAATGCTAATTATGAGAAGAGCTCCACATTTTTGCAAAAGTCATTTGGTGGCTAAACATAAATGCAAAACAGTTGCGGCAAAAGAAAAACATTAAATAGAAAAGGAAAAAGGGAAAACCCACTATGCACTGGGCCTAAGTGCACAGTGCACCGGCCCAGCCCACCTCTCTCTCTCTCCTTCAACCTCTCGCCTCTCTCCTGTGCGTGTCGCCGCGCGCGCGCCCGAGACGGCGATGGGCACGCGTCGGCCATCCGTCGTCGCTGCCGGTGCCCTGGAGTGGATAAGAGCATCGCCCCGGCCCCTCTGGCGAACCCTAGCCCCCTTTCTCCCCTCTCCCTCGCTTGATCTCGAGCTCACCCGAGTTACCGTCGCCATCGCCGCGTCGATCCCGCGGCCACTGGCCTCACCGCATCACGCCGCCGTGTCCATCCTCTCCGCCGTCGTCCGCTCCGTCGCCTGGTGCCATCCATTGGAGCCGGGAGCCACCGCATCGACCGCTACGACCTCTTCTTCCTCCTCGGCCACCGTGGATCGCCGTCGCCCGTACATCGCCGTCGAGCCTTCCCCGAGCACGCTTTGCACAACTACGGGCTCGCGGTGAGCCTATCTTCCTTTCCCCTCTCTTCCCGCCGTCGTTTGTGAGCTCTAGCTAGATCCCCCGCCATGGCCGAACGCGTCACCGCTCGAGCTCGTCGTCGACCGTGCTCCGGTGACCAAATGGTCATGCACGTGTGCCTGTCGTCTCCACCGCATCGCGTAGAGCGCCGCCAGCCCCTCCGTTCGCCTTGTTACGCACTGCATCGCCTCGCCCGCACCACCCCGAGCTCTAGCCTCCACTGTCATGGGCGCCGCCGTCGCTGTAGGCCATCTCCGGCGATGCCACCGCCACCAAACGATGCGGCTTCGTCCGCCCGTTCGAACGCGCCATCCCGCGCTCCAAACGCAGCCCTGTGGGCGATTTCCGACGCGGTCAGTGCGTCGCCGCCGCGTTTTCTCGTCGCCGGTGGCGAGACGCCGGCCGCCGCTGACGTGGCTCCACCTGGGGCCCACCCTGGGTCACTGCCAGTGGGTCCCAGGGGCCCAGTTGACCACGTTGACCGGGTCAACGTGTTGACTGGGCTAGCCCCAGTTACTGACACGTAGGCCCCACCATAGTAATTAACTAAATTGCTAATTAACTTAATCTGTTAATTAAATGTGTCACTGACAGATGTGTCCCACTAGCTAATTAGATTAGTTAGTTAAATTAACCTCTATTAATTAGCTCTGTCACTTACATGTGGGACCCTGCCACTGTTTAAGTGGATAGGATTGACCCAGTCAGCCTGCTGACAGGGCAACTGGCCCACCTGTCAACCTCTGCTGACAGGGCTGTTGACACAGTCAACGGGGCCCACTGTCAGCCTCTAGTGCACTGTTGGGTGCACTGGACCGGGTACACCTAGCATTTTCATGTGTATTTTCGAAATTGATTTAATTTCTAGAAATTTCAGAAAATAATTAAAACTTTGAAAAATCATAAAAAATAAACCGTAACTCGGATGAAAATAATTTATATATGAAAAATGATCAGAAAAATAAGACGAATCCGAATATGCCATCCACATACCTGCCCCACCCCTCCAACACTGTAAACATGGAACCTTCCCCTCCGGATCAATATACCGATAAGCACCTGGAGCTGGGAAAATATTCCTGGATATTTTCCCTCTCCGTCTAAAATAATTGGTGAAGCACTAGAGAACATAATCAACCCGTGCTGACCTGACATGCATCTGTGTGCCTTTCTTTGCCCATTATTTATTTGTTGCTCCCTCCTTTTCCTTCTCCGGTAGACCCATGCGACTGATGTCGATGCCCCCGTGAACGACTATGACACCGATGACCCTTCTTCCTTTCCAGCAGAGCTTCCAGGCAAGCAAAACCCCCTTGATCGTTCCTATATCGCCCATTCTTTCTCTCCCATGCTTGCATTAGATTTTGCTACTGTATTTGATTGCTCCTATTCGGATGCATAGCCTGATTTTGTAACCTGCTGTTGATACTTTACCTATCATCCTATATGCTTAGTATAGGCTGGTTAGTGATCCATCAGTGGCCCTACACTCTTGTCCGTGTTGCCCTACTTTGTTACCGGATGTTTCGATCAACGTGATCGATGTGCAGAGACCGACACATCACCGCACACCCCCTTAGTTGTACGACTCCGCAGAGCTACTATCGAGTGCCGAGGGTGATACCTCCTATCTCACTCCTGATGATATCTCTGTAGCGTGGCTAATCGGTTGTGGGTTACCGAGGGTGATTCCTCTTTCACCAACTCCGATGATGCCTCCATCGTGCAGCCCCTCAAGAGTGAACCCATTGAGGGTGATTCCTTTCACCTTGACGGATACATCGAGTGGGAATCCATCGAGGGTGATTCCTCGGATTTTCCCTTGATGTTATGGACACACGGTTACCATGCTTTTACCTCAGTCCCTTATTGAAGTCGTGTCGACTCTGAGGGGTACCCGCGAGAGATGTGAAGTCGGGTTGACTGTGAGGGTACCCACGAGATAATTACATAGCACGGCCGGGCAGGTAGACCGCCCCAGGAGAGTGATGGGCCTGACCCTTGCCGTAAGTCCGCGAGGCAGGGCGATGGGATCACTGATCGTGAATCACTGATCGTCTCCGCGAGCTCCCAATACACTAATGGTTTGGATATGAGATCTAAGTAGGCCTCTGGCCTTTTCGTACTAACCACCACGCGGGATAGCACTCGGCGTTGTACGTTTCTCCCGAAAGCTCTGTCAGACATCCAGTTCAGCATTGTGGCCAGGTCGGATCGGCGCCATCTAGGACAGAGGTGGTGCCTGGAAGCACCTTGCGCACAACGACCAAGAGTGCAAAGGGCGATGGGCCCAAGACCCCTGAGTGCTTAGGATGTAGACCGGCGGGGACTTCTCTGCGGAGCCTAGGCAGGACTACGTCGTGTCGATCAGCCAAGGCCGGGCATGACCAGGAAAAGTGTGCCCGACCAAAGTTAATCGAGCATGTTGGGTAAGTTGGTGCACCCCTGCAGGGAAGTTATCTATTCGAATAGCCGTGTCCACGGTAATAGGACACCCGGAGTTGTATCCCGATCTACTACAACTAGAACTGGATACCTGTGTTACTTAATAATTTGATAGCTCCGGGATCGCTTTCTCGCAGGGAGTCGAGGAAGGATCTCTGGGCATGGCTACTATTATACTTGTTACTATTACTTTCATATGCTAATCTGCACTCTTCTAATGCTGCAAGACGCTGCGAGTTGCTAGTCTTCGTTAGGCTAGGCCTTCCCTCTATTCTGGCATTTCTGCAGTATAGTCCACAGATACAGCCCCTTCCCTTTGAAACCGATGCATACTTAGCATAGATCTGATGTAAGTCTTGCGAGTACTTTGGATGAGTACTCACATTGCTTTGCTACCTTTTTCCCCATACCCGATTGTTGCGATCAGATGACGGAGCCCCGGAGCCAGCTGACCCCGTCGACGACTACTACTACCCCGACGGAGCCTACTACTACGTGGAGACCGACGACCATGAGTAGTTTAGGAGGCTCCTAGGCAGGAGGCCTGCGCCTTTTTGATCTAGATGCCGTTGTTTTGCTCAACCTTCTTAAGGCAAACTTGTTTAGTAATGTCTGTACTCAGATACTGATGCTTCCGCTGACTCCTGTGTAACTCGAGCTTATGTATTCGAGCCCTTGAGGCCCCTGGCTTGTAATATAAAGCTTGTATTTTTTTGTGTGTCTAGAGTTGTGTTGTGATATCTTCCCGTGAGTCTCTAGGATTGATCGTGTGCCTTTGCGTATATGATTAGTGCACAGTCGAGTCAGGGGCGTCACAAGTTGGTATCATAGTCGACTGCTTGTAGGAAGCCCCCTTTCCAACTCCTTGGCCGAAGTTGAGTCTAGTCTTTGAAAAAACTTATTTTACTAACTATGTTGTGTGGCTTATGGGCCCACATCGCTAATGGATGGGTTTAGGATCTTTTATTCCTCTCCTTTACTCTAGGATTATGCTCTCTCTTCTTTTTGGGTTAAATGATTTTGCTAACTCTAACTCAAGGTTCACGTAACGACTTCGTTCCGGAGAGCCACTCATTCCCGAACATCCTTGGATATTTCAAGATACCCGAAGCACTCTTCGATGCTTTCCCGAGACCCTTGTGCTCATCGCTTTTGCGATTCCCTGCCACCGATAAATCCCCATGGATAACTACACATCCTTGCCGTTCATACATTCATTCCCAATTGCTCCAGAATTTCCTCGCCCCTTTACCTGAATGGTTATC